>CM058046.1:50622370-51822370 GCA_030169165.1 Centaurea solstitialis | reverse complement strand
CCAAACGCAGAACAGACAATTAGTTCTGTCCCGTCCAGTCCAGTCCTGTCCCGTCCAGTCGCGTCCCCTCCAGTCTGCGTACCAAACGCTACCTAATAGGCCTAATTATATTTCATATTAGACCATTTTTATGAGCAACCTAATTAACTTAATCACGAATTTTTATAGAAAAATACTCTTCATGATACGGTTATGAAAGTTTAGCATCTATTTTTTTTGTTTATTTGTTTTTTGTTAGTTTTGCATGAATTTCTTTTATTTGCTTGGGTTAATTAGTGTTAGTAACTAGTGTTAGTTCGTGGAAAAATAAAGTGGGAAGTGATGGTAAGTTAGTGAGAAGTGTTAATTTATTACCACTTATTATAACACTTTTTATCCTTTTTATCTCTTATTTAGCCCATTTTTAGTTAATTAACGTCTTTAATTATATAACTATAAACTTTTTATAATTGTGTCTAGTTTATAATAAAACTTTAGTTTTTAGCTTAATTATAGTCAATACTATTATGTTTTACTTACGTTTATTTTATAAATAAATTGTAGGAGATCGTCTAGATGCCGAATTTATAAAGACGATTTTAATGGACCGGATCTTGGACTTATTGAAGCAATTTTGATGGCAAGCTTGGACCAAGTTTGGAAGATTTGTTGGGCTAATTTCTACAAGATCAATGGGCCAATTTTTAAAGCCTTTTTGGTGAAGATTTGGATCAATTTGATGGAGCATCCATGATTAACTAGTTACCCACTTTTGAAGATCCATGGGTTAACTAGTTACCCATTTTGAAGACCCATGACCATGGATCAACCCATGGTTCATCCAACTTGCTCACCAAGCTTCTTCTTCTTTGTATATAGAGATGTAGCTAGTTAATGGAAAAACACACCACAATTCTTCCCATCTTTGGGAAGAAATCCATCATCACCCATCATTCTTCCAATCATTTGGAAGAAATCATCATCCAACACCATCATTCCATTCTTGGGAAGTTCTCGATCTTGACTTCCAACTTTGATTAGTTGGTTGTCATCTCTTTGCTTCAAAGTTCTCATAGTAGCTTCTTAGATACTCTTTGGTTCTCTCTCAAGAAACCGAAATTTAGCTCTTGATTACGTTACTTGATAAACACTTTCGGTTGTTTTGGGTTCCACATTTGGTAAACTAATCTACGTATTTTTTGTACTAATTTGTGTTCTTGTTCAATTGTTCATAGTTTTGGTTATTATCTTGTTTGGTATAACACTTGTGATATGTATATATATACGCATATATATATATATATATATATATTTATATATATAGTTTTTTAGTTTATTGTGAACTAACCATTTTTTCTTATATAACTGTGTTTACTTACGCGCTCATAGTGTTAACTGGTCACTTTTCCAGTATACCTTTATATCAACTGTTTTAATTTTCACTGGTCAATTCCAGTAACTGCACCTTATCAACTGTTTTAATTATTGCATTTTATAATTATTCCTGTGGTACTAACGCTTTCTTGTCCAATAAATTATTCGTCTAAAAATAGTCGTAAAACAACACCAAGCATGATAGGCTAATTTCATAGCTTGGGGTGTAAGGTTCAAGTTGGATTTTTAATATGGTAAAGAGGAAAAAGAAGTCTTTTATATAAACTCAGTTTTTGCCACTTCAAGTTTAAATGCCTCATTAAAGATTGTCCTTGGATTTTTACCGGTTAATCAGATGTACGAAAATGCGGTATCTTTTCAGAAGTTACTAAAATGTTATTTTGGGGGTATATGAGTGGGTGACAACACTCGTTGCTATTATCTCACGTCTTTAACATTTCATTAAAGAGTATGTCTATAATTAACTAGTAACAATCCAAGGACATGAAAATGTGTTAGTCTCTTAAGGGACTACAATTGGCACTATCCCTGAAGTTGGTATCACATCTAGTATCCCATTAAAGATTATAACTAATTATTTAATGATGAGTCAGATGCATGAAAATGTGTTAATCTTTCAGAGGTTACGTAAGTGTTGATTTTTAATACATCTTAACATTTCATTAAAGATTGCATCTAAACTCATCGATAAATAATTGGGCTATATGAAAATGTGATAACTTTTCAGAAGTTACTTGGATATCATTTCTGCATAATTGAGATTATTAAACTACTTCCTATCCAATTTACCTATTCTTATTCCAACTAAATGACTTTACACCCCTTGCTCTCTTTTTATAATTATTCTCTTAAAGTAGCTCATAATCAACCAACCAACCAAAATACTTTTTCATCCAAAACCCCATTTGAAATTAACTTTCACAAAAACTAAATCTCGAAAGATTGTTTTCACCGCTTCCCTGTGGGATCGATATCTGGTACTTGTACCATTTTATTACTTGTTTTTGGAAAAACGACAGTAATCAGAGGTTTATATTTGGACCGAAGGTTACTTGTTTTATTTCTTTTGCACACCTGATTTTGACACCTTTCGTTCGTTCACATAATAATTAAATAATTCAAAAGAACAAGCGGGGTTGTGCGAAATCTGTCAACAGTTAGTTATATAGAATTTAGGAGTAGTTGAAGGATGTGGGGATGTGGTCCTAAAATATTTATATGGGTCTCTATAAATATGTGTATAGTACGTATTAGTTTATATGCGGAAAATGATATTTGGTTTTCTTCTTTCTCTCCTCTAATTCTTGGAGATCACCTATCTCGAATCGGGTTCTATCACTTCATCTCAACACAATGATTGGATTAAGGATTCGTTTGGTTTTCAAAAGTTACTGAGAGTTGGAATTGGGTTTTAAATCTAACCATACATTTGGTTTAAGAAAAGATTGGATTAAACTCCCATAAATATTGAATTTAGGAATGGTAGCATATTAATAACTGGTAATTTAAAGAATTTGTTTGTAACAATGTTATGTGTTAGTTGTGTTATAAAATTTTGTGATAATTTACTAGTTGTGTGTCTCTGCAGTGTTGTAGCTAGAATGTCATCTTTTTAAAATTATGAATTTAGAAACTGAATCAAAATCATAGTCCAAGTAGATAAGATGTATGCAATGTTCCATTTTACCCCAAGTGATAAAGATCACCACTAAAAAACTGTGTATTACCGTCGGCCGTTACCGACTGCTAAAAGCAGTCTGAAATTTTCGACTTCTTTCCAATGGTTTACTAATCATTCTTTTTTATTTGATTTTATATTTATTTTTTAACAAGTAGTCGAAAAATCGTCGCAAAACAGTCGAAAAATCGCAGGTAACCCATCAGAAAGCGTCGGTAAATGAAACAAACAGAAAGCAATAAGTAAAAGTCATCGAAAAGCTGTCGGTAAATGAAACAGTCGGTAAAAGTCGTCGGGAAAACCGTCGGTGCCTTTACAGACCATGTTTTTAGCGACACCCATTTCGTCGGAAAACCGTCGGTAAATCCATTTTTTCGACTGTTTCGGCCGCCGGTAATACCTTTTTTTCTAGTAGTGGATGCAATGATTTATCCTAAGAGAATCTTACTAATATAAGGAAAGACCACGATGAAATGTCTTACCTAATAAGTGAAACTGATGATTTTTACAAGATTTACACCTAAGAGGTAACTTGTATATAATGTCGTTTTATAGACTAAAGTTCTTACCCACTAAGGTAAGCGATGGTGTTAATTTTTACAGGTAAACGCTTATCGGTAGATGTTTGGGTAAACAACCTTTAACATGATTCAAATGTAGCAAAAAGAACAGAAGCAACATACAATAGCAACACAAATAACTCATCAGAGAAGCAAAAAAACAGGGTGGGTATATACATTCAACAAATCATCAAAAAACTTACCAAAACTAAGAAGTTGTTTACCAAACACTTGTACTAGTAAGCGCTTACCTATAAAGTTCAACAACATCATTTGCTTACCAGATAAGATTTTAGTTACAAAAACAGCGTTGTATACGACAATATACCCGGTAAGTGCTACCCATGGTAAGAGTCGTCGCCTTCACTTACCAGGTAAGACTCTTGATCCTTGTCTCGCTCTTATCAAGTGAGATTCTTGGTTCTTATTATATTCATCTGGCAAGATAACGTGACTTGATAAACGCTTACATGGTGTTAAGACAAAGACTTCTAGGGCTTCAAATCGCAACCAATTAACCAAAACTTCTACATTTACGGTTTCTATGAGCGAAAGAGATTTCACCGGTGGATTTGACATCACTGATCGATTGAGGGAAAGAATCACCAATAACAGAATGCTTTCCACTTAATTAAAACCCTCGATATTTCACTATTTTAAATAATATTATTTTTGAAATTGTCTCAATAATATCATCTTCTCGTTTTATCTATGTATAATGTATAGATTATAAGTATTAGTTATACGTATATCTATATCTATACTACTATATTAAAATTATATTACCGTTATTTTTCAAGTCCACGTTATTCCAACCTCTTCCGGTTCTATATCTTCATTCCTTATTCTTCTCTTAGAACATCCCACGTTCACTTCCCGTCCACATTCTTCCCTACCACCGAGTTTATCTGAGATTTTCATGACAGTGGGTCTTTCTTCAACCGCTCACCTTCTCTATTTCACCATCACCAAGTTTCCGCACGCCAAGTCTCCTTTTCGCCGCTCAAATCCCCTTCAAATTGGCATCTCAAACCCTAAATTCCCCAAAACCATCATCGTTCATAGTTCATCGTAATCTGTCAGCGGTAATTTAACTAACTTTCCTTTTTTGTTGTTGCTGATGGTTTCCATATGGTTCGATCTCTTAATCTCCGTTTCAGCATATGGATTTTGAGGTGAAATATATTTGGTTTGAAATTCAAAATTGAAGTGGATTCTGGTGTAAATTCAGTTGCCGGTTTTTAGTTTTCAAGTTTTGTAAATGTTATTTTTTAAATACTCATATCAAGTGATTTCTCTTTTGTTACACTTATATGCTTGTGTTGATATGTGTCTATATATATCCATCGAATTTCTCAAATATTTAGGTGTTTCTTACATCAACCTCAATTTCACAAATCAATTAGGATGATACTATTTGGGAATTTCATACAAATTTGGCTTTCTTAACTTTTCAGGTTTAATCCTTTCTCTTCTGACATAATTCTTCTTAAATGCTTTTGAATTTTGATGGTTGTCACTCCACAGTGAGAATTATTTGTCATTTTCCTTATCTGTTTCAACTTGACGCTTGAAATGTTCTTCCATTTTTCCCCCATATATCCATTAATTTTAATAATTTGTGCAAATGCTTGAGAATGGTACGGAAGAAAGAAAGGCACCGAAAGCTACTCCAAAAGTTGATAAATCAAAGGAATTTGGGAGTTTGGATAGTAGAACCTTTTTCGTCCTTCATAATTCTGGAGGTGAATTGTAACGTCCCAAATTTGGATTATTATTATTAATTAAGTTATTGTATTATTTTAGTTAGAGAATATTTGAAGTGGTAATTAAATTAGGAAGTGTTGCGGGCTTTGGATTAGGAGTGAGCTTAGCCTAAAAGAGAGGTCCGGCCCGGGTTTATAAATACCCAAACTCTCCTAATTAGCCTCATAATTCCAAACTTTTTTCCTTGGAGAGGAAGAAAGAGAGAGAGAGAGAGAGAGAGAGAGAGAGAGAGAGAGAGAGAGAGAGAGAGAGAGCGGGGGGGAGAGAGAGAGAGAGAGAGAGAAACCGAGAGAGAGTGAAGAAGAAATCAAACCCTAGTTCTCTTCCACTTGATTCAATTCGAAGCAATCATCACACTCGTTGGAGTCACCGGAGGCCTTAGATTCATTGTTGAGTTCCGTCGATCAAGTAAGGTATAATCATAGTCCCTTTCGTTAGTGTTGATTTTTTTTCATTATGTTTAGGGTTGTGTGGGATGATGAAACGATCACCGAATCATTGGGTTGTGTTAGGATTTGTGTTACCAACGTTAGTATATGTTTTGGGGAACGTTTTACTTGTTGAATTCTCGTCACAAAGTCGAATAATGAGTTTGGGGTTGATTTTCGAAATTCCCGTCAGGATTGCGCAGCCGTGGTAGATCGGCTCGTTCTCCCTCGTTAACCATCGGATCGTCGTGAAATTCGGACAGAGGCTTCACGACTCATTGTTCTTCGATCTGACCGGAGGGATCGAGCATCGGAGACTCCAGTAAAGAGTAGAAACCGGCAGAAGTTGGCTGTTTTTCTAGGAAAAGCTAATTCGGTAATTTAGATTATCAAGCGGTGTGTGCGATTCTCTAAGGCAAACGATGGAGAATCAAGTGTGGTTGTTAATCGATCGCAAGGTAAGAATCTTAAGCATGTTGTTGGTTTAATTGAAGTGATTATCGAGTAATCGATAGGCTAGGGTTTAATGTTGTTTTTGAACCGTTAGTTCGTTGCTAGAAGTCGTTTAATGTTGGTTTTTGGTATTGGAATGGATAGGGATGTTATAGGATAGCAATGTGTGAATTTTAGGGGAAATTGGACTAGTCTAGCTACGTCTAAGACCCTTGTTTCGGTATCGAGTCTTCGTATTGATTTGATAGAAAGTAATGTGCTTTACGATTGAATTGTTTAGGTGAGTTAACTTGCTATCGTGAGGAAACCAAGGAGTACCCTAAGCTGCTATAAGGTGAGTTACACTGTGCTTGTTTTATGTAACACCCCAAAAATTGGAGTAAACAAAAACTTTCGTTTAACGAAAGGTGGTACACATAATATAACGCCATAGCGCGAGCTCTTCCCAAAACAGGGGTATAAGTAGTGTATAATTACAATGTTTGTAATTTAATTAAAGAATGCGACAACCATCTAGTCTAAATCCTATCTCGGAAAAAGACTACAAAAAGGGTTGTCAAATCTGCCAACGCATGCACGGCCTAAAGGACCGGTCTCCTCACACTTTCCCCAAAGCTCGCTCTCAATCCCGACACCTACTTGGGAACGGCATCCCTTGTACCTGAGAGACACATCGACACCAAGCAAGTGTTAGGCTAAAGGAGCCTAGTGAGTTGTATCAATAAAACAACATACATATAAAAGCATGTTAAGACATGTGAGATGTACGAGAGTGTATTAACAACAAAATGCATCATATTAAACCGGTTTATCTTTTATCTTTGAAAACCGTGGGAGCGACCCACTTTCACCAAGCAAGTTACACCTCAAAGTCGAGACACCCCGTTGTCGTCCTCCTACGAAGACTCAAATAGGCAACCTCAGAGGCCAGGCACATTCGCGGCCACACGAATGGCGAGGGACATAGGTGCACACCTTTTGACTAGTGCCACCCAAGACTGAGTCGAACTCGTGTAAACTTGAAGTGCACACCTTTTGACTAGTGCCACTTTAAATCAATCTCATTTCAAAAAAAAACGACATAGTGTACACCTTTTGACTAGTGCCACGTTGTCCAATTTATATTGCGTAAAAACATGGGTACTCACCTTTTGACTAGTGACATCCCGGTCCACTTTTTGACTACTGGCCGATAGCATCCCACTTTTTGACTAGCGGTGCTCCATAACATTTTAGTTATACAATTTATGCATTATCGAAAGTCTCAATACTTTCATTCATTTCATATAAATCAACATGCTCGGGATTCAATTCCTTTGCATCAATCCATGGCATACTTAATAACACGCATTTCTCATAAACACATTCATCATGTTATCACATGGTTTAACTCATACACTAATTGCATACAATAAACTATTCCATGTATACAATAATCCAACCAAGCCATTCATACAAGATTCGTCATTTATTCATTTCATGGCAAATCCTAAACCTAGAAATTTAGGCATTTTATCCACAACCATATTTACTCACAATAACCAAGCAAGATATGTAAATCAAACAAGATGATGTGCTCTCAGTTTTAACAAAACGATTTTAGCAACTCACCTCGAGGCTCGTAAAGCCAAAAGCCCCAATTTTCACCAAGAACCCTAGCTTAAAGCTTGAGTGAACACCTAAACTGATAAGGAGTTAATACCTTGGATTAGTTCCATAACTACATCATACGACACTAGATCTATACTTTAAAACCATATAGAGAACTCACCTTGAGGGTTTGTAACCAAAACCCCCAAATCCAAGATTTAGGTCAAATACGAGAGCAACCTATAATCAAGTAAATCGTACCCTAGGTTAGTTCACATCTCTTATCCCATACTTAGATCCAACCTAATAGAGTTTAAACCAAGTTTACCGAGTAGGATTCGAACTAAAACCCTAGAAATCGAGTTTCTCCTTTTTCAAGCAACAATGGTGGTGGAGGTAGAAATGGAGAAGATGAAGTGGGTGAGATGTAGCTTCCACCCTAGCTAGCTCCAATCGTAGATCCAACCTCAAGATCTTGAAGAGCTTTGAAAATGGGGAGTGTAGAGAGAAAAATCAGCAATTTTGGTCGAGGGATGCAAGAGTTATGACCAAATGAAGGTAAGGAGGGTTTTAAACCCGTTTTCTCTGGTTAATATGCTTTCAACGTCTGAAGCATATTAACTTAACATGCTTTTAACCAAGGTTAATATGCTTTCAACGTCTGAAGCATATTAGCTTAACATGCTTTTAACCAAGGTTAATATGCTTTCAACGTCTGAAGCATATTAACTTAACATGCTTTTAACCAAGGTTAATATGCTTTCAACGTCTGAAGCATATTAGCTTAACATGCTAAGCCATGAAATACGAGGTTTGATCCAAGATTCTATTTCTCATAATTATCAACGAGCCATTATTACAACCGAAAAGTACGGGTGTTACATTTTATATTGTTTCGTGTGTATGTATGCATGATTGTGTGTGAAGGGAACCCCATGCCCTTGATGAGTTGTGGGGGCAGATCCGTGTCCTAAGCAAGCGAAAATTTATATTCTCATGAGAATGGTTTATTATTTGGTTGAGCCACTTTTATATTTGTGAGTGGGTTTTACGTGCGTTGTGTATATATGTATATGTATGTTGATGTGTTCAATGGGTCGGGTCGTGGGACGATCCGAAGAGTGGGTAACCACTGAGGCCGGGTCGTGGGACGATCCAAATAGTGGGTAACCACTGAGGCCGGGACGTGGGACGATCCGAATAGTGGGTAACCACTAAGGCCAGACTGCGAGGTGGTCCGAAGAGCGGGAAACCGTTAAGATGTGGATATGATGTGATTGGTATGTGTGATTGTGATGGCACCAGTTGTGGTATGTGCCGCGTGGCAGTATGAAATAGGCATAGTGCGAGCTCACTAAGCGTTTTCGCTTACCATTTCGTTGTTTGCCTTTTTTTCCAGGTTCTGGTTTGGAAGTGGATAAGGGCAAGGCCCCATCTTGATTTTCCTGTGGATGACGGTTCTAGCGACACCTTGGCATTTTATTATGGGTTTTTATTTTATAATTAATGAGATTTTTAGTTACTTATTTTTAGTTGATATTTATTGAGCCGGTTGGCCGTGAAAACGTATTAACTTCGTAATAAATTTATTTATTAAATTCTTTTTATTTAAAATCTTTAAAAATCCTGTTTTTTTTTTTTTTGAAAATTGGATGTTACAACTTGGTATCAGAGCCTAGGTTTAAGAGAATCAGCACACACGCTTGCGGGTGTGTGTGTGGTTGGACTTAAACTAGGAGATTTTGGGAAAAAGAAAATGGTCAAGGGTCGGAACTGTCAACGGAACTTCAAGGGGGGGGTGAGTAGCACTATCTGTATTTGTTTATTTTGTGCCATCAAAGTGATTATGTGTTAATGTTTGAGTTGTGATTTTTGGCAACCCTTCTTGGGGTATGTTGGTAATTTATGTTTGTGGACTACCTACTTAGTCGATAGGATTGAGATTGATTTAGGATGGTATCAACCTCAAATGTAAACACCTCGAGAAGTCGGTAAGGGGTTACTAGGCATGTTCTTGTTTGATTTTTGTCTAGTGATCTCAAGCCGGTTATCGATTTTCAGTTGGTTATAGCAGTACGGGCCGAAATAATAGCACTACTATAAACACCGGTGTAGATTTGAATTTGATTAAGTTTTGGGAATCTCAATTTGATTGACGACAGTTAGGGGACCAATAAATGCTTGAGTTGTAAATACAATTTGATGAGGTTATTTGTTGCTTATGATACTGCATGAGAATGACTGTTTGAGGTTTAAACGTATGTGTTATACACTTATATGTGTGGGGGGCGTGATCTAGTCGTTAGGATTGCATGTGCACTAATGAGTAGTGTTAAGTACTGCGTGAGCTTTAGCTATGATTAAAGGAGGGTGTAGTAGGACACTCTAGATGTGGATAGTGGAATGACCTCAAGTAGTACTGTTCCTAAATTACTTTGTTAAACGTTTAGAAGGGTGACTTTAGGAGCACTCAACTGGTGAGAGTTGTTTAGACTGCTTATTTACACTCGGTGGATTATGAGCACCGGTACAGATTCCTTGTTTCTTCGTTACGTATATTCGTTTGCTAAATTTCCGTTGCGTTTATTTGATACGTGTATGGACTCCTTATGTTTTCATTCGTGTCATTCGATCTATTCGTTCGTGCTTAATGTGCTTTGTTGATCAAGGATATTGAGTGTTTCTATTAATTCAGTTGTTCGTTTGGTTGGACGTCTTCTTTCGAATTTACATATAGAAACATGATTTTATAGTTATAAGTTGCTGGAAATTTTTCTGAAAATTTTGTGTTGCTTGTAAAAATCATAACTAATCGCTCGTTTATCGGATTACTTCATACGATATATGTTTAGAAACCCCCAACAGTGTACTACAAATCATTGTCGCACGAACAACCTGTAAGTTTTATGCTAAAGTGTCAAAAATCTGAGTTTTCCGAAACAGCTCCTGTTTTAGACGAAAATAGTGCAACCGTTTTTCAAAAAAAATCGCACAAGACTCGTTTTAAACCCGATTCAGTCCATTCTTGATTCGTTGGAATCATAAGACGCTGATCTAAAACTTTCATTTAGATATGTTTTTCTAAAGCCTATTGTAGACATGTTAAACTGTTCGATCTCTAAACATGTTAAATGCTAAAAATTGTATGTCTCGATTTCTAAAGGTCGTGCTGTAGTTTTCGTTCGGATTCAATTCTTGACAGGATGTTGAGGCATCCGAGGTTTTGGAAAATGGTTGGTTGCGTGGTTTGGGTTCACTATGGGTTGAGTTTAGCCTATAGAGTTGGTTTGGAGTCGGATTGCGCTATAGGTTAGTTAAGCCTGTAGACCTGTAGAGTCAGTGTGGAGAGCAGTGGGCTCCTCAGAACACTTAGTCGGTTGACTATGATCCTAAAGCAGTACAGTTGAGAATGCGTTAGTGCATGTAGTAAGGCATGATTCTAGGTGAATATGTTGATGTATATAGTTTCTGGTGGTCAATAGAGGGGGGTTTACCTAGAGACAGTAAGCCCTGACTCAAGGACATATGTTTATGATTAAGGTTAGAGAGACACTCCAGTAGTTGCGTTATCATAGTCTCTCTAGTTAGAAAGAGATGTTTGTCGGATGTTTGCCTTGAAGATCGAGACAGCTCTAGCAGTTAGGAATCTGGAGGCCAAGGTCTGCAGCAGAGGCGGGACCGAAGACGCAGCTATGTTGACGTCGAAGCATTCCCAAATGTCCTGCCTAAGGGAAAGAAGGACTGGTGATTGTCTACGTGCTGGATACCACGAGCGAAGGATGCTCCCTACGCCAATATGGGTTTTGAATGTAGTTGTTAATCCTTCTTGAAAGAATGGATAAGGATAAAAGGAGCTCAGAGCCGTGTTTTGGGATGGGTTGACATCCTCAACCCGAGGTTACTCTAGGTGACTACTTAGAGAGCAGTGTTTGTCGTTTATAGAGTTTATAGCCGAGAAGATCCAGGAGGCCAGTTGGTTCGTACCCAAGGCGCAAGTGGGGGACGGATAGTTGGTCGTGTACGGCGGAAGAGAGCGAACCAGGACGGCGTTCTGTTCGGTCGCGATGAGGAGACGGTACCTGTCGCGTCATTGCACGGGTTATTTAGCTTACGCCTTAAGCAATCAGTCGAGAGGAAGTATCGGTAGTCAGTGAACCTTCGAACGTGCTTTCGAGAGATCTATCCGGATTCCGACCGGTAGACATGTTGAGATTAGGTTCGACTTGATGCTCGGATTAGCATCAGTTGCGGGGACCCTAGTCGTTTAGCATCACTTGAGCTCTAAGAACTAGCGGGTTGCTTAAGCTTTCAGGGGAGAAGGGTTACCTGTTGAGTAGCTAGTTTCGGGGTTCGCCATTTATGGGTCGTGAAGAAGGAGAATAGGGGTCATCGCATGGGTAGTGGTTAGCAGAAACTCACTAAGGTTACCATCAGGAATAGGTATCCCTTACCTAAAAAATTTATAACTTGTTTGAGCAGTCTCAGGAAGCGGCGTGGTTTCAAGTTTGATTCTCTTCGATTTAGCACCAGTTGAGGTGGAGGAGGGAGACATCCATAAGGCAGCATTCAGAGTTAGATGCGGGCATGGTGAGTTCATGGTGAGGCTTTCCGGCCTCGCTGCTGCCCAGCTGCTTCTGGTGGATTGATGAACCGGGTCTATAGGCAGATGCTTGATAGATCGGTGATAGTTTTCGAATGCTATTGTAGTAAAGCATTGGGACGAACGCTTGTTCGTGCGAAGTCGTTGTTTGCTTCAATTTTGAGGTTGGAGGAAGTTTAGGTACGAGGGATTTGTGGAGGTCAAGTTGTGGTCCAGACTAGTCTTACTTGACGCTTGTGTTTCCTGCACTGGTGGTTACACCCGTAGGCTTCAAGGGTGAAGTAGGGACTGTCGGGATTAGGTGTTGGGGTGCAGATCTGCAAGCGGCACTCGAGTTTTGCAGCGAAGTGGTGTGAGTCATTGATTTTGATGCCTTCCGGGGGCGTCAAGGAGGTGATGGAGTATTGCGACGCGTCACTTTTTGGTGGGTGGTGTTGTTATGTAGAGGGGCCGGGTATCTGCTTACGTCTAGAGACAGCGGAAATACTCGGCGTGGTCGGAAATTTTGACTACGAGATCCTTCACCATCCGTTTTGGGAAGGTGGCTTATCGATTAGAACTACCAGGAGTCTTGGAGCAGACTCATAGCACACTTCACGTGTCCTAGTTACGTAAATGTCTCGCCAATGAGACGGTGCACGTGCTTTTGGATGATTTTCAGGTAGATGAGAGCCGGAATTTTTATCGAGAGGCCGGTTGCGGTGCGGAGGGTGGAAAAGCTGTGAAACAAAGAGGTCGGAACCGTGAAGGTTCAGTGGCAGCATCGGAAGGGTTCCGGGTGGACTTGGGAGCCAGCAGCCGTAGTACGTGAGAAGTACCCGGAGCTGTCCACAGATTGATTTCGGGGACGAAATCCGTATAAGTGGGGGAGAGTTGTAACGTCCCAAATTTGGATTATTATTATTAATTAAGTTATTGTATTATTTTAGTTAGAGAATATTTGAAGTGGTAATTAAATTAGGAAGTGTTGCGGGCTTTGGATTAGGAGTGAGCTTAGCCTAAAAGAGAGGCCCGGCCCGGGAAGAAATCAAACCCTAGTTCTCTTCCACTTGATTCAATTCGAAGCAATCATCACACTCGTTGGAGTCACCGGAGGCCTTAGATTCGTTGTTGAGTTCCGTCGATCAAGTAAGGTATAATCATAGTCCCTTTCGTTAGTGTTGATTTTTTTTCATTATGTTTAAGGTTGTGTGGGATGATGAAACGATCACCGAATCATTGGGTTGTGTTAGGATTTGTGTTACCAACGTTAGTATATGTTTTGGGGAACGTTTTACTTGTTGAATTCTCGTCAGAAAGTCGAATAATGAGTTTGGGGTTGATTTTCGGAATTCCCGTCAAGATTGCGCAGCCGTGGTAGATCGGCCCGTTCTCCCTCGTTAACCGTCGGATCGTCGTGAAATTTGGACAGCGGCTTCACGACTCATTGTTCTTCGATTTGACCGGAGGGATCGAGCATCAGAGACTCCAGTAAAGAGCAGCAACCGGCAGAAGTTGGCTGTTTTTCCAGGAAAAGCTAATTCGGTAATTTGGATTATCAAGCGGTGTGTGCGATTCTCTAAGGCAAACGACGGAGAATCAAGTGTAGTTGTTAATCGATCGCAAGGTAAGAAATCTTTAGCATGTTGTTGGTTTAATTGAAGTGATTATCGAGTAATCGATAGGCTAGGGTTTAATGTTCTTTTTGAACCGTTAATTCGTTGCTAGAAGTCGTTTAATGTTGGTTTTTGGTATTGGAATGGATAGGGATGTTATAGGATAGCAATGTGTGAATTTTAGGGGAAATTGGACTAGTCTAGCTACGTCTAAGACCCTTATTCAGTATCGAGTCTTCGTATTGATTTGATAGAAAGTAATGTGCTTTACGATTGAATTGTTTAGGTGAGTTAACTTGCTATCGTGAGGATACCGAGGAGTACCCTAAGCTGCTATAAGGTGAGTTACACTGTGCTTGTTTTATATTGTTTCGTGTATATGTATGCATGATTGTGTGTGAAGGGAACCCCATGCCCTTGATGAGTTGTGAGGGCAGATCCGTGTCCTAAGCAAGCGGAAATTTATATTCTCATGAGAATGGTTTATTATTTGGTTGAGCCACTTTTATATTTGTGAGTGGGTTTTACGTGCGTTGTGTATATATGTATATGTATGTTGATGTGTTCAATGGGCCGGGTCGTGGGACGATCCGAAGAGTGGGTAACCACTGAAGCCGGGTCGTGGGACGATCCGAAGAGTGGGTAACCACTAAGGCCAGACTGCGAGTTGGTCCAAAGAGCGGGAAACCGTTAAGATGTGGATATGATGTGATTGGTATGTGTGATTGTGATGGCACCAGTTGTGGTATGTGCCGTGTGGCAGTATGAAATAGGCATAGTTCTAGCTCACTAAGCGTTTTCGCTTACCCTTTCGTTGTTTACCTTTTTTCTAGGTTCTGGTTTGGAAGTGGATAAGGGCAAGGCCCCAGCTTGATTTTCCTGTGGATGACGGTTCTAGCGACACCTTGGCATTTAATTGTGGGTTTTTATTTTATAATTAATGGGATTTTTAGTTACTTATTTTTAGTTGACATTTATTGAGCCGGTTGGCCGTGAAAACGTATTTACTTCGTAATAAATTTATTTATTAAATTCTTTTTATTTAAAATCTTTAAAATTCCCTTTTTTTTGAAAATTGGATGTTACATGAATAGTATAGTGTGTGTATATATATATATATATTATTGTGTATACATGTATACTTATTTGTAAAACAACTCGGTCTTTTTCAATTTGCAGGAATGGACTCCAAATATTATCACTTTGTTGGAGGCTTTGTTAACAGAGATGCAATTTGGGTTGTTGCCTTTACATGCTTATGCTCAAGATATGCGTTATATATCTCTTCATATGTATGTAATTGTTTTCCATCTTTTATTTGTTTTTGTGTGTGGATATCTCTAAGAAGTATGCTAATTTATGATACTTTAAAAACCAAAAGTCGGGAAGCCGGCTATGTCGTATTTTCCTCTCAATTCGATTTATGTTCAGGGAGCAAACAAAAAGACCAGTGGATTTGGGTACCAGCAGAGGTCTCTCCACGCAAGAATGGAGAAGATGATATTTATCCTCAACATGATTGTGAGGGAGAGAAAGGGATTGTGGATATATTTTCCATCCACTCGGGAACTGAGGTCGGTAACTTTTGGTTTTTCTTGACCCAAAGTTTCTTCCGTAATCTTGAATCTTGAAATCGTTCTCAGTAATCAATGAGTTGGTAACAACTTCTTGAGTTATCCCATGCTGAATTGGATTGTTAACCATTACAAACTAAGAATGTAAATTATAAACTTGTAATTTACAGATTCTATGTATCAACATTTGCCTCTAACTGATCCATCTGACTCATACGAAAAGCATTTTAATGAAACATTCACCTATAATGTTTTATCAATTTGGAAGCACCAATTTGTCAATGCTCTCATGCATGGTACTCATCTCCCATCAAATATAAGAGTACGTTTCCCGATACTATTTCCCTTCCCCTAAAAGAAAAGGTTTGTGTTTGATGATAGCATGGTTGTAATAAGTGCATTGTTAATAAATTATGAACCAGTTCATTTTAAAATATACAGAATGATGATGCAACCTACTTTTCCTGATTTCGTTGTACAAACAGTTGGAAGGCACAAAATATAGAGAAGCCAATATGTGTTAGGGTGGGTGGCAAGAGTTATATGGCACGACCTTGTTGTTCCATGGAAACTGTTTTGCATTTGTGCCTTCATATAAGATCGCTCATGGGTGGATTGCTTTTATTTGCTCTTTGTGTTTCATCATTATTCTTTGTTCTATTAACAGCTTATCAACGTTCTTGGGCCAGATGATGAAGGTGTGAAACCATTCACAGTGTCTCAATGCTACAATAGGGATATTAGTAGATGTTGAATCCAATGAGCATCACCAATCATATATGGATTTGGTGGGAACCATTGAGGAAGTTACCCTTGCCGAAAAAACTTATCCTAGATGCAGTCCTAGAGGTTATTAATTGTTTTGATTAATTTCCAAATACAATTAATTAAAGTTGGCATGTGTGTTTTGTACAATTAGTTTGCTACTAATTACACTTGCGGATTGAATTGAGCTTGTAGGCATCATGATATGGTCTTTCCAATAATGTTGATGCCACCAACTCTTCATCATCACCAAATGAGCGTTCCCTTCTTCAAGGTAATTAATAAATCTACACTTAATTAGACCAAAATCATAATTTGTTAATTATTATGTTTGATTCCCCTAAATTAAGCCTTATAATTGTTTATATATATAGTTTTTGCCTCTCATTGGCATTCGTCGCCGTAAATATCCTGAGGATGAAAATGCTATCCGATGCATGGATAAAGGTTTGTATTTTATTTAAAAATGAGTGAATTAATTTTATTGTTTGAGCAAGTATTAACTAAAGTTGTGGATGCATATATTCAGATCGAGTCTAATTTTCCTCCTGGTGGTTTAGAAATTGATAAGAGTAGTAGACATATATGATGCCCATAGCCTTATAACTTAGGTCTGGTTATTTAGTGCTCTGCTTTATATTTTTGGTTAACGTTACTGGGTGTAATTTCTTGGTTGTTATTCGATTAGTTATAATATAACATGTATATATGATGGTGGTTTAGAAATTGATAAGAGTAGTAGACATATATGATGCCCATAGCCTTATAACTTAGGTCTGGTTATTTAGTGCTCTGCTTTATATTTTTGGTTAACGTTACTGGGTGTAATTTCTTGGTTGTTATTCGATTAGTTATAATATACCATGTATATATGATGGTGGTTTAGAAATTGATAAGAGTAGTATACATATATGATGCCCATAGCCTTATAACTTAGGTCTGGTTATTTAGTGCTCTGCTTTATATTTTTGGTTAACGTTACTGGGTGTAATTTCTTGGTTGTTATTCGATTAGTTATAATATAACATGTATATAAAATTTAATTTCTTCTGCAGTTGGTTCATGTTCCTCGCAGTAGCATGCTGACGTAATTGGCGATCATATCTGCTCAAACTGCAGATTTTGTTTTCTCCTACACTATGTGTTCATGAATTTTTAACAATAGTGATGGACTCTGCTATTTTGATATTGGTGTATTAGATGGGTTTTTAGCAGTGGGTAGTTTAATGCATTTCCAATATGATTTTATCTATATAAAAAATTGTAGTTGTCACTATACCAATTTCCACATGATGAAGCTAAACCATAAGTTAATTTTTATGACATATTAAAGATTATTTACTTTCCTTTCTGGTACATGCAACACCCTGGTCAGTCTAGCTTGAATTGTGTAGCAGACATAGTATACGTTTCTCCGTTTGGTCTCAAACTTTGGTTCAGATTTGGGTTTATACTTGGTCTCAATAGTTACTTTGGACTTAGACTTGGTTCCATGGTTGTATCAGACTTGGTCTCATAATTCATCCATGAGATGTTCTCAGATTTGGTTGGTATGTGATTTTCTTACTTGATAAGCATTTTTGTTTTGTTATTCCAGGTTTCTTCCTTATAATCATTGACATATTTATCAATTTATTTTTGTTTCACAGACAATGAACTATTGATGCCTTCAAATACGTCAATAGTCCTACATTTTTCAGAGGAGGCAAGGTATGACTTTCTTTTACTTTCTCACCTTCGATCTTTTGGATAACATTATCAAAATATTAATTATATTTTGATAATATTACAGTGTTCTGTCTCATACTCTCACTATCTCACAAGAGTTATATATTTTGGTAATCTTACAGTGTTCTGTCTCACACTCTTACTATCTCACAAGAGTCCTATTTCAAAAAAATTAGGAAACATTCAATGTTTGTAAATATGACATCTTTGCCACAAATTTCCCAAAACAACTACTTTCAGATTTAAGATTTCAAAATTAAGATCAATATACATGATGTATGCGCAATTTTTGTATAATCGTTTTTGGATTTAAGAAATTCAAAACTAATTTTTGGAACAAAGTAATGTACCTACAATATTGACCATGATGATTGATGACCAATATTTGCAAGGGGATGGGCATTAGGGGAAGGTTGTTGTCTAAGTGTCCTCTCTATTATAGATTACACTTTTGGTTTTCTTTTCATTATAAATGACTCACAAGAAAAACCAATGATAAACCAAAAAGCACACACTAACCATAAAATTGGAAAATGCGTCTAAAAAAGATGCATCAATCTTTTTTGCACGAACATGACACTTTTTTTGAACGTATTTAATTTGTGCTTGATTTCAAGAACTAAGTACACTTATGCATATATATATGGTCGGGGCGCCCCAGAGGGAAACGTATACCCTTTTTTACTACTTGATGAAAATTCTAATTTAGTTTTCTTCAACTTTTGAAGACATCAGTAGCATGTACAACATCTGAAGCGCAGCACACAATGAAATTGTAGTTGAGGCCAAAGAAGAAAATCAAGTAAGGAGGAGGAGGACATTGCTGCTTGTTTTACATGCACCATTTCTCAACTATGTTGGATAAAAACCCTCAAATTCATTTCTTATGATCATATATTGTTTTAAGGATCTGTATACTATTAGTTTTGTAGTCTTGTGTTTTTTAGTTTGTAATAAAAATATATGGATTCCATTTCCTTTATCTAAACAATCATGTTTTCATTTTTATTCTATTTGCTTCCGATATTAATTTTATTATCTGTGGTTTTACATTGCAAATTTTATAATTATACAAGACTATAAAAATGTAAAAGATAAATTGAGGATTTAAGTTTATGGAATTAAAATTCCCGCCGCAAGGACAACGAATTTTAATATTATACATCTAGCATGCCAACCCATAGTTACAAGGACAACAAAAGGAGCTACCATAAATCTTTAAAACTTGTTTCGAGTTTGGCCTTTGAAAGAATCACTCGAAATTAAGACAATAATAATATAATATATGATACAAAAGATGTATTAATTATGAGTATAGATAAGCAAGCAAGGTTTGTTGTATCTTTTTATATCTTGTGCTATTTTACGAACTAACTATTTTTCGTTAAAACCCCAGAGCTTTTAAAATCCTATATTTCAAACAAATGAGAATACTATCCCTTTCACTTCGATTTTGGCCGTTGAAAAAATCCCTCAAATAACAATAATATGTGATACAAATTATGTATCAATTATGAATATAAATAAGTCATCAAGATTTGTTATATCTTTATATGTCTTGTGTAATTTTACGTTTACAAGTTAACTATTCTCTCGTAAGACCCTAAACCTCTTAAATTTCTAAATTAGGACAAACGAATACACTGTTGCGATCATTCTTTTTCGTGATTAAACGTTACAATATCCACTTTTATTTTCAATAGAGATTAATAACTCTTGTATGTTTTTACAACCTTCTTTCGCTTTCTTAACAATGTATAAATAATTGTATTGAATTTTAATTCTTGATTTGAATGTTTTACATTTCACTGCCATAAATCCTTAAAATTTGTTCGGGTTTCACCTTTAAAAAAATTACTCAAACGAGAATAGTATGTGATCCAAAGTATGTATTCATTATGAGTGTATAAGTGATCAAGGTTTATTGTATCTTTTATATCTTGTGTCAATTTTTGGTTAAAAAACTAACAATTTTCTCATAAAACCCCAAAGTTTTTAAAATATTTAAAATTTAGACAAATAAGAATACTATTGCCACAAGTTTTCACACCCGCCGATGCTGCGGGTAGGATTTACTTGTTTCAAATAGAAAAAGTTCATTAAACAAAGTATATAGAAAAGAAAATTGTTAGAAGATCTAGAGAGAATGTAGCTAGCAATTAAGGAAGCCTGAAGGAAATTGAGATGAAAGATTAATTAAGACAATATTAAAATAACAACATAATAATAGATCAAAGGGAAAGTTGGGGAAGTTTCAACATCAAATACATTAATTAATTGTTATAATTATAACTAACCTTATAATTAAAGGGTTAGTGGGTAATAATATATGAACTGCAATAGTCACTTTACAGTTGCATACCCATCTGAATCAAGTGATAAGAATGGCCATAGAATCATTCAATTATCATCTTTTCTATAAATTAATAGAAAGTTTAAAAAAATTCAAGTGGATTATTTTGAAGTTTATCACATAATTAGAGATTATAAAGTACTATTATGTCATCTTTAATGTATATCAATTGTAAATAAAATGTTACAGCTTTTACTTTATTTAACGATTCATTATAGTTGACGAGAATATTAACGTAAAGAAACTTTATTTAATGATTCACTATAGTTGATGAGAATATTAACGTAAAGAGAGGGAAAAATATTCATATTAAATAAAAATCAATAAAATAAGTTAACAAAAAGAAGTGGTAATTGGAGCATTTGTACTATATGTGCAAATCAAAATCAAAAAAAAATAATTGGCTTATCAAATTATCTATCGAGCCGTGAAAAAGAGTTCCAAACGTTGACAAAAAATGTTTGCAAGTATCAAAAGCAAAATGTTTAGTCAAATAACTAATTACATAATGTTTAATAATGACAAATAAAACCATGCTAAGTTTAAAGAAATTATTTAAAATATGAAGAAAATTTTATTCACTCAAATTCAAGAGTATACAAAACCAAAATACTCTTTATCTTACACAAGCTATTCAAAGAATACAAATTTGTGAACTTCACATAAATCATAAAAAACAACATTTTGGGAATCCAAACAAAACTCCTACCTATGAACATAAGAATGTACTTGAAACAAAATGCAAAATAACAAAACCAATAAACATCAAATCACCATCAAACCCAACAAACAAATTCATGTATCATTCTGGTCTTTCTTTAGTAATGCTCCTTTTCCTTCTTTTCTTCACTCTTTGAATGATGATGCCCATGAAGCTTCTGCTTGATCTTTTCAAAGATGCCTTTCTTCTCCTTGTGCTCAACTTCAACAGCAGCGGCATACTCATTATGTGCCACCACAGGAGGTGGTGGAGCAGCAACACAGTCTTCTTCAGCCTTCACCTCAATCTTCTCAACATATACATTTTTCTCTTTTGATTCATAACTTGGCTCTGGCAAGACCACAACAACTTCGCATTTTTCTTCTTCATGTTTCTTGATCTTCTCAAGTTCTTTCAATTCTTTTTCCAACTCTTTCGTTTCCTTCTTCAGTTCTTTCTTTTCCTTGTGCTCTTCGATTTTCTCTTCAATTTTTTCCTTGACCTCTTCTATCTTCTCTTTGATCTTCTCTTCATCTTCTTCCACTTTACACTCAATATTCTCTTTGATCTCTTCTATTTTGTGTTTGATCTCCTCCACTTCCTCCTTCAGTTTCTCCTTCTGTTCTTCCTTTTTGTACTCGAGCTCGACTTCTTTTTCTTTGATTTTCTCTTTGACCTCTTCTACTTCGCACTCAATCTTTTCCTTGATCTCTTCAATTTTCTCTTTCACCTCTTCCTCTTTACACTCAACCTTTTCTTTAAGTTCTTCCATTTTGTACTTGGCTTCCGCTTTTTCTTCTCTATGTTTTTCCTCTCGCTCTTCCTTTTTGATCTCATGCTCGTATTCTTTTTCCTTGATTTTCTCTTTGATCTCTTCTTCTTCACACTCAATCTTTTCCTTGAGTTCTTCTATTTTCTCCTCGATCTTCTCTTTAACCTCTTCCGTTTTAAACTCGACCTTTTCCTTGAGTTCTTCAATTTTGTGCTTGGCTTCCTCTACTTCTTCTTTGTGTTTTTCCTTGCGCTCTTCCTTTTTGTAGTCATGCTCGAACTCTTTTTCCTTGATTTTCTCTTTGGCCGCTTCTATTTCACACTCAATCTTCTTCTTGAGTTCTTCTTTTTCGTGTTTGGCCTCCTCCACTTTGCCCTTAACATTTTCCTTGAATTCTTCTATTTTCTCCTCGACTTTGTCTTTGATTTCTTCTTCAATACACTCGACCTTCTTCTTGAGTTCTTCTATCTTGTACTTGACCTCCTCTACATGTTCCTTGCGTTTTTCCTCATGTTCTTCCTTTTTGTACTCATGCTCGTATTCTTTTTCCTTGATTTTCTCTTTGGCCTCTTCAATTTCACACTCAATCTTCTCCTTGAGTTCTTCTTTCTTGTGCTTGCCCTCGGCCAGTATTTCATCAATCTTTTTCTTGAATTCTTCTATTTTCTCTTCGATCTTATCTTTAACCTCAGCCACTTTAAACTCCACATTCTCCTTGAATTCTTCAACTTTGTACTTGACCTCCTCTACTTCCTCCTTGAGTTTTTCCTTGTGTTCTTCCTTTTTGTACTCATGCTCGTATTCTTTTTCCTTGATTTCTTCTTTGGCCTCTTCTATTCCGCACTCGATCTTTTCCTTTAGTTCTTCTTTTTCGTACTTGACCTTCTCCACCTTCTCTTCAATCTTTTCTTTGATTTCTTCTACTTTCTCCTCGGCCTTCTCTTTAACTTCTTCTTCTTTACACTCGATCTTTTCCTTTACTTCTTCTATTTTATGCTTGACCTCCTGTACTTCCTCCTTAAGTTTTTCCTTGTGTTCTTCCTTTTTGTACTCGTGCTCGTATTCTTTCTCCTTGATTTTCTCTTTTGCCTCTTCTATTTCACACTCGATCTTTTCCTTAAGTTCTTCTTTTTCGTACTTGACCTCCTCTATTTTTTTCTCAACCTTTTCCTTGAATTCTTCTATTTTCTCCTCAATTTTGTCTTTCACTTCTTCTTCTATACACTCAACCTTCTTCTTGAGCTCTTCTATTTTGTACTTGGCCTCCTCTACTTCCTCCTTGAGTTTTTCCTTGTGTTCTTCCTTTTCGTACTCATGTTCGTATTCTTTTTCCTTAACTTTTTCTTTGGCTTCTTCTATTTCACACTCAATCTTCTCCTTGAGTTCTACTTTCTTTTGCTTGCCCTCAGCCACTATTTCTTCAATCTTGTCCTTGAATTCTTCTATTTTTTCCTCAATCTTCTCTTTAATCTCTTCAGTTTTGGACTCAACCTTCTCCTTGAATTCTTCAATCTTATACTTGGCCTCCTCTACTTCCTCCTTGAGTTTTTCCATGTGTTCCTCCTTTTTGTACTCGTGCTCATATTCTTTTTCCTTGATCTTTTCTTTGGCCTCTTCCGCTTCACCCTCTATCTTTTCTTTGAGTTCTTCTACTTTCTCTTCAACTTTGTACTTCACCTCATGTATTTTTTCTGCAACTTTCTCCTTCTCCTCTTCTATTTTCTCCTTCAACTCCGTTTTCTTCTTCTCTTCGTCTACATAGTCATCCCTAGCTAACTGCAAGTTTCACAGAAGAAAAGATTTTTTGAGTTGAAATCCCAAACGAAAGAACCATATTCAAGATAACACAATCTAGTATAACCCTTTAAAAATCTATATATAAGATAAAGTTGCATCAACTAGGGAGCTTGCAACTTCAATTCCTGTAACATTTTCTTGAAAATTAAGAAGAAGAAAAAATACTAAATTACTAATGTTGTAATACTTCATTAATTTCAAATTTTAATGAAAAGGTTTTCACACAATTTTACTTATTGTGATCTTTTTGACACTTTTTTTACCCTTTTAATTTTGTTTATAAATATAACTAAAAGGGCACAAAGTACAAGCTAATAAAGCATATGGTTACATCAATTATTAATCATTTATGAGACATGTTGAATATGTAATTTACTTACGCATGCATGTATCTATAATTCTTTTTTCCTTGATATATCCATCTTCAAGGTTAAGTTGTACTCTATGCATTCATACTTGTACTTTTTCTATTACATAGCATATATATATATATATATGTATATGTATATGACTTGGAACATCAGCTTATTTACGTGAAACCCGTGAGATCACAAAATAAACCAAAACTTAACAGCAACCACTTTGAAAGCACCAAAACACCAAATCTTTACAGTGAAGAAATTAAGTTTATTCTTGTACATTCAAAGTTCAAACTTTGTCTTTGTTATAAAGGTTCAGTATATTTTTGTGTTTTCGTAGCTGATCTCACGGGTGTCATTATTATATATAACGTAACCCAAGTACCCATATAACATATGTTGTAGGAAAAAAGAACATCATTTAATTAAATTATGTTTTCTTGAAATGAAAAATGGAAACTTACATGACTATAATCGCTTTCTTTCTTCTCTTCTTTTTCGCATTTCTTTTCCGGCTCAGAAACGTAAGCTTTCCTGTCAACTTCGACCAAAACCACGGCCGGCTCGTTGCAGTCTTCCTTTTCTTTTCCCATGTAATCGTACGACCCACGATCGGCGACCTCCTCAGCCTCCACCTTCACAACGGTCACAGCTTCGTAACCCGATTTGTCAGCCATGATCACAGCAGCTTAACTTAACAAGTAACAACAAGAAGAAAAACACACAGTAAACCAGGTATTATATATGGCAGCAAGAAACAAGAACACCAAAACACACAGTAAATATGTGTAGAATTTAGGGTTGTTTTAAACGAATGGAAAGAGTGGGTTTTTTCAGAGATGAATTGAATATTTGAATGTGAGATTGTGGAGAGAAGTAATGGGTGTTTATATAGAAGGTTTTTAACGCGTAGAAGGTGTGATCGAAGGTTGAAATAATACCTGATTTTTTAAATGAATAAAGAAATGAAGGTGGGCTATTGGTTGGAATCTGCCAAGGTGTTAATTATATTAACCAATGGCGGCCATATATTTTTTCCATATTTGAAACTTAACTTGCTCCTTGATCCATGCGTTTTTTTTTAATGTTCTTTTAATATAAACTTTTTTAACATGTTAAATGGATTTTGTATAGAGTTTGATTTTACATGTGTTAACAAAAGGTAGACGTTACGCTCTCAAACATCTTTACTATAATGATCTTATGTTTATTGTGAGGGACGATAAATCAACGTATGCATTTTATTGATTGAAAAGCCATGTCTAATTAAATAAATGATATAGAGACTTGAGCCTAAAAACTCGCACATATAGATTAATTTTACATATGTCTAGAAATATCTATTAACTAGACGGGTTACATCTCCACACGATGCTATTTTTATAGGATGCTTGTTTCTATAGGATACTTTATTAAAAGTGTCGTTTAAAATGGCTAATCTGACCCTCTTTTGTATTAAAAGTGTCATAAAAAACTTGTTAAGCCCTCTAAAATCGTCTAATAAACTTATTACATTGCTTTAGATAATTAAGATGCTTGATTTTTTGATCAGATAAATTTAGTCTTTTAAACTGACCTATTAGATTGATTAAAAACTTTTAGCGTCATATAAACTTAATTTTGTGATACTTTTTAGGTGTAGTCTACCCTACAAAAAGATTGAAATATATATTCCTACATTCAAATGTTTTTTAAGATCATTTACATATAAAAGAAAATGTCAATATCTGATATAATTGTAACATGTATTTTAAACTATATATATTAGATGGGGCACAAGGCTCCCTAGAACATGTGCAAAAGAATATGGTGAATGTTAGACCTTAGCTTTGATAAACACCCTTAATTAAGAGAGGGTATGCTTAGGATTGATGGTTGATACATGTTTGGCATACATAAACCTCCGATAATTACAATATTGTTTGGTTATGAAGTTAATTAAAAAAATCAAATAAAATTTAATATAAAATGTTTTTTTTTATTGTATTATTATTTATTAGTATAAATTTGAAATTTTTTCCCTGAAAAACTATGTATTATCTGAAAATCTTCAACTTTTTTAAACTAATGAAAGGTTTGATTGATTAAAATATAATATTTAACGTTTGTGTTGCTTTCTTGATATTAAAAATAAAACATGACAGCTTATTGAATTATCAATATATGTATATAAGTAAAAATTTCTATTCAAGATTTAAGTAACCATTTGTTGATAATTAATGTAATTATACAAAACAAATCTATTTACATTAAATTCAAGAGAAAATCTAGGAAAACTAAAAAAACACTTCCTAATCTTTAAACAGGACCGTATGTATGTATTTATACATAGAACTAATTTATAGTATATATACATATACATAAAAAATTGATTTACTTTTATATGCAAATAATACAATCCAGATAAAGGTTACGACTTGAAGTTTTCCTCTTATATTGTCATCGATTATCTTTTGCAATATACTTTTTCATTTTGTTATTTTGGAAACATTTATATATTTAACTAAGAGTAAATTACTTTTGTTAAACAACTTATAAAATTGAATATGAAATTTAATTTGAGACATAAGGAATATCAAGTAGAATAAATAACAAAAGAAATCAAACTACTCTATTATTAAGTTCAACTATTGGTCTATATGATATTGGTATATATATTCTAATTACTTTTTATTAGCTTCATTTTATGGACCAAATTCATATACAATTTATGTGTAAATATAAATATATAGACATATAATTATTTATAAATCTATAAATTAATCAATTTTAAAAACTAATTTTTATGTGTTATTTCACATATAAACAACATAACATACGTGAAATGTAGTGTGTTATATTATATGTTATGATTTTACACGTAAAATGTTTAATTTTTGTGTGACTTAATTAAACTATTTACAACATAACAAGTACGAGTTTTAATTAGTTTGTTTTCCAAGTGTTATCAGTTTAATTAATATACTCAAAATCATTGTAAGATTTGTTAAATGTTATGCACAAATGATATTAATATTCTCAGGATCATTGTAAGATTTGTTAATTGTTATGCACAAATGATCCGAACAATTGATGGTTACAAAAATTTATGTGTTGTATTTTGTTATAGTATTGAAAACATTCTTAAGAAAAACCTTTTCTAAATAATATCTATAAGCAAACATTATAATTTCTTAAAAATATTCTATACTAAAAGGGAAAATGCTTCGTTGAATCACATGCATGTAGACAGATGAATTGTGCATGTATTTGCTTTTATGTGTTTGTTTTTTTGCATAGGGAAGAAATGATCACTTATGTAACATCAAATCCCATGTTTCTTGAAATCTTGGTTTTTGTTATATATTTTAATTTTATAATTAATCTAAATATAAATCTGCATTTATACAAAATAAACAATGAATTATAAATATATGTATATGAATTACCATTTATATTTGTTGGTTTTGTTAGATCTCATGATTTTCATTCTCAGACCATTAAGATATCATATTTAAAATTATAAGGTTGTGGCGTACTAGTTATGGTATCTGGAGAAAGTGGCTTGTTAACTCTTCTATTCCAGATTCGAACTCAGGGCAACATGCTTTATCTATTTTTTTTAAAGGGTATCCAAGACTTTGCCCCGACTAATCCGGCAAGGTTCACCGACAGCTAAAGCATGTTGTCCTGAGTTAATCCCCAGTGGCCACAATCTGGAAGCGTCTGGATTCGAACCTGGGGTAGAAGGGTTAACTAACCACTTCCCCCACAAGCCTTAACCAGTACGCTAGCCTTGTGGTTAACATGCTTTATCTATTGGGTGAACCTTATCGAGATTGGTTCATTGGTTGGGACAAAGTCTCGGATACTCTTCTAAAAAAAGATATCTTGTTTAAAATATCAAATAAAGTTTTAGATATATATTAAATAAATATAGAAAAGCATATCAAAAAACATTTTATTTTTACCATATTACCTAAATCTAGATTGCCTTTATTTATTCTAGTTTTATATTATGTTTAAACATTTATACACACGACATATGATTTGTGCATATACTTGCTCATGATTGTTCCTTTTTCTTGTAGGGAAGAAATAATCAATTAAGTTACATCAACCCCGTGTATCTTGAAATTTAGGTTTTTCCTTTTTTTGTATTGTTTTAGAATAATAATTTAAATTTATACAAAATATAAACAATGAAGTATAAATATAAACAAATAAATAACTCATACATATAATTAGCAAGTATTTTCATTATTAGTTTTGAGAAAAAAATCATTTATATTATTTTTTTAATTGATTGATTTGGTTAGATTTCATGATTATTCTTCACAGCCAATTAAGACAAAGTTTTAAGAATATATTTTACATAAAATAAAAATCTAATTAAAATATATAACATTGTCATGTATTTACCCAAAAAAGAGATACATAGTAATTTTATATTATTATGTTTAAATGTTTTGTATATGAGAGTGAGAAGGAGAAAGAAAAGATAGAATTGGAGCCAAGATATCTTTCTCAAATTTTATGTTTCCTTCTTCTGAACATACTGATGAAATTTCACATGTGGTACGTACATCTATAATTATATTTTATAACTAATGGATAGAATATTTTTCATTGGTAGTGATTATAAAGAATAGAAGTGAAAACAAAATTCTATTGTTTAGATGAGTTCATTAAAAATCTCAATTTAATTCTATTCGATTTCAAAATATGTAAGAACACCATTTTATTTTTTATACATTTCATATCAAGAAACCATTTTATTCTCCCTCCCTCTTAGGGGCGGTCCTATATCTTAAGGGCGTGCGGTATACTCAAACCGTTCAGCGGGGAAATGTGATAGGGGTGGCGGGGTGAACACCACCCCGGCGCCCCAGTCCCCGCCAACTTGAAAACTTTCATCCCGTGGGCATGACCACCATGGTGGGGAAGCCTCTTTTCTTTCTCTTTCTCTCTCTTTCTTTCATGTGATTATCTCTTATTTTTATTTGGAAAAATTTCATCTATGTCCTTTAAAACTTGCTATATTACGCATATGTCCTTGTAAACTTTAATTTTACATCTATGTCCTTCTAAACTTCAATAACTCACACATATATCCTTCTCCTTAACTTAATTATATTTTAAACATTTAAAAATAAAAAGAATTATCTAGAAATTGAATTTAATTTGTTAATTACCTAACTACCCTCTCCCAAAATCAAATTGGATCATTGTAATCATCTTCACAAAATCGACGTCACAAGTCGACTTCACAAAATGGACACCCCCAAAATCGACATCCCCAAAATCGGATTTCTCTATAATAATCGATCAATTTCTAGTCTGATTTCTGGATTGATTTCTAATCGGTCGATCGATTTCTAATTTGATTATGGTGCGATTGATTTCTAGATCGATTTCTAATCTGAGTCAAGTTCTATCGGAGATGGAATTGGAAGCCAATCGCAGGAGAAACTCAATAATCATGGCAGTAAACACTTTTGCATAGTTTCATTCAATCTGCAAAAATGTTTACTGCAGAGTTCCATTGAATCTGCAAATCTTATTATGGTTGTTGAATGCTAGCCTCATTTCTTTATGGTTGTTGATTGCTAGCCTCATTTCTTCTTACCTTTGACAGCAAATTCAGCGATTGTGTTTTATTTTAATTTAAATTACATTGTGTTACCTGTTAATTGCATAAATATACCACTGCAGATAACTGAATAAAAGCATGTCAATCTTTTTGATTTAGCTCTGATTGAAGTGCATACGGTCTTGATTTGTATGCTTTATGTGCAAGTTTAGTAGAGTTGTTCCATTTCAATACAAACTTATATGATGATGGTTATTAATTGGTTATTAATGTATCGATGCCAATGTTGTTCAGTCAATGTTAGGGAAGTTCTAGTAATTTGCACCAACATATTTGATTTATTTGAACAAGATGTTGTTTTTGTTGACAATGAAACGACTTCAGCCATTTTTTGCATTTTATCTTTGGCTTCCAGCCTACCAAACATACATTTTGTGCATTTCCTTATTTTACTGACTACTTTACCTATATTGTGAATTATTATTTTTGAAATCTTATGAAGATTTTGATTTCAATCAGGTCTATTGTTTTTTCAATCTGTTATCTGTATACAGTTTTCTTGATGCTAGAAGATGTTGTCAGATTTATATAGTAGATAATTGTTGATATAATTTCTCATTCATTGAACTTTTGCATACCATTTGAATATAAATTTGGTGTTTTCCAACTTATTTGATCCTGTTTTGCACATATTTTCTAAGCTGTTTTGCACATATCCTCTTATACCTTGTCTTCTCATCTTGACTGATCCACAAACTGACCACCAGGTTGATATTTGTTTGATTCTGTGCTATCTGTTTGTTTTTGATTGCATGTTTTATTGATGAAGCTATGTACTTGATGCATTGTGGAAGTATGTCTTTGTTAGTCTGACACCTTTGTTTATCCTTGGTAGCCATCAAGGAGGTTGCATTAGGAAATATCCCCATCATTGCTTTCTGTGATACCAATTCTCCTATGAGATATGTTGATATTGGTATCCCTGCCAACAACAAGGGTAAGCACAACATCGGTTGTCTATTTTGGCTTCTAGCTAGAATGGTCTTGCAGATGCGAGTAGGTGTAAATGAGCTGAGTCGAGCTCGAGTTCGGCTCGTTTAAGTACATAAATCTCGAGCTCGAGCTTGGTGGCTCGTTTCGAGCCTAATGTTTCAAGCTTGAGCTCGAGCTCGTTAAGAACTTTGCAAGCTCGGGCTTGGCTCGAGCTCGACTCGTTTACCCATATATCAATATTTAGGCTCGCAAGCTTTATCAGAAGAGCTCGAGCTCAAGGTCGTTTATTAAATGAGCTTAAAATGAAGCTCGAGCTCGGCTCGAGTTCATTTAACTCGAGATCGTTTAACTCCAGTTGGTGGTGCGGATGGATGGGAAGCCGTTGCTGCTCTGTACCTCATACCTCAACCAGAAGGTGGGCTGCAACTGGATGGAATAAACCGACAATATCTTGAATTTTACTTTTAGTTGTGTTGTTTAAAACCTCAAGTACGGTTGATGAACTAGTAGTAGTATCCTGAGAAATTTTTGATGGTTTTGTTATGAAAGAGTTAATTTTGCTTTCAGATGATGATGTTGAATATGATTAAAGCTTTTGTGTTTTTTATTATAACTTGGGATGTTCAATCTAGATATCTTTTATCCATCATTTAACCTGGCCATGTGTATCTCCTTCAAGCTCTATATGTCTCCTTCAAAGCACTTTACAAATATTATGTTTCTTGATGCACTTATCAAAATCAAATGAACATACTAGCGTTGAATGTCTCCTTAATCATGGCAAAGTTCCATTCAATCTGCAAAAGTGTTTATTGCCATGTGTTTACTGCAGATTGAATGGAACCCTGCAAAAGTGTTTACTGCCATGATTATTGAGTTTCTCCGGCGAGTGGCTTCCATCTCCGATCGAACTTGAATAGATTAGAAATCGATCCCGATTAGAAATTGATCGAACCATAATCAAATTAGAAATCGATCCAGAAATCCATTAGAAATCGATCTAACCATAATCAAATTAGAAATTGATCGACCGATTAGAAATCAATCCAGAAATCAGATTAGAAATCGATCCATTATTATAGAGAAATCCGATTATAGAGAAATCTGATTTTGGGATGTCGATTCTAGGGGTGTAGATTTTGTGAAGTCGACTTATAACATCGATTTTGTGAAGATGATTACAATGATCCAATTTGATTTTGGGAGAGGGTAGTTAGGTCATTAACAAATTATATTCAATTTATAGATAATTGTTTTTTTTATTTTTAAATGTTTAAAATATAATTAAATTAAGGAAAATGATATATGTGTGAGTTACTGAAGTTTAGAAGGATATAGACGTAATATTAAAGTTTACAAGGACATATGCGTAATATAGCAAGTTTTAAAGGACATAGATGAAATTTTCCCTTTTTATTTTACTTTTATTCTTTTTATTAAATGGTTAAAGGGGTGCATGGGTGGAATGATGAGTACTACAAGGGTTTCATATGGATAGAATGATAGAAGAGAGAAGGAAAAGCTGATGTGGTAAGATGTGTAAAGGGGTGGAATAGTAAGTATATCGACCCCTAATTGATGGTTGGAGGAGTTACTTGTTAGGAGAGAGTCCTTATTTTTTAAGTGTAATTTTTGTTTTGCTTTTTTTTTTTTTTTTGCTAAGAGTGTGTCTCTTTTCTTAAAAAAAGAACATGAAAAACATGAACCATTTAAAAGGAAATACTTTAAGTTTGTAATAATTATACTTTAGGGTTTAGTTCCCCAAAATGTATCCAAGTTGTCACATTTTGCTATTGTATATACTGTACTTCAAAAACTACCATTTAATACATCAAAGTTTCAAAAATCTACCGTTTAGTGTATTGGAAAACTTGTTGAAAAGGTAGCCGGTCATTCCGGTCATCTTCTCCGGCAACTGCACCACTCCGGCGACCCATTTTCTCCGGCGACCTCAACCATTTTTTCCGGCCATATATATATATATATGTGTGTGTCTCCGGTGTCCCCCATCTCCGCCACCCACCACCGCCAACCTCTTTCTCTCCACCACCCACCACCGCCAACCTCTCCCTTTCTGCCACCCATCGTCGCCAACCATCATCTTCTCCGACGACTTTCCGGCAGATCTGAGCTTCATTCCATACAAAATCACCAGCTCAGATCTACCGAAAAGTCGCCGGAAAGTCGTCGGAGAAGATGATGGTTGGCGGTGGTGGGTGGTGGTGAGAGAGAGAGAGAGAGGTTGGCGGTGGTGGTTGGTGGAGAGAGAGAGGTTGGCGATGGTGGGTGGCGGAGATGGGGGACACCAGAGACACACACACACATATTTATGGCCGGAGAAAATGATTGAGGTCGCCGGAGAAAATGATTGAGGTCGCCGGAGAAAATGGGTCGTTGGAAAGTCACCGGAGAAAATGGGTCGCCGGAAAGTCGCCGAAGTGGTGCAGTCGCCGGAATGTCGCCGGAGAATATGGCCGGAAAAGTCGCCGGAGGGGAGGATAACCGGCTGGTAACCTATGATAACAGGTCAAATACATCAAATGGTAGGCTTTTGTAGTATGATGTATTAAATGGTAATTTTTGAAGTACAGTATATACAATAGCAAAAGGTGACAACTTGGATACATTTTGGAGAACTAAACCGTATACTTTAAACCTACAATCTTTTTGAATCAAAAGCTTTAATTATTCAGATTATAACAACCATCTAAGTTATTAGGATTCTTATTATAATTTTGGTTTTCAAAAATCTATGGACATCATCATAATTAATCGCGTTCATTCTATCACGTCTTAGTTTTTTTCTCTTATGCTAATTATAGATACATGGAAAACGGATCAAACCTTAATAAAGTTGTCTTATTATATAGGAAAAAGTTATATGAAATCAATACAAACTAACTATTTACATTTAGCAACAATAAATAATTCATAATAGTTGGTTGTTGCATTTTTTTTAAATATATTTACGGGTCCCAAATCCTCATAAGTTTTAAAATTGTTTAAATATAAAAAACTTTAGATAACTTTAAATTATAAATTACATTTTAGTCAACAATTAACATAATGAAAGGCTTATATTATTGACTCCTATTGGGAGAAAACAAAATGGGTTGCTCCTAGAAGGGGATAAGGATTCTAACAAGTTGTATTCAAAAACTACAATAAGTTGATTTAGTGTTTGATTCTTTTAATTATTATGATCAATCAATTTGAAGAATAGATGAATATTGACACCATTTTATATATGACATTTTATATGAGTATATTATATATATATATATATATATAATTTAAACATATACCTTGAATAATTTAGTATTTTCTCATATAAACTTCAATTGGGAAATTATATTTATTTCAAATATATTATTTGACTATAGATACGCATTTTTAAAACGTAAATTTTTGAGGCATCGGTAATAAAAAGTATTTAGTATTTGAGTAAAAAGAAAAAAAGAAATGTTTGTGACATCATTAATAAAGAGTTTTTGATAAGGTACTAATTTATTATCTTATTTGGCTCATTACATTTTGATGCCCCAATTGAAGTAATCTAGACACTTTTTATAAACTTGGAATTTGATATCACATAAGTTCATATACACTTTTACGAAAGAAAAAAAAAACATAAATTATTTTAAATAAGCAACCCTAAGCACCCATTCTTTAGTTTTTTCCCTATAACCTTCAATTGCAAAATGAAATACGTTTGTAATAAACTATCTGACAATACATACGCGTTTTTAAATCGTTAACTCTTTTTCTTGGTAATTAAGTAAAACAACTTAAAATTTTGTTTGCTTTTTATTAATCTAAAATTACCTACTCATTGTCGTTATTATAGGAAATTATTAATATGAAATAGGCTTATCAACGTCATATAATATTTTAAATACTATAATTTGTAGGAGGTTTTTTTTATTGTTATGGTTTTGTTGAACAAATATTTTAATATTTTAGCAATATTTTTCAATTAAAGTATGCCTAATAAAACAATTTATATTCTCACCCATGTCAAAACTAACGAATAAATAACTATCTTATTCTTTAGCTTATTATATTAATTTCCACAAAAGTTATAATAATTTTTTTTTTACGAATAACTATAAGAATGTTAATTTAAAGTATTTTTTTTCAAATATGTTTTCTTAACATTAAAATATTTATTGAATAAATAAAGTTGAGGTGGCTTTCTTTGAAGAATAAAAAGCATGTTTTGGTTGGTGTCATGCATTACGAATGGATGTGAGATGCCACGTAGGCGCCACGTGAAGTCCGCGTTGGCAGGGGTCCCACACACCGAATATGCATATGGGGGGAGCAGGTGGAATGATACGTCGTCGTTTGGGTGTGTTATGGCGGCTACAGTTCACCAACTCCCTTAATTGCGTAGCCATTGTCGTTAGTCTCATGGGATCCTCTCTTTCATGTGACGTTGGTCGGTTTGACCAATTTCCAAGCTTTTTATATAAAAAGAAAATTAAATATATACATATATAGGAGAAGGTTTAAACGAGAAGCATGTTTATTTAAGAAAACGTGATGAGCAATCTCAGTCACTTATCTGGCTGTTACGATGGATGTGATCACGGAGGATTGACGCGATTCATGGGAGAGTAGAGATTATTAAAGGAGGGACCAGTCAAAGTTGTCTTTGTTGACCGAAAAAACATGTCAATTTAAGAAAACGTGAGAAGCAAACTCAGTCACTCATCTCGGTCAACAAAGGCAGCTTTGACCGGTCCCCCCATTAATAATCTCTACTCTCCCATGAATCGCGTCAATCCTCCGTGATCACGTCCACTGTAACCGCGAAATGAGTGGCTGAGATTGTTCCTCACTTTTTCTTAAATTGGCATGCTTCTCATTTGAACCTTCAACGAAAAACATCAAAAAAAATGGAAAATCGAGGAACACCCACGTAGTCTTTCATCTTAACTGTATGCACCACGGGTAATTTGAGTTCTTTTTGGGGTCTTATGCATATGCATGTTTGCATATCACAAAATTACTCGTATGTACACGTGCTTATGGTCCAGATGGAGGACTACAATGACATTCTTCAGTTTTCAGTTTAACTTAGATTTTCCCCTTAAACCTGACCTTATATATATATATATATATATATATATATATATAGGGGTGGGTTCAAATGTGAACCACTTTTTGGTTGTGAACTTGAGGACAACCGAGAGCACGACACGTGGCGGATGACTAGGCGCCACGTCATGTCCACGGCGGATGACTAGGCGCGATTCATGGGGAGGGCATTGAATTAAATGGGGGACCACACTCAAAGCCGACGTGGCGTCTAGTCATCCGCCACGTGTCGCGCTCTCGGTTGTCCTTAGGTTAACAATCAAAAAGTGGTTCACATTTGAACTTTCCTCTATATATATATATATATATATATAGGGGTGGGTTCAAATGTGAACCACTTTTTGGTTGTGAACGTGAGGATAGCCGAGAGCGCGACACGTGGCGGATGACTAGGCGCCACGTAAGGTCCACGGCGGATGACTAGACGCGATTCATGGGAGGGCATTGAATTAAAAGGGGGGACCACACTCAAAGCCGCCACGTGTCGCGCTCTCGGTTGTCCTCACGTTCACAACGAAAAAGTGGTTCACATTTGAACTTTCCTCTATATATATATATATATATATATATATATATAAACCGAAAACCTCTCAAAATATAACATATTCAATTGCAAACTTAGGTGCCGTTCATTTGATTCTTACTCGGTAAGTAAAAGCATCAGATCAATTTACCTTACGAGATAAACATGACAATGATTAGAATTTTACCCGGTAAGACCGATGACATGAACCGAGTGTCTTACCTAGTAAGTGAGATTTACAAATCTTACTCGGTAAGTGCTTACTGGGTAAATTGTTGCATACGATATGGTAGAAGATAGTGTTCAATTTTACTGGTAAGTACTTACTGGATAAGTGTTTAAGGAAACGGCCCCTTAGTCATATCATGAACAAAAAGATAAAAGAAAGTATACTTATGTTTGTTAACACCTTAATAAACTTAAGAGAATTTATGGTTTATTCGTTCGACTATAGCTTGTTCATTAAGCTTCTAAACATGTTTTCTCATTTATGAAAAACCCTATCAGATTAAAATCTTCTCAATCTATCAAGATTGTCTTCTGCTTTTACACGCAGAACTTAACGGAGAAACAACCAAACATCCCTTACATCACGTGTCCTAAAAGGGGGAGATGTAGAGTAGAAAAACTGGGGGCATGGGCAGATCTATACATTTTTTTTATCTGGCGGCATCGTTTCACTATAAGAAACTTATATAGACATAATTTCACAAAATTAATATTGTTTTTCAAATGTAAGGTCTCAAAATGGAGTCTTTTTACTGCAATTTTTTTATAAATACATTATATTCGAAATTAAAAGCTAAAATCTAGGAAAAATAACTCTCAGAGGACTTGAACACAAGGCCTCACATTTGAAAAGTAAAGAACTAACTACTCTACCAAATAAAACTTGTTTCTTTATTATAGTTTCAAAATATATATGATGACACATAACATATTGATACGGTGACATTTTTCATGACTCCGAATCTTTTAACACTATAATGGAGGAATGAAACAATGGCACATGTCATCTTATGCACAAGAATAGGTCTTCCCATGGGTAGGAAAGTACCCCAATCAAAAAGTTAAAAACCAAAATTTTAAGTTAAAAACAAACTTTTTTAATTTCCACTATAGTTTCCCCCTTTTGATTTTTTTATAGGACTCCATCAACTAAAAATGATACCTCCAAATCAACCAAAATAAAGAAAACAAAACAAAAAAACTCCCCAAATCAAACAAAAAACCGAAAAACTCACTAGAAATCGTCAAAAAAAAAAAAAAATTAGAAATCTCAATAACTCGACCAATAAAACTTAAAAAATGCCCTCGAAGCGGTAGAATTGAGTGAAAAATATATCGAATGCCTTTGTGGGCCTTTAATCTATCTTAATAGTACCCCCACTAAGAAAAGAATTCTAGATCCGACACTAGTCCCAGTCTCTCAGACATCAACCGGATATTCATCATTAATGCTGTGTTATTTATCATGAATATTGTAAAAAGGATGACATTCATTATTCATGATTGATTACTACAAATATGGACACGTCTCACACTCTCCTTTATTCGTAAGATCACAACGAAAAATAGGTTTATAACTAAAGTTTTATAGAAAATATAGCAATTAAAACTAATTTTATTAGCTAGCCGTAAATATTTTAGACTATTTTTTGCATACCTTAAGTTAACGATTAGATAAATTCTACAATCTAGGTTACGAAAGGATATAAAATGGGACCTTTGATTTGAGACTATGATGTATTTTTAAAATCAAACTACAAACAAAATATTAATAATCTTATTTTCAAATTACAAATGTTGAGCAATGTCCCACATCGGACACAAAGTGAACTTGTAATGTGTTTATAAGGGTCATGGGCTACTCCACTCATAGCCAATTGGTTTTGAGTTGGAACCCCACAAACTTACAACAAAAATAATAAATAAATAAAACAAGGCTATTCATATATTGCAAAGTTTTTTTTATTAATAAATCCATGAATCAAGCCAACTTGCTTACAACTTTTTTTTCAACCATCCATTTAGAAAAAAATGTTAGAAAACACAATTTTCAGATCAATTTGAAAGTATTATTTTGTTGGTTATCAATTAGCTTATCAGTCATCAGCTAACTTATCAGCTAGTTTACCAAACATAGCCTAAGTGTTACCCATATAAAACAATAATAAGCATCAAAGATGTTACCCACCTTCAAATACGCATTCTTACTTTTGTAGTGTTGTTTACTTTTCACGTTCTCATCGTTTGTGAGAGCTTGGACCAGCTTCTACACACCTTAACTAAATAAGAACTTAAATTTTTGAAGACTTTATTTGAAGTTAAGCTGATGGCATCTAAGAAACAAAGCCAAAAAAATTCAATTGAGCATTTTAGCTAGGTGTCAGAGTCTCAAAATTTCAATGTTAAATATATATAGCTCAGTTGGTAGAGCTCCGCTCTTGCAATTGGGTCGTTGCGATTACGGGTTGGATGTCTAATTGTCCAGGCGGTAATGATAGTATCTTGTACCTGAACCGGTGACTCACTTTTTCTAAGTAATGGGGAAGAGGACCGAAACATGCCACTGAAAGACTCTACTGAGATAAAGATTGGCTGTCAAGAACGTCAAGAACGTAGAGGAGGTAGGATGGGCAGTTGGTCAGATCTAGTATGGATCGTACATGGACGGTAGTTGGAGTCGGCGGCTCTCCTAGGGTTCCGTTATCGGGGATCCCTGGGGAAGACTACTTCACAATAGAGAATTCTTGAATAAGAGATAAAGTCATACCAAAAAAACCATTGTTAATATTAATTTTGATTTATGAAACTTATAAATCTTGATTTAATTTTAACTAATTATGTGTTAATTCAAATATGGGGTATATTTTTATCATGCTTATTCAAATATTGTGTCTATTTTTTATCACCAATAAATGTTCTTATATGGTCTTTGTATAATAGAAGATTAAAAGTCTTTGATCGTGAATGTTCTAGATCTTTGTTTTCATATTTTAAAGCAAGTTGTAAATTTGTAACATTTAGTAATATTCTAATAAATAGTTGAAGGTGATTAGAAGTTGGTCTTTTATCTTCTTATTTTTTTCGTTCAGATAAGTCTTAGTTAAGATCAATTGTTATTTTAAAAAATGTATATTCTTTTTGTATTATCACTTGAGAAAGAAAATCCTACCCATTCTCTTAGCCCAAATGCAGACACATATCAATGATGTCGTTGCCACAATCATTGTGGTCATTGCTACCGCTATCACCACCATCTCGTTGCCACCATTGTTGCATCCACTTCTATCTCTCTAACACCATCGTCAACACTATTTATATTATTGTTTTATGTTATTTAAAATTTAAAAATTAAGTAAGGAGTATGAAAATGTCATCAAGGGTTAACTTAGTCATTTGTCATTATTTTATTGCAATTTCAAATTAATATTCAGCAAATCAAACTGATATATTAGGTTTTATTTCTAGCCAACCAAATGCATGATCAATACTAATATAGTTACATCCTAATTCATTCAAATTTCAATTTTCATTTCAAAAACATTCTATCAACCAAACAACCCATTACCCATGAGAATGACCTTGCTTCATTATGGATGATGTTCGGTTCGAAAACCTCATAAATCCTTGAACATATTATTGTAAGATCCAAAGTTCCAAACCATTGGTGTTGATTATGATTCAACTAAGTAGCAAGCAGTCTGGACTCAATTTGAAAAATTATAATTTGGCTCGATTCAAAAAGTTAATATCAGGTTTGACTCAAAAAAATAATAGCACAGTTGAGCTTAAAAAAAATCGAAATAGTCCTCAAGCTCAACTAAAAAAAAAAGTTTCCAAGCTCGATACTCGTTTAACAATTTTGGGTTATATATCACATAACTTTATAATTTTGTTTATGGGGTCGAACTTGATATCCCATTAACTAGGCGAGTCCATGTACAAGTTCATGGGGTGTGTTGATCCCCCTTAATTTTTTTTTTATTATTACTATTATATAATAAAAAAAATATTGGACCTTCCTTAAATATTAAAATGGACCCCTCATATATTTTGGGCTTGGAGATGTTGGTAAAAGGATGGTTTAAAAAAGAGTAATTTGTGCAAAAAAATAGGTGGTGATTTTTATGAACAACTCTTTGGTAGCATGTATTGAGAATGATGCATTCGTTAATATTCATAATGATTTAATTTTAGAGAATTTTCATGGTATGACGTGTTGGGATCAATTGTAAGCACTTTATAATATTTGCTTTTTATAGATATCTAATTTTCCTTGGTATATGTAGTGTCTTTGCTTTTATATCACATTATCCGACCTGCAAAATTATTCTTTCGAAGGTCTTATGTTGTCACATAAATTATGTTGGACCCCAATACGTTTGAATCCTAGATTCGCCACTGAATGTGTTACAAAAAAGTGTATGAGCTCGTATGATTTTGTTTTGACTCAAAAAATGTAATCGAGTTTCCAATTGAATCAAGTTGAACATTGATAGTATGAAACTCGATTTCTTAAAATAAAATAAGATTTATTTTTTATTTGAGCTCGAGTAGCTCGCTAAACGCGGAAAAAGGTAACAATAGTCCCCCAACTAGAGGTGCACATGACCGGATTTTTATCCGATCCGGATCAGATTTATACTAAACCGGTTTTTTTCGGATCTGTCAGAAACCGGTTTTGTTAGAAACCGGTTCGGATTTCAACCAGTTTTTCGAAAAAATCCATATCCGATGGAACCGGTTTCGGATCGGATTGAAACCGGTTTCCGGTGGAACCGGTCCTCTATTGGGTCTTTTTTGGGCTAGAAAATTCAGAAAATTCAATTGAAATCTAATCTGAATTGGTGTGGGCCGTGATTTTGTATGGGCCGTGAATTTTTTTAGGATTTCAGGCCCAACAGCAGTAAGCTCACATAGACATTACCGGTTTGATTTGAAACCGGTTCGGTTTAAACCGGTTATCCGGTCAAACCGGATCGGATCCAATCCGGTTAAAATCCGGTTTGAAAAAAATCCGATCCGGTTTGAAAAAAAATCGGTTTTTATAAAACCGGATTCGGATAGTTTTTGCGCAAAATCGGATAACCGGATTTTCTGTGCACCTCTACCCCCAACTCCCAACCATGCATGAATCATGGGTTATCAATTTCTTTTATTAAGTTTTTTTAACAAGTATTTATAATTGTGAAGATTTAAAGGAGGCCCAAGCGAACAGAAGAAGCCCATTTGATAAAGTCCATATTATAATGCATATCTCAAGTCGAAATATCAAAAATTATCCATAAGCCCACTTCTCTTTCATTTGCATTTGCATTTTAGTTAAATTGATTCATATTTTATATTTGATTATCTAAAATTTTAAAATGAAAAGTATACTAAATATATTTATTTTACTATTTTAATGAAGGTTTTATTATTTTTATATAACTAAAAATTTTTAAATAACAAATCAAATCACAAAACCAAACTTTATATATTTAGAATGAATAAAATAAGATGTGTTTTTTGATTTGTTAATTTTTTAATTATAATAATTAAATCGTAAAATAGTTTCTTATTTTATTTTTTAAGACCATTATATATATATATATATTTTGTATATAAATTTGTATGTTTTTTAAAGTTCATCTAGGCTTTGTACAAAACTAGTTGATAAGCTCAGGCATCGCACCGGGTTCATGAACAGTAGCTACCGACACTTCAATATATTTAAGTCAATATACTATAAATGACTAAAACGTAAAATGAAATATAGAAAACTAAAAGATATAAACTGAATAAATATTATAAGTTTAGGGGGCTGATATGTAAGTTTAAAGATGGGTATAGAATTCGGGTCGGTTGAAGCATATATATATCGTATATAATAAAATAAATACATGGAAAAATATTCAATATTAGGTTCATTTCAATCTTATCGACGATACGATTAAATAGCATAGTTTGTTAACATTAAAACGTATTTTTAAAACAACCAAACCTTTGGCCTGTTTAAATCATCCACTTGGGGATTCACTATACCATGATGAGTACTACTACTTTTCTTATATAGTTCTTAATCAATCTCTTTTAAATCACTTTCTTAGTTCTTATTTAATTTAGTTGTCTTTTTAGTATTAAAACATTTTTCATAAAAACCCCCAAAAAAGCTTTAGGTTAATTAAACTGATTTAGATTAATAATCTACGATAACTTGACCGTTCCCAGTGGTAGATACGATACCTGGACTTTCCTACACTATATTACTCACGATCAGGTACGCTTGCCTGTATATGTGGTAAGACAGTGGCTAGGCATTAGAGGTTAAAACTTGTTCCGCTTTTTATATATAATAATTACCGCATCACTTGTGATGCTCTCTAGGTTCTTTTGCTTGCGCCACGGCTCCTGAGTTATCACAGAATATATCGATTGGTCTAGAGACACTGGCAATCACTCTAAGATCCGATAGAAAATTCCTCAGCCAGACAGCTTCCTTTGCTGCATCAGATGCTGCAATGTACTCTGCTTCTGTAGTTGAGTCTGCAATCGTGTCCTGCTTTGAGCTCTTCCACGAGATCGCGCCTCCGTTTAGGGTAAAAACGTACCCTAACTGTGATCTAAAATCGTCTCTGTCGGTCTGGAAACTAGCGTCAGAATATCTAGTGACACTAATTTCATCCTCAGACTCTCCAAAGACCAAGAACATATCTTTCGTTCTTCTCAGGTACTTGAGAATGTTCTTGACAGCCACCCAATGAGGTTCTCCTGGATTCTGTTGATATCGGCTCGTAACACTTACCGAGTAAGCAACATCAGGTCTAGTACATAACATGGCATACATAATCGATCCAATTGCTGAAGCATATGGAACCGATTTCATTTTGTCCTGATCTTGACTGGAAACAGGACATTGTGTCTTACTTAACACTATGCCATGTTGCATCGGGATAAATCCTTTCTTGGATTCATCCATCCTGAATTTCTTCAGGATTTTGTCAATATATGTACTTTGACTAAGTCCGATAAGCCGCTTAGATCTATTTCTATAGATCTTTATACCAAGTATATAAGCGGCTTCTCCAAGGTCTTTCATCTGGAAACATTTGCTTAACCAATTTTTTACACTCTGTAAAGTTGGTACATCGTTTCCTATGAGTAGAATATCGTCTACGTACAAGACAAAGAAGGTTACTGTGCTCCCACTGAACTTAGTGTAAACACACGGCTCGAACTCACTTTTAACGAATCCAAATTCTTTGATACGCTCATCAAAGTGTAAGTTCCAGCTTCGAGATGCTTGCTTTAATTCATAAATGGATTTTAGCAACTTGCACACTTTATTAGGATTCTTAGGATCTACAAAACCCTCTGGTTGTTGCATATAGACATCTTCTGTCAACTTTCCGTTAAGAAAAGCTGTCTTGACGTCCATTTGCCAAATCTCGTAATTAAAGTACGCTGAAATGGCCATTAGAATCCTAATTGACTTTAACATGGCTACTGGCGAAAAAGTTTCATCATAGTCAATACCATGAGTTTGCGTGAAACCTTTTGTGACTAGCCTTGCTTTGTAAGTGTGCACATTACCATCCATGTCGGTTTTCTTCTTGAAAACCCATTTATGCCCAACAACTTTACAGTGCTGAGGCAAATCTTCCAACTCCCAAACTTGGTTGTCGTACATGGATTGCATCTCGGCCTTCATGGCTTCCTGCCATTGTTCAGACTCACTGCCTGAAACAGCTTCACCATAGGATACAGGTTCATTCAAATCCCCATTACTTTGGGTGATAAGAAATCCAAGATACCTATCTAGTTTTTGCCTTACCCTACTGGATCTGCGAAGGTCCTGTGTTTGCACTTCCTCAATCGGTTCTGATTGAGGTTCAACATTTTCATGTTGAATTTCTGGCTCAACAGTCGGTGTAGTGTCATTTTCGTCCACTATCTGTAGATCTACATCCTTTCTGGTATTTCCCGAACTGAGAAACTTTTCTTCCAGAAATTTTCCATTTCGAGCCACAAAAACTTTGTTCTCTTCAGGGTTGTAGAAGTAATATCCCACGGTGGTCCTGGGATATCCTACGAAAATACATTTATCTGATTTGGGTTTGAGTTTTTCTGAGGTAGGTCGTTTGACGTATGCCTCACAACCCCAAATCCTTAGAAAAGACATTTTGGGTTTCTTACCCTTCCATAACTCGTACGGAGTCTTTTCTACCGACTTTGTTGGCGCTCTGTTCAGTATATGTGCAGCAGCTATTTCGAGCGCATGTCCCCAGAATGACATCGGTAGTGTAGAGCGACACATCATCGATCGTACCATGTCAAGCAAAGTACGATTCCTCCTTTCTAACACACCATTCATCTGAGGTGTATACGGAGGTGTGAGTTGCGATACAATCCCACATTTCATCAGATGATTGTCAAACTCTTGACTAAGATATTCGCCTCCGCGATCCGACCGTAAAAACTTGCTCTTCCTGCCTAGTTGATTCTGTACTTCATTCTGATATTCTCTGAATCTTTCAAAGCTTTCAGATTTATGTCTCATAAGGTAGACATAACCATACCTACTGAAATCGTTAGTAAAGGTAATGAAGTACCGGTATCCTCCTCTTGCCACATGACTAAATGGTCCACACACATCTGTGTGAATTATTTCTAACAAGTCAGTGGCCCTTTCATTTTCTTTATTGAAAGGTTGCTTTGTCATTTTACCAGATAAACAAGACTTGCAATTATCAAAAGGTTTATAATCGAAAGTGCCCAAAAATCCTCCTTTCAGGAGTGTTTCAATGCGTTTCTTGTTTATGTGGCCTAAACGACAATGCCAGAGGTAAGTCTGATCCTCAATATCTTTGGATCGTTTACTTATATGATAGATTTCTCTATTATCATCTTGTAGATTTATTGTATATAGACCAATTCACGGGAGTAGCTTTAAAATAGAAAATATCATTTTTAAAGACAGAAAACATTTTATAATCATATTTATAATAAAAACATTGGTCTACTAATAAATCAAAAGACATAATGTTCTTAATCATCTTTGGAACATAATAACAGTTTTCTAGTTCCAACACTAGACCCGAGGGTAAACTAAGACTATAAGATCCCACAGCTTCAGCTACTAGCGTCGTGCCCTCGCCAACTCGTAGGTTCGAATGGTCCTTCCTCAAAGTCTTTCTTCTAGTGAATCCCTGTAAATGATTACAAATGTGGTTACCATTGCCTGTATCAATTACCCATGATTCATAAGAAGTGATTAAGCAATCTATCATAAAGATACCTCGAGCATCGGGTAAACCGATCTCAATCTGGTCGATATTCATCGAGTGCTCGCAAATATCCTTGCTACAACATTTTGGGCAACTCAGATCTCCTAGCTCATCAATTCAATCAGTATCCATGAGATCAGCAGGTGCTGGCTTCGGCTCTAGACTGGCCAGAATATCCTCATGCACTTTTGCCACGTCAGTCTTTGGTTCTTTCATGTATGCACTAGCTGTGTCACATATCTCCTTTGGGAGTGAGTACCACATCAGATACACCAACTCTTCCTGAGTCATCTTGTATCCCAAACGCGTCAAACATTTAAAGAGCCTTCTCATTTCAATAAGATGGTCCTTAACTGATTGCTCCTTTCTTAGCTTAAGTGAAAGTATCTCTTTCATGATCAGAAGCTTACCCGTATGTCTATAGAAACCTAACTGGCTTTCTATATCTTTCACGACCTCGTGGCAGGATTTATCTCTTAATCTTTCCGCGAACTCGGATGATATAGAGAAAATCAGAATTGACATGACATCCGATTCATCCGCCAAATACTAAAGTACTGAGTAAATTCCTCTTCGGGAGAATTACTCTTAGGTCGTGATACATGTTTTTCTAAAACGTAAAACTTACCCTGTGCACACAAGATATTATCAAGGTGCATTTTCCATACTGGAAAATTTTGACCTGTAAGTTTCCATTTTCCATTGATGAGACGTAGTGATTCCTCAGGGGTATAAAACGGGATTACAGAAATTGACATCTACAATAAAGAATAAAAATTCCAATTTTAATTTATAATTATAAAACCTTCTAATAAATTATTACCCTTAAAATAAATTTATTAGACTAAAATCCATATTTCACATGTGTCGGGAAGCATGTGCTTATGTCAAGCCGACTCATGTGATTTATGGTAGGTAAAAACTATACCAATCGCATTTTAATTCGAAAACACGATTTCTAGATCGTTGGGACATCGGATATTTAATCCGTGCATATTTAGTCCCTCTAGTGCAATTTGGCCCGGTACCACCCGGTGAATAAACAATTACCAAAATAGATTGCACCACCGGGATCTGGACAAACCCTGGCCCGGTACCACGCGGGCGTTCAAAGTGTGTTCACTCACAACGCCCTACGTACCTTACACCGGAGGTGCCCCTAAAGTGGGTTGCACTTACTAATCTATGATTTTAACAAGGGTTAAAAAAATGCCAGTTTTCAAAAACTTGGATCCAAACACAAACTGTATTTGTATCCATTTTTCCTTTTAAAACTTTTAATTTTAAAACCGTTTATATTTAATTTATAAATACGTAACTAAACAACCACGCAATGCAATTAAATATAAACAACCACGCAGTCTAAAACATGTCATAGTCAAAAACCCTTAAACTATTGTCGTTTCGTGAGCCAACACAAAGCGACGGTCTTATCCCTAGGTGACAATACAATACAAGGTTTGATCTTCTTGGCGCTCCCACTGGCTCCAAGCTCCATGATTGTCTCCTTGGCTCCGTCTTCGGGTCTCGATTCTTTGATTATTTTACAATTAAAAGCGGGTTGTAAATGGCACGCAAGCCTCCAGTAACCAATATCAAATAAATAAAATAAACATACAAAACCTTAACTACGGGTCAAAAAGGGTTTGACTATGACAATAAAATCTTATTTAATTAAACTAAATTATATAAACAATTAAATTAATTTAATAAAAATTAAAACTAGGATTTAATCTTATCTGATTAATATCCTTACCTCACAAAAGTTGTCACGCAAGAAACGTAAAACAGTAACCCACCCCACAAGCCGCCGTTTGCGGCGCGAAGTGGCTGTTCGCGGCGCGAGACTGCTGTTTGCGGCGCAAGCTGGAGATTCGAGATCACCGGCGACGACAGCAACCCTAAAGCCACCGTCGCCGCCGTGTTTCGATCGGAATCGGCAGCAGCCGATGCCCCTTTGCGGCGGCAATCGACCACCGCCAACACCAATCACCGTTACCGGCGACGACAACGGCGAAATCAACGCCACCATCGCCGCCGTTCGGCGTAAGCAACAAACCATCGCCACCATCGATCTACCGGCGACAGCAGCGGCTCAGCGCCACCACCATCGCCGTGATCAACAGACGCCACCACTACCATCATCGACGATGGCATCGACAGTCACCACCGCCGATCGGTGGTTCAACGGGAACGTTGGCGATGGCAGCGGCTATTGCCACCACCGCTGCCGTTTTTCCGGCGAATTAAACAACATCACCACCGCCGTCGACGACAATAGCGACTGCCACTGCCGCCGATCGGCGTTCCAACCACCATCCGATCGCCACCACCACACTACCGTGGCGTGGCTTTCGATCCTGTAATCGACACTCCACCACAATTGGTGGTGTGGTGATCGATTACCACCAAAACCGCCGCCGCCACCACAATCGGTGGTGCGGCCGGTTACTTGGAACGCGAGGATAGCCGGCGACCACCAACTGTGGTGTGCCCGGCGTTTGTCTCCGGTGTGTGTAGGTTGGTAGTCGGCCTGGTGGTGCGACCGGCTAACTGCCGCCGCTCCACCACCAATCGTTTCGTTAGGTTTACGGAAAAATTCAATTTTAAAAAACGATAAACACATAAAAATCAAATTTTTTATAACCTAAACGATTTTACAAACCTGATCTGTAGGTTTAAGAAGTGGCTCTGATACCACTGTTGGGAATCGGAGGCACAAACGATACGCAACGGATAACAAAAACGATTCCCAATTGAGGATCCAACTTAAACCTAACAGATACAATTAAGAGTGGTTTTAGATGGTTTACCTTTATGCGCAAAAACCTCTGAAACGCAAGCAGGGGGTACACCGCTACTGACACCACGTGAGAGGGTTGCTAGACCACCGTGACCGATCGAAAAAACGCTCCGGTCGATGTGTGAGAGAGAGGGCCGGCGGCGGTAGTAGGAAGAGAGAGAGAAAGAGTAATTTTTCAAGGATAAAGTCAACTGATAAAAATCACCTTAAGCCTTTATTTATAGATATAAATAAAGCAGTGATTGTATCTGATTATAATTCCTTTATAATTATCTCATCAATTAATTCCTTAATTAATTAATTAATTACTTAATTAATTTAATTGATTAATTAACCTAATAAATAATTAACTTATTATTTATTTCTTTTCTCTTCTTAATTATCTCTCACACACAAATATTCTCAATTAGGTGTGCAGCGGTGTGACCTACTAGTGTCTTATAAACATTGGACACGGTGAACCATGTTACTGTCTTGCACATAATCCTAACAAGGAGCCGGAAACGGATATGCGAGAGAAGTACCCGGAACTCCTCTCAGGTTGATTTCGGGGACGAAATCTCGGTAAGTGGGGGAGAGTTGTAACAACCTATTTATTTATTTATTTATTTTTCTTTAGATGGATAATTATTTTGATAGAGTTTGAGGTAACTTAAGATAAAAGAAAATTTGGGTTTACCTAATTATGGGGTTACTTGGAGGAAAAGCCTAAGTATTAGTTTAAAAACCTAGGGCTTTTAGAATAACCTCATATTTTCAGTTTTTGTTGTTTTAGAGAAAAGGAATATAGCAATTTGAATCGAGAGAAACGGAGTTGAAATGAGAGAGTTATGCCCAAATGAAGAAAGGGGGCTATTTATCGCGTTTTCGGAGCTGACAACACCTAGCGATCGCTAGGTAGAAGCCCTAGAGATCGCTAGCTATCGTGAAAGCTTCCTAGTCAAGATCAGGACAAGATGAAGTTAATTCCATATGCTTCTGCAATTGGATCGATCATGTATGCGATGTTATGTACCAGGCCCGATGTTGCTTACTCAGCAAGTGTTACGAGCAGATACCAGCAAAACCCAGGTGAAGCCCATTGGGTGGCTGTCAAGAACATTCTCAAATATTTGAGACAGACCAAAGAAATATTCTTGGTCTTTGGAGGATCTGAGGATGAAATTAGTGTCACAGGTTTCACTAACGCTAGTTTCCAGACCGACAGAGATGATTTTAGATCACAGTCAGGGTAAGTTTTTACCTTAAATGGATGAGCGATCTCGTGGAAGAGCTCGAAGCAAAATACCATAGCAGATTCTACTACAGAGGCAGAGTACATTGCAGCATTAGACGCAGCAAAGGAAGCGGTCTGGCTCAGGAGCTTTATCACAGATCTTAGAGTTGTGACTAGTATCTCTAGACCCGTAGATATTTACTGTGATAACTCTGGTGCTGTGGCACAGGCCAAGGAGCCAAGAGAACATCACAAGTCGAGACATGTTCTCAGAAAATATCACCTCATCCGATAAATCATTGGAAGAGGAGATGTCAGAATATGCAAGATTCCGACGGACGAGAATGTCGCAGACCCGTTGACAAAGCCACTAGCTAGAGTGAAGCATGAGGTCCATGCTAGTTCCATAGGGATGCAGTATCTGGACACTAGTAGCTAGTTTATGTTATTGATCATTACTGTGCTTTTATCTTTGAAACTCTATATCATGTAAAGTTTATTATTTCACTGTGTGCTTGAAATAAGGAGGTTATTATTCATGATTGTTTCAAATTAACCAATTTTAGCATATTTAAGTCATCCGTGATTTTTACTAACGTTTTGTGAAAAATCAAAATTTCCATAGCTACTTGTTAAGGTGGGAACCTTAATAGGGCTGTAACGCTATTATGAGTGTTTGATGTTTTGTTCTAAGTAAAGAATGATTGCACAAGCGTTGTGACCAAACATTCATAGATATTCATCCGAGTGTATGAATATTGGAAGTGACCAGTTTTTCAAGTCTGCTTCATGGAGCCTATGTCATAAGCATTGACTTGATGATAGGTTGTCCTTAGACCTGAGATGTTTGGTCAGGGAATATGAGGACTGTTGTACTCTTAGCATGTACTAACGCTACGCCGTAACAGGGTGGCCATACGGGACATGACTAGATGCAGCAGAAGCCATGTTTCCAAATGCAGATAGTCAAGAAGGGATTTACACCTCTTTTTCAAGAGAGATATTTCCAGTCCACTTGACGATTAAGATTGGCAGAAATGCGTGGCCGCGCTCGGATAGAATAACAATGGTTATTTGGAAAGTTTCGTTACTGCTGGCAATCGAAATCAGAGTCAAGAAATACTTGAGTTTAAGAATTGAAATCCTCCGCTCCATGTCTAAAACCCACTTTAGAAATATCGCGTGTAAAAGGAATGAACCTGTGCACATTCAATTAAGAATAGTATCTCTGGATATAAGAGATCTTATAACCTGGTTAACCTAAGTGTCTGGCTAGGGACCTCCTTAGGCTAATGGTAACAATGAAGTTACTGTCTGGCACAAGTGGGAGTCTGAAAGGATTATGTGCAAGACAGTAACAGGGATTACCGTATCCAATGTTATAAGGCACTTGTGGGTCACACTGCTACACACTCAAATAGAGGTCAGTTGGATTTACTAGTTGTGTGGGAATTAATTAATTGGTTAAATTAATTAATTGGAGAGATAAATAAATAATAAGTTTATTATTTATTTAGTTGGATAAATATTGGAATAAATATTTATTAAATATATATTAATAAGGAAATTAATATATGGTAATGTTTAATAAAAGGAAAACGGGCTTTTAATTAAACGGGCATTCTGTTGTTGGGTAGTTACCATATTTAGTTTTATAAATATGGGATAAACCTAAAGGATTAATCATTCTTCCAATTCATTAGTTTCTTAAATAGAAAGAAAGCCAAAAACCCTCTCTCTCTCCCTCCCTTGAAATCGACACACACACACACACACACACAAATCAGGTGGATTTGTGTTCCGGGTATTCCAAAGGCGTTCTAGCAGCAAACCTCGAGGTAGTGAAGTAGCGGTGTACCCCCCACGAGCTTTCCGGAATGTTAAGGTATATCGTTTAAACCCTTAGTAGTTGATAATCCATATATGATTTGGTTGGTTCCTGTTTTGGGAATTGGAAAAGTTTTAATTTCCGCTGTGGAAGTTGTTTTAAGTCTCATCAATTCCCAACATTCTCTACCCATATAGACCATAAAATCTATGATTTAATCCAAGATTCCATTTCTCACTCTTTACCTTAAAAGGTCGGATTCTGAAAACTACGGGTGTTACAGAAGATGCTGACGGATGTGGATGGTGGAGGTGTAGACCATAGCGAAGATGGTGACAAAGGTGGGCAATAGGCAGTGGCCACGAGGAGGTTTTAGGTAGTGAGGACATGAAGGTGGTGGTCTAGATTTAGGATTTGCAAGATGAAGCTATTTAGGAAGATGAAGATGACGTTAATTTAATTTTATTATAGTCGTTTTTTATGAAAATAAAAAGAAAAATGAAATGACTAAAATACCCTTGTACTTAATTCATTTAATGGATATTTCTAATGGAGTTAAAAGTCATGGACCCAAAGCGTTATAAAACGCAAAACCGATTACCAAATCCATAGATATTTTTATTTTCAACCCAGAGTGTTAAAAACACCAAACCACATGAACCAAATATGTAATTTACTCTTTTTATAAATTATGGTTTCTTATTATTTAACATAGAGTGTATTACAACACGAATTAACAATATCTTTTTCCATGGTTTGCATTTTATAACGTGTTGGGTTTTCCTACCATTGGCCTCATATACAACAATAACCTCTTACACATCCACGGTTAGCCACCGACAGCCACCGTTCGTGCCACCATAACTATGGTTGTCGACAACCTCAGCTCTACCACCAACACCCGCTACGAGTACCACTGCCCACTATAACCACTACCTCCACTATATCAACCACAACTACTTCCTTCATCGTTGTTGACTGCCACCACTATGTATAACCACCACCGTCCACCAATCACCAATGCCTCTACCTCCACAACCATTGTTGTAAAATTCTTCACCGTGCTTTTGCCAATTGGTAATGATTTTCCACACCAACTTAAACATAATTTATCCTTTGTACACGCTGTTTTTTTTTTTTTTTTTCATATATATAGTAAGTATATTTGTATGTATTTATGTATATGAAAATTATATAAAGATGTTCAATAATTAAGTTATTATTTTATTTGCAATAATTACAACTATTATATGACATAAAAAATCGTCAAGTAATTTTGGAGATAACTTGTCTATTTCTATCTTGTCCAGCTTGTCTTGCCAATTTAACCGCATGTCAAATGCTACCTACAAGATGGAATTAGACATTGTTTGGTAAACACAAAGTAACTAATATGCTAGATTATTTTTTGTGTAAATGTTTGGATGGACAAAAAATAGTTTATAAGCTAGTTTTTTTGAAATGTCACCTAAAGATAGCTTTTTAAAGTTTTTTCCAATTATACTCTTATTAATGTTATTTATTATACTTCAATATATCTTTTTCAATCCTTTTACATACCCATAAGTTATAAGCTGGTTTTTAATAAACATAATTTATTTATAACGATATTTTAAAAATTATAAAGACAAAAACCGAAATTGTTAACAAACTATATGGACTCAAAGTATAACTTACATTTTCTTGAAACTCATAGAATCCTACAAATTTCATCTAATTTTGTCGGAATCTATGGAAAACGTTGTAGTTAGTGGACAAGGTTTAATCCATTTCGGCGGAAGATAATCTCCCACTTTTTCATTTCATCTTCTTACCGCCTTTCAGATCTCTCTCTATCCACACGAGTGCCTAATTCCAGATGCCTCCAAACTTTTACGATTTCTGAAAAAAATTCAATCTTTCTGTCTATTTATTTTGCTGTCATTTATATATTTCTTTTCTTTTCTTTAAAATAAAAAAAACCCATCTTCAAAAACCCAAAAAAAATTCTGCTTTTAGCACCCAATATTCAATTATTTCCTTCTGTGAATATGGTTCTTCACTAAAAAAATTAAAAGAATTAGTTAGCGTTTTTTCAAGATTTCAATTTTTTTTGAGTTTTTGGAAGTTTTGGAGTGATGGGTTGTTGTATTTCGTGTTTTTCTAAAAAACCCATATCGGAAAAAGATAATGTTAACAGCAAGATTAAGACCCACCACCACCGTCACTCGCCGTCCAACGGAAAAGGGGCTGCTGCCTTCGCCGGAGATAACGGCGGCGGTGGCGGTGTGCCGGTGTTTTCCGAGTACTCGCTGGCGGACTTGAAGGCTGCCACTGGTTGTTTTAGCTCTGAGTTTATTGTGTCCGAAAGCGGGGAGAAGGCCCCGAATGTTGTTTATAAGGGCCGCCTTCAGAACCGGAGGTGGATTGCGGTCAAGAAGTTCTCGAAAATGGCGTGGCCCGATCCGAAACAGTTTGCGGTATTTCGTTTGATTTTGGGCATTAGGGTTTACTGTTTGGTTGAAGTTAATTAGGGTTTTTGTTTTTGTTGTTGTGTGGGTGTGTTTGGATGTGATTATGTGGTTGGATAGGGGTGGAGAATTGGTGGTTATTGTGATGATTGATTGGTTATTTGGGTGATTGTTGTTTTAGGTTTTTTTTTTTTAAGTTTAGGGTTTATTGATTTTGTGGGTTTATGTGTTGTAGGATGGTTTGTAGGTTAAATTTATTAAGTTGGTTTTTGGGTTTTTGTTGAAAAGAAGTTTTGTTGGAGTGTTGGGTTTGGTGTTTTGCTGCAAATGAAGTTGTTAACTATTGTTGTTGTTAGGAAGATGCCAAAAGAATGGTGTTATGCACATGTGAATATAGTGGATAAGTGAATGATTATTAGGGTGTTTTTTGGTTTTCTATTCCCTGAAGACAATGGTATGTAAGATGACTCGGGTTTTTAGGAAAACCACAAAAAATGGAAAACTGAGGAACTACTTGGTAGCTATTAATATGTATGGTATGAACATGTGCATAAAAGTATTGAAAATGTTTTATGTTTATGCACATATGCATGCCGGACAAACTATCTTTTATGCACATGTGCATATACCAGATAAGTGAATGGTTATTAGGGTGTTCTTCAATTTTCTATTCATTGAACCCAACCCTAGGCAAGATGACTAGGTTTAGGGGAAAACCACAAAAAATGCAAAACTAAAGAACACCCTAATAACCATTCATATATATGGTATGCACATGTGCATAAAAGTAACAGAAAATCTTTCATGGTTTCTTGAATTTTCTATTTTGTTGTTTTCCCCTGAACTCAACCCTATGCAAGATATTAGCAAATCTGAACAAGTGTGTGTAGATTAAATGCCACAGAGACAATCATACGTGACCCTTTCTTGTTCAAACTCACCCCTTGCAAATTTGTAGTATTTTCTTAGCATTTCTGCAAGAATATTGGTTTGAAAAGCTAATAACGCTTTTCTCATTTGTAAAGTTGTAGACTTGATGAGTAGAAAATGATTAATTGTTAAATTCTTTTGTGTTCCTTGTTGCTAGGATGAAGCATGGGGAGTTGGAAAGTTGAGGCATAATAGGGTGGCTAATTTGATCGGATATTGTTGTGATGGGGACGAAAGACTACTTGTTGCAGAGTATATGCCTAATGATACTCTAGCCAAACATTTATTTCACTGTATGTCATCATTACTATAGTTCTACTTTACCTTTTCCTCATTTCTTTTCAAAATGACGTCTAGATGTTTTCAATATCCATCCTCATGTGACATATATATACATATACATATATAGGGGTGGTTTATTGTACAAACCATGTAATTCTTACAAAACATACAAACCATTATATTAGGAAATAATGGAGATATTTTGGACAAGTAATGTTTCATTAGTTAAACTGAGATATATATGGAAGCGGATAATATATAATGACTTTAAATAAGGAAACACTATGAAATCAGATATTTATTAGACCATATGGACGACTATGATTCATTTGTATAGTTTGTTAGAATTACATGGTTTGTAAATGAAACGTCCACTATATGGGGACGTTTTAATTACAAACCACATAATTATACAAGCCACTATATTAGGAAATAATAGAGATATATATGGACAATTATGATAGTTCATTAATTAGACTGAGATATATATGGAAGTTGATAATATTCATTTATTATGATTATGCCTTTAAATTAGGAAAGAAAATGAAATCAAATATTTTTGCGACCGACTTCTCAAGTGGGTGGCTTGGTAAGCAAATGCAGTTATATGAGCTATCACTTTTGCAATTAAAGATTATTTGAAGTGGCTCATTTCGTTCCAGAGACCTATGTATGGACAAGGATTAATTTTACCTCCCCACCTAGCTACTCTAGGTTGGGGGGTAAAAAAAAGTTAGCTTTCAAAATCCAATTGAAAAGCTAACTTAGACTAGATCAACGGCTATGATTGGTTTGTAAAGTTTGTAGAATTACTTGGTTTGTAACAGATGCTGGCCCTATATATAGGCAAAGGATCGTGTGAGAAGTTGAGTTAACAGTTAGAAGTGTGAGAAGTGGATTTGAATCTCGACCTCTTTTAACCTCATGCCCTCCCATGAATTTCACTTTTAGAAGGGAATTGATCCGGTGCATGTCATCCTAATGTGCATCCACTTACCATTTTTACGTGTCTCACGTTAGCCTCAACTTCTCACCAGTTCCTATATATGGGCTGATTTGGGATGGATCATATTGAATAGTTGAGTTTACTTGAGAAGTGCAAGGGTATTCTCAAGTTTTAATTTGTTCTGCTATGGGAACTCAAAATCGTAGAGAAAAGTCGACAGATTTACAAAAACTTCCAATTTAGAAGTTGCTATGGTATGATTTGGTTTATCTTGCTACATAAACATGATCATTTGACCACCAGAAATGACATTTCAGTTGAATAGTTCTTTTTTTTTAAAACATTCGTATGCATGCATTTAAAATCTTTTATGGACCTCAAAGAATTTGACGTTTCCTCTTTCACAGGGGAGAATCAAACGATTGAGTGGGCAATGCGTTTACGAGTTGCTCTATGTATTGCTGAAGCATTGGATTATTGTAGCACTGAAGGTCGTCCATTGTATCATGACTTGAACGCATACCGAGTTCTCTTTGATGAGGTGCTCAAGTTTCTCCCATTATATATATATACATATATATATATATGTAGAGGTGCATTCTTTTGTCACCTTAGAAAGGTATGTAAACCAATATTTATGGAAATGATGAAGGTTTATTTATTATGGTTTAAATATTTATGAAAGATGATTAGAGTTCATTGATTATGATAAGCATTTATAAACATTTGGATCACCTTCCATAAATATTCAAATAATAATATATAAATCTCCATCATTTCCATAAATATTGGTTTACATGGTTTGCAACCTTTTTATGGTTGGTTTACAAAATAATACACCTCTCTTTCTCTATATATATGTGTATATATATATCATTGTTTTATGTTCTGCTACTGAAATATGTTATCTTTGAGTATCTGACATAAATATCGTTTTGGAGATGCTATGATCCAAAGATGATACTTATTTTTTCTATATATATTTCTGAGTATCATTTTGTGGCTTGCTTGGCTCTTTTATGTATTTGTTTTACAACTCGATTGGAAATTGTGACAGAATGGTGATCCGAGGCTTTCATGTTTTGGCTTGATGAAAAATAGCAGGGATGGAAAAAGTTACAGCACAAATCTTGCATACACACCCCCCGAGTATCTAAGAAATGGTAACGATCTCTTGATCCATATTTTCGATAGTCTCAAGCCAATAAGAATATGTCTTAAAATGGTAAATTAATGATTGTACTTTTGGATTTAGAGTGTTAGACCAATATGGATTGTTCCCCGTTGCCCGTATTACAATTTACAATATTATTCTTGCAACAATTGGTAGAGTGGTTACTCCTTGGTGACTAAAAGGTCAAAACTTTTGTCAAGGGAATGTTTCTTGAAACATGTCAGAAGGTCATGTATATAAAAAGACACGATGTAAAATCTTGACAAAACACTAGAAAGTTAGTTTGTAAAAGCAGACTTCCAATAGAAGGGCATTTAAGTAAAATGCCACAAATTACAATGGAGACGTTGCATTGAGAAACTAACCTCCGGAAAGGGCCATTTGGGAATTTCACCTTAAGTGAGTCTTTTTTTTGGTAAATTCATGAACTCCTGGCCTATTAAAGAAAAAATGACTTTATACTCGTCAGAAGGTCATGGATTTAAATAAAATCTCATTTAAAGTTATATTGCTAAATATCTCCTCGGAAAACCATTAAAAATCCAAGGAGCATTTGTGAACCCGAGGTTGACCTTCACTTTTCACAATTAATGCATTATGAAGTGCTTAACATAGGGTGATGACACGAGATTTTTTAAGATTCGATGAGTTTGCTTCAATGGCCGACTGTTTTATGGTGATATTATGTGTAACGTTGTCTGATAATTGTTTTTTTTTTTCAATCTTACAGGGAGAGTTACACCCGAAAGTGTTAGTTTTAGCTTTGGGACTGTACTTTTGGATCTTCTGAGCGGAAAACATATTCCCCCGAGTCACGTAAGTAATTCTGAATTTAGTTTTTATGTGTTTACATAGGGGCAAATTCATTTGAAAACCGTAAATATCTTGAGAACTATGAGAACCAATTGTTCATGATAAGATCATGATAGATATTCATCATGAATATCTTAAAACAGTGAAAAATGCACTATATTCATTATGAATATTTAGGTATATTCATTATGAATAATTCTTGAATAGTTGGTTCTAAAAAAAATATATATATATATATATATATAATCTGTTATTGTATTATATCCTTTCTACTTGCTGCAGGCACTTGAGATGATTCGAGGAAAAAACATTAATCTGTTGATGGATTCACATTTGGAGGGTAACTTTTCAACCGAAGAAGCAACTGTCGTTTTTGATCTCGCTTCACGATGTTTGCAATATGAACCTAGGGAACGACCAAATACCAAGGATTTGGTCTCAACTCTTGCTCCATTGCAGAACAAACCCGATGTAAGTACCTACTTTCCTTCTTGCCTTTCACTTAACGGATTTCATAAGCAAATTCTTTACGCTAATTAACCCTTGCATCCTTTCATGCCATATTTATGTTAGGGTAAATTACATATTTGGTTCGTGTGGTTTACATTTTATTGCACTATTGGTCGCTATTTTGGAATAATTACGGAAAAGGTCCCTATGGTTTACATTATATTGCACTGTTTTTTTGGAAAGAAGGCAATTTTATAAACTAGAAAAGCAGCAAAGCAAAGGCCAAAAGCCAAGTCCAAACCCAACGGTTACAAACAAAAAATGAAACAAGGCCATACCAGGCAACAAGCAACCAAAACAAACAAAGGGAAATAGACTCAAAAAGCAAATAAAAACAACCAATGCACCAGCACCTCCACAACCGAATGGCATCCAAGAAGCACCACCAATGCCAAGCCCACAAGTTACGATCCCACACTAGCATGATGAGAGTTATTTCGCTTAGTCTCCCACTCCGCCTTCAAACAAATGGTAGCTATAATTTCCTTTACAATAACAGCCGAAGGTCTTGACACCTTTTGAAAAAAACGACGCAAGTTTATGAATAAGCGGATTTGGAGGTGACACCGAAATACCATCAACGATATTGTCCCAAGTATTATATTGCATTGTTGGTCCCTGTGGTTTACACTATATTGCATTGTTGGTCCATGTGGTTTACACTATATTGCACTGTTGGTCCCTAGTTTGCCAATAGGGTTAGGGACCAATAGTGCAATATAGTGTGAACCACAGGGACCAACAGTGCAATATAGTGTAAACCACAAGGGCCTTTTCCATAATTATTTCAAAATTGGGACCAACAGTGCAATAATGTGTAAACCACAGGACCAAACTAAACGAATACAATATATTCCACATATAGATATGGGGGTAAGATGTATGCATACCTTGTGAATAAAACCAAATGAGCCTAGTATATCCCACCCGGAGGTGGGGTCAGGGTGATGTAAGCAGACTTGACATCTACTTCAGATCGTTCCGATTTGTGCAAAAAGAAAAGGATAAAACTTGCTTAGTACATTTGCGGCTAAAGAACATAAAGAGAACTTGAAAATAAGAAATGGACTGCTAATAAACTACTTTATAGGACTTAGGTTTATAGAACCAATAGATACATGTCCCATGTAAGAGCGTTGCAATAGGTTTATAAGACTCTTTTGGGCATCTTAAATAGTTTTTTAAGACACTTTTAATAATAATTGTCCTATAGCTTTTTTTACAGGACACTTTTGAGAGGTGTTTTGTGAACACATCTTTTTATAGGACGCTTTATTTCAGAAGTGTCTTAAAAAGCTATTCAAGATGCTCCAAAGCACCCTATAAACCTACTGCAACCCTCTTACATGGGACATAGCTATATGGTCCTATGAACATAAATCCTATAAAGTAGTTATTAGGACTTAAGTTTATAGGACCAAATGGATATCTGTCCTCTGTAAGAGGGTTGCAATCGGTTTATAGGATGCTTTTGGGCGCCTTAAATAGTTTTTTAGGACCCTTGTAAATTAAAGGGTTAAGTACATGGGAGTGTATCGAACTTGTCACATTTTATCATTGTATGTACTTAACTTTAAAACCTACCGATTAATGTACCGAACTTGCTAAAATTGCCATTGTATGTATCCAACTTTAGCAAAAACCTACCATTTAATGTATCCAACTTGTCACGAAAGTGTATCAAACTTGTCATGAAATACATACAATGACAATTTTAGCAAGTTTGGTACATTAATCGGTAAGTTTTAAAGTTAAGTACATACAATGATAAAACGTGACAAGTTTGATACACTCTCATGTACTTAACCCTAAATTAAAGTGTCCTATTAGCTTTTTATTAGGACCCTTTTGAGAAGTGTCTTACAAACACAACTTTTTATAAATAAAGCATCCTAAAAAACTACTTAAGATGCCTAAAAGCGTGCTATAGCAACCTTTTCGGAGGAGCTTTACATAGAAAGCCAAGTTTTTTTTCCCAAATATATCCGTCCCAATTAAAAACCACACTCCTTCCATATATGGAAAAAAAATCCTCCCAAACAAAAACTTTATTCACACAAAGGGTGTGTTTACTAACGGTTTAATCAACTTAATGGGTAAAATAGCTTATTCACACAAACGTTTATGGTTGTTTAATTACGACTTATTCGCACAACACTTGGCTTAATCGCACAGCTGGAAATGGCTCTGGATTTGATCTTCATGACGAAGATGAAGTTGATACTTAGGGGTAAATTGCTCATTTATGTTGTTTAGAAGTTTGATTCAGATAAAAAAGTAAACAATACCATCCATTTATCTAGGATACAAACATATTTATCCATACATGACTTAATAGAAAATTTGGTAAACAACCCCTAGTGAAAAACCAACCAACCAAACAGCTGTTGTCCTATAAACCCAATTTTGTTGCAGTGTCTTCTCTTTGGTGGCGTTCAATTGTTTATAGCTTAAATTAAATAAGACCCGTCACAACTATAAACTTTAAACCGATCCCATTTTGTAGGTTCCGTCTTATCAAATGCTCGGGATCCCGAAACACGAAGAAGCACCGGCCACTCCGCCGCACCCACTTTCTCCGATGGGTGATGCCTGTTCACGGATGGATCTGACGGCCATCCACCAGATATTGGTGATGACACATTATAAAGACGATGAAGGGACCAATGAGGTGAATCCAAATTCAAACTCGGTTTTTTTTTTTTCAGCTGCAAATTTCTGGTTTCATGTTTGTAAATATACTGATAATATGATGATCGTTTTGCAGCTGTCATTTCAAGAATGGACCCAACAAATGAGGGATATGTTGGAGGCAAGGAAACGTGGGGATCTGGCTTTTCGCGATAAAGATTTTAGAACCGCCATTGATTGTTATTCTCAGGTACTTCTTTCGGATTTCTTTTTCGACCATGAACTTTATCTGCTGTTTTATTTTTATTTTTCCGCTAGCGGCCAAGGTTTTAAAGTTGTAAAATTGAAAACGTAGTTAAGTTTGTGTTTGATAACCATAAGCTAGCTTGTTTTATGAGCTTATTGAAAAGTTTTGGTTGTTATAAAGTAGCTTATGAGCTTAGTAGCGTTTTAATTAGGTCCAGGGGTTTTGCCACCTTTTTCCAATTATGTCCCTTACTTTTTTCCAGTTAATTTATTCAGCATGTCTTTTTAGGTCGTTTTACATTGTTATTTAGTTTATTGGTTACTCCATATGTCCCAAAGTAAGCATCCGCATTTCTATTTTAGTTTGTCTAGAGTAAGTGTCTACTTTCCAATTTTACCCTTAATTATGAAATGGAGAAATACATAATAGCCTCTATCATTAAGCGTAAAATTGTTAATTTAGTTTATTAAAAAGTGTAATAGTTACACATTTTCGGAAACTGCGCCTTTTTTTATTTGTTTCTTTTAAAGTAAAATACACTTTTAGTATGTGGTTTGTTAAAAATTGCGATTTTGTCCGTATAGTTTAGAAATAGCGGTTTTCATTCCTATGATTTTGAATTCATTGCATTTTCGTCCTTAAAATTAACAAGTTACTTATCATTTCTTTCTGTGGTTTATAATTCATTACTCCCATAGTCCCTCCTACTTTTAAGGTAGGAATTAGTTTAGGGACGAAAATAGCAATAAATTACAAACCATATTTGACGAAAATCGTAATTTACTTCTTTCACCATGAGTAGTTTATCAACTAACGACAACGATTTTCGCCTGCTTAACGTGCAGTTCATCGATGTCGGCACAATGATATCGCCCACCGTTTACGCAAGGCGTAGCCTCTGTCATCTCATGTGCGATCAACCTGATGCCGCTCTCCGAGACGCGATGCAAGCACAATGCGTCTACCCTGATTGGTCCACCGCGTTCTACATGCAAGCCGTGGCCCTTGCCAAACTCGACATGCACAAAGATGCGGTCGACATGCTGAACGAAGCCGCGGCACTCGAAGACAAAAAACGAGCAAAATGATTCCACTATTGTAAGAAAAAAAGAATACCGATTGTTGTTATTGTTATTGTTGTCGTAAAATAGTTGTGCCATAATGAGAGTAACACGTTGGTTTCCACGGTAAAAACCGTCTATTTTTTCTTAATTTTTTTATATATAATTTTGTTGATCCAAGAATGTGTGGGGGAATCAAACATGTACATCAATTGATCCAAACTTGTGTTTTACATAAAAAGTGTGAAATGTGAAATCTAGGAAATGTAGAGTTCGGCCTTGCCATCAATGAAAAGGCTCATGAATTCTTCTCCATCGACCGTTTCTTTCTCGATAAGGAGTTGGGCGAGCTTGTGCAAGATGTCGATTTGTGATGTGATGATGCTTGTTGCCCTCTCGTATGCTTTTTCCACGAGTTCCCTCACTTCGGCGTCCACTATATCAGCGGTCGCCATGGAGTAATCTTTCTGGGATGACATCTGCATTTCGTTTCAGAATTAGATGTCAAACCTAACCAAACCAAACAAACCTAGCATATACAACTTGAAAGTGCACTCTGAAGGTGTGCAAAAATGACCTGTAACCCTAAATATGTAAAACAATTGCTTCCATGAAGGCCCAAATAGTATCTCACTTAGATATGGTTGTTTAGACGCAATGATGTATGCATACATGACCTTTACCCTAAAGGTAGCGCATGAACATGTGGGTCACTAAACCAAATGGGCCTTGTATATCCTACCAGTAGGGTATTAGGGTACGATGCAAGCAGACTTGACCTCAATCCCAAAAAGCAGTACAACTGCTTTTATGAATACCAAAAAAGTAGACCATTTTTTTATTAACATGAAAAGGGTTGCTATATATTACAGGGTTGACCTCTACCCCAGATAATAATAGAGCAGAGGTTTCTTGAAGATGCAGAAGAAAAGGGTTGTTAAACCAAATGAGTTCAATACATCCCACTTGGACTTGGGGTCTCAGTGTATGATGATGTAAACAGACTTGACCTCTACCCAAAAAGTCATGCAACTGGTGGGGTAGTGCATCAATATTTGTGACAGGTGGGCTGCCAAACAAAATGAGCCTTCTATACCCCACCGACAGGGTATCAACATATGATGTAAGCAGACTTGACCTCTATTTCAAAAAGTAGTGCAACCACTTTTTATGAATACCAAGAAAGTAGAGTATCTTTTTTCATGAACGTGAAGGGCTGAGCTTGAAGTGGTTGCACTACTTTCTTGAAGATACTCTACCCAAAGAGTAGAGCGGCTGTTTCTTGAAGATACTCTACCCAAGCACTTTCTTGAAAGTGGTTGCACTACCTTGCCCCACAGAGCAGAGCGGCTGTTTCTTGAAGACCCTTAAAAAAGGGTTGTTCGCAATTCGAGTTGGGGTCTCAATATACGATGTAAACAGACCTAACCTTTACCCCAAAAAGTAGTGCGACTGTATATGGTGTTGATAGATGTTACAAATTTTTTCGTTACCTGTTGTCCCAAGAAGGGATTTCCACCGCCACCACCACCTATCGCAATCTGACCGATCTTCTTGCTGAACCCGAACCTCTCGACCATCTGTCTTGCGACACGGGAAACTTGCATGAAGTCGTTTGACGCTCCTGTTGTCACGTTGTCTTTTCCAAAAATAACCTCTTCGGCAACCCTGCAATGTAGGTGCAACTTCAATTGGTGAGACCGAATTTCGTTCTACAACAGTGGTGGGTGTGAGGGCCAGCTTGCGTACCTGTAGACTAATCTAATGGACCACTCGGGAGCATACCCAAGGTCTTACTAGTTGAGCTACCCCAAAGGGTTAAAGATTATATGGTATGCAACCACATTTTTAACAAACACGTTTTAACGGTTGTCCCAAAATATGTTAGGCGTGTCATGATTAAGCTCACGCGCTTAATAAAATTTGAATGAAGAGTGTTGTACCTTCCACCGAGTGCGACCGCCATTTGATTTTCTAGGTAGCTTCGGCTGTATAAACCGGATTCTAGCCTTTCTTCACTTGGTGCGAAAAACGTAAGACCACCGGCTTGACCACGAGGAATGATGGATATCTTTGCTACGGGATCATACTCTGGCATAAGGGCACCAACTAGTGCATGCCCGGCCTCTGCAAATTTGACACATAAAAGCTTAACTAACATGTTTCATTCTAGGTAAATTGACCAAAATACCCTTTTCGTGATCAACAGAGCAAGATCAATAGTTTGTATGATAGGGGAAAAACCAAATAAGAACCACTTCTGAGAACCCCGAAACATGTTTTGTTTCACATGTGAAACAATCCAGTCTGTTTCATATATGAAACAACACTGTATGTTTCACATATGAAATTAGTTCTCACGGTTCTCAACATTTTTCTGGTTATCATTTGGTCTAATTACCATGATAAGCAACGAGCTTCTTTTTCTCTTCGGAGACCACGGCATTCTTCTTCTCTGGGCCCGCAATGATCCTCTCGAGAGCGTCTGCTATCTCGTCTTTGCTAATTTCCTTGAGTTCACGTCTAGCAGCAAGAATGGCGGCTTCGTTCATCAAGTTTTGTAAATCGGCTCCAGTAAAACCCGGGGTTCTCCTAGCGATCTTATCGAAATCAACATCCTTTGCAAGTGCCTTTCCCCTTGAGTGCACCTAAGGCATAAAAGAAATGTTACACCCCCATCGCAAAAAAATGTAACAATTGACTCTATGCATAGTTTCGTAAAAGTATTTGACCATTGGTAAAATGTCTATAATACCCTTGAATAACGACAAAATAAAAATAACGAAACGAGCCCTGTAAATCCTACACGAAGTGGAGTCATGGGGGGTAAGATGTACATAGTCTTTTGTGTACCCCAAAGAGTAGGGAGTCTGTTTCCGTGAAAATGACATTAATTGGATAAAAGGGAAACTTTGCATCTACGGGAAGATTGCATACAAGAATGGGCATTCCGATAGCTTTTTATAAGTCGATTAAATCAAGAACACTAAACAAGTTTAAAGAATCCCTTGTGTGTAGAGGAAAGTTCGGATGAGAACCTAGTAACTGCCCACATTGCGCCATGTGTCCCTAAATGAACATTCATCCTCAATGCTATTCGTGATGAATATGTCATCATGAATCACACATTCATACTGAATATGCTACAACATTCATAGTGAATAACTAGTTTATATTCGTGATGAACATGCCACATGTCATGCTATGGGCAGTCTCCCCGATTCTAAATGAAGATAAGTTTCCTAACAAAACCTGCCCCTTTTGTGCAATTCATTCATGCTAATAGACTTCATGTAATTAGTCAAAAACACAACCAAGCTTATGAATCCACAAACTTCATATATATCCACAAATATTCATAACAATTAAAGAAATCAAAATGCAAGATGATCAAACCTGAAGGATCCTGACTCTCCCAGCAACATCCGGCCGGTCCACTGTCACCTGCCTATCGAACCGCCCCGGTCTCAACAACGCCGAATCAAGAACATCCGGTCGGTTAGTAGCCGCCAAAACTATAACCCCCGAATTCCCGCTAAACCCATCCATTTCCGTCAACAACTGATTAATCGTTTGCTCCCTCTCATCATTCCCGCCCCCAAGCCCCGCCCCACGTTGCCTCCCGACCGCATCTATCTCATCAATGAACACAATACAAGGCGCCTTCGACTTCGCCTTCTCGAACAAATCCCTAACCCTAGATGCACCCACACCCACAAATAGCTCAACAAACTCCGAAGCCGCACACGAGAAAAACGGCACACCCGCCTCACCGGCAACCGCCCGGGCCAAAAGGGTCTTCCCGGTACCGGGCGGGCCCACCAAAAGACACCCTTTCGGGATCTTGGCTCCGAGGGCCGTGTACTTATCCGGGTTTTTCAAGAAATCCACAACTTCTTGTAATTCTAATTTGGCCTGGTCTGCGCCTGCCACATCGGCAAACGAGACCCCGGTTTCAGGAACCTCCTGAAACTTGGACTTCGACCTGCCGAAGTCCATTGGCCCGCCGAGCCCACCAGGCCCTCCGGGCCCACCCTGGGATCGGCGGAACAAGAAAAACAACCCACCAAAGGCCAACAAAGGGAACAACAAGTTCCCAATAAACCCGAACAACCCATTACTCGCCTCACCTTCCGAAACCGAAATATCGACCCCATTCATCGCCAAGATATCGATAAGATCTGGGTCATTCGGGACCGTCACCGAGGCCCGGCGACCGTCCACCGCCGTCAACTGCAAAACACCACCATCCTTATTAAACCTAACCCTCTCCACCTTCCCTTTCTTGACAGCATTCAAGAACTCACTATACCTCCATTGGCTCCCTTCCGGAAGGTCCGAAGCGGGCTTCGGGGCGGTAAGAACGTTCGATTGCGAAAAAGGTAGCGAACTGTTAGATGGGTTTTGCTTAATTAGCTGGGATTCAAGTGGGTTTTGCGGTGGTGGTGAAACGGTGTCCGCTAGGGCTTGTGGGGCTGCAATTGAAGAAAAGATTAAAGCAGCTAAAGTGGCTTTCGATTGGAAATCGAAATCTTTCGTAGAAGAATTGGGCTTTTTGGATAAGATCGATTGTGGGATTACGAATCGATTTCTCAAAGATTTCTGGGTTTTGGGAGTTGGGGTTGAAAGCAAGATTTTTGATCCAAAGAAATTGGAGGAAAGGATGGTGTTAGTGGCGGAAGCCATTGATGAAAATTTGAAGCTTTTTTTTTTTGTTGAATTGGGGGTTTTGTTGGAATTGGGTGAGATTTAATGTATAAATGGTGGAGAAATTGTGTGGAATGATTTGATGAGAATTGGGGGGTTTTTGGTTGAATTTTATGTGAAGGATTTAGGGGTTTGATGCATGAATGGAAGCCATAGGTTTTTATGAGCGTTGTTGGATTGGATTGTGTCTACGTGTTCTTATGATCACCCTATTATTATCTATACAGAGTTTTTGTGTATTTGAAGTGGACTCTAGTTAACCAACACTTATGGAGAAATTGTGGTGGTTAATATGTCGGTAAATCTTCAATTTCATGAGCTTATTTGTCTTTTTTTTTTTCCCTTCTTAAATGTGATTTTGGTTCGTGAGTATTTGATATCCTATTGGATAATTTTTTCTAAAATAGTTCTTCGTTTGGTACGTAGGATAGGATAGGATAGGACGAGACAAAATTAACTGTCCTATGTTTGGCGCAGCATGAGACATAACAGAAATTCAATGTCTCACGTTTGGTGTGACATGGGATAGGGATAGGGATAGGAGTGGGGATAATGTGGGACAACATGGGACAAAAAAAAGTTTTTTTTTGTTCCACCAAAATAAGTGGAACAACATAGGACAGAAATGATGCAGACGCAAATATATTATTAATTAACACTCGTTTGATATATAACTTTAATATGATATTTGTTTGTGTTTACTACCGCTAGTCGTGGCCACCACCGCCACCGATAGCCACTATGGGCCAACTCCACATCTTTTCTCCACTACAAAAACTTCCTCCACCACCTCTACAACTACCATTGATTACCTACCACCATCATCTACCACCTCTACAACTGTCCATCGCCACCGTAACCACCATCGTTGGTCACCTTTACCATCTTCACGTTCTCCACACACCGACCACCACCACTATCGTCACTACTAGTATTACCGTTGGCACCACCTTCACCTCTACCATAACCATCTACATCAATTATATTTATATGTGTTGTGTGTGTGATATAGAATATTATCAAATAATATATTTGGGAACTTGTTTAGTTCTGTCCAGTCTAGTCTTAGACGTACCAAACACAAAACAAAACATTTGTTCTGGCCAGTCCTATCCTGTCCCGTCCAGTCCTGTCATACTCTCTTGTCTTGTCTAGTTTTGTCATGTCCAGTCTTGTCCAATCTTGTCTGCGTACCAAACGCTACCTAGGAACAATGGGGGGCTAATATGTAACTTGAAAGAAACAGTGTTGGTTTGGCTAATGTAGAGGTTAGTCGGGTACAAATGTTAAGGTATCGAGCCTTTTTTAGGTATTTCAGTTTTGGTTTTGAACTTCTGATATCGTGTGATAATATGTGGAAGCTGATCATATTTATTTTCAGAAGGGTCATTCCTAGAAGTTGAAAAAGGGGTTGTACATATATTGAAGGGAAATGGTTCATATATATATAGATAATGTGAGACTCCATTTAAAGCATCATCAAGTTTTCAAACTTGAAGGTTTGTAGGTCGGTTTGATTTGATGCATTTGTAAGTTGTGAAGACATTACTAAGACATTGGTTATAATTAGAGTGATCAAATTACATAAAGTCTTGTTAGAAATTAAGATGTAAGATTAAGATCGAAATCGAGTTAGATTAAATCTAAAAGTTGAAGCCCAAAAATCCAATTACACTTCAAGTAAGGATAGGTCCACTCAAGTTCAAAAATTCCCTAGGCTGCCTAATATGGAAATATTTTCATGTTAGTTACATAAGATTCAACTTATTAAATGAATAAACATTTATTATATTAAATTATTTATTATATTATTATTATAACTTCTTGTACTTGGTAGGTAACACCTATATATTGCTAGTTCAAAAAGGGAAATACTCATGCGATTTAAAAATATTTACTCGACATTTATGCTAAAAATGAATTATCTCATGCTTAAATAGCTATAGGAATTTATGTAACTTTTGTCCCTCATGTTGATGGAAAGGTCCAACCGTCCAAGTGCCTTGGAAAACGTTTATAGAAAGAAGCCCTTTTATGTTTCTAGTAAGGAAAACATTAATCTTTATGTATTTTTTTTTTTTTCTGACATTAATCCTTTTTATGTAATTGAGTTTTAATTGCTTGAATGGTATGAAGAAAGTATGGGTGTTTATATTCCTTATTATTGCTACATTTGGGGCATGAAAAGATCGTGTAAGGTGGTTATTTTTGGCTTTGCATTCTTATTTTACGGTTTGGAGTTTGAAGATATATGTTTTCCACCAAGGTCGATCTTAAGTTTTTTGATCCCCTTTGTGGGGAAAGCTAAAAAATGTCCTCACGTCTTTTTTTATATGCAATCGCAAGGCATTGTCTTTAAGGGGCTTAGAATCTAGTTAAACTAATGTTAGGACTAAATTGTCCTAATTAGAAAGTTTTATTAAGGAAGCTTTGAGAGGGATTAATTAGCTTTTAATTAGTTAATTAGTTTATTGGGCTTGGGCTTGGGCTTTAGTGTAATGGACCTATATATATGGTCTAGGGTTTGGAAAGGAAGGGTGTGAAAACATTTCCTATGAGAGTCGACTAGGTGAAGTGTGTGTTTTTCTTGTTCTTGAGAGCTTTCAATAATAAAAACAAGAAACTTTGCTTTTCATCTCTTGATTTCTCTTGATTTTCATCTCGTTGTTTGATTGTTTGGACCTCACAAATGGTATCAGAGCTGAACAAATCATTAGATTTGTTTGTTCCTATTGAATCAAACAACTAGAGATAATTTTATTGGGTTTTGAAATTTTTTTTTTTGAAAAAGTTTCATTTTTGAGTTTTTGGGGTTTAGATCTTGATGAAGATGATAAAAATGGGTGTTTGGGTTGTGTTTTGAAGCATCTTTGAGCTTGAAATGATCTATTTTTCAAGTTGCTTCATTTTTTGGATCTGGAATGAAGTTTTGGGCTAAATATTCATGTTTTTCGAGTTGGAAAACTTGAATATTCAAGTTTTCCGAGTTGGAAAACTCATATTTTCCGAATCCAAAAAAAAAAAAAAAAAAAAAATTCCGAATGAATAGTGCTTTTCCGAATCGGAAAACCTCGTTTTCCGAATCGGAATAGAAAAAAAAAAAAAAAAAAAAATTTCCGCATGAATAGTGCTTTTCCGAATCGGAAAACCTCGTTTTCCGAATCGGAATAGTAAAAAAAAAAAAAAATTTGAATGAATAGTGTTTTCCGATTCGGAATAGTGTTTTCCGAACCGGATGAATAGTAAAAAAAAAAAAAAAAAAAAAAAATTTTGAGTGCCTTTTTGTTCTCATTTTCCGACTCGGAAAATAAGAAATACCCTTTCGGGTTTTCGAGTTTTTCCGACTCGCTCTTGAGACGAGGGTATGCTCAAATTTTGTTTAAGTCTTGAACTACCTTGCTGTTCTTATTTTCCGACTCGGGAAACATGAAATACCCTTTCGGGTTTTCGAGTTTCTCGACTCGCCTTTGAGTCAAGGTTATGTTCAATTTTTGTCAACACTTTCCGAACTCCATTTCCGACTCGGGAAACTGCTTGTCCCGACTCGAGTATCATCTTCAGATAAACGTTCAAGATCATATTCCGCTGCGATCTAGACCCACCCAAATTCAAATACTTTTGTGTTTCAAAACCCCTGCGCTTAAATAGCCACCTTCCTTTCCCAATTGATGCGCAAAGATCACATCAGCCCCGTTTTTAGCCCATATTCAGTTTTCAACCTTGAAAATTGAATTTCTCTCATTTCCCCGACTGCTCCAGATTCTTTGAAGACATGTCAGATTTGTAACGATTTCAGAACGATGGTGATCGGATTCTGCATTTGGTTAGATTACTCAGAAGCCTGACTCTCTGCAACCATTATTCTAGAGTTTTTCCTCGATGGAATTATTCCTCCTGTGCGGTGGAGTTGAGTTTTTCCTTGGATGCCAGCTTCGGTGAATGGTACTATTGTTACGCGCTCAATTCCTAACCATTTTACCGTTGTGGAGGTTCATTTGCGATCTAGAATTTTGAGTGACGGTCGTCATCCATCTGACTAAGAAGACTAGATCTGGATCTGATTGCTTGACATTTTGGAAGATTTCAGGAAATCGACTATTTTCTGAGTAGTAGAGAGATCAAAGCAGAGCGTCTCGTTCAGTATCTACTCCCAGTTTCTCATTCCATACGGTGGTTCGGTGATCCAAGCTTCGCTGTTTACCTTGTTGTGAACTTATCAGATTTGGAGCTCTTATTCAACATGCGACCAGAGACAGATCCTTTATTTTTCTTGCTGATCTGCACGGTAACTCACACATGCATCTATCCCTTTGTTTTTCTTGGTGGGAGATCAACATAGTTGGATGAATCAACATGCTCTGGCTCAAGCTGTTGCATTCTGCGGTTATCAGACGTGTCGAGTTATTTACAGGTTGAGCTGTAGTTTGTGCAATCAGTCGCGGTTATTGGAAATCGGATCTGGTCTTTCAGTTGAAACTGGAGATGAAGAGCTACAATCGAGGGGGAGCTTGTAGATCAAGATGTAGCCGAACGCCACTAAGGTTTTCTCATGAAAGCTAGGGGGAGAAGATCAGAGATGCTTCCTTTATAAAACTTTAGGGGGAGATTGTTAGGACTAAATTGTCCTAATTAGAAAGTTTTATTAAGGAAGCTTTGAGAGGGATTAATTAGCTTTTAATTAGTTAATTAGTTTATTGGGCTTGGGCTTGGGCTTTAGTGTAATGGACCTATATATATGGTCTAGGGTTTGGAAAGGAAGGGTGTGAAAACATTTCCTATGAGAGTCGACTAGGTGAAGTGTGTGTTTTTCTTGTTCTTGAGAGCTTTCAATAATAAAAACAAGAAACTTTGCTTTTCATCTCTTGATTTCTCTTGATTTTCATCTCGTTGTTTGATTGTTTGGACCTCACAACTAATCAACTCACCATCATTCTAGTTTTTAATATATATAAAATAAAAAAATACAACTAAAGGAGGATGTTGATCCAGCTCTCCTAAGACCTGATGAAATGATAATGATCCTGTTACTTTACTTAGTGAATAGGTTTTTACTTCTGTTATAGCTTGAGGAATTATCACTGAGATTGTTCAGTGTTATTCCATGTTACTTATGCTGTAACTTATTTTTATAATGATCAGGATCAGGATCAGGAGACGAACGAGCTTGTTCTGAAGTCCACTGATCCTGACCACCGAAGTGAAGACCTCCTGAAGACATCAAAGTCATACTCAAAGAACCATCAGCGAAGTCAAAGAATTAGCTGATGACAGGACCAGCATGCTCGTGATCTGAAGACGGAACTCAGTGATAGCAGGCTGCTCAAATTCGTATGACATCCTGAAGACGCGTCAGGATACAGTGACCTCTGATCATCATCAGTATCAGAGCTTTCCTCACTGATCAGTATCCTGATCCTGAAGGATAGTGTAATGTCTTAATCTAATGCACAAAAGGATTATCCGCCTTTACTGACACAAAAGTACATAAGGACAGTCTCTTTTCTCTTCCCTCCGTACTTATCAGACCTCAAGGCAACTGTTTATTCATATCCTCTTTTGCACACCATGCAAAGGGTATTTGTTTATAGTAAATAGTACATAGGACCACTTAGAATGTGACATGTACACAAAAGTGAGTCTGCATGCATTTAATGCATTGGGTATAAATAGGACGTGAAGAGATGTTCTCCATACTTCTTCTTCATCCTAAAAATACCCTAATCCTTTCTTTCTTATCTCCTCTAGTTTCTTTCTTTTCTTATCTTCTCACTCTAGTGCATAGTGAAAGAACTTAGATTGTTTAGTTTAGACTTGTAGTCTTTTCTATTTCCGCAACAATCTGTAAATTCATATTGTTAATACAACAAAGAATTTAAAAGTGAAATTTGTGTGATTATATTCAACCCCCCTTCTATAATCCCATACACTATCCTTACTTGAAGGTCACCTCATTGGGACCAACAAGTGGTATCAGAGCAGATACAAGCTCTCATTTTCTTCTCTAAGAAAAATCTTGTGATCCTCTCTCTTTCTTAATCCATGGCTCTTCAAGCTAAGGATAACTACTTTGATACCGGTTCTGCTGGAAAACCTCCAAGGTTTAACAAAGATAACTTCTCTCTTTGGAAAACCAGGATGGAACTTTTCCTGTCTGGTTCTGATCCCCAGATTCCATACTTTTTGGAAAATGGACCACATGTGCCTACACAACCTGTTCATGTTGTCCCTGCTGCTGGCGACCAACCACCAATACCCGCAAGGGAACTGGTGAAGCCTGTCACTGACTGGAATGATGAGGACAGACGCCTTGTCAACATTGACACCAAGGCTAGGTCCCTCATTGCCACTCCTTGATGACGTCTTCCACTCTGTCTGTCACCTTCGCTCTGCTAAAGAGATTTGGGACACCCTCTATGTTCAATACGAAGGTACTGCTGTTCTCATGGAATCAAGAAAAATTTTCTTGGTTCGCCAGTACGAAAGCTTTATTCATCAGAAGGATGAAACTCTCTCCCAGCTACATCAGAGATTCAGCTGTCTCCTGATAGACCTGAAGACTATTGGTACTATCTATCCTAACTCTGAGGTGGTTACCAAGTTCATGGAAGCTCTTCCTGAACATTGGGAAATCTACACCTCCTGCTTAACTATGTCCAAGGACATAAAGACACTCACTTTAAGTGAGATGTACGGTATTCTTCTAAACCGTGAACAACAGAAGAAACTGAAAAAGAATCTCATAAGAGATACTAAAGATTCCAAAAGCACTTCTATTGCACTGGTCTCTGATTCAGTTCCTTCTGTCGCCACTCCTTCTTCTGTAACTATTACTGAATTAGAATCCTCTGACTCTGACATGTCAGAAGATCCTGAATTCAATGAATCTCTTGCTTTACTGACTCGATCTTTCAAAAAGTTTGCCAAAAAGGGAATCTTCCATAAAAAGAAACCTCTTACTTTAACTGACAAGCCGAAAACAGAACCTGTTGATAAGGCTACTACTATCTGCTACAACTGTCAGGGCAAAGGACACTTTGCTAATGATTGCAGGTACAGGAAAAGTCAGTTTGCTCCATCTTCTGCCAAATCTTCCTCGAAAAACCCCAAATACCAGCGCCTGAAAGAAAAGTACAAAAAGATGAAATTTCAGCGCAAAGGTAAAGGTCTTATCGCAGAGGATTGCGATTGGGATGATGTCTCCTCTAATGACTCATCTGATGAGGAAGATACTCAAGTGGCACCGATGGCCATTATTGAGGAACCTACCTTAGCTCTCATGGCTAAGATAGAAGAGGTCCCTGAAGAGGTTCCTACTCAAGCTCCTGAAGCTTCTTCCTCTACCACTCCTGAAGCTTCTACTCTGCGACTGAATCTGCCAGTCAGGACAAGGGCATCTGGTACCTGGACAGTGGATGCTCTCGACATATGACTGGTTCTAAATCTGTCCTCTCTAACTACCGTGAAGAAAGAGGTCCTGCTGTGACTTTTGGTGGAAACGGTAAAGGCCAAACCCGAGGGTATGGCACTCTGACCAACGGAGTAACTACTTTCAAAAGAGTTGCTTATGTTGAAGGCCTGATGCATAATCTTCTGAGCATCAGTCAACTGTGTGATAAAAATCACAAAGTCTCCTTCTCGAAGAAAAAGTGCAAAGTCAAGAACAGACGCAAGGAAGTTATTCTCACTAGTGTTAGACAAGCTGATATCTACATCATCAACATGAATACTTCCACTGAAAACTTCTGTTTTGTATCCCGTGCTTCCTCTGATACAAATTGGCTATGGCACAAGCGTCTCTCTCATCTCAACTTCAAGACGCTGAATCAACTCTGTATCAACAATCTTGTTGTTGGTCTTCCTGACTTTCGCTATACAAAGGTGTCTCTTTGTTCAGCATGTGAGAAAGGAAAACAGACCAGGGCTAGCTTTAAGTCCAAACAGATTTCCTCCATCAGCTCTCCTCTACAACTTCTCCACATGGATCTCTTTGGACCCGTTAATGTCCAATCCATTGCTGGAAAGAAATATACTCTGGTAATCGTTGATGAATATTCCAGATATACTTGGGTGTTCTTTCTTCGATCCAAGAGTGATGCTCCTGAAGAAATCATTCTGTTTGTCAGAAAGATGGAAAGACTCAACAACCTTACTGTTCGATCAATCATAAGTGACCACGGAACTGAGTTCAAAAACAGTACCCTGGAAACCTTCTTCGATCAGAAAGGTATCTCTCAGAACTTCTCATCTGTAAGAACTCCTCAACAAAATGGTGTTGCTGAAAGACGAAACAGAACCCTGATTGAAGCTGCACGATCTATGTTGAGTGAAGCCAACCTTGCCACTCAATTCTGGGCTGAAGCCGTTAACACAGCTTGCTATACCCAGAACAGATCCCTGATAGTAAAGCGCTTCAGAAGAACTCCTTACGAACTCTTTCGTAACAGGAAACCTTCAATCGAACATCTCCATATCTTTGGTTGTGTCTGCTACATCCTAAACAACGAAGATAACCTTGGAAAGTTCGATTCCAAGTCTGATGATGGAATCTTCCTTGGATACTCCTCTATCTCCAAAACTTACCGTGTGTTCAACAAACGAAGACAAACCATAGAGGAAACGATTCACGTCAAATTTGATGAATTGGGTCCTACCTTTCCTCACCCTCATGATAATTCTGAAATAAATCAGTGGGCTGACTCTTTCTTTCAAGTCCCTGATATTCCTATTGTTGATCCATCTCCTCAAGACCCTCCTGATGGTTTTGAAGAAAATCCTACTCCACCATCTCCTACACCCATACCACCACTAATAAATGCCACCCCTATCACCCAAGTCACACCTGAACATGATCAACCCGCTAACAGTGAAGACTTTTCTCAAACCACTGTTAGTGAACCTACTCCTACTAATCTTCTTCCTGATCCATCATTGAATGAAGCCTCTACTTCAGGACAGGTGTATCAGCCACCTGCTCTTCGTTGGACCAAAGATCATCCAATTGATCAAGTCCTTGGAAATCCTTCCTCTAGTGTTAAAACTCGACGCCAATCTGGTAACGTCTATCTTTATGTTAATTTCATCTCTGAAAATGAACCTAAAGAAATAGATGATGCCTTGCGTGATCCTGCCTGGGTCTCAGCCATGCAGGAAGAGATAGCAGAGTTCATCAGAAACAATGTCTAGCTTCTCGTCCCTAGGCCTCGAAAACGTACAATCATAGGATCCAAGTGGATCTTCAGGAACAAGCTTGATGAGATTGGTACGATTATTCGAAACAAGGCTCGCCTTGTGGCTCAGGGATACAGGCAGGAAGAGGGCATTGATTACGATGAAACTTTTGCTCCTGTTGCTAGGCTCGAAGCAATTCGACTTTTCCTGGCCTTTGCAGCACATATGAACTTCAAGGTTTTTCAGATGGACATCAAAAATGCCTTTCTGAATGGAAAACTTAATGAAGAAGTCTATGTGGCTCAGCCTCCTGGCTTTGTAGATCCTAAGTTCCCTGATCACGTCTACAAGTTAAACAAGGCTCTCTATGGGTTAAAACAGGCTCCTCGTGCCTGGTATGATACCTTGTCAACCTTTCTTCTCTCTAAAGGTTTTGTTCGTGGTAAGATCGATAGCACTTTATTTCTTAAGAAATATCCTAAGCATATCCTTCTTGTCCAGATATATGTCGATGACATTATCTTTGGATCAACCAATCCCAAACTCTGCGAAAAGTTTGAGTTGCTCATGAAATCTGAATATAAAATGTCTATGATGGGTGAACTAAAATTCTTTTTAGGACTTCAGATCAAGCAATCTGAAAAGGGAATCTTTATCAATCAAGGTAAATATGTACATGAGATGTTGAAGAAATTTGATCTCACATCATGTACACCGATGAAGACTCCAATGGCTCCTCCTCTAACACTTGACAAGGATTCCAAAGGGAAACCTGTTGATGTGACTCTCTATAAAGGAATGATTGGCTCACTGCTGTATCTTACAGCAGTCGTCCTGATATCATGTATTCTACGTGTTTATGTGCTCGTTATTGTTGGGAACCGGAAGCATAAACATGCGCAGCGGATAACAAAAACTGATTCCCAAACAAGGATCCAATCCTAAACCATTCAGATACAATTAAGGATGTTTAGAGGATTACCTTTTGAATAATGACTCTGAAACGCGAGTAGGGGATACACCGCTACTGACACCGGTTGAGATAGTTGCTAGACCACCACCGAGGATTACCCGAAAAACGAATGCGAACCTTCCTCTTTCTTGGATTCGGCGCCGGTTTTAGGGGAGAGAGAGAGAGAGTTTTTTCTGGGTTTTTAGGACTGAATGAATCAAATAAACTGACACCCTTAACCCCTTTTATATGGATAAAACTTAATAAGAGTTTTATTCCATATAAACTCTTTGGTAATTATTTCCATAATAATTTCCATAATTATCTATTAATTAATCTATCTGATTAATTAATTATAAATAATCTAACTAATTATTTATTTATTTCTCTCTTAAATAATTAATAATCAATTAATTATTTTTTTCACGTAATCCAAACGTTCTCATTTTGGCGTGCAGCGGTGTGACCTACTAGTGTCTTATAACATTGGACACGGTAACCCTGTTACTGTCTCGCACATAATCCTAACAGACTCCCACTTGTGCTAGACATGTAACTGTACTGTCACCATTCGCCTAAGGAGGTCCCTAGCCAGACACTTAGGTTAACCAGGTTATAAGATCTCTTACATCCAGAGATACAATTCACGCTTGAATTTGTACACAGGTTCATTCCTTTTGCACACGATATTTCTAAAGTGATTTAAGACATGGAGTGGAGGATTCATTTCTTAAAATCAAGTATTTCTTGACTCTGATTTCGATTGCCTGCAGTAACGGATATTACTAAATAACCCCTGTTATTCTATCCGAGCGTGGCCACGCGTTTTCTGCCAATCTTAATCGTCAAGGGGCCCGGAAATATCTCTCTTTTGAAAGAGGTGCAAATCCCTTCTTGACTACTTGCATTTGGATCCACGGCTTCCGCTGCATCTAGTCACGTCCCGTATGGCCGCCCAGTTACGGTGCAGCGTTAGTACGCGCTAAGAGTACAGTGGTCCTCGTGTTCCCAAACCAAGTATCTCAGGTCTAAGGACAACCTATCAAGTCTGTGCTTATGACTGAGGCTCCATGAAGCAGACTTGATTACTGGTCACTTCCAATACCCAAACTCTCTGATGAGTATCTATAAATACTTGGTCACATCACTTGTGCTTTTATTCTCTACTTTGAATAAATCATCAAGTATTTATAATAGCGTTAAACTCCCTATTGAAATTCCCATTTCAATAAGTGGCTACGGAAATTTAGATTTCATACAAAACTTTGTAAAATCATGGATACGTTAAATATGCAAAAAAATAGTTAATTTAGAACAATCATGAAAATAAAACCTCCATTTATTTCCAACACACTGTGAAATAAAAACTTTACATGGTTACATTGTTTCTAAATTAGACTATAGTCATAATTAATAAACTAAGAACTAGCTACTGGTTTCCAGGTACTGCATCCCAATGGAATTTGCATGTGCCTCATGCTTTACCCTTGCTAGTGGCTTTGTCAGCGGATCTGCGACATTGTCTTCTGTTGGAATCTTGCATATTCTCACATCTCCTCTTCCAATGATCTCTCGGATGAGGTGATACTTCCTGAGCACGTGTCTTGACTTGTGATGTTCTCTAGGTTCCTTTGCTTGCGCCACGGCTCCTGAGTTATCACAGAATATATCGATCGGTCTCGAGATACTGCCAACCACTCTGAGATCCGATAGAAAATTCCTTAGCCAGACAGCTTCCTTTGCCGCATCAGATGCTGCAATGTACTCTGCTTCTGTAGTTGAGTCAGCAATCGTGTCCTGCTTCGAGCTCTTCCATGAGATCGCACCTCCGTTTAGGGTAAAGACGTACCCTGACTGTGACCTGAAGTCATCTCTGTCGGTCTGGAAACTAGCGTCAGAGTATCCGGTGATACTAATTTCATCCTCAGCACCTCCAAAGACCAAGAACATTTCCTTCGTTCTTCTCAAATATTTAAGGATGTTCTTGACAGCTACCCAATGGGGTTCACCCGGATTCTGTTGATATCTGCTCGTGACACTAACTGAGTAAGCAACATCGGGCCTAGTACACAGCATGGCATACATAATCGATCCAATTGCAGAAGCATATGGGACCGATTTCATCTTGTCCTGATCTTGACTAGAAACAGGACACTGTGTCTTACTCAACACTATGCCATGTTGCATCGGGATAAATCCTTTCTTGGATTCATCCATCCTGAATTTCTTCAAGATTTTATCGATATACGTACTTTGGCTAAGCCCGATAAGCCGCCTAGATCTATTTCTGTAGATCTTTATACCGAGTATATAAGCGGCTTCTCCAAGGTCCTTCATCTGGAAACATTTTCTTAACCAACTTTTAACACTCTGTAAAGTTGGCACATCGTTTCCTATGAGTAGAATGTCGTCTACGTATAAGACCAAGAAGGTTACTATGCTCTCACTGAACTTAGTGTAGACACACGGCTCGAACTCACTTTTGGTAAAACCAAACTCTTTGATTCGTTCATCAAAGTGTAAGTTCCAGCTTCGAGATGCTTGCTTCAATCCATAAATGGATTTTAGCAGCTTACACACCTTTTTAGGATTCTTAGGATCTTCAAACCCCTCTGGTTGTTCCATATAGACGTCTTCTGTTAACTTTCCATTCAGAAAGGCTGTCTTGACGTCCATTTGCCAAATCTCGTAATTAAAGTACGCTGAGATGGCCATAAGAATCCTAATTGACTTTAACATTGCCACTGGTGAAAAGGTTTCATCATAGTCAATGCCATGAGTTTGCGTGAATCCTTTTGCAACCAGTCTGGCTTTGAAGGTGTGTACGTTCCCATCCATGTCGGTTTTCTTCTTGAAAACCCATTTGCGTCCAACAGCCTTACAGTGTTGTGGCAAATCAGTCAACTCCCAAACTTGGTTGTCGTACATGGATTGCATCTCGGCCTTCATGGCTTCCTGCCATTGTTCAGACTCACTGCCTGACACAGCTTCTCCATAGGATGCTGGTTCATTTAAGTCTCCGCTATCTTGAGAGACTAGGAACCCAAGATACCTATCTGGTTCTTGTCTTACCCTGCTGGATCTGCGAAGGTCCTGTGTTTGCACTTCCTCAATCGGCTCTGATTGAGGTTCAACATTGTTATGTTGAATTTCTGGCTCAACAACTGGTGTAGTGCTTTCTTCGTCTACTACCTGTAGATCTACATCCTTTCTGGTGTTCTCTAAACTGAGAAACTTTTCTTCCAGAAATTTTCCATTTCGAGCAACAAACACTTTGTTCTCTTCAGGGTTGTAGAAATAATATCCCACGGTGGTCTTGGGATATCCAACGAAGAAACACTTGTCGGATTTGGGTTTGAGTTTTTCTGAGGTAGGTCGTTTGACGTAAACCTCACAACCCCAAATTTTTAGAAAAGATATGTTGGGTTTCTTACCCTTCCACAACTCGTATGGAGTCTTTTCTACCGATTTTGTTGGCGCTCTGTTCAGTATGTGTGCTGCTGTTTCGAGCGCATGTCCCCAGAATGCTATTGGCAGCGAAGAATGACACATCATTGTTCGTACCATGTCAAGCAAAGTACGATTTCTCCTTTCTGATACACCGTTCATCTGAGGTGTATACGGAGGTGTAAGTTGGGATACAATCCCACACTCCATCAGATGATTGTCAAACTCATCACTGAGATATTCGCCACCACGATCTGACCGTAAGAACTTGATCCTCTTGTCAAGTAGATTCTGTACTTCATTCTGATATTCCTTGAATTTCTCAAAGGTTTCAGATTTATGTCTCATCAAGTAGACATAACCATACCTACTGAAGTTGTCAGTAAAGGTAATGAAGTACCGGTATCCTCCTCTTGCTACATGACTGAAAGGTCCACATACATCTGTGTGGATTATTTCAAGCAAGTCAGTAGCCCTTTCATTCTCACTGTTGAAAGGTTGCTTTGTCATTTTGCCAGATAAACAAGATTCGCAATTATCAAAAGGTTTATAGTCGAAATTGCCAAGAAAACCTCCTTTTAGGAGTAGTTCAACGCGTTTCTTGTTTATATGGCCCAAACGACAATGCCAGAGGTAAGTCTGATCCTCAATATCCTTGGATCGCTTACTTATATGATAGATTTCACTATTGTTGTCTTTAAGATTTACAGTGTATAGACCATCTACGGGTGTAGCTTTAAAATAGAAAATGTTATCTTTAAAGACTGAAATCATTTTATAAGAATATTTATAATAAAAGCCTTGGTCTACCAATAAATCAAAAGACAATACATTCTTAATCATATTTGGAATATAATAACAATTATCCAGTTCCAAAACTAGACCCGAGGGTAAACTAAGACTATAAGATCCCACGGCTTCAGCAATCAACGGAGTGCCTTCGCCAACTCGTAGGTTCGAACGGTCCTTCCTCAGAGTCTTTCTTCTAGTGAATCCCTGTAAATGATTACAAATGTGGTTACCACTGCCTGTATCAATTACCCATGATTCATAAGAAGTGATTAAGCAATCTATCATAAAGATACCTGGAGCATCGGGTAAACCGATCTCTATCTGGTCGATATTCATCGAGTGCTCGCAAATATCCTCGCTACCGCACTCTGGGCAACTTAGATCTCCCAGCTCATCAATTATATCAGTGTCCATGAGATTCGCAGGTTCGGGTACTGGCTCTAGACTGGCCAGGATATCTTCATGAACTTTATCCACGTCGTTCTTTGGTTCCTTCATGTAGGCACTAGCTGTGTCCTGAACTTCCTTTGTGAGGGAGAACCACATGAGGTACACTAACTCTTCCTGAGTCATCCTGTACCCTAGACGTGATAAACACTTAAAAAGCCTTCTCATTTCAATAAGATGGTTTTTAACTGACTGACCCTTTTGTAGCTTTAGGGAGAGAATCTCATGCATGATCAAAAGCTTTCCCGTGTGCTTGTAGAAACCTAACTGGTTTTCTACATTCTTTACGACCTCGTGACAGAATTTCACTCTTAAGTCTCCCGTGAACTCGGGTGACATATAGAAAACTAGAACGGACATTACATCCGATTCATCTGCCATGAATCTGAAATATTCAGCAAATTCCTCTTCTGGGGCATTGCTTTTGGGTCGTGACATGGGCTTATTGATCACATAAAGCTTACCCTGGGCACTCAAAACATTCTGTAAGTGCAACTTCCAAACTGGAAAGTTCTGGCCCGTAAGCTTCCACTTGCCCGTAATAAGGCGAAGTGATTCCTCAGGTGAATAAAACGGAATGCTAATTGGAGACATCTACAGAAGAATATAAATTCCAATTTAGTTTATAATTATATAATTCTAATAAATTATTACCCTTAAAATAAATTTATTAGACTAGAATCCATATTTCACATGTGTCGGGAAGCATGTGATCATGTCAAACCGACTCATGCGATCTACGGTAGGTAAAACTATACCAATCGTATTCCTATCTGAAAATACGACTTCTAGATCGTCGGGACATCGGATATTAATAGTCCGTGCATATTTAGTCCCTCTAGTGCATTTTGGCCTGGTACCACCCAGTGAATAAATAATTACCAAAATAGATTGCACCACTCGGGACCTGGACAAACTCTGGCCGGTACCACCCGGAGATAATTCGCAGAGTTTTATCACCTTCCAGTTTCGGTTTGAACACGGGCGCTCATAGTGTGTGCACTTACAACGCCCTATGTACCTTACACCGGAAGTGCCCCTAAAGTGGGTTGCACTTACTAATCTATGATTTTATCAAGGGTTGAAATAGCCAGTTTTCTTTTTCCAAAAATTTGGGATCCAAACACTAACTGTATTTGTATCCCTTTTTGTCCTTTTAAAACATTCGGTTTATATTTAATTTTTTTTAAAAAAAAGGTCATTTAACAATTATACAATTAAATATAAACAACCACGCAATTAAATATAAAATCAACCACGCAGTTTTAAAAGACATGTCATAGCAAAAACCCTTAAAACTATTGTCGTTTTGTGAGCCAACACAAAACGACGGTCTTGACCCTAAGTGACAGCAACACACAAGGCATGAACTTCTCGGCGCTCCCACTGGCTCCAAGATCCATCTTTGACTCCGTGCTCCGTCTTCGGTTTCTTTGGTTATTTTATTTATTGATATTACATTATAAAAGCGGGTTGCAAATGGCGCGCAGGCCTCCCGTAACCAACGATTAAATAAATAAATAAACAAGCAAATAAAATTACAACCACGGGTCTAGGGCTTAGCTATGACAACCACGATAAGCAGTTAAATAACACTGAAAAACGTAAAACCCAAACTGGTTTTGCAATTATCTAAAATTAATTTTAATTAATTTTATCCGGAGTTTCAGCCTATCTGGCTAAAACGAAACTTATCAACACGAAACCTTATCCAATACCCTTTCTGATAGCCACAATCAATTGAGATCGTTACTATCGGTTATTGGGAAAAAAATACCAGTTACTGGCGATGATGGTAACAATCAAAATCGTCACCACCACCACCGGTTCCATTGATCGCCGCCGCCTACCATCGCAACGACAACAGCCGCGAAGACTGCCATCGCTGCCGATGACAACAGCCGGCGGCAAGGCTTTCGCCACCACCGCCTATCGTGACCACCACCGATTGGTGGCTTGGTCTGGCGATCAACAACAAACGCCATCACCACCGCTCGGTGGTGTGGCCTGCGCTTGCGGGAAACAACAAACAGCCACCGCCACCGCCTGGCGAGGCCGTAAGGCAGCCGGCGGTTGGCTCGGTGGTTCGTGGTTCAACCGGTGACAACGGCCAAGGCCGCCGCCACCTCCACGCTACTGCCGCCACCACTGGGCAACAACAACGCCACCACCATCGTTGCACCACCGCTGCCCAATCGGGGTTTGCGGTGGTTGTTCGATCGACGCAAATCAATCGCCGCCGCCGCCCTGGCGTGGCCGTGAGGCAGCCGGCGGCTAGGCAGGCGATCCGCGGTGTTCACCGGCGGCGACAACAGCCATAAGCCGCTGCCACCACCACTTTGCTGCTGCCTTCGATCATCATCACCACCGACGCCACCATGGGGCGCGGTGGTTGTCCGTACCGACGCCGTCGCTACCATTCGTGGTGGCCGGCGATCGGTTGGTGGTTTTTCGATCGGCAAACGGCCGTGATACCACCACCGATGATCGTGATTTCGTGTGATAACGATAAAAATCCAATTTTTAAAACAAACAGATAAAATCGAATTTTTAACAAAGCATAATCCAAAAACGATAAACAGTTTATCACAAGTAAACAATCCTGATCTAAACGTTTAGGAAGTGGCTCTGATACCACTGTTGGGAACCGGAAGCATAAACATGCGCAGCGGATAACAAAAACTGATTCCCAAACAAGGATCCAATCCTAAACCATTCAGATACAATTAAGGATGTTTAGAGGATTACCTTTTGAATAATGACTCTGAAACGCGAGTAGGGGATACACCGCTACTGACACCGGTTGAGATAGTTGCTAGACCACCACCGAGGATTACCCGAAAAACGAATGCGAACCTTCCTCTTTCTTGGATTCGGCGCCGGTTTTAGGGGAGAGAGAGAGAGTTTTTTCTGGGTTTTTAGGACTGAATGAATCAAATAAACTGACACCCTTAACCCCTTTTATATGGATAAAACTTAATAAGAGTTTTATTCCATATAAACTCTTTGGTAATTATTTCAATAATAATTTCCATAATTATCTATTAATTAATCTATCTGATTAATTAATTATAAATAATCTAACTAATTATTTATTTATTTCTCTCTTAAATAATTAATAATCAATTAATTATTTTTTTCACGTAATCCAAACGTTCTCATTTTGGCGTGCAGCGGTGTGACCTACTAGTGTCTTATAACATTGGACACGGTAACCCTGTTACTGTCTCGCACATAATCCTAACAGTTATCAGGCTGAACCCAAAGAATCCCATCTGACTGCTGTAAAGCGGATTTTCAGATATCTGAAGGGAACTCCTAATCTGGGTCTTTGGCACTCCAAGGACTCAGGGTTCGATCTAACAGCTTATTCTGATAGTGACTTTGCAGGATGTAAGATCGACAGGAAAAGCACCACTGGTGGGTGTCACCTACTAGGTGGAAAGTTGGTGAGTTGGACTAGCAAGAAACGGAACTCTGTGTCCACATCAACTGCTGAAGCTGAATATGTTGCAGCAGGAATCTGTTGTGCTCAAGTCCTGTGGCTGAGAAATCAACTTCAAGACTATGACATACAACTTTCTAAAATTCCCATATACTGTGACAACACTTCAGCGATCGCCATCGCTAACAATCCTGTCTTACACTCCAAGACAAAGCACATTGAAGTGAGATATCACTTCATCAGGGATCATGTGATGAATGGTGATATTGAACTCCATTTTGTCCCTACTAAATATCAGCTTGCTGACCTCTTTACCAAACCACTGGATGTAACGCGTTTTAATATGCTCATCAGTGAACTTGGGATGTTAAATCCTGACGAATGAAGTTTATCAGGACAAACATTTGTTAAGTCCTATAGAATATCTTTTCTCAGGACTCTCTTTTATTTGACAACTCCTGAATAACACATTTATCAGGAGATAACTCTATTTAGTACTTAGAAAATCTTTGTTCAAAATCCGAATACTGATGATTCTCAGGTAAGTATTTCTGTCCCTGAAACCTTATCGCATTAAATGTGATAAGAAGATTTTCCCAAAACAGTACTTATCTGATAAGTACTCTAATTCCAATAAAACTCTTCTTTCACAAAAATGGAATTATCCCCTGAAAAGGTGGTTTTTAAGCTTTTTGAATAAAACAAACTTTTCATCTGCACTGACACGTAATGGGACGTTTCCTGTTCCCCACGACGTGTGTCAGGCGCGTGAACGCGCGTAGAACTTCTTTTTTCATCATTACGTTTGAAATTAGCCGCTCTTTTCTCTCTCATCCATTTTCTCTCTCCAACCACGAGGTATAAAAACCTCACTCGTACTCCATTTTGCTCTTTACGCTTACAAATTCTCCAAACGCTCTAAAGCAAGAAAAAGCAAGAACAAGCAATCCAGTCTTCTTTTCACCAAGAACACCAAGAACACACACTCACTACTTCTTTCACAGAATCATCGTAAGTGTCTACATTTTTTGTTCTTTCTACCAAACTAAGTTGATATTCTTCATCTAAAACAACTTATTTTGATAAACGTTTTTCCAAAAACCCTAAGATCACTTCGTTTGATCTTAGTTTTCCCAAAATCTTCTAAGATTTTTGTTAAAACAGTTTATGTGATTATTCTTATTTCTTTTAAGAACAATCATAAACTCCTATTTTGATATATCTTCATCAAAATAGAAGTTCTCTTTAATACCAAAACACATTCCTTTTGTGAATTTTGGTATCCAATCTATTCCGTGTATAAAGGATTTCACCATTTTTTATGAACTTTTACTATGTTCATTAAAAAGTGAAGAAAGATGCATATTTTGGATTCTTAATCATCCACATATGTTACTCTTTGTTTTTAACAGGATGGCTGCTACTACTTCCACCTCGCTCGACGCCCAACTCTCCTCTGAGGCGACCACTTTGCTTACTGCCACTGGAAGCCTTCCGGTTGTCATTCCTCAGCATGACATCCAATTCAAAGGCAACAATCTTATTGGCTTGTTCGACATACCGGCGAACAAAGAGTATCTGAAGCCTGCCAGGGACTTTCTCCTCAACAGTCCCCTGAAGGCGGCCTTCACCATCAACCCTAGGCCAAACAAACCTCTGCTTCTCCAACTTTGGTCAACTGCCACGATGGCCTAGGAGAGGAACTCTAAGGGCAAAATGCACGAGGTGATAAAGTTCCAGATAAAGGAAGATATCATCTCCTTTGGAATCGGGACTCTCCGCAACGTCCTCCAAATCTCCAAGAAGAAGAGATATCCTCCTCCCCCATCTGCTGAAGAAGTCATCGCTCTGCTGGATGACATTGGTTACAAATGGCCAGAGAAGGAAGGCGTCCCTCTGACCAAGACTGCTGCTACTGTCCATAAGACAGGGCTGAACGCTACGTTCTACTACATCTGGAACACGTTCGGTCTCTGTTTGACAGGGAAGACGGGAAGCACTGAACAGTTTCCCACTGTCATCCAGAACATGGTCTTCTCCGCTATCAAAAATCGGAAGTTTGACTATGTTCGCTGCATCTGGGATGACATGGTGAAAAAGATCAAGAACAAAAACCGTGTGGTCAACGTCCCCTACACTCGGTTTTTCTCTGCGATTCTTGAACTCCACATGGGTGCTGCCTACCCTACTGAAGGCAACTTCAACAACTACGCATTAGGCGTGAAGTTCCTGGACCAGGTTCCTTCTCGTCCTGATGACGTACCTCTCTCTGCGGTTCTGGTTGTTCCTGAACCAAACCAGGACGCAGATGAGCAGATCGCCTCCCCTCCCTCTCAAGGTATGTTTTCTCCCTTCTCATCCAAACCATCTTCTTCTTTTTCCATGCATGCTATGTCAGTAGCTAACCCCTTACTGACTTCCCCAGCTGCAACTACCTCTTCCGCGCTCCTGAAGCGCCCACCTCCTTCTGGATCTACTCCTCCTCCCCAACCCAAACGCGCCAAATCTAAGGCGCAGAAGAAAAAGAAGGCTCCTGTTGCTGGTAAGAAATATTATCTTACCCTGCCTCAAATATTTAATAGACCTTCCCCTTTATCTAAAACTTCTTTACCTACAGATACTCCTGCTCCCCAATCACAAGAACCTGAGGTTGTTCTACTCGAACGCTCAGAGAATGTGGAGGGTAATCGCTCTGATGCCCTCCTAACCTCAGGTAATATTATTAAGCAAATTATTGCCATTCCTTCTTCTGAGAAAGCTATTGAGTCTTCTAGTGCTCACTTAGCTACTTCTGTTACAGGTTCTTTTGGAGCAGCCACATCAATTGGACATTCTCAACCTCAACAGAATGATCCCTTTGACGAGTTCGTCTTCACGGACTCCGAGCGACAGCTGAGTGCAGCCGAGCTCCGTCGTCAGTCCGCTGAACGACAACTTCAGGAGGCCCGCGCCGCACTCCAACAACAGGAGGATGCGCATAAGGCTCGTCTCCAGGCCTTGGAGCTGGAACTTGCCTCGGCGAAGGCTGCTACTGCTGCTGCTGAAGCCGCCGCCGCCACTGCCACTGCTGCAGCCACAACTGCCACTCCGCCACCGACTGGCGTGACTCTAACGATACCTTGTCTGGATAATATCCACGACAAGGTCTCCCAAGTGGCCACTTCCTCTAACTCCCTCCAAGCGTCCATAGAGGACATGAAGGCCACAGCCCTGCCCGCTCTCTCCACTGCTGTCAACAACAGCTCCAACTCTCTCACCTCCTTTCAGGATGCTGTGGTGCAGAGGTTGGAAGCTCAGGAGGCAGGGCTCCGGGCTCTACAGGAGAAGGTGACTGATCTATCCACCGCCGTCACCGCCATCACTACTGCTCCTCCACCACCACCAGCGTTCACAAGCGCTGACAGGGACCTTCTACAGTCCCTGATCACATCTTCCTTCATCACGCGCAAGCTCCAAACGAACATGGCCTCTCTCCTTCAGAGGTGTGTTTCAACAACCGCCCTGGCTCGGGAACCTGTTGAGGGGGAGAGACAGCCTCCTCTAAAAGACCATTCCGTTTATTCCCCCTCCACCAACTGGAGAACAACTGAAGAGGGGGGAACGAACGAGGATGAAGATGATGATGATGATGAAGATGAAGATGATGATGAAGACGGCGACTTCATCGTCGAGAAGATTCCAGCATCAACGCCCACTCCAGGGCCTGCACAATCTCAGGAGGAGAACCCCGGTGCACCTGGTATGTCCATTCCTCCATTCCTCCATCCTCTCCCTCATTTTCTGATAACCTCCCTATATCTTCTCTCCTAAAATCTAAGCCTACCCCTGAAACCATCACCCTTACCGACACCTCTTCTGAAGACTCACCCTCAAACAACCTTCAAATAATTGTTTATCAACCACCCAAACAACCTACCCCTGAACCAACACCTCAACCAACTCCTGAACCTGAACCTGAAACTCAAGCCGACTCTGAATTTCAGGATGTCAATTTCGGTTCTGTAACTGGTGAGATTATTCACCTTATGGAGAATAGTCGATCTGAAGCTATCAGGACTGAACTAAGCAAAATGACATTCAGAGTAACTCCCTTAAACCCTGAAACCACTCCTTTAAACCCAACCCGTTTTAATCCTGAAGCCTCATCCTCCAGAACCCCTGAAATCCAAGCCCCTCCTGAAACTGTCTTCCTATCGTCAGATGATGAATTCATCTCTGATGATTTCTCTACCCCTGCTTCTTCTCCTAGATCTCCTCCTTCTAATTCTCCACGTTCTAAAGGAGAAAACTACCCTGACTATTCTAATACATTGAACAGGGATGGGCGTTTAGATGCCATGATAGAGTGACTCGAGAGTACAAGAGTAAAAATTCCTCTTCGTACCTCTTGGGACTCTGAGTTCGCCTATCTTTCGCGGGAGGAATACGAGGAAGCAATAAAGGCTCAGGAGGAGCACAATAAAAAGCAAAAGGAAGCATTCCTTTCTGCTCAAGCCGCAAGACGGCTCGCGTCTGATTTTGTAGAAGAAGACGACGAAATAAGTGCTGATCCTCTTCTAGCACAGAAGGCCGTGCTGAAGGTCTTCAACAGGAATGCAGAGGAACAGGCTGAAAAAGTGAATACCGAGCTTGACTGGTGCAGAGATCGTCTACATCTGCGAAAACATGGTGCTGCCATTTCAGGAATCCGTCTTCGCCGAACCCGCGGCAAGAGAGGTAATCCTGGCAAAACCTGGATCACCATCAAACGCTCTGGAGTAAAAGACGCAGAGCACACTCTTGACAAGTTAGACCAATACAACTTGTCAGAATGGAATGAAATCAGAAGCCTACTTCCCAAAGCCAACAAGAACTATAGGGCTGAAGTAGAAGAATTCATAAATGGACTTATTGCTCGCATCAGAAGAACAACGGAAATTCCTGATGACTTACTCCAACCTTCTTCAGCACAGCCAAAGCCTCCTGTTAGAAGATCAGCAGGCACTTCAACAAGGAGACCCACTCCTTGCATGCCCAGGACTGCATACAAGCCTATGGATCTCTCGATGCTTGATCTTTCTTTTTCTTCTTGAGTCTCTCTCTCTGAAGGTCAAGTCATCAGAGAACCTGTTCATGGTATTTGTGTAGGTGACAACTTCAACATCCTTCGTTTCCAACGCTTCAGCGAACTACACAAAGCACCCACTGAACACTTGGTATCAGTCCTCTTCATCGCGCAGAAAATAAAGAACAAGGACAATAAAGAATTTTTTCGCGCTGTCAGAGCAATCCTGGATAGGAGAATAGCCACTGGTGAAACTCCAATCACTGTCCAAGTCAAGACTGAAGAAATCTCTGAAGACTCTGATAGCTAGAATTCTTTTGTAATTTTTCTTTCAGTATTACAATTATGTACTTGTGTATTTTTCTTACTCTTGTAAAATCTTAATGAGATTAATGAAAATGCATTTCAGTGCATCGTACTTTATTCCATCATAGTACTAAAAAAGATCCCTCAAAACAGTAAATGGGACACGTACCTTTATGAGTTCTATTTCCTACTGTTAAATTCTAGACTTAGACTTATTTCTAAACCTTTCTAGATTAAGACAATTCCTCTGTTGTCTTATCATTATCATTTAGGGGGAGATTGTTGATCCAGCTCTCCTAAGACCTGATGAAATGATAATGATCTGTTACTTTACTTAGTGAATAGGTTTTTACTTCTGTTATAGCTTGAGGAATTATCACTGAGATTGTTCAGTGTTATTCCATGTTACTTATGCTTGTAACATCCCGTATAACATTATTATTATTATTATTATTATTATTTTATTCATATTATCATTATTATTATTCATATTAGATTAGGGTTAGGGTTTTCTTGCGGGTTAAGTAAGGGGAGGGAGGCCCGTTAAACCTAAATAAAACCCTAGGGTTGCACCCATGTTGTCCTTGTGATACTTGCGACCTAAGAAAGAAAACGAGAGAGAGATCGGCAAGAGAGAGGACGGGTTGGGAAGAGGAGAGAATCGCCGGAGTTGGTTTGGTGTCGTACTCGCCGTAAGGTAACCAAGCCACCATCTTTTCGCTTAGGGTCATCGTTGTTGTCGTTTTGGTCCAGCGACGGGTAAGGCAATCGCCGGCTTTGGCCGGCGATGAACCTGCCGGTGTTGCGATAAACCTCCACGCCGGCGAGGGCCGGTGGTGGTCGCGGGTTCGTTTTCAACGGCGGTGGCCCGACGAGGGTGGTAATGCCGCTGCTGTTGTGCTTTGATTCTCCGGCGGTGGTGGTGGCGACACCGCTGCCGCTGTTGTCGTTATTGTTATTGTTCGGTGGTGGCGGTGACAACACCGCCGCTGCTGTGGTTTAGTTTTGGCCGGCGGCGGCATAAGAGCCGGCTGCTGTGTTCCGATGGACGGCGGTGGTGGTGGTATAAGCCGCCGCCGCTGCCACTAGTTGTTGGGGGGTCGATCGACGGTGGTGGTCCACGCCGCTGCCATTCCGTTCGTGGTTGTTGTGTGTCTCGACAGGTGGTGGCGGTGGTTCACACCGCCGCTGCCTCCGTTGGGTTTGTTCCGGTGACCGACGGTGGTAGTGGCAATCCACGGTTACCGCCGTGGTCGCCGTGAGTATTGTGTGTGATTGGTTGGGCGGCGATGGCGGCTACCGCTGCCGTGCGGGTTGGAGAAGACACACCAGACGGCTTCCGCGCCGCGAGGAGGTTATGAGCAAAAACCCTCGCGCCGCGAGGATAGCGTCGGTGGCAGTCGCGCCACGAGGCGGCTCTGTCGTCGTCGCTGCTGCCTTGTTTTACGAGACGGCAACCGGTCTTAACTCGGTAGCCGCCGCGTCAGTGTTTAGTGAGACCGATAGGATTTAATTGTGTTGTTGGATAAATCCTTATAGGATGTATACATATTTATTTTTTCAGAGTTGCTGGAACGATTCGAACTGTTATTTCGTTGTGATTTATTCGAGACAGGTGAGTGGGTTTTACATGCGGTAGGTTATGATTTTATGTATATGTGCTATTGATGTTATCTGATGATGGTTCGGGTTGCGTGATGACCCGATGGGCGGGAAACCGCGGAGGCCGGATTGCGGGATGGTCCGGTAAACGGAAACCGTTAAGCTGTTAATGTGGATAAATGTGTATATGCATTTAATTGTGATTTATCGTATGTAACTTTACTCACTAAGCGGTTGAGCTTACCCCTCGTGTTTAATTATTTTTAGGTACGAGTTCCGGTGTGGACAAGGGCAAGGCTCCGGCTTGAAGGTTCCGGCCCGTGACATGGCATTCCGATCCGATCATAGATTCTAATACATTAATTATTTAGCTGGTGTTAAATTTTCACTTGATTTGGGTTTTTGAATCGTTGATTTATCGTTTAAACATTGATGAAGGTTTTTAGTAAAAATTTTCTTTTATAATTAATAAAATGGGATTGGGTGTTACAATGCTGTAACTTATTTTTATAATGATCAGGATCAGGATCAGGAGACGAACGAGCTTGTTCTGAAGTCCACTGATCCTGACCATCGAAGTGAAGACCTCCTGAAGACATCAAAGTCATACTCAAAGAACCATCAGCGAAGTCAAAGAATTAGCTGATGACATGACCAGCATGCTCGTGATCTGAAGACGGAACTCAGTGATAGCAGGCTGCTCAAATTCGTATGACATCCTGAAGACGCGTCAGGATACAGTGACCTCTGATCATCATCAGTATCAGAGCTTTCCTCACTGATCAGTATCCTGATCCTGAAGGATAGTGTAATGTCTTAATCTAATGCACAAAAGGATTATCCGCCTTTACTGACACAAAAGTACATAAGGACAGTCTCTTTTCTGTTCCCTCCGTACTTATCAGACCTCAAGGCAACTGTTTACTCATATCCTCTTTTGCACACCATGCAAAGGGTATTTGTTTATAGTAAATAGTACATATGACCACTTAGAATGTGACACGTACACAAAAGTGAGTCTGCATGCATTTAATGCATGGGTATAAATAGGACGTGAAGAGATGTTCTCCATACTTCTTCTTCATCCTAAAAATACCCTAATCCTTTCTTTCTTATCTCCTCTAGTTTCTTTCTTTTCTTATCTTCTCACTCTAGTGCATAGTGAAAGAACTTAGATTGTTTAGTTTAGACTTGTAGTCTTTTCTATTTCCGCAACAATCTGTAAATTCATATTGTTAATACAACAAAGAATTTAAAAGTGAAATTTGTGTGATTATATTCAACCCCCCTTCTATAATCTCATACACTATCCTTACTTGAAGGTCACCTCATTGGGACCAACAGAGGACATAAACCAAACCCTAAATAACATCATGACATAAACTTACATGAGCTAAAAAAGATTTTGCATTTCTTGAGAAAAAAGAACAAATTATACTTATCATATTTATCTTTAATTTAAAATGTGGAACTTGAAAATAAAGAGAAAATAAACAAAGTTAAACTTAACTAAAATAAGAAAGTTAAGTAAAGCTAATGTCACATAAGTGGAGAATAATACGTGCAAATCGATCTCAATTTATGACCAAAACGTCAAAATTAAACTTCTTTCAACATGTATAATTGCAAACATCAAAATATTTGGAAGTTAATAAACAACAAATATCAAACTATGGTTAACTTTATAATACAAGCAATTAGTAATTTTGTGCAAATGTATGAACAACAAGCAATTTCATTATCTGAATTTATTGAATATGGCAATTTTATGCATATCAATTAAAAATGAACATTAAAGAATTTGTACATAACAAGAATGATAATTTCTTTAATGTACGAAGCTCACAAAAGTATACAGAAAAGATGTGATTTTCTTTATAATTATCATTTTGAATATGAAGAAAAAAAATGTTTCTTAAAATAAAAGGAGTTTTTTTTACAAATATCATTTTGAATATAAGAAGATTTTTTTCCATAAAACAAGCTAACATATAAGCATATTTGAGAAAATAAACATAGGCAAAGAAAATTCGATAATCTTTATATATATAAAAACAAAACTCAAAAAGTATGAGGTGGCACCATGAGGGATTTCCATTGCTATTTATCTATTTTCTCATTTTTTTTAAAGAAAGAGATAACATTAGTAGAGAGATAGAAGATTAATGTTGTTTTGGTTGTTCCACATTGGTTGGAAGATAAAAAAATTAGAAAATGAAGATGTATATAAAATGGGTTGAAGGGTGTTGTAAAAAATGTGAAATGGTGTTGGCTAAATATAGCTAAACCCATTTTAGTATTTAAATAAACAAGTTAATTTTATATTATCTTTTGTTTGTTAAATATAGCCAAACCAATTGTTATATATAATTCATATTTTTTGTAAGCTAACAATCTTTCTATATATAAAAGCAAAAGCCAAAAAGTATGAGGTGGCACCATGAGAAACTTCCATTGCTATTATCTATTTTCTCATTTTTTTGCATGAATATTTTGTATAAAAAAAGATAAAATTAATAAAGAGATGAAAGATTAATGTTGTTTTGGTTGTTCCACGTTGATTGAAAGATAAAAAATTAAAGAAATAAAGATGTATATAAAATGGGTTCAAGGATTATGTCAAAAAATGTGATTATTTCACATTACAATCAGAATTACAAGTATAAATTTAGATTATTCTAATGGGATTATTACGCTAGGTCAATCATGGTAGTAACTAGTAAAAACAATATTATACTTGCAATTCCGATTGACTCTTTTGTACACCATTAATGTGTATAATACAAAATTTTCTAACTTTAATTACCTTTGATAATCGATTTATTTTTAAACATCTTGAATTTTTTCTTAACACTTTGATATTTCGATGTGTATAGAAGGTTTAAAGCTGACGAAATCATATTCTTTTAATCAAAAAATAGTCCATAAGTACTTTTTTTGGTCTTTGAAGAATATAAGAAACCAAGAATGAAGTTACGAGAAACCAAGAATGAAGTTACGAGAAACCAAACGAAGGGACTAGTATGTAATGAAATTATAACTTGAGGGTTTAATTTCAAGAAAATGCAAACTCCAAGAAATAAATATGGCAACATGAATAAAATTAAAGGGGACAAGAATACATTTCTAGAGTATGGATTAATAGGTAAATGAAGAGCATTGATTTTTGAACGATTTCGATTGAGATTCAGACACCTAAGAAATCTTGAGTTTTGATTCAAGGGTTTTCTTGTTTTATTTGTATCAATGAGGGTTAGGCTTCGCCGCTTCGGGTTATTTGTTAAATTCGTATTCATCTTCATACGAGTTTTGTTCTTTATTCTTTGAACAAGTTTTTTCTTTGAATTCGATTGACATTATTTCTTTTTTGATCTCATTTATGTTCATATTTATATAAATTAAGTTGTTATTTAATGTTATTTTTGTGGTATTGATCTTATGTTTTACTTTGGATTTGTTCTTAAAGTTTAATGATTCTGTAAAAAAAGAAAATGGGACTACAAAAATGACAACAAAACATGGTTGGACGAAAATATGCTTAACTCCAACGTACAATTTAACGAAGTTAGTGATAAAGTCCCATTTTAAAAAGGAAATCTATACTAAAAGAATTAAATCTTAATTTACTAAAGTTTAAGTCTTCCTTTCAATGAAATCAGGAAACCATAGGGATTAAAAGTGAAGTTTACTCTAAAAAGTATTATAATTTATATCTAGTATATTTTTGTATCTGTATATATTAGACATCTAAGGATATAAATTTAAAAAACACTGCTAATATCAAAATTGGTTAAAAATAATCCAAAGTATATTCTAATGCTTAAAACTTCATAAATCGTTTTCTATTAAAAATCTACTATTATTTTGAGAAAAATAGTGTTTATAACTATAGTATTGTATTATTGTCACGCCCCGTTTTTCTTATTTTATTTTATTTTATTATTACTTAATATTATTATTGTTATTAATTACGCGAGTTATTTAACAAATAGGGTTAGGGTTTTTAGCGGGCTTTTCTTGCAACATAAGTAAAGGGAAGGGGGGGGGGGGCCGTAGATGTTCTTAAAAACCCTAGGGTTTTACAACCCTCGTCACTACCTTTCTTGCGGCTCACGAAAGAAAACGAGAGAGAGAGGGAGCGAAAAAGAGAGAGAGCCGACGGGGGGAGAGGGATCGGAAGAGGTTGTGCCGCCGGAATTTGATTGCGTCGCCGGCAAGGGTAAGCGATCGAGATGCTCTTCCGTTCTTTTCTTTTGTACCGTCGACCGTGGTGGTGGTGGTGGTGGCCGCGGCCTTGGCCGGCCATCGTCTCGCCACCGTTGCTCGTGCGCTCCGACGACAGTCGGGGGTGTGTTTGACGTCCGGGGATGGCGGTGGGGTTTCCATCGTTGTCGCCGCGAGTTGGGTAGGACGGCCGGTGGTGGCGGCGGTCTAAACCGTTGCTGCCACCGTGTTGTCCGAAGCACGTATCACGCCGAGAGGCGACCGCCAGAGGCGGTGGTTCTGTTGTTGTCCCGGCGCCGGCAGCGGCTAGCGACGGCTAGTTGTTGTCGCGCTACCGTGGTGTGTGTGGTTCAGGTGGCTAGCGGCCATGGCCGTGGGACGCGATCAGGGGCCGGCCGGCGGTGGTTCCATCGCCGTCGCGCCGCCGCCCCGCCTGCTGGTTGTGACGATGCCGGCACCAGCCGGCCGCCGCATTGATGCGGTGTAGTGGTCATCCCGCGGTCGGCGGTGGCTTGGAGTTCTCCGACGCCGCTGCCACCGTGGTGGTTTATACGACGGCAGAGGTGGTGGTGCCATCTGCCGCCGCCGCTGTATGGTGGTCGGTGCGCGATAGTGGTGGCGGGTTATCGCCGCCATTGCCGCCATCTCACTGAAGCGATAAGTTGTGTTTTAGGTCTAGAATGCGTGGTGTTTCTACCATTTAATTCGGTTAGGTTGTGATGGCGTTTAAGAGTTTGATCTGGTAGCTAGAGATGATGTGTGGGATCTTATGCGTGTCTTATTTTCAGAGTGGTTGCGTGGGTTACACTTGTGAGCTAGACGTTCTTGCGTGTATGTGGTAATTGAGGTGAGTGGGTTTATATGCAATGTATTGTAATTTTATGTGTATACGTGTTGTTAAATTGTATGGTGATGATTCGGGTTGCGTGATGACCCAAAAGGGCGGGAAACCGCGGAGTCCGGATTGTGTGATGGTCCGGTAAACGGGAAACCGTTAAGCTGATGATGTGGATGATAGTATGTGCATTTAATTGCGATATGTTGTATGTAACTTTACTCACTAAGCGGTTGAGCTTACCCCTCGTGTTTTAAATATTTTAGGTACGAGCTCCGGTGTGGATAAGGGCAAAGCTCCGGCTTGAGGGTTCCCGGCTGATGGCGTTCCGATCCGATTACTATTTATTATTGGCTTTATTGTGGGATATTAATACGTTGACTTGGGTTTTGAGGATGATTTACTTATTTAATTTTATGAAATGATTTTTATTTCGAATTTTATTTTTAAATTTTGTCAATTGGGTTTGGGGTATTACAACTTGGTATCAGAGCCTAGGTTTAAGAGAATCAGCACACGCACTCGTGGGTGTGTGTGGTTGGACTTAAACCAGGTGGTTGAGAATAATCGGGTAAGATCGGAACGGCCAGCGGAACCGTCAAGACGGAGGTAAGCTTTAGTACCTTTAAAAATTTTGTGCACGTAATAGTTTTAATTCGTAACGCATGCATATTTATATGTGGAATTTCATGCATGTGATGATAAACTGTATACGTGATTTTATGTGACCGTCAAGTTAGTAAGTTAAAGTCTAAATAGGATGGTATCAAAACCAAACGTAAACACCTTGGTACGTCGGGGATGGGTCGTCGGGCATGTTCTTGTCTGATTGTTGCTCGGTGGTCTTGATCCGGCTACCATGCATGGTTGGTTATAGTAATACGGCGCCAATAATAGTGTTACTATAAGCACATGTGTAAGGTTGGATTTGATTAAGTTCTGGGGATTTTAACTGACTGACAACGGCTAGGGATTCAGCATGCTAGGTGGTTAACTGTTGCGTATTACGTGTGTTTATACTTGAATCTGTTGTGTTAGCATGCGCGGTAGAACTAGTCTTAGGGTTGGCATGATCACTAATATTAGGGTTGCGTGTGAGTACCTTAGTAGTGCATAGCGATGTTCGCTTAGGCTGTGACTAAATAATTTAAATCTTCAGAATGGTGCTAACCCGAAGCCAGACTGATGATGAGCCCGGGCAGTCCGACCACATTGCTGCCCAGATTACTGAGGCCCTGCAGCAGATGCTGCCTGGGTTATTTGATCAGATGAAAGATGAGTTGATCCAAACCATGGACCAGCGTATTGATGCGGCCCTTACAGCCCGTAACATAGGAACTGGGAGCACTGGTCAGTCACAGGCCCGTGGTATTTCCTTTAAGGACTTCATGGCGTGCCAACCGCCATTATTCGACGGGAGGAAGGATCCGGTGGCTTGCTACCGCTGGTACTCAGCGGTCGAGGGAGCATTTCGCACTTGTGGGTGCCCTGATGGTTCGAAGGTTCTTTTCGCTGTGAACCTTCTTCGCGGAGCTGCAAAGGATTGGTGGGATCTGACTCTTAAGAAGTACACGGAGGCACAGATCACTGCGCTGACCTGGGGGGACTTCCGGGCCTTGTCCGACGAGGAGTTTGCACCTCGCATCGAAAAGGAGCGGATAGCATCAGAGTTCTTGAAGCTGACTCAGACGACGGAGTCGGTGAATGAGATTACTGCGCAGTTTATGGAGAAGCTGCTGTTTGTACCGGGGTACGCGAACGACGAATCGCTGAAGATGGCTCGTTATTTGGGAATGCTGAAGCCAGAACTCAAGAAGGCGGTGGCCACGGGGAGGTGTAAGACCCTCAGTGACATGCAGGAGGTAGCGCGGTCTCAGGAGCTAGTCTTGGAGGAATTGCAGCAAGGGAAGAGGAAGGCAGAAGACCAGTCGGGACCAGCAAAGAAATTCAAAGGAGCAAGGAACGACAGCAGGAGCGGGACCCCGAGCTGCCCAAAGTGTGGGCGTTATCATCGGGGCGAGTGCAGGCCACGGGAGCTATCATGCTACAAATGTGGCAAGACGGGCCACCTGAGCAAGGATTGCAAGGAGACTGCGAGGATCTGCTTCAACTGTTATCAGCCGGGGCATATCAAGACTGAATGCCCTCAGCTGAAGAAGACGCCAGCTCTGGCACCTGCACCAGCGACGCTCATGATCACCGACGGTACTACTAAAGGGAAGAGCGGGGCTACCACTCGTGGGCGAGCCTTTCAGATGACTGCTGAGGAAGCGCAGACGGCGCCTGACGTGATTACAGGTTTTCCTTGTTATACTATTATGCGATTATTGTTAGTAGCTTGCTTGCTTGTTAGTAATAAGAAGAGTGTATCTGTCGTTAAATGTGTACTTTAGGCATATTTCCTGTCAACTCGAAACCGGCTTTAGTACTTTTCGACACGGGGGCCACGTGGTCCTATGTGTCGCGTAGGTTCTGTAAGGACTTCCAGATCGAGCTCGGTAATCTGGATAGTCCTCAGGCAATCGACGTAGCGGCGGAGGAAGTGCAGGTGGTCAAGCATGTATACCGGGGGTGCAGTATTGATATCTTCGGAGTTCGTTTCAGCATCAACCTCATCCCCATTCCCATGAACGGAGTGGACGTAGTTGTCGGAATCGACTGGATGTTTCCAAACCGGGCGACCACGGATGTTGTAGGGCAGTGTGTACGCATCCATAACCCAAGTGGGGGAGAATTGGTTGTGTACGGTAAAGGAAGAAGGATATCTACATCCTTCTGTTCTATCGCGAAAGCTCAGAAGTACATTCAGCGAGGGTGTACGGGGTTTCTAGTTTATGCTATGGCGGATCAGGCGAAGGAGAGGAAGCTGTCGGTAGCAGAGGTGCCAGTGGTCAGCGAGTTTCCGGACGTGTTTCCAGAGGATCTGCCTGGCCTTCCACCTGATAGGCAGATCGAGTTCGGCATCGACTTGGTACCAGGAGCGGCTCCGATTGCACGAGCTCCTTACCGTCTGGTTCCGCCGGAGCTTCAGGAGTTATCGGAGCAGTTGCAGGAGCTCTCGGGGAAGGGGTTCATCCGCCCGAGCAGCTCACCGTGGGGTGCACCGATTCTGTTTGTGAAGAAGAAAGACGGGAGTCACCGTATGTGCATCGATTATCGTGGACTCAACAAGGTGACCATCAAGAATAGGTACCCTCTACCTAGAATTGATGACCTGTTTGACCAGCTTCAGGGGGCGTCATGGTTTTCTAAGATCGATCTTCGGTCAGGGTATCACCAGCTGAAGGTGAAGGAGGCGGATGTTCACAAGACCGCTTTCCGAACCCGTTATGGCCACTTCGAGTTTTTGGTTATGCCGTTCGGGCTTACTAATGCTCCAGCCGCGTTCATGGACCTTATGAATCGGGTTTGCCGGCCGATGCTCGATCGGTCTGTAATCGTTTTCATCGACGACATCTTGATCTACTCGAAGACGAAGGAGGAGCACGTGGTGCATCTGCGGGAGGTGCTTGAGGTTCTGAGGAGGGAGCGTCTCTACGCCAAATTTTCAAAGTGCGCTTTCTGGTTAGAGGAGGTTCAGTTCTTGGGCCCACTTATTAACCGGGAGGGCATCAAGGTGGACCCGGCGAAAATCGAAGCAGTCATGGATTGGGAAGTTCCGAAGGCACCTACCGAGATCCGGAGTTTCCTGGGTTTAGCCGGCTACTACCGACGGTTCATCCAGGATTTCTCTAAGATTGCGGTACCTTTGACGGGTTTGACGAAGAAAAACGAGCCGTACGTTTGGGGTTCTGAGCAGCAGAGGGCTTTCGACACGTTGAGGCAGAAGCTGTGCGAGGCTCCGGTTCTGACTTTACCGGAAGGGGTGGAAGACATGACGGTATACTGCGACGCATCTCGTTTGGGTTTGGGTTGTGTTCTGATGCAGAGGGGCCGGGTGATAGCTTACGCTTCGAGGCAGCTGAAGCCTCACGAGGCTAATTACCCCACGCATGATCTTGAGCTTGCGGCGGTTGTTTTTGCTCTCAAGTTGTGGAGACACTATCTGTATGGGGTGAAGTGCACCATTTTCTCAGACCATCGTAGCTTGAGGTACTTCTTGGAGCAGCCGAATCTGAATATGCGACAGCGGAGGTGGCTTGACGTAGTCAAGGACTACGATTGCGAGATTCTCTATCATCCAGGCAAGGCCAATGTGGTTGCGGACGCTTTGAGTAGGAAGACGGAGCACGCGCCGCTTCGTATTTCACACCTAAAGATGGCGGTGACTACCTCCTTTGTGGACTTGGTCCTACGGGCCCAAGAGGAGGCGAGTCGGGAGGAGAACCAGAACGGGGAGCGGATTCGGGGACAGATGGCCGCGTTGGTCAGAGATGGTCGTGGGTTGCTGACGAGATTTGGTCGAGTGTGGGTTCCTCGTGCGGGTACGGCACGTCAGACCTTGCTAGAGGAAGCCCATAAGTCTAGATTCTCGATTCATCCGGGAGCTACAAAGATGTATCGGGATCTGCGGACGGGTTATTGGTGGCCAGGGATGAAAAGAGACGTGGCTCGGTACGTGGAGTCGTGTTTGACCTGTCTAAAGGTCAAGGCTGAGCATCAGAAGCCTCACGGCAAGATGCAGCCTCTTGAGATTCCCGAGTGGAAGTGGGAAAACCTCACTATGGATCTGATCACCAAGCTTCCGAAAACCCCTCGGAAATTTGATGCGATTTGGGTCATAGTGGATCGGTTGACCAAGAGTGCTATCTTCCTTCCTATTCGGGAGAGTTCGACTGCAGAGCAGCTGGCGAAGATCTACGTGGACGAGGTGGTGTCAAGGCACGGAGTGCCAGTGTCGATCATTTCAGATCGGGACGTGCGTTTTACTTCTCGGTTTTGGGAGAGGTTTCATTCGGAGTTGGGTACCAGACTGCATTTTAGCACCGCGTACCACCCTCAGACAGACGGTCAGAGTGAGCGGACGATCCAGACCTTAGAGGACATGCTGCGAGCTTGCGTTTTGGACTTCGGTGGCAGTTGGGATACGTACCTGCCCTTGGCAGAGTTCTCGTATAACAATAGTTACCATTCGAGTATTGGGATGCCGCCGTTTGAGATGCTTTACGGAAGGAGATGTCGTACTCCTATCTGTTGGGGCGAGGTAGGATAGCGTGTTCTTGGTAGCACTGAGGTGGTCCAGAGGACTACGGAGGATATTCAGAGGATCCGGGAGCGGTTACGGACGGCTCAGAGTCGACAGAAGAGCTACGCTGATCGTCGCAGGTCGGATTTGGAGTTCCAGGTGGGAGACCGGGTTCTACTCAAGGTTTCCCCTTGGAAGGGAGTGATTCGGTTCCGAAAGAGGGGCAAGCTGGGGCCTCGTTACATCGGACCGTTCACGGTTCTTGCACGTGTTGGGAAGGTAGCTTATCGTTTGGAGCTGCCTGCGGTACTAGGCCAGATCCACAGCACTTTTCACGTTTCGCAGTTGCGAAAGTGCCTCGCCGACGAGTCGGCTCATATTCCTTTAGACGATATTCAGGTGGACGAGAGCCTGAATTACGTCGAGAGGCCGGTAGCAGTGATAGACCGGAAGGTGAAGAGGTTGCGACGCAGGGAAATCGGAATCGTGAAGGTGCAGTGGCAGCATCGGAAGGGTTCCGAGTGGACCTGGGAACCAGAGGCAGAGATGCGAGAGCACTACCCAGAGTTATTCTCAGACTGATTTCGAGGACGAAATCCTTGTAAGTGGGGGAGAGTTGTCACGCCCCGTTTTTCTTATTTTATTTTATTTTATTATTACTTAATATTATTATTGTTATTAATTACGCGAGTTATTTAACAAATAGGGTTAGGGTTTTTAGCGGGCTTTTCTTGCAACATAAGTAAAGGGAAGGGGGGGGGGCCCGTAGATGTTCTTAAAAACCCTAGGGTTTTACAACCCTCGTCACTACCTTTCTTGCGGCTCACGAAAGAAAACAAGAGAGAGAGGGAGCGAAAAAGAGAGAGAGCCGACGGGGGGAGAGGGATCGGAAGAGGTTGTGCCGCCGGAATTTGATTGCGTCGCCGGCAAGGGTAAGCGATCGAGATGCTCTTCCGTTCTTTTCTTTTGTACCGTCGACCGTGGTGGTGGTGGTGGTGGCCGCGGCCTTGGCCGGCCATCGTCTCGCCACCGTTGCTCGTGCGCTCCGGCGACAGTCGGGGGTGTGTTTGACGTCCGGGGATGGCGGTGGGGTTTCCATCGTTGTCGCCGCGAGTTGGGTAGGACGGCCGGTGGTGGCGGCGGTCTAAATCGTTGCTGCCACCGTGTTGTCCGAAGCACGTATCACGCCGAGAGGCGACCGCCGGAGGCGGTGGTTCTGTTGTTGTCCCGGCGCCGGCAGCGGCTAGCGACGGCTAGTTGCTGTCGCGCGACCGTGGTGTGTGTGGTTCAGGTGGCTAGCGGCCATGGCCGTGGGACGCGATCAGGGGCCGGCCGGCGGTGGTTCCATCGCCGTCGCGCCGCCGTCCCGCCTGCTGGTTGTGACGATGCCGGCACCAGCCGGCCGCCGCATTGATGCGGTGTAGTGGTCATCCCGCGGTCGGCGGTGGCTTGGAGTTCTCCGACGCCGCTGCCACCGTGGTGGTTTACACAACGGCAGAGGTGGTGGTGCCATCTGCCGCCGCCGCTGTATGGTGGTCGGTGCGCGGTAGTGGTGGCGGGTTATCGCCGCCATTGCCGCCATCTCACTGAAGCGATAAGTTGTGTTTTAGGTCTAGAATGCGTGGTGTTTCTACCATTTAATTCGGTTAGGTTGTGATGGCGTTTAAGAGTTTGATCTGGTAGCTAGAGATGATGTGTGGGATCTTATGCGTGTCTTATTTTCAGAGTGGTTGCGTGGGTTACACTTGTGAGCTAGACGTTCTTGCGTGTACGTGGTAATTGAGGTGAGTGGGTTTATATGCAATGTATTGTAATTTTATGTGTATACGTGTTGTTAAATTGTATGGTGATGATTCGGGTTGCGTGATGACCCAAAAGGGCGGGAAACCGCGGAGTCCGGATTGTGTGATGGTCCGGTAAACGGGAAACCGTTAAGCTGATGATGTGGATGATAGTATGTGCATTTAATTGCGATATGTTGTATGTAACTTTACTCACTAAGCATAGAGTGACCAACGTCATTATCAGCTAGGGTTTCTTCCGCCTAGGGTTTCTTCCGCCGTTCTGGGTTCTCCGGCCGCCGCCGTTGGATCGTCGCCGGATTTGGTGGGGAGGGTCGCCTTGACCTTCTCGTTCTTCCTATGGTGGCGGATCAACCGCCTGACCCTCCGGTTACACGCAACCGTGCGCGAAAGATCAACGCAATCAAGGGCACGGAATCGTCGTCCCTTCCCGCTTCGCTGCCGGCCACCACAGCCGCCGTACCGGCGTGTGGTGGCACTCTTGATGACCGCCTTGCTGAGGGCTGCACGTTGGTGCCCCAAACAAACACCATCGCTGCTGCCCTATCGCCGGATCCTCCCTCGCCGCCGCTGTCCGCTGCTCCAGCCTCATCGCCGGTGACCATCGCCTCCCCTGCGGTGTCGTCGCCCCCTTTGGTGGCTGCGGCTGAGGCTTCTGCCGCCCCCTCCAGTTGGTTTGCGTCGCGAACGTCTCCGGCTACGGCCGGGTTGTCTTCACCAACTATGGCTACTACCATCACCGTAGCTCGGCCGTCGATCTCACCGACGGGGACTACGGGAGTGATTGGTGATGATGTGGGTCCTTTTCAGCAGTTGCTGAGGGATGTTTCAGGTACTCAGGGATTTCATCAACAATCATCGATGCTGTCAACGGCTGATGCGGATAATGAACATAATCTGTCGGATGGAAAAGAACCAAATGCTGGTAGCTTTGTGGATTCTGAGGGTAAGGTTTATTTGCATGCTGATGAGACGGATGTTGCTCATAAGCCCGTATCTTTTGCTGACCTTCTGAAGAAAAGTGCTAACCTATTGTGCGGTAAAGGTAAACTCACGTATTATCCTCCGGTAGTAACTGAGCTTGGCACTAGGCGTGCGATTATTCCTGATGATTTGGTCCAAAAGCAAGCCAATGAGTGGGTTCTTACTCTTGCTGGCTACTTTATTGGTAAAAGGCCTGCTTTTTCTTTTGTTCAGTATCATGCTAGACGAATGTGGAAAAAGTATGGCCTTACTGATGTTATTCTAAATGACCAAGGATATTTCTTTTTCAAATTTAATTCTGATCAAGGCTTAAACTTTGTTTTTGAAAATGGTCCGTGGTTATTTAATGGCATGCCTATCTTTATTCAGAGATGGCAACCGGGTCTTTGTTTTGATAAGCCTGATCTGCAAACAGTCCCTCTATGGGTTAATATTTATGGCTTACCTTTGGATGTTTGGGATTATGAGATTATTAGTCGGATTGCTAGTGTTGTTGGGGAACCTGTGTCCGTGGATCGTTACACGGATGAAATGTGTGAAACCAAGTCTGGTAGAGCTAATTTTGCCAGAGTTTTGGTTAATGTTTCGGCTGATTATGAGTTACCTTCGTATATTGATGCGATTATCTTGGGTAAACTAAGGAAATTCAAAACTGAGTTTCTTTGGAAACCTAAGAGATGTAGCCACTGCAAAGTGTTCGGTCATGATTTTGAGGGGTGTGTCATAAGGCCTCGAACAACTGAGGAGGTGAAAAAGGTAAACCATGTTGTTGGTGAATCCTCTACACCTAAGGATGATGGGTTCAATTTCCCTAAGAGGAAAAAGAAACCCAAGCCGACAGTTGATCCTTTGAAAGTGGGGCCTAAGGTTGCTGGCATCAAAATCAACCAAAGGTACGTGCCTAAAGTTATTTTACCTACCACTGACCCGCTTGATAAAGGAAAGACAAAGCTTAATAATGATATCCCTTCTCCTAAGGCTCCTATTTTTAAGACTGAAAGGACTCCTATGCCAGTTAAAGTTTCCAATCAGTTTACTGTTTTGGAAGAACATCCTAAGTGGACCGCGGATAAAAAGGAAGTAGACTGCTATGTTGAAAAAAGAGGGGTGGGACTTGAGCCGGTAATCATTAATTCTTGGTCTCGTCAGAAACTGGACTACTTCATTGATAGATGGGAAAGAGTTTTCGGGAAGGAGCCTGATGGCAAACTTCGTGGTTTTACACTCCCGGACAGGATTGATGTTGGGGATGATGATGATGACGTTACGTCCGATGATGATGTTTTATCTGACCATGATACTCTCATGGACACTAGACCAAAGAAAGTTTCATGGTCTGACAGGCAGGTGTCTACAAAGATGGAGCAGGACATGCAGTGATGTTCCGTTAGAGAGAGATTTAGTGTTGTCTTTCTTTAGTTTCTTGGGATCGGGTTTTTCTTTTGTTAGTATCTTTTGATGCTCTTGGTGTGCGGCTTTGTGTCCCTTGGTTGTGGGGTACTTAGTCTGCTTTTTGTATTAGTACTTTTATTTTATTTTTATAAAATTGCCAGGATCTTTCCTTTCAAAAAAAACTTTACTCACTAAGCGGTTGAGCTTACCCCTCGTGTTTTAAATATTTTAGGTACGAGCTCCGGTGTGGATAAGGGCAAAGCTCCGGCTTGAGGGTTCCCGGCTGATGGCGTTCCGATCCGATTACTATTTATTATTGGCTTTATTGTGGGATATTAATACGTTGACTTGGGTTTTGAGGATGATTTACTTATTTAATTTTATGAAATGATTTTTATTTCGAATTTTATTTTTAAATTTTGTCAATTGGGTTTGGGGTATTACAATTATTAAATTTAATTACTTTAAACACAATTACTTTTTTAATCAAACAAATTATATAAAAAATGAGCCTGTATTCTCATACACACATAAATACGCAAAATGAAAGCCCACCTCCCGTCGACCTATCCTTCCCCCTCTTCTCTGACCCCTTCCCGCCCCCCCCCCCACCTCGTCTCTTCGTGAATCTACCCCACCCAACCTAACCTATTTCAAGCGTCTAATGTTCTCCGTATCATAATTAAGTAGGGGTGACAATTAACCCATTAATTTTTAGGAAAAAGAATTTCTATCACAATTTAATGTTTGACATATACTTGTTTTGGTTTGACCTCCCTTCAAAAAAGTGCCCTCCTCCTAAAAATTTCGGCCCCAAATAAAGTAGATTAATAGAATTGAAAAACTTAGTTTTTTTTTGAACGACAAGTTAGTTGTTAGTAAGCACCCCAGTTAGATTAAAAACGCCTTTGCCCGGGTTTGAACCCAGGACTTCTACTCCAAAAGGGTGACCCCTCTACCAACCGGGCTAGCCCCAGTTGGCGATTGAAAAGCTTAGTTGGCTTGCCTTTAAGACAACCTTTCTCTTTCAGCCTTTTTTGCTATATACCGGGGTTTTTTATGATATTTTTATAATATTTGATATTACTTTTCTTATTGTTAATGTTTTTTATTTTTTTATTTTTGATCAATTATTAAGAACAACTAATTAAAAATCTTATTTAGATTTTAAGTTATAGGTATGTTGAAAATAGATTTATTTTTTAATTGTTAATTAGCAAAACTACTTTATCTTATAAAAATTGCATAATTGTTTAGATAACCAAATACGGATGAGCCAACATGTGTAGTCCAATGTTCGAAAAAGCTCGCTGCAACGGCCGCCATGGTGCGCCGTGGCTTAAGGCTTGTGTCTCACGCCACGTTATGCTTGAGGCACGCCATGGGGTAATGTGCGGTTTTTGTAACACAATATTTTGATGTAACTTAGCTTTCTAATGTCTTATTTGTTAGTTTATGATATATAACGTGCTTTAAATTGTTTATTATAATTTATTCGTTGAATAATAGTAGGAAAACGCATGTTAATATGTATAATATTATATATGATATAGAGATTTGCCGCCATAAGTCATGCCTTGAAAAACGCCGCGACCTCGCCGTGGCTTCCAAGGCTTGAGGCTTGGTTTTGCCGCCACGCCACGCCTCGCGCTATTTGGAACCTTGGTGTAGTCATGAATTGTTCTACTAGATGTGTCATAGAAATATAAACAACAACCCTAGCATCGTATTCAAAAGATAAAAACCTATAGAAAATAATTGTATATGATGAAGTTGGTTACTACTATTATAGTTTTTCTTTATATTATATTATATTATGTTATGTTAAATTTTGACTCTATAACCAAAATTTTCTTTTGATCTACGTGTATCTAATGACAATGATGTTTTTGTGCAGGGGCGGCACACAGGTCTTAGAACCCAATAGACGAACTGGCTTATTGATTTCCTTATAAGTTTTTTCGCAACAGTTCTTAGGTTATGTTTGGCAAACAAGCTGACAAATCGACTTGAATCGTTGCAGGAAAATCAAATTTTGGAGCAATAATGTTTGGAGTTGGAAGGTCGTACTTTTCACATAGAAATTAAACCATTAGGTTTCCATCGTCTATATTATCAAGGTGAAATGGGGGAGGGGTCATGGCCCCCATGGCCCTCTGCCATTGCGTTTGTGCCACGTATAGGCGTATATGGGATTGGGTGTCATGAATTATAAAATGACAAGTTATATAGGACAAATAAAAGAAACAAAAAAAGACAAAAAAAAGACTTAAAACACCAAAATATCTTCTGATTTATCAAGTTAATAGATTTTTTCTTGATTTTGAAGGGTGAAGCTAGAACTCGTAATAAGCACTTTTGCATGCTATAGGTATCAAGAGCATCTCTAACAGCTATGCTAAAAAATAAATAATGAGGATTTTAGCATATTAGTTGCTCTAAGAGTTATGCTATTCTCTATGCTAAAATAGAGAAAAGATGAAAGTGACTATAAAAATCTCCAAATTTAAAGAAATCTCGAGGGAAATGATTATTCTAATGCTCTAACCAATATGATCAATAGAAATTAAATGTTTAAGAAAGAGAAATGATTATTTTAATGCTTTAACCAAAAGGAACAATGTAATATAATAACATTTGAGTTAAATGCATTTTTTTTAGAAATTTTAATGTTTATTGCTTATTAAATTTTGTTGGTCCCAAACAAATAAAACAATCAAACAATAAGAGGATTTGATAAAGAAATCAAGAAGATGAAAAAGATGAGTTCTTGCATTATTGTGAGAGCTCTCAAAGCTACAAGAAAAACACACACAAACACCTTACTAGGCTCTCATTGAATGGCTTTCCTCTTTTCCTTTCCAAACCCTAGACCTTATATATAGGTCCATTACACAAAAGCCCAAGCCCAAGCCCATTAGCTACACTAACTAGCTAATTACTAATAATCTTACTCAAAGCTTACTTTATAAAACTTTCACCAATTAGGACAATTTGGTCCTAACAATCTTCCCCTAAGGTTTTATAAAGAAAGCATCTCTGATCTTCTCCCCTTGCTTTCTTCTGAAAACTTTAGTGGCGTTCGGCTACATTTTGATCTACAAGCTCCCCCTCGATTGTAGCTCTTTGACTTCAGTTTCGACTGAAAGACCTGATCCGATATACAATAACTGCGAGTGATTGCATAAAATACAGCTCAACCTGTAAATAACTCGACACATCTGATAATCACATAATACAACAGCTTGCACCAGAGCATGTTGATTCATCCAACTATGTAAATCACAAAGAAAAATAACAGGATAGATGCATGTGTAAGTTATAGTTCGGATCAACTAGAAAAATAAAGGATCTGTCTTTGGCCGCATGTTGAATAGGAATTCGACATAAGAGCTCCAAATCTGATAAGCTCACAATAGGGTAAACACCAAAGCTTGGATCACCGAAACACCGTATGGAATGAAAAACTGGGAGTAGATGTTGAACGAGATACTCTTCTTTGATCTCTCTTCTGCTCAAAGAATGGTCGATTTCCTGAAATCTTCCAAAATGTCAAGTAATCAAATCCAGATCTAGTCTTCTTAGTCAGATGGATGACAACCGTCACTCATAATTCTAGATCGTAACCGAGTCTCCACAACGGTAAAATGGTTAGGAATTGAGCACATAACAATAGTACCATTCACCGAAGGTGGCATCCAAAGGAAAAACTCAACTCTCACTCCTAAGAGGAATAATTCCATCTAAGAAAAACTCTAGAATAATGGTTGCAGAGTGTCAGACTTCTGAGTAATCTAACCAAATAAAGAATCCGATCATCGTCGTTCTGAAATCGTTACAAATCAGACATGTCTTCAAAGAATCTGGAACAGGTGGGGATACGAGAGAAATTCAATTTTCATGGTTGAAAACTGAATTGGGCTAAAACTCGGCTAATATGATCTTTACGAACCAATTTGGAAAGAAATGTGGCTATTTAAGCGCATGGATTTTGAAACATCAAATGTATCTGTATCTGAATCTGAGTGGATCTGGTGCGCAGCCGAAAGTGATCAATCATAAGCCCGATTGACCGTATAATCTTGAAAGCGTATCTGAAGATGATTCCCGAACAGAGATTGTTTTTTTTTTTTTCGGGAATTGGAGTCGGGAAATAATTTTTTTTTTACTGTTCACCGAGTTGGGATTTGCTGTTTCCCGAGTCGGGTTTTTTTACCAATTCGGAAAATATGAGTTTTTCGGGTTGGGGAACTTGAAGATTCGAGTTTTTCGGGTCGGGAAACTTGAAGATTCGAGTTTTCTGGGTCGGGAAACTTGAATATTCAAACCCAAAATCCATTTCAGATCCAAAAAAACGAAGAAACAACTTGTAAAATACATGAAATCAAACCTAAAGTTGCTTTAAATCATAACCCAAACACCCATTATTCATCATCTCCATCAAGATCCAAACCACAAAAATTCAGATTCAAACTTTCTTCAAGAACAAAGCTTCAAAACCCAAAAAAAATCCTATTTGAATGATTCCCTAGGAACAAACAAATCTGATGATTTGTTTGGCTCTGTACCATTTATTGGTCCCAAACAAATGAAACAATCAAACAATAAGAGGATTTGATAGAAGAAATCAAGAAGATGAAAAAGATGAGTTCTTGCATTATTGTGAGAGCTCTCAAAGCTACAAGAAAAACACACACAAACACCTTACTAGACTCTCATTGAATGGCTTCCCTCTTTCCCTTTCCAAACCTTAGACCTTATATATAGGTCCCTTACACAAAAGCCCAAGCCCAAGCCCATTAGCTACACTAGCTAGCTAATTACTAATAATCCTACTCAAAGCTTACTTTATAAAACTTTCACCAATTAGGACAATTTGGGCCTAACAATTTTTTTTTTATATCTTTTAACGTGTTTAAAGGACCAAACTAATACACATCATCAAATCAAAGGCATCAAAAATATTATTATTCGCTTTTTTCTTTAATTGCATATTTTATTTGCTATTTGTTTATAAAAACACAACAAATAAATTTATGTGATTTGTACGAATCCACGGCTGAATGAAAGTATTTTTAAAATTCTCATCCAAATGACCCAACAAAACTTCAACACTCATCCAAATCAGTCGTCTTCATCCACTTTTGTAATTCTCTGTATCAAACCATAGAAGCTCAAATATCTTAATAATTATAGATAAGGTTTGATTTATACAAACATTAATTTGAATTGGGTTTGCTAATAATACTTTCCCATATCTTTTTCAATGTTTGTAGGCACACTTTGGAAAGAAAAAAAAAGAGTAATGTTTTGTGAAGTTTTAGATTTTGTTTGTGGTTTTGGAAATTGGGTTTACAGATGGAATAAAAGTACACACTTTATAAAAAAGATATTTTTGCAAAATAAGTTTTTATCTTGTATTATTTTATGAAAAAACTGTTGTTTATGATGTGTTTTCGAGTTTTATTTAAGGAGGGAAATAGCCGACTCACGGCTTTTACGCTACTACTACTATGATGTGAGTGGTTTAACCACCGCCCAGCTGAAGAGGAATGAAAGCTTCAAATCGAGTCAAGGTTGCTTATATGTTCAGGGTCGGAAAATATCTCTTTTTTCGTGTCCCTGTCATGGCCCACCCTTGAAATGACCAAGGATTTACAATAAATGAGATATGATAGTTTCTTCATGTTCTAACATTCATGCCAATTAGCTCAACTCTCTGCATCAATGGCTTGATGCTAACTCTGAACTCATGCTTTTACGGTTCTATCTCTAGCTTAATCACTTCTATTGACCAACTCAGGTAAAACCGACTAAAAACCTTGCTTTTTCTAGCCCCTAGGCACGTTTGGCTAAGCACTCACTTAGGTCTTCCACTAACAATGGTGGATGAGGGTCAAATGAGAGAATTGAAATATCTCAACTTCCAATTCCTATACCTTTTTTATTTTCGATGAAAAAGAAAGAAAATCTAATAACCGAAGAAAAAACTCAATATGTGGACATCAGGACATCTACTTTTCAATTCAAAAAGTTTCAGTAAGAACTAGCACCAGACCTCTCCCCTCTTTGATTTTTATCTTAAAACTTTCCTCCCAAACTTGAAAGGAAAGAAAAACAAAAGAAAGAAAAGAATTAAAAAATTTTAAAAATATCTTTAAAGTTTTACATATAGCGACACAATCATTTATAAACCAACAAAAGATACTAAATTATGAAATCCTATGAAACATTTCCATATTTCAATATTTCATATTTACATAATCATTGACTTATCATATATTTCATGTTTCCATCTTTCTATGAATCCATATTGTTCTTGATTATTTTGATCTACGATTCTACGGCCGTAAATCTTTGGAGGTTCCATCAATTACATTTTAGTATAAAATAAAATAAAATATATTCTTAAAGTAACATATTTTCTAAATTTCTCTCCAACTCAAAAACATCAAAATTTGTTTAATTTAATTTTCTTTACTTTTAATATCAAGAACACAAATTTAATAAAAACATTTCTTTCTTTTCCTTTCCCTTCCATTTTTTTCTTTTCTCCAATTCAAGAACAAAACGTCACTAACCGGCCATCTTCAATTTTAAATATTTTTTGTAATTATCCGAATAAAAAGTAGCTATCAAATTTATAATTAATTAATTTGATTACAATATAGTACATAAACATACTACGTCTAATAGTCATTAGTGTGGTTCCTAATTCCTTCCTCTTATATAGGACCATATATCTTCACCATATATCGTCATTCACATAAATCCCTCTTGAAACAAAAGAAACCCCACACACACTAATACACCAAAAAAAAACACACAGTAACAGATTATATGGATCATGGAGCAAGATCAAGGTTCAAAAGTGTATGTGTTTTCTGTGGTAGCAGCTCTGGCAAAAGAGACTCCTATAAAGATGCTGCTCTTGATTTAGGCCAAGAACTCGTGAGTCAATCATCTTCCATTCTTCACACACTTCAACACACACACACACACACATAAGACCCCTAAAAAACCAGCAAGTCGAACCCCTTTTCATGCATAGACTAGATGGTTTATGGATTCGACTTCTAGTTTCTTAGAAGTCGTACCATGAACCATCTACCATCCATGTTAGTAACACGATTTTTACTAAAGTTAGATGGTTCATATATACACTAAATTTTCCAACAGATTGCGTGCACGCAAGATAGTTGGAAATTTGTGTCCAAAGTTAGTAAAAAACATATATTTTACTAAACATATGCATTTTACTAACTTTGGACACATGCAATCTTGCCACCTTCACACAAGCCTCAACTTTATATTTATATAGAATCAGGTTCAAATGTCAACTCATCTTTCATTGTGAATGTGAGGAGAGCTGAGAGCGCGCCATGCACGTGACATATTCAATCTGAATATTCATGTATTATTCAAGCTGAATAACACTGAGTTCCCCTAAATATATTATATGTATATAGGGGAAGCATCAAATACAAATGCATCCAAAGCTAGTAAAAAAACCTATATTTTTACTAAATTTTCCAACAGATTGCGTGCACGCAAGAAAGTTGAAAATTTTGATCTTAAAGAACGTTTTTGGTGACAAATCCTGACACCCTTTTCGGATATCGTATATATCATGATCGACGCCGATATATATTTTGAAGGTAGCAAGAAAATTGGATCTTGTTTATGGAGGAGGGAGTGTTGGATTAATGGGACTTGTTTCTAAGCAAGTTTACAGTGGTGGTGGCCATGTTTTAGGGTAATAGTTTCTTTAACCTGATCTTTAAATATTTCTTTCTATATTTGGAAATTCTTATTTTATGAATCTTTTTGTTGATTTATATATTTTTTTTTTGTAACTATTTCTACAGAATTATTCCCAAAACTCTCATGTGCAAAGAAGTACGTATGAGATCAAAATATTTCTTTTTCTTATCTGTGTGTGTTCTTCGTTCTTGAAATAATTTTCTTTGTTAATCTTTAGTTATAAATAGTTTTTATTAAATAACTATATTTGATAATTAAATAACTTATTTTAAGTGGAGATTTAATTTGCAGATAACCGGTGAAACCATAGGTGAAGTTAAAGCTGTAGCTAACATGCATCAAAGGAAAGCTGAGATGGCACGACATTCTGATTGTTTCATTGCCCTGCCAGGTCCCACACCCTACCCAATTTCTCTCTCCCTCACACCTTCACACGAAATTTCGATTGCAAACTCAAATTTCATTGTGAACGTGAAAACAGTTGAGAATGCACCACATGGCATATTTAGATAGAATAATCATGTATTAAAGCATTAGTGGCCTATTGGTCGGTAACATCATTGGGAGAGAAAGTGGATGACATCTCTGTCTACCTGGGTTCGATTCATGGGGTGGGCATGTGGCGATACCTTGACCATGGGTCGGCTTTCAGGTTGGTTCATGCTCATGAGGATTAGTCGGGCGCCCGTATGGATCCCGGATATCCCGTTGACTTTGTGATAGGTCGTGTGTGTGCGTTATCACTTATCTGTCGTTCAAAAAAAAAAATAAAAAAAATAAACCTGTATTCAGGCTGAATAATATATTATTCAGACTGGCTGAATGTTGCATTATTCAGTCTGGTTGATGCTGTATTATTCAGTCTGAATAATGCTTCAGACTGAATATATCACACGTGTCGCATTTTCGGTTGTTCCGACGTTCACAATAAAAGATAATTTTCATTTGAACTTAGACCTTATATATGTATATGATAATGTTTAATGTGTGTGTATTGCATAGGTGGATATGGGACACTAGAGGAATTATTGGAGGTCATAACATGGGCTCAACTAGGGATTCATGACAAGCCTGTAAGTGCATGAAACTAGCCCTCAACTTTTGTCTGCTGGCTAAATATGGGAATACATATTTGTATATTCATACAAAGAGAGAAAAATTCATAATGACAAAGACGACGTATGGGAAATTATAATTCTTTTGGGAGATTGGACTCATTATGAACATTGGATTCTTACATCAGCACTTTATCAGCCTATATTTTATATTTGTTTTTTACATAATATTTTTGAGATCAGATAATTAATTATAAGCCTATAAATTATAACGTTATGAAGTAATGAAACTAATCCTCATTTTTTTTTATTAAATATTGACATACATATTTGTATACTTACACAAATATGCAAAAGTTCAAGTACGATAGAGAGAGAGTGTGGGAGTTACAATCCTTTTGGGGATTAGCCTCCTTATAGACACTAGAATCTTTAGAGTTTAGTCAATCACCTAGCAAATCGTTTTGTGCTTAACTTGTTTGGTATGCAGACAGAATTGGACAGGACAGGACAAGACAGTACTGGACAGGACAAGATAGTAGGATAAGACTGGACGGGACGGGACGGGACAGGACTGGACAGAACAAATGTCTGTTTTGTGTTTGGTACGCCTAGGACTAGACTGAACAGAACTAAACAAGTTCCCTCAAAAAATTATTTGATGATTTTATTTATCACTTAATAGTTATAATTAATACAAATAAACTAAACTAGTAATCTATAAAAGGATTACACAATTTTAATAAACATAAACACACACACACACACACATATATATATACATACATATATGATTTTTATGTAACTAATTTTGATGGTTATGGTAGAGGTGTCGGTGGTGGCCGACGGTAATACTAGTGATGGTGGTGGTGGGTGGTGGTGGTTGGTGGTTGTGGAGAACGTGAAGATGGTGGGTAGTGGTGGTGGTGGTTGCGGTGGAGATGGATAGTTGTAAAGGTGGTAGACGGTGGTGGTAGGTAATCGTTGATAGTTGTAGAGGTGGTGGAGGAGGTTGTTGTAGGGGAAGAGGAGGTGGAGGAGGTTGTTGTAGTGGAAGACAAGGCGAAGGTGGCCGATAGTGGCGACCGGTGGCGGCAGCGGCCAAGACTAGTGGTGGTAAACACGAAAACAAATACCATATTGAAGTTATATATCAAACAAATGTTAGTTAGTAATATATTAGTTTCTGTCTCATTTCTGTCCCATGTTGTTCCACCTATTTTGGTGGAACAAAAAAACAGTCATTTTTGTCCCATGTTGTCCCACCTTGTCCCAGTTTCTGTTCTGTCCCATGTCGCACCAAACGTGGGACAGTGAATTCCTGTTCTGTCCCATGCTACGCCAAACGTGGGACAGACAGTTTTGTCCCGTCCTGTCCTGTCCCGTCCCACGTACCAAACGCAGCCTAGAGTTTAGTCAATCACCTAGCAAATCGTTTTGTGCTTAATTTGTTTGTCACATGATACTTTCAGTGTTGAGATTTTTTTGCTTGATGTAATGTTTACAAACAGACTAAATATGAAACTAACCCCCGACTTTTATCTATCTGTCTAAATATGGAAATGCGTATTAGTATAAGATTAATTGTTTCGACATGTGGATTGATTAGTTATAGTTGTACGATACAAGAAACCACATAAAGATTAAAAGGGTATCGTTTATGACCAATCGAGTCTAATTGATTTTTTGACAGGTGGGGTTGTTGAATGTGGACGGATATTATGACTCCCTACTAGCATTCATCGATAAAGCAGTGGATGACGGTTTCATAAAGCCAATTCAACGCCATATCGTTGTATCTGTAGCAACTGCAAAAGAACTTGTACAAAAACTTGAGGTACCTTTCGAAGATTATCGTTCTTTTGTAATACCGGTGAGACATTTGTTAGAAAACCCTCATTCCAATAATGCATATGGTGTTTGTTCGGTTTTATAGGATTACGTGCCGATACATGATGGAGTGTTGTGTAAGGCAAGATGGGAGGATGAACAATTGGAGTTAAATGTAAGTTTACATAGCGAATTAGCAAGATGGTGATAGCAAATTTGCCCTTCAATTGGCTTCATTTTCTTTGCCACTTTTATGTAAACTTAATTGGGTATTTTAGGAAAAACATGCTATGGGATTCTTTTTTGTAATCACGAATAATGTCTTTTTTGTAATCACGGATGAGGGGAAATGGGTTAGAAAACGTTGGAAATGCATAAGGGTAAATCAATAACTTGTCAATACTATTTGCTTCATTTTTATATTAAAATCAGGTCAATTTATGCATTTATTAAGAGAGATTAAGTTGACGATAAAACTTGATCACTTTTACAAAAAAAAAAATATTATTTATTTGACGATGACAATCATCTATCGAACATAACTACAACAAAACCAAAATTTGAGAACATTAGAACCAAAATTCAAATCCATATAAACTAAGGTTTTTGTGTTAGATTGGAATCAAATTGAACCAGATCATGATGAAAACTAAGGGTGTAAATGAGTCGAGACAACTCGCGAGCTACTCGAGATCGACTCGGTCAAAACTCGAATCGAATAAAACTCGACTCGAACTACCTGATACTCGGCTCGACTCGGCTCAAGCCAAGACAACTCGCGAGCTACTCGAGATCGACTTGATCAAAACTCGGTTAAAACTCGACTCGAATAAACTCGGTCAAAACTTGACTCGAATAAAACTCGACTCAAGATACTAACGACTCGACTCGAACTACCTGATACTCAGTTCGTTTACACCCTAATGAAAACCCAAAGGTAAAATAATATTAATGAAACAAAAATCTCTATCCATCTAAATCAATTCAAAACGGACGATAAACCAGAAAAAGTGTATGTTTTGTCTTTGCCTTTAGAAAGATAAGATTATGTAAGGAAAGGAAAAGACAAAAGAAGCTTTAAAACATTTGGGTGTTTGTTTTGGTTTTGTCTTCTAACTTGCGTCTTCCTCCTTCTTTAATACCCAACAAACCTAGAATAAATGGCATTTATGTATACAATTTGAATAATAATTATTCTAATATGGAAAAGTGTATATCAAAGACAATTAAATTAAAAATATTATTATTTTGGTCACTAGACTGTAGAAATGTAGAATATATCATACAACTTTGTAGTTTATGTCGATCACATTAAATTTATATAAATTAATCTAAAATGACTAAAATACCCATAACTTATATTTGTTTAATATTCATTTTGTACAAATATAATTTTTTTTGTAGTCAAAGCATAAAAATCTAACATCCTCAATACAAAATAAACAAGAGGGGTTGCTAACAATCTTGGGGGAGAAGTAGATGCCAATGATCCTCTTTGAGAGTTTAATGAATGAAATAACAATCAACTTTCATTACTCTTTTATTTCCTTATTTAATTTTTATATTATGAAAACATACTCTCAAATTATTTTTAATTTGGGTATTGCATGAAAAATCTACGTACGGATTAAAACAATGGGTAATTTGTTAGCTTTTAGATTAACCATTATTTTTTGTTATATGGCTTAATAAATGAAGTGGTGTGAGTGACACATAGTTCTGAATTTTGATTAGGTGACATAAACAGAAAATCTTTTTGACTTATATGAAGTGGTGTGAGTGACTTTTTAACCCTTATTTTTTGTTATATGGCTTAAATGGAGAATAACTTTAAACTTTAATAGGGGGTTTTCTTATTCCGATCGTTGAAATCTTATTTTACACCCTACCTACCATCTACCCTACTAATTATAATGTAATCATCATCCTATAATTACTTAAACATTAATTTGGTTTGGTAAATACTAAATACTATTTGGTGTATGTAAAGACAAGATCTTAGTTAACTTGATAATCGTTATTTGATTTATAGGAGGTGAAGATCCTCTAACTTTATGAATTAGCTTTGTTTTTTGTTTTATTTAAAGATATAGATATTATTTTGGAAGGTTCACCTAGACTTTGGCTAGACTACATCCTTGGCAATTTTTACCGAGAGTTAGACATGCTCACCTAGGATTAATACTCAGTGGCCCCTAGTTGCTCACCCCCGGATTCGAACTTGGGTTTGTTGTTACATTTCCACAAGCATTAACCATTGGGGTTATTTAAAGATATAGATCTACTATCCACATTTCAAAAACTCTTAAGTTATCTACGAATTGAATTTGGGTAATATATCAAATTATTTTATTTCTTTTTAACCTTAATTTTTTTTCAACATTAATTATCCTAATACACTTTTACAAAATTATTTTTAACATTAATTATAATATTAACAGTTTAATTCTTTTTAATATTAATTATTACACTTTTATTATTTTTAATAATGATTATTTGATAATTTTTATTATTTCTACGACTACGACTATAAATTAATTTAATATACTTATGTATGTAATAGATATATTATTGTTAAATATATCCCATATAAAAATAATTTTATCAATAACGATGTTTTAATAGATTTATTTTAGTAATGTAATATAATTTTTTTTTCAAAAACCAAGTCATGAAATTACTTATTTTTGTTTTCATTGAAAACAAATCAATTGTTCACAAATAATACAAACATTAAAAAGACGATATATAGAACACATAAGACCATAAAGAAATAAACTTTCTCTTAAATAATAAAAATTTGTTCCAAAACATAGCGTGATTTGTAAATATAAAAATAATATTTTAACAACTAATCTGTTATACCTATTAAAAGACCGTTGAGTGGATTTGAGCTTTTTATAGAATTCTAGACGTGACTTTTACATAGTTTGCCATCCAACTGCTGATGGGATTTTGTTACGGGTCCATAATGCTGAGATAGGAGGCATTGGGTACTCTTCTTCTAACTAGAACACCACAAAGTGATTGTTGTTTACGTGTGAAATTGTAAAGACCCGATGGCATTGAAACTCTTCGGTACCTTTTCATAGAGGAAAACAAGTCATAGAACCTCCAATATTTAGAAGTTGAAAGATGACACCAAACCTTTTGGCTATCAATATACCTGTCTCAAGCATAGTCATCCAATGTTGCTCTGGTGCTGGTGATTCCCAAAAGGACAACGAAGTATGTATTTCATCGATCCCATAGCAAACTCTTGAGTATGTGGAGTATGAACTCTCTAACTCATCTAATAATTCACGATGAACATAGGGCCATTGATCTTCGTCATACCCGAGCCAAACTGCTACTGATCGAAAACCAAAATTCTCATCACCCCTTACATCTTGTATCTTTGTGATGTATGGATGAAGGATTTCTAGATTTTGCTTCAACAAATAACTATCTCCCTTCGAGGGTATTGTTGGAAATTATAAGCGATAAAACATATATGCACAGCGGAATAAAAAATAAATTCCCAATCAATAGATCCAATCCAAACACGTTTAGATACAATTAGAATAAGGTTTAAAACAATACCTTTAGGTTTCTTTTCAGACGGTTATCTGGAATGCTAACAGGGAGTACACTGCTACTGCACCACCACGAGATCAGCTGCTAGACCGCCTGAGGATTACCCGGATACTCAAAACCGATCTGTTTTGAATATGTATGTGTGTGTGTGTCGAAATTGGAGAGAGAGGGGGGGGGGGGTTTCTGGCTTTTCTTTTTCTCTAAGTTTCTAATGAGTTGGAATGAATGAAACCTATTAGGTTTACCATATATTTATAGGATAAAATATGGTAACTACCTAATACAAAAACCCGTTTAATTATCAAGCCCGATAGCCTTTAATTAAACATTACCATATATAAATATTAATTAAACTATTAATATTTATCCAGTAAATAATAAATAAACTATGTATTATTTATTTCTCTCTTAATTAATTAATTATACTAATTAATTAATTCCACACAACTAGTAAATCCAATTGATCTCTATTCGGGTGTGTAGCAGTGTGACCCACTAGTGTCTTTAACATTGGACACGGTAAACCTAGTTACTGTCTTGCACATAATCCCTTCAGGTATCTCGTTTAAGTCAAAATGGTATGAACATTGGCCCAATGGTTCCTCGTTCAAGTCCATGAAGACCGAGCTATGCCTGGGTGGTTCCTCGTTCAAGTCCATGAAGAATGAGCTATGTCTGGGTTATTCCTCGTTCAAGTCCATGAAAAATGAGCTATGCCTGGGTGGTTCCTTGTACTCACCAACTTTTGGTGCAGAAGAATAACTACGTCTACAACTTTCTTGAGGCTCGAAAGGTTTCTCAACAAGCGTTTTTCTGAAAGATTGCGTTTTCAGGGAAGGACGCCCACGAGTAACGGTGTGAGTCGCCAGCTCATGAACCAAAGTTGCTGAGGGTGAGATTATCTCCAGTGGCGGATCCAGAAATTTTGGTAACTGGGTCCAAATTTAATCATATAAAATACATCATTCTAAAAGGCTGGCTTGCTGACAGCTACCAGCCGTCATGGCATACCTTGTTGCTGTTAGGATTGTGTGCGAGACAGTAACAGAGTTACCGTGTCCAATGTTATAAGACACTAGTAGGTCACACCGCTGCACATCTAATTGAGAACTTTTGTGTGTGTAAGAGATAATTGAGAAGAGAGAAATAAATAATTATAAGTTAATAATTATTTATTAGAATTAATCAGTAAATTAATTAATTAAGTGATTAATTAACCCATAATTGTAACACCCCCATTCAGAAGAAGGGAGGTTACTCTAAACATAAAGAAATGACAAATAAATCTCCAAACACATAGTCTCCAATGAATATTTAAAACTCCAAACAACGAGTTTAAGACCTCCAATAACCAAATCAATTCACAAAATACTAAGATCCAAACATAACCTTTGCAAAAGAAACAATCTCTTAACGAAAGAAAAATAAATAGTCTAAAAATGCTAAACTAAGCTAAACCTCTTGATTTATTCCTGAACTTGAGAACTTGATACTCTCGTCACAAGTCCTAGAAGCCCCCTTGATTACCTGCCGTGAGAAACAAAAATAACACGGCTGAGCCAAATGCCCAGTGAGCGGATAACAAAATATAGCAAGGCACGTATGTCAAACATATAAAAACCAAACTCAATATCAGATGGTGCGACTACCAATCGCAGAGAAAGCTAATAAATCACGTATCATACGTAAACATAAGGATGGACTTATCGAGCTCAAATAACGCATACACTTGCATATCAACCGACGTGACAAGTGTCAAACATAGCCACACAGGCCCGTACGCTGGATTGCAGATCCGCACGTACTAATGTGAGATGTGGCGTTGGCCACTACACCATCGTTCACCATATAACACATATAACCTAGGGTCGACCCATACGCCTCCTAAAATCATATACCGGTCACACACAATAGCTCCCACATGAGCACAAAAGGAGACGCCGTGGACTGATCACACCGCCATTAGTGTCACGTCATCGGTGCCACAATGACGTGCCTATGGTACCCCCATAGGTGGTTGGTAGCTCGACTTATCCGGAGTCAAAATGTCACCACAAATGCGACGTAATTAAATCACAGTTAGGCCCAAAACATATCAAATTTAATGGCCAACCACATATAATGTCACCACAAGTAGCCTTAACAACTTAGAACTCAATTCAATCACAAGTACCAAAATCATAGTTTTTGGAGATAGAAATCATTCTAGACGATACCAAGAAAGAAAACATACCCTTTTAGAAAACGTGAAATCTCTACCAGTATCGAACGTTAAAAATACATTTTTATGGCAATAAGATTTTACAAAACGTATGATATCGAATAATTTAAATTAGAAGAATGGCGCGCTAAGAAACGAATCGGTCGGTCGCGAATAATTCGAACCAAGTCAAAACAATGTTTAAATACTCATAATCATAAATAAACGATGTCAACCAACCATGAGTGGAAAGAACAAACGGTAAGGACGGTTGACTAATCAAGCATTAATCAACCGGATATATCCATGTATAAACGAAGCAGATAAGCAAAATGAATTAAGATATCCGTACCTTAAACTTCACAACCTTTTCGACCGCCGAATACCTACTCCTTTAATCCCGACCTATAAATACCCAACAAATTCATATTAAACTAGAGACTATTATAAAACTACAACTCATTAAACCAAACTAATACTTATATAAGGACTTATATGCTAAAATAAATCTACTTAAATGGAATAAAAGTAACCTGGGAAAAAGCTTAGGAAACAGATTCTTATGGTAACAAGAATGAATAAGCCAAATACATATATATAGTTTACAACTATAAATATATGCATGGATTTACAAAAACACACAGAAACAACTTGGTTTCTGTTCTAAGCATCGACCAACAGCACTTACGAATAAGTACTAGCGTCCCTTATACTGCAGTTTATGTAGCAGCGATACCGACTAAGTGTCGATCGCTTTGGTCTGATTTCCCACTTATTAACAGCCTTCTTATCAGAAAATTAATGGTAATTAAATCCATGGCTGCTAGGTATAACTTTACAACTAAATTCGAGTAGCAAACGAGCAGCATTTGGGATTCTAACGGTGGTTCCAACCACACACCGCTGCTGCCGTTTTTGGGCTGATTCGGCGACTTTTCGAGCCGCCGTAAAAATTCTTTCTCTGTCCCAAATCGTCCTAAAACTCATAATCCATATAGGAAACTCATAAATTCAAAACCGGAATAAAGGTTTACCTTAAAACGACGTTGAATTGATGCGATTTTGACTGTCTTCGCCACCAATTTCTCTTCTATTATGTCAACCGTTTCTCCCTAGCGATTAGATGGTAATCAGGAGTTAGGGTTAAGCTTAAACAAAGGGACTTAATAAAATTCGTTCACGTGCCGCACTACTCCAATCTTAAACCCATGATTGAACTTCAAGTGGGTTTTGCAAGACTAAACCTTTAAGTTTGATTAAAATTTCAAAACTAGTCCCTATACCTTTCTGCCAAACTCATGCAGTAACACCATTCCAAAATTCCAACACAATCCCCTTTTTCCTTCTTGAAATTACAAAATTTACCACCATCTTTCATAAAATCTGTATGAATAATTTTTTTTAACACTTATATTCTATAAACACACCTTTACATATATTTATATAGGTATATAAATATAAGTGTGTTATAATTCTTCCCCCCAAAATAAAAGGAATTGTAATCAAATTAAAACACTGCCTTATCTATACCTATAAATAAAGGGTTAAAGGCTTGATGATCAGTTGATTAATTCTACCAAAAAATTACTCTCTCTCTCTCCCTCTCATAAGCCGTCGCCGGCCCTCCCCTCTCTCTCACACATCGGTCGAAATTTTTGATCAGTCTCGGTGGTCTAGCAACCCTCTCGCGTGGTGTCAGTAGCGGTGTAACCCCTACCAGCAGTTCATATTGTTTTCTCGCGCAAAGGTAATCCCTGAAAACACCCTCAATTGTATCTGTAGTGATTTGGGATTAGATCCTCAATTGGGAATCCGAGGTTTTTTTCCCGCTGTGCATGTTTTTGTAGCCTGAGATTCCCAACAGTGGTATCAGAGCCACTTCCCAAACCTACAAATCAGGTTATTAAAATGTTTAGGTTATAAAAATCTATTTCTTATTCGTTAAAGCTTTACAAAAAAAATTGGATTTTGAAAAAAAAAAACCTAACCGGCGGTGGAATGGCGGCAGTTAGCCGGCCAAACCACCAGGACCAATTAACGGAGAAACCGAACCACCAACACACGGTGACCGCACCACATATGGTGGTTGCGGCGCCGACTGTCCTCCGTTTCGCCAGCCGCACCACCACACGGCGTCGGCCGTGGCAATCGAACGCCACCAAGAGGGTGGCGATTGTTGTTGTTAATCGAATTAGCCACCGAGGACCGGACCACCAAGCCGTTTTCAACGGCGATGGTGGTGGCTGTGTGAACGAGCCGGGCATCATGGCGGCGCTGCGGTGAAAAACCAACCGCCGCACCACCGTTTGTGGTGGCGGTGGTGTTTGATTCGACCACCGAAGCCGGAAACGGCAACGGTGGTGGTGGTGTTCGGTGGAACCACCAAAGCCGGCAACGGCAATGGTGGTGATCGCAACCGAAATCGAAAGCCACAGTGGTGGCGATCGATTGTTTCACCGGGAGGCGGCAGTGGTGGCAATACCCGCTGCCGTCGTCGGGTCGTCCCTACTCGAGCCGTCCACGGATGGTGATGATAAGGCTGACGTGCGCGGCGGTGATGGTGGCAGTTGCTACTGCCGCTGTCGTACCACTAGTCGACCGCCACACCACCGATTGTGGTGGTGGCGGCAATTGGTTTCTCGATTGAAGTCGCCGAACGCGGCGACGGTGGTGGCACCTAGCTGCCGCTGTCGCCGGTATGATTGATGGCGGTGATGATTGTGATGGTGGCGGTGGTCGACAACCACCGCAATGGGGTGTCGACCACTGTGGATTTTCGATCGTTAGAGGGGACGGCGGCGGTAGCTTTCGGGCTACTGTCGTCGGACCGCCGTTCACCAATTCGCGCCGCGAGAGGCGATCTCGCGCCGCGAGCAGTGGGTTTCGCGCCGCGAGCCGTGGTTGATGAATGGTGGTAGTTTTTCGAAAAACCGACCAGTGTGGCGGCAATAGCAGGTAGCTGTTACTGTTCACGGTGGGTTGTCTCGGATAAGGGTTATCTAAAACCAGATAGGTTTGAAACCCTAGGGATAATTTTAATTTTAATTTTAATCTTTTTGATAATTAGAAATCAAATTAAATTATCTGTTTACGTCATAGTCAAACCCTTTGACCCGTGGTTGTGTTTTTAATAATTATGCGTGTTTTTATTTATTGTTGGTTACGGGAGGCCTGCGTGCCATTTACAACCCGGTTTTTGTAATGTAATTTTAATAAATAAAATTGAGACCCCAAGACGGAGCCAAGGAGATAACCATGGAGCTTGGAGCCAGTGGGAGCGCCGAGAAGATTTGTCCCTTAGGAATAAAGACCGTCGTTTTGTGTTGGCTCACGAAACGACAATAGTTAAGGGTTTTTGACTATGACATGTTTTTAGTGCGTGGTTGTTTATATTTAATAGTTATATAAATTGCGTGGTTGTTTTAGTTACGTAATTTCCTTTTAAATATAAACGTTTTTAAAATTAAATGTTTTAAAGAAAAATTGGATACAAATACAGTTTGTGTTTGGATCCAAGTTTTTGAAAACTGGCTTATATAACCCTTGTTAAAATCATAGATTAGTAAGTGCAACCCACTTTAGGGGCATGATAACACCAAAATTATACATGTTTTGGTTGCGCGTAATCGTATGACTTTATCCCATTTCTCACCCGTTTATGATCATTTCATGCACTAATTGAGCTTTTTATTGATTATGAAGGATTTGGAGGCCGTGGAACGGAAAAGTACGGAAAAAGGCGAGAAAACGAGAAAAATGCACAAGGTCAACACAGAAGACACTTGGCGATCGCGAAGTGCCCAATTTGGCGCTGCCAAGTGCGACTGAAGTGAAGATTAGGGTTTTATTAAGTGTTTGGCGTCGCCAAGTGAGCAGTTTGGCGATCGCCAGATGGCGCCTGGTCGTTTTTCTTTAAATATCAGCCTCCTCCTTCAGTTTTAGACATGAGTTTTGAAGTGCAACACACGAGGGGAAGTAAGAGGAACGAGAGTGAGAACACGAAAGGTGCCGATACGCTGCGGAAGTCGATCTCTGATCATCTATCGTTGTACTGTCGGTATCATGTCGATGTCTACTCTTGTTTACGTTTTTGTGTTCATTATGAGTGAGTAGTTTTTTTAGTAGTGCTTGTCATGATAGATGAACCATTATGGATGATATTTTGCAATTAATGTTTATTGGTTTGTTTTTGATTAGTTGAATGTCGTTTATGGTTCTTTCTTGATTATTGTTGTTGTGGCGATTTGAAATCACTTGGTTGGGTGTATTTGTTGGACCAAGACAGATAGACTCCGAAAGGATAATCAACCTACCTTAGCTTGACTTGGACCATAGAGTTATGTTAAGGGGTTACTTTGACCATTAGTGACCGAGAGTAAAAGAGCCATTACAATAATTGATTAGGAAGGGTTTACCGATTCTAGATTGTGGACCAAACGATTTAGGATTAGAACTAGGAGGATCGTGTCCTAGTTTAACCATAAATTGCACATGATTAGGGTGTCCCAGGCTTAAATTCCTACAATAGTCAAAACAACCAAACTTTCGATCTATTCATGTCATCCATATTGGGGATTCGTTTTATCATGATAAGTGCTGCTGTTTTCTTTTATTATAAACTTAAATCATAGTTTCAATTGCTTTCTTAGTTTTACTTAGTTAATTGTCTTTTTAAGTAATTAAACCTTTTTCATACAAAACCCCCCTTTTTGATTAATTAAACTAATTCGACTTTAGTCTACAATAACTTGACCGTTCCCAGTGGTAGATACGATACCTGGACTTTCCTACACTATATTACTCACGATCAGGTACGCTTGCCTATATATGTGGTAAGACGGTGGCTAGGCATTAGAGGTTAAAACTTGTTAAGCTTTTTATATATGATAATTACCGCATCAAGTTTTTGGCGCCGCTGCCGGGGAACGGTAGTTGCTAGACTTTAGTTAAGTAGTTTAGTTAATCGATCCTTGTGAGGGATTCTGTCCCTTGCAAGTTTTTCGCTTTCTAGTTTAATTAGTTTTATTTATATTTATATTTTATCTTTGTTTCCCGCAAGTTGCAGTAATCGTTTGTTGAGTGTTAGAATGGCAGCCGATCGATCCATAGCACAGTTTTCCCCGAGAAGGTGGAGAATGCAAAGCCAATGCTCATGATGACTGGAGAGCCATCGAAAAAGAAGTGGACGGACATCTACACGAAGAAGTACGTGGAGACCGAGAGCGAAAGTGAGCCCGACTATGCCACGGATTACGATTCGGAGGGGTTCACCGTGTCTTTCGAACATCTAAGACTCAAGGTCCCCGAAGCTTCTAGTGATGACAATGAGGAAGATGGAAAACAAGGAGGATACGCGGAGTTCGTGATCCCGAAGAAAGAAGACAAAGGCAAAGAGAAAGAGAAGGAAAAAGCACCGGAAGATGACCTCGTTTACATAGCACCGATTCGACATGATCCAGGGAGTTATAACTTACCTATTTCTTGTCATAAATTTTCAGGTCTTGCTTTAGTTGATTCGGGTGCCGCTCTTAATATGATGCCCGTGGGTTTTTGCAGGAAAATGGGAATCACTCAAATCCTTCCAACGGACTATCAATACCGAGGAGTGAATGGTTACATGACAAAACCATTGGGGATAGCGGAAGGAGTCCCGATTCGTATTGGAAAATTCGTTTATTACACGGACTTCATCATAGCTAATCTTCCAAAGGACACTGAAATCCCAATAATCCTCGGGAGATCTTTCTTGCACACCGCTCAAGTAAATACCGATATGCGCAATCAAGTCACGAGCTTAGGCTATGGAGACAATCGGATTTACTTTGATCCTAGCGGAGAGCCGGTTAGACACCTCGATGAAACTTATGATGATCCTTCTCTGGCCTACACCAAAAGCACGAAGCGTCCGCTACTCCCGCATGAGCTTGGAAAGAAAACGGAGGATTACTCAAACCCGATGCACAAAAAGGGGCAATCAACCAAGGAACCGGGATCCTCCAAGAAAGATCACAGAAAGAAGAAGGGCTCGTCATCCCGACGTGCCAAGAAATGAGCCGAAAGTGGGGTCGAACTCTAGACCCATCCAAAAATGAAGCGCTTCTCGGGAGGCAACCCGAGCTTTTTAATTTTCTTTCGTTTTTAGTGATTTTTGTGCGTGTTTTTATTAATGTTTTCATTTGATGTTGCTTAGGTAACCATACGGATGGGATAGAAACCAGATTCGAGCGAAATCGGAATGCGATGCAAAATTTCACAAGTTGGAAACAGTAGCCATCTGGCGACGCCAAGTGAATAAGCCACGGGTCAGGTAAAATTTTTCGAACTTGGCAACGCGAAGAGGGCCGTTTGGCGACGCGAGACTTTTGAAAAATCAAGGTTTGTTGAAATTGGCCTGTTTGGCGACGCGAAACCCAGGGTTTCGCGACGCGAAGTCGGGGCAGAGGGTTTTTAAACCTTTTTTTTCTCACTTTTCACAAACACACAAACCTAATTCTTCTTAGGCGCCGCCAAATCCTCTCACGTTCTTGCGAAATTCGACTTTCTTGAGCTTCAATTTCACCTTCCATCATGAACAAGGTACGTTTCCTAACTTTGATTTCGTAAGGATTGCTCGAATTGGTACTTGGAGATCTTGTTTTGGGTATCAATGGTGTTTGTTTGCTTGAATAGAATTGATATGATTCTTGATACACCATTGAATGTTTAGATGAATGCATGTTATACATTGTAATTGAAATCTTGTTTCTTGCATGCTAATTGATTGATTAATCTAGTGATTGTGGTTAAATGATAAGTGTGGGGATTTTGAGAACACCAAAATCCCCCACTTCTTCTTGTTTAGCTAGATTAGTTTGGAATTGGGATTGAACTAAAAGTTCAAGTGTGGGGATGCTTCACATCCCCATTGCTCTTGTTTTGCATTGCATATATGATTGTGATGCTTGAACTTGTTAGTCGTATAGGTTTTTGTCTCGTTGGAACTTTGAATGTGAATAAACCTTGTCTTGCATTTATTGGATTGAAAACTTTCTAAGACAATGGTGTTTAATTTTGTAGAGACAAAAGACCCGCGCATCAAAGACCACCGCCGCTATCAACTTCCATGCACCGGATGGAAGTCATGTTTTCACTTCGTTCACGAACGACCCAACGTTGAACGCTCGAAAGAAGGAGGAATATCGGGACATTGTCAACCGACTTCTCCCCCGCCAAATTCTTATGCCGAAAAGAGTTGATTGGGATCTTCTTTGATCAATGCATATCGAGAACGACATCAAAGCGATTCTTGAAAAGCACGCATACGATGAGGATGGCAATGAGTACTATATATGCCATGCTTGGGAGCGAGTTTTCGATATTGCCGAGACCCTTTACCGAGAGCTTATCGTGGAGTTTGTCGCCACGTTTCGTTTCGATGCGATCAAAGCCCTTGACGAGTTTCATCAATCTTGTATGACATTCCGACTTGGTGGCATTTGGAGATCTCTTTCTTTGGTGGATTTTGCTCTTGCTTTGGGGATATATACCCAAGCGGATGTTGATGCTCCCGGATTCGAGGAGTACATGTGGGCGACTTCAAAGAGATCCGATGATTTTGATCCGCGTTTGGCATGGGCGATTTTGGGTGATGGTGATTATCATGGCAACCTCAAGGTGAAAGGTTTTCTTGCTTCGTCGGATAGACTTCTACACCGCATGCTCATTCAAGCGGTGAACGCTCGATCTTCGAGTGAGGAGAAAGTAACCGTGCAGGATTTGTGGCTTCTTGAGAAACTCTCTACGGATGATAAGTATCCGAATGCTCCGTACCTCATAGCCGCTCAACTCGCTAAAGCGAGCGGTTATCGCGAGGGTAGTCGCATCGTTGGTGGCCAATACGTGACGCTCTTGGCCAAGCATTTCGGTATCTTAACCGATGCCGCGATTGCCTCGATGACGAACCTCGGGGAGATGGGGTTGATTGACATGGACCAACTCCGAGGTATGGGTGTGGCGAGAGTTGAGCATGCGATCGGAAGGGACTACAATGCATGGATTCGTAATCCTCAATCTTATAGGAGTCAACCGAGAAGTCAACCGAGTCAAGCACCGAGGAGTACGCATGAGACCGGTGGAATGAGTGGGGCGAGTTCGAGTCAACAACCGGCGGATTGGACGGCTTATTCGGGTTACCAAGATTTGAGTAACCAACTTTCGGAGATGTCACTTTCTTATGGCCGGCATCAACAGCATATGGAGTACAACACCGTGGAGGCTCTTCACCAAGCCAACTGGCAGAGTGGAGTGATGAACCAGATGGCCTCCCACTTCGGTATTCAACCGAATACCGCGTTTGCTCCATCTCCATATTGGCCATACTCCGAAGATGCTCCGCCCGGTTACCCGACTTACGAGGATTGGCAAAACCAACCTCGTGGCCCTTATTGATCTCTATCTTTTATCTCCATTATTCGATATGGTTGTCCTAAACAATTTTATTTCTGCGTGGTTGTGTTTGAACAATTTTATTTTTCTGTTGGTTTGCTTAGGATTTTAAGTAATTTGGTTTGGTTATTTTTCTTTTGTTCGTTTTTACTTTTTCTTTTTGTTGGTAGATATGTCGTTTTATGATCGAGCACGAATTTTATGCACCACTCTCAGATCAGAACAGATTTCGTCACATAACCCGGGAAGTTTCTCTTTTTCCCAATTACTCCTTAATTGTGTTAATTGTTGCATTGAGGACACTGCAAATTTTAAGTGTGGGGAGGGGGTTATGTAGACTTATCTGTTTAAATGGGTTCACTTTTTGCTTGTGGATTGTCGTTTTTCAAACTTTTGAAAGCTTTGAGATTTGACCCCAAATTTTTTTCGAAATCTGAGATTGTTTTTTGAGACTGAGTTGCTTGCGTAGGAGAACACTGAATAGGATTAGTTGAGTAAAAGGATGCCTTGGAATACTGATTACCATGAGTGCCTCACCCAATTCCTTTGAGAGATTGAGCCTATAATGTTATATCTGTTTATTTTGTGAGGAATACCGACTTTGACCCAAGGTAGAACTTGTCATTTGAATGCTTGTCAAGACCACATAAGAGAAGTATTTATCACCATTGCACTGATAGAGGCCTTCGTTTCTAACCCTTTTAGCCTTCGTCATATAACCTCATCATAAGGTTATTTGATTTGCCTAGCCTATAAATGAAAATTGTTCACCTTTTAACACTTTACCCCTTGAAACCAATTTTGAGCCTTAGCCTTTTCATTTCTTTACCCACTATACACTTTATCCTTGAGCCTAATTGTTTATCTATCTCTTGGCCGTGACTTAAATTTGAATCTTGAGATGTTTTGATCCAGTTTTTCGTATCTGACAGTTTTTATGGGATTGAAAGTAAAAAGAGCCCAAAAGCAACATAGTTGCTGCTCTAAAAGAAAGAGAGAAAAAAAGAGAGAGAAAATATTTGAGACTCAGAAAAGAAAAGAAATATCAAAAGAGTCGAGAATACAAAAAAGAAAAGAATGAAAGCTGAAAAAGATTGAAAAAGAATTTGTGCCCCAAATAAGCCATAGGCTTAGGCCAATTCTAAAAGAAAAGAGAGAATACTCATCCCAAAAGTATCATTGTTTGAAAGTCAGATTATTTCACTGTTTGGATCATTACTGATTAAGTTTCCAAGTTTTTGTTGCAGAACCCTTAGTCACTTATATATATCCTTTATCCTACCCTTAACCCTTAGCCTAACATTGCAACCCTAAAGTCCTCTTGACGGTTGACAACTTCTCAGTGGTGGAGATTAGATTTGGTGACAAGCTTATGCATGAGGGAATTAGTCGAGTATTGGTGTGATCACTTACATATACATTTTTACCCCCGAGAGATACACTTCATATTATGTGAGGGTAAAAGGTTGGCCTTGGTATCCGATTACTTGATGAGTCTTGTTTGTGTGTTCGATTGTGTGGGTATGCTTTGTTTTCTTTGACGATCTTGGGTGAAGATAATTTTGGAGTTATCTTTCTTTGTTTTCAGTCTTTTGATTGAGGACAATCAAAGCTTAAGTGTGGGGATTTTGATAACACCAAAATTATACATGTTTTGGTTGCGCGTAATCGTATGACTTTATCCCATTTCTCACCCGTTTATGATCATTTCATGCACTAATTGAGCTTTTTATTGATTATGAAGGATTTGGAGGCCGTGGAACGGAAAAGTACGGAAAAAGGCGAGAAAACGAGAAAAATGCACAAGGTCAACACAGAAGACACTTGGCGATCGCGAAGTGCCCAATTTGGCGCCGCCAAATGCGACTGAAGTGAAGATTAGGGTTTTATTAAGTGTTTGGCGTCGCCAAGTGAGCAGTTTGGCGATCGCCAGATGGCGCCTGGTCGTTTTTCTTTAAATATCAGCCTCCTCCTTCAGTTTTAGACATGAGTTTTGAAGTGCAACACACGAGGGGAAGTAAGAGGAACGAGAGTGAGAACACGAAAGGTGCCGATACGCTGCGGAAGTCGATCTCTGATCATCTATCGTTGTACTGTCGGTATCATGTCGATGTCTACTCTTGTTTACGTTTTTGTGTTCATTATGAGTGAGTAGTTTTTTTAGTAGTGCTTGTCATGATAGATGAACCATTATGGATGATATTTTGCAATTAATGTTTATTGGTTTGTTTTTGATTACTTGAATGTCGTTTATGGTTCTTTCTTGATTATTGTTGTTGTGGCGATTTGAAATCACTTGGTTGGGTGTATTTGTTGGACCAAGACAGATAGACTCCGAAAGGATAATCAACCTACCTTAGCTTGACTTGGACCATAGAGTTATGTTAAGGGGTTACTTTGACCATTAGTGACCGAGAGTAAAAGAGCCATTACAATAATTGATTAGGAAGGGTTTACCGATTCTAGATTGTGGACCAAACGATTTAGGATTAGAACTAGGAGGACCGTGTCCTAGTTTAACCATAAATTGCACATGATTAGGGTGTCCCAGACTTAAATTCCTACAATAGTCAAAACAACCAAACTTTCGATCTATTCATGTCATCCATATTGGGGATTCGTTTTATCATGATAAGTGCTGCTGTTTTCTTTTATTATAAACTTAAATCATAGTTTCAATTGCTTTCTTAGTTTTACTTAGTTAATTGTCTTTTTAAGTAATTAAACCTTTTTCATACAAAACCCCCCTTTTTGATTAATTAAACTAATTCGACTTTAGTCTACAATAACTTGACCGTTCCCAGTGGTAGATACGATACCTGGACTTTCCTACACTATATTACTAACGATCAGGTACGCTTGCCTGTATATGTGGTAAGACGGTGGCTAGGCATTAGAGGTTAAAACTTGTTAAGCTTTTTATATATGATAATTACCGCATCAAGTTTTTGGCGCCGCTGCCGGGGAACGGTAGTTGCTAGACTTTAGTTAAGTAGTTTAGTTAATCGATCCTTGTGAGGGATTCTGTCCCTTGCAAGTTTTTCGCTTTCTAGTTTAATTAGTTATATTTATATTTATATTTTATCTTTGTTTCCCGCAAGTTGCAGTAATCGTTTGTTGAGTGTTAGAATGGCAGCCGATCGATCCATAGCTCAGTTTTCCCCGAGATTTATATTGTATATGTCTTTTTCTGTAATCCCGTTTTATACCCCTGAGGAATCACTGAGACTCATCAATGGAAAATGGAAACTTACAGGACAAAATTTTCCAGTTTCAAAATGCACCTTGATAATATCTTGAGTGCACAGGGTAAGTTTTACGTTTTAGATAAACCTGTATCACGACCTAAGAGTAATTCTCCTGAAGAGGAGTTTACTCAGTACTTCAAGTACATGGCGGATGAATCGGATGTCATGTCAATTCTGATTTTCTCTATATCATCCGAGTTCACGGATAGATTAAGAGATAAATCCTGCCACGAGGTTGTGAAAGATATAGAAAGCCAGTTAGGTTTCTATAGACATACAGGTAAGCTTCTGATAATGAAAGAGATACTTTCACTAAAGCTGAAGAAGGACCAGTCAGTTAAAGACCATCTTATGGAAATGAGGAGGCTCTTTAAATGCTTGACACGTTTGGGGTACAAGATGACTCAGGAAGAGTTAATGTATCTCATGTGGTACTCACTCCCGAAGGAGATATGTGACACAGCTAGTGCCTACATGAAAGAACCAAAGACTGACGTGGCAGCACTACATGAGAACATTCTGGCCAGTCTAGAGCCGAAGCCAGCACCTGCTGATCTCATGGATACTGATTGGATTGATGAGCTGGGGGATCTGAGTTGCCCAGAATGCGGTAGCAAGGATATTTGCGAGCACTCGATGAATGTCGACCAGATAGAGATCGGTTTACCCGATGCTCCAGGTATCTTTATGATAGATTGCTTAATCACTTCTTATGAATCATGGGTAATTGATACAGGCAGTGGTAACCACATTTGTAATCATTTACAGGGATTCACTAGAAGAAAGACTTTGAGGAAGGACCGTTCAAACCTACGAGTTGGCGAAGGCACTCCGCTGATAGCTGAAGCTGTAGGATCTTATAGTCTTAGTTTACCCTCGGGTCTAGTTTTGGAACTGGATAATTGTTATTATATTCCAAATATGATTAAGAATGTTTTGTCTTTCGATTTGTTAGTAGACCAAGGTTTTTATTACAAGTACGATTATAAAATGATTTCTGTCTTTAAAAATAATATTTTCTATTTTAAAGCAACACCTGTGAATGGTCTATATACAGTAAATCTACAAGACAACAGTAGTGAAATCTATCATATAAGTAAACGATCCAAAGACATTGAGGATCAAACTTACCTCTGGCATTGTCGTTTGGGCCACATAAACAAGAAACGCGTTGAACTACTCCTAAAAGGAGGTTTTCTTGGCACTTTCGATTATAAACCTTTTAATAATTGCGAGTCTTGTTTATCTGGCAAAATGACAAAGCAAATGAAAGGGCTACTGACTTGTTAGAAATAATTCACACAGATGTGTGTGGACCATTTAGTCATGTGGCAAGAGGAGGATACCGGTACTTCATTACCTTTACTGACGATTTCAGTAGGTATGGTTATGTCTATCTTATGAGACATAAATCTGAAAGCTTTGAAAGATTCAGAGAATTTCAGAATGAAGTACAGAATCAACTTGGCAGAAAGATCAAGTTTTTACGGTCGGATCGCGGAGGCGAATATCTTAGTGATGAGTTTGACAATCATCTGATGGAGTGTGGGATTGTATCCCAACTCACACCTCCGTATACACCTCAGATGAATGGTGTGTCAGAAAGGAGAAATCGTACTTTGCTTGACATGGTACGATCGATGATGTGTCACTCTACGCTGCCAATGTCATTCTGGGGACATGCGCTCGAAACAGCAGCACATATACTGAACAGAGCACCAACAAAGTCGGTAGAAAAGACTCCATATGAATTATGGAAGGGTAAGAAACCCAATATATCTTTTCCAAGAATTTGGGGTTGTGAGGTTTACGTCAAACGACCCACCTCAGAAAAACTCAACCCCAAATCCGACAAGTGTTTCTTCGTTAGATATCCCAGGACCACCGTGGGATATTATTTCTACAACCCTAAAGAGAACAAAGTTTTTGTTGCTCGAACTGGAAAATTTCTGGAAGAAAAGTTTCTCAGTTTTGGGAACACCAGAAAGGATGTAGATCTACAGGTAGTAGACGAAGAAAACACTACACCAATTGTTGAGCCAGAAATTCAACATGAGAATGTTGAACCTCAATCAGAACCGATTGAGGAAGTGCAAACACAGGACCTTCGCAGATCCAGTAGGGTAAGACAAGCACCAGATAGGTATCTTGGGTTTCTAGTCTCTCAAGACAACGGAGACTTGAATGAACCAACATCCTATGGAGAAGCTGTGTCAGGCAGTAAGTCTGAACAATGGCAAGAAGCCATGAAGGCCGAGATGCAGTCCATGTACGACAACCAAGTATGGGAGTTGACTGATTTACCCCAGCACTGTAGAGCTGTTGGACGTAAATGGGTTTTCAAGAAGAAAACCGACATGGATGGAAATGTACACACTTTCAAGGCCAGACTGGTCGCAAAAGGGTTCATGCAAACTCATGGTATCGACTATGATGAAACCTTTTCACCAGTGGCCATGCTAAAATCAATTAGGATTCTAATGGCCATTTCAGCGTACTTTAACTACGAGATCTGGCAAATGGACGTCAAGACGGCCTTTCTAAATGGAAAGTTAACAGAAGACGTTTATATGGAACAACCAGAGGGGTTTGAAGATCCTAAGAATCCTAATAAAGTGTGTAAGCTGCTAAAATCCATTTATGGATTAAAGCAAGCATCTCGAAGCTGGAACTTACACTTTGATGAGCGAATCAAAGAATTTGGTTTCGCCAAAAGTGAGTTCGAGCCGTGTTTCTACACTAAGTTTAGTGGGAGCATAGTAACCTTCTTGGTCTTGTACGTAGATGACATTCTACTCATAGGAAACGATGTTCCAACCTTACAGAGTGTAAAGAGTTGGTTAAGCAGATGTTTCCAGATGAAAGACCTTGGAGAAGCCGCTTATATACTTGGCATAAAGATCTACAGAAACAGATCTAAGCGGCTTATCGGACTTAGCCAAAGTACATACATTGATAAAATCCTGAAGAAGTTTAGGATGGATGAATCCAAGAAAGGATTTATCCCGATGCAACATGGCATAGTGTTAAGTAAAACACAATGTCCTGTTTCTAGTCAAGATCAGGACAAAATGAAATCGGTTCCATATGCTTCAGCAATTGGATCGATTATGTATGCCATGTTATGTACCAGGCCCGATGTTGCTTACTCAGTAAGTGTTACGAGCAGATATCAACAAAATCCAGGAGAACCTCACTGGGTAGCTGTCAAGAACATTCCTGAGAAGGACAAAAGATATGTTCTTGGTCTTTGGAGGATCTGAGGATGAAATCAGCGTCACAGGATATTCTGATGCTAGTTTCCAGATCGACAGAGATGATTTTAGATCACAGTCGGGGTACGTTTTCACCCTAAACGGAGGCGCGATCTCGTGGAAGAGCTCGAAGCAGGACACGATTGCAGATTCAACTACAGAAGCAGAGTACATTGCAGCATCTGATGCGGCAAAGGAAGCTGTCTGGCTAAGGAATTTTCTATCGGATCTAAGAGTCGTTGCCAGCATCTCTAGACCGATCGATATATTATGTGATAACTCGGGAGCCGTGGCGCAAGCAAAGGAACCTAGAGAGCATCACAAGTCAAGACATGTGCTCAGAAAATATCACCTTATCCGAGAGATCATTGGAAGAGGAGATGTGAGAATATGCAAGATTCCAACAGAAGAAAATGTCGCAGATCCGTTGACAAAGCTACTAGCAAGGGTGAAGCATGAGGCACATGCAAATTCCATTGGGATGCAGTACCTGGACGCCAGTAGCTAGTTTTTAGTTTATTAATTATTACTATAGTTTAATTTAGAACGATTCAATCATGTAAAGTTCTTGATGTAATAAATGGAGGTTTTAATTCATGATTGTTTTAAATTAACTATTTTTCGCATATTTAACGTATCCATGATTTTACAAAGTTTTTGTATGAAATCTAAATTTCCGTAGCCACTTATTGAAATGGGAATTTCAATAGGGAGTTTAACGCTATTATAAATACTTGATGATTTATTCGAAGTAGAGAATAAAAGCACAAGTGATGTGACCAAGTATTTATAGATACTCATTAGAGTGTTTGGGTATTGGAAGTAACCAGTAATCATGTCTGCTTCATGGAGCCTCAGTCATAAGCATTGACTTGATAGGTTGTCCTTAGACCTGAGATACTTGGTTTGGGAACATGAGGACTGCTGTACTCTTAGCACGTCCTAACGCTGCACCGTAACAGGGCGGCCATACGGGACGTGACTAGATGCAGCGGAAGTCGTGGATCCAAATGCAAGTAGTCAAGAAGGGATTTGCACCTCTTCAAAAGAGAGATATTTCCGGGCCCCTTGACGATTAAGATTGGCAGAAAACGCGTGGCCACGATCGGATAGAATAGTAGGTGTTATTTAGTAATATCCGTTACTGCAGGCAATCGAAATCAGAGTCAAGAAATACTTGAATTCAAGAAATGAATCCTCCATTCCATGTCTTAAAATCATTTTAGAAATATCGTGTGCAAAAGGAATAAACCTGTGTACAAATTCAAGCGTGAATTGTATCTCTGGATATAAGAGATCTTATAACCTGGTTAACCTAAGTGTCTGACTAGGGACCTCCTTAGGCTAATGATAACAGCATAGTTACATGTCTAGCACAAGTGGGAGTCTGTTAGGATTGTGTGCGAGACAGTAACAGGGTTACCGTGTCCAATGTTATAAGACACTAGTAGGTCACACCGCTGCACACCTAATTGAGAACTTTTGTGTGTGTAAGAGATAATTGAGAAGAGAGAAATAAATAATTATAAGTTAATAATTATTTATTAGAATTAATCAGTAAATTAATTAATTAAGTGATTAATTAATTAAGGAATTAATTGAGAGATAATTATAAAAGGAATTGTAATCAAATTAAAACACTGCCTTATCTATACCTATAAATAAAGGGTTAAAGGCTTGATGATCAGTTGATTAATTCTACCAAAAAATTACTCTCTCTCTCTCTCCCTCTCATAAGCCGTCGCCGGCCCTCCCCTCTCTCTCACACATCGGTCGAAATTTTTGATCAGTCTCGGTGGTCTAGCAACCCTCTCGCGTGGTGTCAGTAGCGGTGTAACCCCTACCAGCTGTTCAGATTGTTTTCTCGCGCAAAGGTAATCCCTGAAAACACCCTCAATTGTATCTGTAGTGATTTGGGATTGGATCCTCAATTGGGAATCCGAGGTTTGTTTCCCGCTGTGCATGTTTTTGTAGCATGAGATTCCCAACAGTTGCAACACTCGTCTTGAACGCTACGTTAATTAAGCTCATGGCACTCCATGATTTAGTATGCAATTTTTATAAAAGTTGTGTTCCGATGAGAAGTTGAGTTAGCGTGAGAAGTTATCGACCGTTAGATGCACAAACTAGATCAGTCCCCGTATCAAGCGGGATTCATGGTTGGGCTTAAGATTCAAAGTGATCAAAAGTTCATATCCACTTCTTAAGCTTCTCACATTAATTAAGCCAACTTTTCACACAATCCTTTGTTAAGATATAAATAACATTAATACAAATACCTAATAAAATAAAGATAACTAAATATTAACACAAATACTTAATAAATATATATAATCCAAACATCAACTATTAGTATCTAAGAGTTCCAATTTTTCTAATAAACAAAGCATGAAAAGAGCTCTACTTTCTTTGGGGAGGAATGGATTTCAAAAAGCAAAATAGAAGGTAAGTGGGGTCTGACACATTTTTAATGGGGTCACTGTTAGGAATTATGTGCAGAGTTGACAAACCAAGTGATTATATATCCAATGTTACGAGACACTTGAGGGTCACACCTGTGAGGACCTATAAATCGAACAAGTTAGATGAAACCCCGAAATGGAGAGTTAGGATTTATAATAGTGTATTATAAATCAGTTGGGTAATTACAGTCAGAATTACCAAAGTTGGAGGGTTATTAATTAATTAGGATATTATATATTTATTAGATAAATAAATATATAATAGTTAATTAATAAGATTTTATATATATATTAGATAAATATATAAATTATAATTATCGTATGCAAATTCTTTTCCAGCTAATTAAAAGGAAAGGATTAGAGATAATTATAAAGGAAACTGAATCTTATACAAACTGTATTTTTCCTCCATATAAATAAAGCTTATGGGTTAAGGAAAAATCTAAGCCTTTCAGTTAAGAAAACAGTTTCAGTCTCCCTCCTCCTCCCTCTCTCAAACCGGCGCAAAACACACCCCCCCCCGGTCGGTTTTTCGGTTTTCATTGTTCGGGTTTCAAAGGTTCAACTAGAAGGACGTTCGTTGGTCGATCACCGGTGGACTATCGTCAAGCAATCCAGGTAAATTGGTCTAACCTAATCTGTTAGGTTTAGAACTAGAACGATTTAAGATCATTAGGCTTTTAAAAGGGTTTTTAGCTTTTATCGCTTCTGCATGATTAGATCGGAAACAGCGTGTTTCTGATCGCGTAGGTTTTATCAGTTTGATTAACCTATGAGATTTATCAAACCAGCGAGGTTCGTTAAATCTGAGTTAATCCTCGAGTCAGTTTGATCCGAGGATACCCACAATAACCCAACAGTGGTATCAGAGCCATTGTTACTAATCGTTTTAGTTTTTTATTTGTTCATATCAGTTTACCTGTTTATGTGATCCGTTAAAATCCATCTCTTGTGTATCTAGTTCTTTAAAAATTTGATTTTTCCAGATGAAAATTCGATTGTATCGTTATTGTCTTTATCGTGTAAACCCTAATTGATGATCGGCGATGTCTAGGCCACCAGGCCGATCGCCGGCGTTGGTTGTCGACCCAAACACCGGCCAAGACCACCAGCCTGGTGGTATCGGCGGCGGCTGTTGCTGCTCGCACGATCGATGGCCGCACCGCGCATAGCGATGGCGGCTTCTGGCTGCTGTGACCGAACCGAACACACCACAGTGGTGGAGACGTCGGTTGTAATCGCCGCCGGTAGGCGGTGATAGTGGGTTTCATTCAATTCGCCGGAAAACAACCAGTCACCGGCCAAACCGCATCAAGCGGCGACGGACGCCTAGCCAAACCACCAGAGAGGTGATGGCGGCGATCTCGTGACTACCAAACCAAACCACCAGCTTGGTGGCAGCGGCTTTGGCCGTTGTCATCAAATCTAGCCATGAAGGCCAACCGCCGGCTGCCCTAAGGCCACGCCAAGGCGGTGGCGATAATTGTTCAATCGCCGAGTAACGGCGGTGATACTTTGATCACCGGCTGGAATCAAATCCACACCACCTCCATAAGCCACAATCTGGAGGAAGGAATGGCGGTGGTGGCCGTATGGCATTACTCGGCCTTGGCCGAGTTACACCGCGAACCGAGATCGGTTCACCGCAAACCACCAGAAAACCGCAAACGCAGTGGTGGATGGCGGTGTATTGGTGGTGATCGACGGTATCGCACGATAGCCGATCAAGACCCGCACCACGTTCGGCCGTAGCCGGATTGTGGATAGACCACGGCTACACCACCAGCGTGGTGGTGACACCTTTTTGTGGTGATCGGTGGTGGCCACAACCGCACCACAGCGTCGTGGTGGCGGTACCGGAAAATCAACCAACTGCAGTCGGACCGCCAAGACGGTGGAGCCGTGCGGTAGTCGAATCGCACCAAACCACCGATCTTGATGGCGACGGTGGCGATGGTTAAATGGTGGCTGGTGGCGGCGACTGGAGTTGACCGGACTGTTTAACAAAACCAAAGCCATCATCGAGCCACCAAGACGATGGTGGTAGGCGGCGGTTATTGACCGCGGATTGTACCTAGGGTTTTTCCGTTTTTGGGCCTAGTTCAGTTATCAGGCCCAAAAGCCCAGTTCTTTGGACCAAGTTATGGCCCAATAGGGTTCGTTTTGGTTTTAAGATTTATCTGAATTTATTTATCAAATAAAATTTGTTTTAACCAGTTGGACTAAATTATCCGGTTTGATAAGCAATTTTATAAAATCAATTTTTCACCAGTTTGTTAAATAGGCCTAATTTTATGTTTTTACTATTTAATTAAAACACTAAGGGCCAGTATTATAAAATTGGATCAATAAAACCTATTTGATATAATTTTTGATAAAAGGATTATTTTTAGCTAAAATGGTTTTAGTTTTGTAAAATAGGATTTATTGTTTATAAATCTCAGTTTTAAGTAAAAACCATTTTTCAGTCTAAAGGTTATTGGTTCATAAAACAGTTTGTTTTTCGAATCAGTTCTAAAACCAAGTTTTGCGATAATTAAAACAATATAATTTTAACGGATCCAGGTTTATTTATCGTAATTATAAAATTGCTTTTATTATATTGCATATATATTTACGTAAATGCTTGAGCTCGATATATGGATTTCAGTTTGATCTTACATATATATGTCTATTATAGTGTTTTGCCAACCTAGACCCTTGACATATTTACGGGGAGGCCTGCGTGCCATTTACAACCCCTTATGTAATAATGACCTTAGGATAGACATTTGTTTTATTCTTTCGGGATGACGAGGCCAGTGGGAGCTGCTAAAATTCCTCAATTTACCGGAGTACTAACAAAACATGGCGAGGCCAGTGGGAGCTACGCGAGTTTTGAAGCTTTTAGTAAAATAGGTCATTATTGGTCCCTAGGAAACGTTGGCAAAAACTATAATTAGGTACTATGTGATTAATTATTGTTTAATTGCATGGTTGATTAATTTTGTGATATCTTGCATATTAATAGTTTTAAATAGAGTTGTTACTTTAAAACTAGTTTATATCACAAAAGGAGTATAGGTTTTAGTTTTCGTTAAACTTTTCAAAACGATAGTTTTTGATTTAAAAAACCTATAGGTGATTGTTTTAATAAAAGGCAAGTTGACAAAAACAGTTAGTTTTAATCAACTAGGTGTGCTGTTAAAACAGTTAGTTTTAATTAGCAAGTAATTTTAGAACAGTTGGTTTTAAAAATTACGTGTATGTTTGAAACAGTTAGTTTAAAACATAACTAGCCTTTATAACAATCAGTTTTTCAAAAAGCCTGGAAATAAAGTTTTTCAAAACCCCGAAAATCATAGATCAGTAGTGCAACCCATCTAGGGGCACCTTCGGCGTAAAGTACATAGGCGTTGTAAGTGATCACACATTCAACGTCTGTGTTCAAACTGAAGCTGAAGGGGTTACATAACTCTGCGAATTATCTCCGGGTGGTACCGGCCAGAGTATAGTGATCAGGTCCCAAAATGGTGAGATCTGTTTTGGTACTATAAAGTTCACCGGGTGGTACCGGGCCAAAAAGCACTAAGAGGGACTAAAACATGCACAGGTAGTTGCCATGGTCCCGAAAAGATCTAGGAGTCATGTCAGTTAGATATGATTGGTAAAAGTCCTTACCTACCAAAATAAATACGGGTCTGGTGGAGCAAGAACATTACGCACATCAGGACGTATGAAATAAGGATCCTAGTCCAATAAATTGATCATTTAAGGGTTTATTGATATTTTATTGGAAACTAGTCTATTTACAGTTGCTAAGACCAAAAGTTTTATTTTGTGTAGATGGCAAGCACTGTTACCAGCACTAACAATCTTTCCCTCCGATCTATCCTAGAGAAGGATAAACTGACCGGCTCTAACTTTCTCGACTGGGAGCGCAATCTGATGATTGTGCTCAGACATGAGAGAAAGTGGTATGTGCTTGAAGAGCCACTTGGGGAGGCACCTCCGGCAAACGCTCCGGCCGCTGCCAGAAATGCCCACAAGAAGCACTCGGATGATCTCCTTGATGTCGCCTGTCTGATGTTAGCAACTATGATCCCAGATCTACAAGCAGGGCTCATAAATACAAATGCTTACGACATGATCCGCCAGCTGAGGGACATGTTTCAGACTCAGGCTCGTACAGAACGCTACGATGCCACCAAAGCATTCAATGAGTGCAAAATGGTAAAAGGGACATCAGTAAGTGACCATGTCATGAAAATGAAACGGCACTTAGATCATCTGGAGAGGCTAGGTCATCCTGTTCCGTTGCAGCTAGCAACTGACACCATACTCAGTTCACTGTCAGAAGACTACAGGCCCTTCGTAGTCAATTACAATATGAATAACATGGAGAAAACAATAGCAGAGTTGCACTCCATGCTTAAGACAGCTGAACTGAATATGGGGAACAAGAACAAGACCAAGGATGTCTTGATGGTGAAAGACGGAGGGGTGAAAAAGAAGAATGGGCAAGCTAGCACCAGTAAAGGAAAAGGACCAGTCCAGGCCATCCAGAGTGCACCCAAGAAAGGCAAGGGCAAGGGCAAGGGCAAGGGCAAGAAGGTTAAGCCAAACAAAGCTAGGACCGAAAACCGCTGCTTTATATGCAATGAGATCGGTCACTGGAGGCAAAACTGCCCTAAGCGTCATGAAGCAAGTATATAAACCTCAGAGATTTATGATTGCTTTATTTTTGTCACTTCTTACTTGTTAGCTTACAAGTATTCTGATACCTAGAGCAAATGATTATTGCAGGAGGTCAGAAGTGAAATGCCCAGAGGTTGCTGAGGATCTGAAGCACAAGTTTATTTCAATTTGAGTCAAGATAGTTAAAACAGTTATTTCTAGTTTTCATGTTTTAAACAAATCTTTGGATGATTGTAATTTTTGGATTTATAATTCTATGGTTTTATTTTTCAAAATTATTATCTTGACATTGAAATATCTGATTGTGCTTAGTTTGTATGATCCTAGTTGTTGCCTATTATAGTTACTTCAATAAATTCTATTAAATTGAAGTAATTTGTATAAAAACTATCAAAACACACGAAATTCTATAGGAATGTGTTTTGAGAATAAAACATTTATGAATAATTGTTTTATGATCAAATTTTAAAAGGAGAATTTCAGGATATTAACTCAGATAGCGTTAATAACAGTATTTATAAAACTAGAAAGATTCCAAGTTCTGGAATTAGGATTTGACCAAATCCAGTTAAGTTTTATAAAAGAAATTCTCAGAATTAACTAATCAAATTTGATCAAGTTTTATTATTCAAATGTTTTAAATAGAGAATTTTAGAATATTAACTCAGATAGCGTTAATAACAGTGTTTATGAAACTAGAAAGATTCCAAGATCGGGAGTTAGGATTTGACCAAATCCAGTTAAGTTTCATAAAAGGAAATTCTCAAAGCTCATTACTTAAAATTAGAATTGACTAATCAAAGTTCTGACTAAGTCAATAGTAAAATTCTGAGTAATAGTTAGTTTTTATATAAGCAAGTGGAGGCCCAATTTATTCTCTATCTAGTCTCAGATAAAGAATAAAAGATGCAATTATTGATATATCTCGGAATTCATAATCCAGGTAGGATAAGAATTCATAAGATATAATTTACCCTTTTAGTCAAAAGGATAAGAGTTTCAGGACCCATGAAACAAAAGTCGTGACTGACTTAGAAATCAATAATTAAAGTGTTGGATTAAAATATAGGATTCCAGGATTGCAAAAGGAATCGGATTTCAGGTAGAAATCATTCATCTACACAGCAACTAAGGAGAGTTGCAGTCTTACATATTCAGGAACTGGAAGTTAGTCCAGGTCTCCGAGTTCATGGAATATGATAAAAGTCTAATTATTGTTTTAAAGAAGTGTTTGCAAGACAATAATTAGCAGATACAAGTTAACAGACTTGTATTATTTGGTTATCACATTGATTTAAATGGTAAACTTTAATCAAAGGGTTTAAACTAAAGATAGGTGATACTTTATTTTAGACCAGTATCTAACAAACGTTAAATAGATGTTATGAAAGTTATTAAAGAAAAGATATTTGATTTTGTTATCATTACAGCGTGTAATGTGGACTATACAAAATTGATTTCTTTATCACTTTCACATTTTGCATGTTTTAATAAATCCAGGAATGAAATCAGTCTCCGTTTTTCATTCGAAATCTGTCCGTGACAACTTATCATTGTGAGAGCATGATAAGGTTTTAAAGTCATTGTGAACTTTTAGGTAGTTATGATCAGTTGATGAATAACAGCTACAAGTGTTGTAGACTAAAAGTTACACAGATATTTGATAGAGTAGCAAATATCGGACGTGATCCGCGGTTGAGATTACTTCTTGGAATAAAGTCATAAGTGAATCTCACAGTGGTTGTCCCTAACACCTGAGGTATCTGATTTGATATCATGAGGACTACTGAATTCTTAGTACACTCAACCGCTACGCCGTAACAGGGTGGCTATAAAGGGTGTAACTAGATTCAGCGGAAGCCGTGGTGTCAAAGGCAGATATGCAAGATGGGATTTGCACCTCTTCTCAGAAGAGAGATATTTCTGGGCCCATCTTGACTGACTAAGAATACTGATGAAGTGCATGGCCATGCCCAAACGAACTGATTAGTTCTTTGTCGTTTACCTATCAGTGAAAGTCAGATAATCAAGAAAACAGAATCTTGAGTATTTAGAGTTGACACTTTCCAAGCTCATACTCACAGATGAAATATCGCGATGCAAAGGGAAAAGCCAAGATATACCCAATCAATGAACAGTAGTTTCATAGATACCAATTCCTCACGGAATGTTTATATCACCAGTCTGGGTATAAGAGTTCTTGTAACCTGGTCAGCCTAAGTGCCTGTCTAGGGGCCTCCTTAGGTCCGTATAGTCAAAGGTGGTATTGCCAACTTGCACAAGTGGGAGTCTGTTAGGAATTATGTGCAGAGTTGACAAACCAAGTGATTATATATCCAATGTTACGAGACACTTGAGGGTCACACCTGTGAGGACCTATAAATCGAACAAGTTAGATGAAACCCCGAAATGGAGAGTTAGGATTTATAATAGTGTATTATAAATCAGTTGGGTAATTACAGTCAGAATTACCAAAGTTGGAGGGTTATTAATTAATTAGGATATTATATATTTATTAGATAAATAAATATATAATAGTTAATTAATAAGATTTTATATATATATTAGATAAATATATAAATTATAATTATCGTATGCAAATTCTTTTCCAGCTAATTAAAAGGAAAGGATTAGAGATAATTATAAAAGGAAACTGAATCTTATACAAACTGTATTTTTCCTCCATATAAATAAAGCTTATGGGTTAAGGAAAAATATAAGCCTTTCAGTTAAGAAAACAGTTTCAGTCTCCCTCCTCCTCCCTCTCTCAAACCGGCGCAAAACACACCCCCCCGGTCGGTTTTTCGGTTTTGATTGTTCGGGTTTCAAAGGTTCAACTAGAAGGACGTTCGTTGGTCGATCACTGGTGGACTATCGTCAAGCAATCCATGTAAATTGATCTAACCTAATCTGTTAGGTTTAGAACTAGAACGATTTAAGATCATTAGGCTTTTAAAAGGGTTTTTAGCTTTTATCGCTTTCGCATGATTAGATCGGAAACAGCGTGTTTCTGATCGCGTAGGTTTTATCAGTTTGATTAACCTATGAGATTTATCAAACCAGCGAGGTTCGTTAAATCTGAGTTAATCCTCGAGTCAGTTTGATCCGAGGATACCCACAATAACCCAACAGTCACTGATCTTTTAATTGAGGTAAAAAAGAATTTATGGTAACAAAATTTATAATAGAGTATAGCTCTTCTTCTATGTTGACTGGGGTCCAAGGACCCCATACCTCAAGCAGTGCCTCCGCCCCTGATTATCTCCATGAACTTTCTTAGTAAACTACGTTTACCGGATCTTGATTGCTTTTTAAACTAGGCATTCAACATTTGAAGCTCAGCTTCACAACCAATATCATCATCGTTCATAGATATGCATGACGATAAATCAAGTTTCCTCAAAAATAATCAAGAGAATCAAGTGGGATCGGTTGATGTTTATTCAAGTACATCGATTGTTCATGCGCACATGGTAACCCATGACTTGTATGCAATTGACATCCACAGTTTTCAGCCAATGACCCAACAACCTTTGCTCGCTCATATTCTTTGAAGATTATATCAAGTGCATGTCTTGAAACAAAACCACACAATTCATCATAGTGTGGATTTTTAAAGCGATGTCGAAACACGATCTTGCTCTGTTCAACACTTGCCTTGATAGACGTGACTTGCGACTGAATGACTTGATGAATATACGTTACTGTCATCTCCAATCCTGATTTTAATGAGTCCAAGTATCGTTTTAACTTGGCATGCTGACTCTCGACTCTATTAGTTGTGTGATTTCCAAAATTAAGATATTTGTCGGTCCAACAATGTACAAACATTTTCTTTGTATGGTGTCAACCACACTTGAATTGTCATTCCATTGCAAGTCTTTATTGCAATTTGTCATTTCAAGTATTGAGAAACTTAGAAACGAAGTGAGAGTGAGGGAGAGATATAAAATTATTTGATGTGTAGTATGATAGTAGATTAGAGAGATTAATTTATATTGATGAGATAGTGTTGTTAATAGTAAATATATATATTATAAAAATACGAGATTTGTAAAATAACAAGATTTGTATAGAAACAAGAAGTATATAAAACCGAGATTTGCATAGAAAAATGAGTTAGAGTAAAAATGAAAGTTATAAAATAATAAAATCTTCTTCTTTATTTGACCTAACAAAAAAAAATCGGATGATAGCTTAAATTAAAAGCATTTATATTTTTTTTAAGTAATTTAAAACAATTATTTAAGGATAGCTTGAAAATAAAAAACACATTTGGGATTTAGATTTGTAATGTATCAAAATATTTTAAAAAAAATAAAAGAAAAAAAAACAAAATAAAGCTGACTTGGGAAACACCCAAAAATAATTTAAAATTTGACTTATCTATGTATGGAAAAAGAAAAAATATCTGCATAAATAAACATAGATAAACTTGACTTTTTTAACCAAGGATATATATAAGGGTGGAAATAATAGAACCCTAAACTTTAACATATAAGCTCGTAAGCTTGCTATTGGGCATTTTGTTTCTGTACGTTATTGTTATCTATTTCTATTTCTACTTTTTTGGATTATTGTTGTTTTCTTAAGTTTTTTTTATGCTTAATTGCTTTTGCTTCTACGAAGAAACAACTTTAAACTTTAACATTTAGTTTTTACGATAGCAAGACTTATATCACACACACACACACAAATATATATATATATATATAATTGAAAAGGTTCATCTAGGCTTTGTCTAGACTACGTCCTTGGCAATATAGAACAGAAAATGAAAATTCGGTCGTCGGAGGCTAAGCCTGGCCACAAGATGCGCACAAGGGGATTCGAACCTGAGGTGAATAAGATATCATCCACATTCCCCACAGGCTTTACCACTACGTCACAAACCTTGTGGTTATATCACAACTACATCACAATTTAATAGCACATCATTGAAAACACATACACCTCTTTGATAGCAATCTTTTGAGAATTTACAAAAAAAAAAAAAAATCTTTAACAACAAATTACATTCAATTCTAATAAATCTTTAACTTAGAGATTTCAACATTTAATTATGTATAGTGAATATATTATAACTTTATCATCTTAATATAGTTTTTAATTTCTTTTATATCAAATAAGAATAATTAAATATCATTGTTGGAAATGAATAAAAACAATTATTCCTCTTTCCTTAAATTAAGTTTTAAAACAGTTTTTAAACTTGGAGTTTTTTCTTGTGTTCTTTATTTTAAAGAACAATGTAGAAAATTTCACTACAATTTTTTTTTTTTGACTTTATAATACACCTAAAATGTTAAGTGTTGAAATAGAATACTTTATAAAACCAAAGTTATAGAACCAACCTATAAAAATTCGATCTAAAAATGTTACAATAGATTTATATGATGTTTTTGAACGTATTAACAAGTTTTTTGGAAACTTGTGGGTGCCAAATCAATCAATCAATCAAGAACACTTAATCAAGATGATGTATATGTTAAGTACAAGGATTCAAAGTAGATTGCATTCCATATATTGATGAGAGAAGCAAGAGGTAAGGAAAGTACAAATGATGATTACTACTCCTATTTATACTACTCAAATGGACTAGGCTTTTTAGAATTAGATGGGCCTAAACACTTGGGCCTTAAATACATAAAGAGAAACTAAGTTTAGGGATATTACAAATTGACACAACTAACAAATATTTCTAACAATTTCCCCCATTGTGTCAATTTCTTCGCTTCTGATGACTTGATAACTTCTTCTCTGACCCTTCAGTCTCTTTCGGCTTCTTTGATGAACTTTCTCTTCTTCGTGATGGTGGTGGTGGCGGTCTCTCATCAATCTTCCGAAGACCACAATACGATTCGAAGCGTCGTAGAATGATGCGATGTTCTAGCCGATGCTCGATGATCTGGAAAACTTCGTCTATCAGGATTGAGGGATTTATCCAGTGTTTGGTCTTCAACACCTCAAGCTCAAGCCTCTTCTTTTCGGTAGCTAACCCTTTGTTGATGATGTGGAGCGTCCCATCACTGTACTTGTGAACCTCATCGCATCGCATAAACTTCTTTTCTTCCTTCGGATTCTGGTACACTACCCCAAGAGTTGGTTTCTCGAGGACTTGGTAAAGAGGATAGCGATCGATGTTTGGGAGGTCTTGATTTGGCGGGGAGAGGTTGATCGTGCTCTGATGACTCTCTAACCCGATCTGAAAGTCATGAGTCTCTGAGTTCTTCCGGTTCCTCTCGATAAAACGCTTAACAGCTTCTAGTCCTTTGAATGTTTCCTGAGGTCGGGTTGTAAGTGTCTTCAAGTCAGTGTATAATGTGTGTATGTCATCAATATGCACATTATCGAAATCAGCTTCGGAGAATGTGAACTCCCCGTTTCTCTTTCGGATGACAGAAAAGACTGAGAACCATAAGCTCTGGAAGCATACGGATGAAACCTCACTGATTCGGATGATCGGGTTATCATAGAAGAACACATTTGCTTTGGGTTTGGCTTGAGTATCCATCCAGTAGAGATACTTGGTCTGCTTTTGTGGTGGCAGATCGGTGATGTCGTAGTACTTTTCCAGAGGCAAGTTCTCCACCTTGTTGGTGAAGATGGATCTATGAATATCCTCAAGGTAACTGCCACACCTTCTTTCTCTATCCCACTTGACTGATTTTAGCGGCTCCACATACTTTCTGCGATTTGAAAGTGCACCCTTCTCCCGGGTATAGATCACCTTGGGAGGTGATACCGATGGCTGCCTCCATTGACCATGAATCGGTCGCTGAGGGCCATGTGTCACAGGGTTGTTCGGACCACGACGAGGAGCTATGACTGGCGGAGAGGGAGTGCGAGAAGGTGAATCATCCTGAACTGGAGATGGAGGGTGAGGCAGTACCCTTAGTTGAGGACCTCTATATGTAGGAGACAGCGTAAGAGGAAGAGGAGACCGACGTGGTGAAGGCGTGTCATATGTAGAATGTGGAGACATAGGAGGTGAAGAAGAGTCAGAACTATACATCTCCATACTCGGAAGCGACTGATGTGGAAGAGACTGATGTGGTACCAGAAAGGGAGAGTCAGAACTATAGCTCTCCATGCATGACTCATAATCATCTGAAGGAACATCATCTGAAGCGGCTACGCGGATAGGGTGAGAGATTTCCGGGTTGACACAAAAGACAATCTCTCGACCCTCCGCTGAATCTGCCGTCGGGTTCTGACCAGCTGAGAATGAGATACATCGGCACCGGTCCCCATATGAGTACCGGAAGGAGCGGCGCCGGAAGATGTGCCTGTCAGAACTAAGGAGCCAAGCCAAGCCTTCTTATGGATTTCCCCCTCACGGCGATCGGGGTCATCTCGGTCGTCGTGTCTGCGCTTAGGTGGCTCGGCTGATGCCCGACAAGAAGTCTCAAGGGCTCGGATCTGAGTCTGCATGTCTGAAATGGAGCCCTTGATCTCAGCTAAATCCTCCGTCTTCAGGGCATCAAGCTTCCCTTCGAGCCTCTGGATAGATAAGGCTACCTCTTGAGAAGAGGAGGTAGCCGACTCGGGACGGCTCGCGGGAAGTGATGAATCAGTGAACCGCTTCAAGTACCCTAGAAGATTGACCTCATGTTCAGAAAGATTACTCCTGGATAGTAAGGATGCCATAAGAAGGTCCTGTAACTCATCAGAAGAGGAAACGGGAGCGGTGGATCTCGGAGGTGGGGATGGTGATCGGGGAGGTGGTGTTGGATCTTGTACAGGCTCAGTCACCTTCCCTTTTCCCTTTAACCGGGCTTCAAGTGCCGCAAACTTTACATCAAACTCCTCACGGACAGCCTTTAGGGCGTTGTCCATCATTTCCCTGACAACAAATGCCGGGTAAGTAACACCGGGCTCACATAGAGTACCCGTTTGCACAACCGCTGAGTCAACGGTGTGGCCTACTTTCACGGTTGGCGTGATGATAGCCGTGGTAGGTCTTCCCTCCGATCCTCATGAAATGCCCGTCGTGGACAACACTCTCGGGGTTCCGGTTACGTCACTAAGAATCGCGACAGGTGGAGCTGAGACAGCGTCACACAGACTGGCAGTATGTGTACCTAAATGTGTATCGGGCACTAGACTCTGGGTGGGGATCGGGGCAGGGATCCTCATGTTTCAATATCATTACCCTCCAAGTGAGGGCTTGATAGCCGTTGTGCTTTGTCCCCGTGGAATGAAACACACACCTTTTAAGAGATGGATGAGTGGATAGGTGGGGCGTGCAATTGCACCTTTGGGTGGGAGGTGTCTTTTTCAATACTTGTACTCAACACATGTGTACGGGTAGCAGATGTGGTTGCCCAGCGTCTACCTAAGGATAGGCGAGGACCGGTTAAAACCTTTGGTCCAGACTCCCACTCATCAGTTCTTTTACTTCCCTCGCTCAGCTCACTATCATAACTATCTTCGACTGTTTTGTCTCCCTCAAACCTTATTTGAACCTCACCGGAGTATTCAGACTCAGAATAATATTCCACCAAAGAAAAAGGTATTCGGTTAGCCAGTATAGGTGGACAAAAGCGAGAAGAGCCTGCTCCGGTCTAATCATCGTCACAGCCTAAGTTACCCCCGTCATCTCCCCCCGACTCCTCATCCTCACGCCCTTGGTCATCACCCCCAGATGAATGACCACTCTCATAACCCTCACTCTCTTGTCTAGGGGATTCCTCCGGGGTGCCAGCCTCCGGCTCTGGAGGTCCTGGTAGAGGAAGTGAGTCTAAGTATGCTCTCAGAATCGATGAACGATGATCAAGTGCATCAAGTAATTCTTGGGGAATCTTCATAGGAACAATATGTTGATGATCAGTATTATCCTTCAGTTTCGACATAGGCCAGGTAAGAAATAATGGAAGCCCCTTCCGTGGAACACTACAGTTCTTGTCTAAGATATGAGAGATGATAAGTGCCAAGAATCGGGGATACGGAACGAAATATCTGGCCTTTGATGTTGTCTTGTCTTTGATCACGGATGAAAACTCCTCCCAAAGAAAGTACTGATAGTCGGTGTCAGGGTTGTTGGTGGCACAACCAAGAAAGACTTGCTTTAACTCTTTGCTGCATTGATCTGTTCCTTTGGTGCGAGAGGAAAGACACTTGTTGAGGATGGCGAATAGAGTGGACCAGGCACCAGCGATATGCTTGCGTTTGAACACTCCAAGAGTAGGAAGTTCTTCCTCATATCCGAGAGTATAGATGGTCTTGAACATTTCTGCTTTAGACAGGTGATATGTCTCAGGGTTTTTAACAGGTACTTGGAGGATGCGACAGAATCGAGCTGGGGTGAGTTTGTACTTAAAGTCTTCAACCTTGCATCGGAAATGCTCAGATTGGGAAGAGGTACCCATAACAAATTCCATGGAGTCATAGAATTGTTGTATGTAAACTTCCGGGATATCAACATGACGGGTGAGAAGTGGGGTAAGTGGGTGGTTTCGAAGGATTTCTATTATGATTGGGTGTGAGGTTTGTAAGTGATCAAGGTCAAGGTAGTGGTTATTTTGGTTGGAAGGAAGGTAGTTGGCATAAGGAAAGAGGCTATCAGAGATTTTCTTCAGTTGAGGTGAAAGGGTATCGTAGGTAATGGGTTGGGGTTGAGCGACTCGAGACTGATGGTGAGCTGAAGAGCTCAGTGTCACCATTGTACCTGTAGAATAAGATGTTAGTATTGAGGTAAAGGCATGATTGAGATATAAGACACACATCATTGAGATGTGTTATTTTGTACTAAATCAAAAGATTTGGTAAAGAATAACACAACACATTGAGTGTGAATTTTTCTGAAGTCTGGAGGATGCACAATTCAAAAGATCTTACCAACCCGAGACATGATGGTGAACACTTAGGCTATTCTGAATGTGAGTGTATCATGGCATGGTGAGACACGTAAACATAACATGTATTCATTTAAGCAATGTAAACACACACGTACTCAAGTAAACATGTAAGCAAGTAAACCTGACTCACACAAATATCCTTGAGACCCTTGGTGCACACCCAAAATTCACGAAAAGAAACAAGACATGGCATGAAATGCAAGAATTTGTGCACAAGGATTAAGTCGGAAACGAGCAACTAAGCCCACAATGGGGAACCAAAACAGAAAAACAATAAGAGCACAAAAAAATTAAACATATAAAATAAAAAAAATTTAAGAACACAAAAAAATAGACCTAGAAAATACAATAAAAAAAACTAAGTAAAAGACATAAAAAGATATTAAAAAAAAAAACTTGAAGAAGAAAGAAAGAACACAAAAAAATTGTAACAAAAAAACGATCAACAGGTGGCTGACGAGGCGCTGACGTGTGTGCTGATGTGTGAGAGAGGCGTGTGGAGTGCGTGTGTTTTGCGTGTGAAGGCGTGTGTGTGTCTTGTGCGTGCGTTTGTGTGAATCGTGTGTGAGTCGTGTGGTGACCGTGTGCGTGTGTGGTTGAGATGACAGACACAACCGGCAAATGCTTCGGTCACCGGCGAAGAAAATCCGGTCACCGGCCACGGTTTCAAACACACACAACCTCCGTTTGCCAAAACTCGGTCTACACACACAACTTCGGTCGCCGGTCACTGTCCGGTCCGGTCACCGGCGAAAATCTCCGGTATATCACACTTAAGCACGCAGATCCGGGATTGGTTTCTCTCTTGCACCAGATCCGGTGGAGGTCGTTCTCCGGTCCGGTCAAGGAGATTGAGGAAAAAAATAATGGTGCCAAACAGCCAATGGTGCCCTCTTTCTTCTATCTACCAATGACAAAACCATCGAATTCTGGAAGGTCCAAGAAAAGAAAATTGCAGACATGAACATGGACCCTTCCAAAGCTGTTGGGAATGGAAATATTGCTAGCTCTAGTGTTTCTTTGAGACAAAAATCGTCACATACTGCAAATGGGGAAAATATGAGAAGGAGATAGAGAAAGAATATAAGCAAAAGACAAAACCCAAATTTTATTTATTTATTATTTTTTTTTTAAAAAGAACTTTATAAAAGAAAACTGATTTTTGTTCTTTTAAACTTTATAAAAAAAACTTTAGAAACTTGATGCAAATTTTTTTTTTCTAAAATACTACGATTTTTTTAAACTAATTTTGTTTTTTTTTTCTTTTTAAAAACAGATTTCTTTTTTAATTAAAAAACTAAATGTTTTCTTTTCTTTTTTTTTATAAAAAAACTGATTTTTTTTTAAAGATTATATATATATATATATATATATTTGTTTCGTTTTTTTCTCGTTTTTTGTTTTATTATTATTATTATTATTATTATTATTTTTAACAAGAATTAAATATATATATATATATATATATATATGAAGTATATAAAACTACCTGGGGTGCTTACCTGAGGTACTTTCGAAAGGTCGAAGGTCCAACGGTCCGGAGGTCCGGAAGGGCGAACTCTTTCTTTATGACTTACCTTGGTGACTAAGTGTCGATTGACATACCTGTCATCGTTCCCCCTCGAAACAAGCGGAGGCAGACAACGTTCCCCCTTGGAACATGCATACATAGGGAACGTTCCCCCTTGACAGATGCACACTCATACCACCAAATGGTTAGTAACACCGGCATATGAATGAAGACACATGTATGAAGGGGATAGAATACTTACCTGTTCTCCCTCAAGACAAGAATTCACAAAGAGTTAGTAAAAAAATATACTAGAACATTCTCACATTATTTGTCACTGAAGCTAGTGAGAGGTTCCCTTCACCCGGTCATGTGTTTGGAACAACCTTGAGTCCATGAAACACACATGACCGTCCTGCAAAATCAAGTGCAAACATTTTTAGGTACCCATTTGGGAATGGGTCCTTTCGGATTAGTACCAGCAGGTTTGGATTCCTCTTTGCTCTTTTTAGGAGTCCTTTTCTTGGGCTTAGATTTTCTTTTCTTGGCATGAGGAAAGTGGTTATAGTGATTATAGAATCCAAAGTAATTAGGAGCCTAGTACTCATTCACAAAGGCATTTGCACAATAACCAAAGTGAAAACAATTTTGACAACAAAAGTCACTACGATACCCATAAGCAACATGTTCACAAACATGGAAATTAAATGGAGTATGTGGTGCATGACTATGAAATTTGTTATTTGCAAATCTAGGCTTATGTGCAAATGGCTTTGGACGATTGCCTTCTTTTGATCTACTCTCCTTTGCTCTATGCCTACCATTTCTCAAATGATCATCTCTTACATTTCGAGAAGTATGATTCTTACTCTTGACATTTTGAGAATTTGAGTGAGAAGTATTGTTCTTCGGATGGAAGTTGTGTTAGTGTCCCTTTGGTTTGGAAAAATTCTTGGATTTTTTAAAACGATTGTTTTTCTAAGGAACACTCTCATTAGTTCTGGATGAACTAGCAACTTCAGACTCAGGGGTAATCACTTTTTCTTTCCCTTTGTCTTTCCGAGTTGGTTTGATAGGAGTAACGTTTCTTGTAGATGTGCCTGGTGATCTACCATTCTCCCAAGCCCTATTGGTACAATCATCCGATACAATTTCAGAAATTTGTACCGTTGATTTAGGTGCCATATTTGATAAGCCACCCATATATGAAATTGGTGTGCAGATTGGAGACCTTAGTACTATTGACTGAGAGTTTTGAGTATAGGTACTTTAAGGTCTAAAATCTGGTGCATCAACATTCAATGCATGGTGATGATGACGTGAGTTATCACGAGTTCCTAAGGTGGATTGACTTGCTTTTGGTGTGCTTTTGGATTTGAGGGCAGTTTCAAGTTCATTGATTCTACTCAAGAACAAGTCCTTTTCCCTAAGGCTCATGCGCCTCTCATCCTCAAGCTCAGCCTCAAGTGTAGCAATCCTCTTTTCAAAGAAAGTTTTGTTATCTTTGTAAACTTTTTCAAGGATTGGAACCTCTTGATTCATCTCAGCCTCAGTATAGCTAGGCGTGTAATCCTTAGACAAAGGAATCTCACGCGTTGCATAACTGGCATTGAGAGATGTATAATTGAAGAGAAATGATTGTTTGTTTTTTCTAGCTTTTTCCTTTTTCTCAATTTCCTTCAACTGTTCAGGATCATCAGACTCTTTCATGAAAACGATTTTGTATCCAAGACTCATGTACCGAAGGCCATACATGGTAGGAGTCTTGGATATGGCACGCTTAAGATAGCAAGGACTTTTGTATCCAATGCCTTCTTTAGGGTTATAATAATTGAACTCTTTGGGTTGGTTCATGTGAATGGTTTGATTAGTCTGGCCTCTCTTTAGGAACTTGTCCTCCATATCTTTTATCTTTGCAAATAAGTTTGTTCTTTGGGCAAAAATGAATTCATACTTCTTTACATTCTCACTACTCACTCTTTCAGCCTCATGTAGTCTCTTTTGTAAATCAGTGATATTAGCATTTAAGCTTGTGACTTTATCTTCAAGAGTTTTGTTTGCAAGGGTGAGCATGTTAACTTTGTCTTTTGAATAGGCTAATTCAATGTTGAATTTCACGACTAAGGCATGTTCACTAGCTAATTTGGATTCTGCTATAATAGTTAAACTATTTTTCTTTTTGATTTTCTTGTCATATTCAGACACTTTGGAAGCAAGATCTTTCAATTGATGTTCTAGCTCTAAGTAATGATCAGGGAGTACCTCAGAAGAAGATGACTCTGAATGCTCCGAGTCAAGATCGTTGTAGTCACGTCCTCCATCTTCTGAGTACAGCTCCTCCTCATCATGGTTAGCCATCAAACATGGTTGATCTTCTCTTCCTTCATCACTTGTCAGATCCCATGCCTCATCTTGAATAAGCATGCATACGGGACCTCCCTCCTTATCATCACTTGACATTCTGAGCCAAGCATTATCTTTCTTTACTTTGTTTCCCTTGTCTTCAGACTTGGCTTTCTCCTCAGGTTTCTGGTAGTCAGCTCTACCACCCTGTTTAACTCTCCTCGGATGGTTGTTAGAAGACATGGGTTTTCTTGCATTCCTCTTGGACATGGACCTGGTGATCAATGCCAAGGCCTTCTTTATGTCATTCATCACTTCATCAGATTCTTCTTCATGTACATGGAGAACCGGTGGTCGGGTATCGGACCCGATTGCTAAGGCTTCTCTTGTGTTCATGATTGAAGGTTGATTATGGATCTTAAACCACTTAGAATGATCTGGTGATTTGGTTAGTGAAAAATCTCAAGACTTGTAAAATTCTTGGAAATGATTCAGTTCTGAAGGTTGGATCCAGATCTGGAGGTTAGGTTCAGATCTGGAGGTTGGGAAAAATGATGGGTATGGAAGAATGACTTAGAGAAATTCAGAAACTCTAGGCTGAAGCTTGATACCCAAAATCCAAGTCTGGAGCGGAGACCCGGTACCCGAAGCTTTTGGTCTGGAACAGAGATTTCACCAGAACCAGAACATAACGGATCAAGAGCAAGTGGCCGGCTCTGATACCAATTGTGGGTGTCAAATCAATCAATCAATCAATCAAGAACACTTAATCAAGATGATGTATATGTTAAGTACAAGGATTCAAAGTAGATTGCATTCCATATATTGATGAGAGAAGCAAGAGGTAAGGAATGTACAAATGATGATTATTACTCCTATTAATGGACTAGGCTTTTTAGAATTAGACGGGCCTAAATACTTGGACCTTAAATACATAAAGAGAAACTAAGTTTAGGGAAATTACAAATTGACACAACTAACAAATATTTCTAACAAAACTCTCTAAATAAAATGTAATATTAACTATTTTATAGGACACTTTAAAAAAGAGCAAACCAATTTTCAAGTTTAGATATCGACGAGGAAACACCAAATGTACAAATATGGAGAAGAGGATGTATATATTTTTGAGAAAGGATATTGTTGGGCTTAATATTTGTATTTAATTATTGTATTCAATCTTGGGCCTCTTTGTATTTATTTTATTTTTTGTAGTCTAGGATTTAGAGATGGCCAATCATAATCAGTCCGACCAGTTAACCGATATCCGGCCCGGTCGATAGCCAGTTATAACTGGCCCGAGTCGCAACCTGTCAAGCAACCAGGTAACACCATCGGTTAAGGTTTTTGTCCATATTCCCATAACCGGTTATAATCGAACCGTACCCGGTTATGTAACCGGCCCGTAACCGGTTATGTAACCGGCCCGTAACCGGTTATGTAACCGGCCCGTAACCGGTTATAACCGGGCCGCTGCAAATTAAAATTTCCACCCATTATATAGCTGTTAATATAGCCATTATAGAGCCGTTTGAATCGTTTATGACCTTTTTTTTGACTTATTTACCCCCCAAATCTATATATAATAAGTAACTGGCTGACACGTATCACGCTCTGGTGAGCCGAATTTCTATTTTTCCCCCCAAAACATGAACCTAGACATTTTTTTAGTCTAGATTCATTTTGCTTACTTGTCACTATTTGCCACATCATATGAATATGTGTCATATGTCATATGTTGACACATGACACTGATTCAAAATTTAAAATTATTAAACTTTATTCTATTAAATATTAGTTGATTCAAAATTTAAAATTATTAAACTTTATCAAAATTTAATATTATTACACTTTATTCTATTAAATATTAATCTCTAACCTATTAATTCAACTATTTTATTTTAAAATTGTTAAACTTTATCTAATTAAATATTAAACTTTAATCTATTAATTGAACTATTTTAAATTCAAAATGTATTAAATATTAAACTCCGTTTTCTTTGTTTTGTTTTCATAAATGATATAGTTTAATTTTTACTGTGTTTTGATTCTTCATACAACTTTCAGGTATGTTTCTAATTAAAAACAACATTTGTTATATGCAGATTTAGTTTTATTTTGAACAAAACTAATTTTATTTTTTTACTAATAAATGATATGGTTTAATTTTTATAGTGTTTCGATTCTTTATACAACTTTCATGTATGTTTCTTTTATTTCTTTCATTAAATCAATTAGCCTCAACAAGATTTGTTTTATATAGACTTAGTTTTATTTAAAATAATCAATTTTATCTTTACTAATAAATTTGTCTTTTTCAATTTGACGATTGATTTCTAATTAAAAACAAACCAAAGGAGTGTTAGCCTAGTGGTAAGGCTTGGGCACTACATAGTGGTGAACCCGAGTTCGAGTTCTGGGGACGCATTCTGGAGGTACGGGGGTTTCGACCCCGGGCTGCATGCTTTAGCAGTCGAACTTCGGCCCAAAATTGCCGAGGATTAGTCTGGGCCCAATGTGGTCTGGGATACCTCTTCCAAAAAAAAAACATTTGTTTTATATAGATTTAGTTTTATTTTGAATAATTAATTTTATTTTTACTATTAAATGATATGATTTAATTTTTAAAGTGTTTCGATTCTTCATACATTTTTTAGGTATGTTTCTTTTATTAAATCAATTAGCCTCCATATATATCTTATTCTAATTTTTAAAAAAGTTAGACATCTTTACTAAAAATCTATTATAAATTAGAAACTAAAATGATTTTTATCATATTTTTATTGTAGAACGAATAAAATATATAAGTTTTCTGATAAAATTTAATAAGAAATAAAAATTAATGAACAAATTTATTTTTTTAATACAAGTTTTTTAATATAATTTAAATTTTTTAAATTTCACTATATATTATACGGGTTAAAACCTAGTATCTTATAAATAAGTTATGTGGTGTTTGGCTTGAATACCAAGTCACCAACTTACGAAAAATCGCAAAAAAACGCAAAATTCTCTCTATACGAAGTGACGAAAATGCAAAAAACGCAAAATTCTCGGACCATAAAGCAAAATTCTCGCTATACGAAGATGATGAAAAAGCAAAATTCTCGCAAAAAACGCAATATTCTCATTATATAGCTTTAACTGATCCTTAACCGGTTACGTAACCAATTATAACCATTTGAGGTTAACCAGTTAACCATTTACCCTAACCAGTTATAACCCTGGAGTGCCTTAACCGTCACCGGTTACGGCTTAACAAGTTAAGGGTCGACACTGTTTTTAACTGACCTGGTACGTAACCGGTTTAAAACGGACCCAGGACCGATTTTTGGCCATCACTACTAGGGTTGAACCTAGATGTCTAGCCGGCAACTTATTGCATTATTTCTTTTCTTATTGTGCTCTCCACATTATCTAATATATACAATCAGCAGGCGCACCGACCCGCTGCACCGGCCCGACCCCCGACCCGAAACCCGACCCGACTCGTCCATTCCTCTTTCACTTTTTGACCCAGACCCGGTCAAGACCCGTCCTTGACCCTCGCAAGGACCCGCACTTCCTCCACGCATACCCATTGTCAATTTTACATCTTTAGCCCCTAAATCTTTAAGTTTTATTCACTTTATACCTTTTAGATTCAATATTTTATTTTACGTTTTGGTCATATATTGTGTATTAGCCAAAATACTTAAAAAAATACGTTTCAATTTTAACAAATTACGCCATTATATCCGTATCTTCGATACGATCGAAATGAGCCTAGTATTGAATATTTTTTGATGTAGTTATTTTATTATATACTATATATACGCTCATACCAATCCGAAATTTATACCATTTTCAAGTTTACATATTAGCCCCTAAACTTAAAACTTATAAGATTTATTTCACTTTATACCTTTTACTTCTCAATATTTCATTTTACGTTTTAGTCATGTATTGTGTATTGGCAAAAAGACGTTAAAAAATACGTTTTAATTTCAACAAGTTACGCCATTATATTCGTATCGTCGATACGATCAAAATGAGCCTAATATTGAATATTTTTTGATGTACTTATTTTATTATATATATATACTATATATACGCTCCACCCGACTCGAATCCTATACCCATTTTCAAATCTACATATTAGCGCCCTAAATTTATAATTTTAATTCACTTTATACCTTACTTTTATATATTTCATTTTACATTTTACTCATATATCGTGTATTGGTTGGAACATGTTACAAAAATACGTTTTAATTTTAACAAATTACGTCATTATAATCATATCGTCGATAATGTTAACGTTCTAAAATATGTTAAAAAACACGTTTTAATGTTAACGAAGTACGCATTATAATCTTATGGTCGATAAGATCGAAATGAGCCTAATATTGAATATATTTTTATGTATTTATTTTATTATATACTATATATACGCTCTAACCGACCCGAATCCTATACCCACTTTTTAACTTACATATCAGCCCCATAAACTTATAATATTTATTCACGTTATATCTTTTAGTTTTCTATATTTCATTTTACGTTTTAGTCATATATAGCATATTGACTGAAATATGTTAAAGTGTTGGTAGCTACTCTTCATAAACTCGGTGTAAAGCCCGGGTTTATCAACTAGTTTAATACACATTCCTTAAGGAATCTTTTGCATTTGTCAAGACATCTAAATAATTACTATTCACTCTTTAATGATATAAGCATGATTCTAGTTGTTTCTGAGATTCACATGCATGAACAAATTATGTTCACTAACACTACATCATTTGTAAGTATACCTTGTAACTTACGTCTTATGAATAATACTTGTCGAAGGAATTCTTTTGAAAATCATTGTATATTCTTTCATTAGTATCAATGGAAACAAACATTTGCATTGCTTTCAAGAAAGTAATAAAAACATTGTTCATTAATAACTCAGATATCCATATCTGCTTCAAGAAAGTACAAGAAACGATAAATATCGACCCAAACGCATGTCTTGAGTAGATGTTATTGTTTTAAAAGATATTTCTATGAAAAAAGAAATTATAATAAAAATCGATAGACCGGGATTAAGAACCCATGACATTGCACCTATTATACGATGAAATTTAGCTTTAAATAATAGGCCAAAGTTGTATTGCTTGGATTGAACTTGCAAAAGCTTAGACCCATAACCTTTGTCGTCTATATTCAACTCTTAGTTATTAATTAATTAAATTAAAGATATTATTTAATCATACTCTTAATTATAAATTAATTAAATTAAAGATATTATTTAATCATGGACCCACAACATTGTTCTAGTTATTCCGTGATTTGATCATAATTGATTGGGTTTGATTTAATAGCAACATTGCATCTTGACAACCAACATGTTGTTGGTGAGGGTTTCATATTTGGAAGTCTGAAAGAAGTCATCAAGGAATATGAAATTCAATGGCATATGATATAAATCAACACTTATTTTATAATAACGAAATAAAAGCACACTAAAACAACTGAACTACATGTGATTTATACAAAAGTATATCCAAAATCATGCATTCACACGAATTAGGTCGCAACCTAAGATCGGGTGCTACTATTTAGACACCTATCTATGTATGATAGTAGACCTGGCAAACGTATCGTGTCGTGTCGAGTTCATGTCGGGTTCAAAGTTAAACGGGTTGAAAATGTTTGACCCTAACCCGACCCGTTTAATAAACGGGTTGACCCGCTTAACCCGTTTAACATTTATAAAATTAGAAATCAAAAATTAAAATTTCACAAAAGTTTAGGAATCCAAATTTTATAATTCAAACTTATAAGATTGAATCAAATCCATTAACATTATTATATTAAAAATCCAAATAAATAGTAAATTAGTACAAATGTAATAAGAAAACTTTATATATATACACAAACACACACACATATATATGTATAAACGGGTTAGTCGGGTCATTTTCGAGTTGATATGTTTGACCCTGACCTTACCCGTTTAATTTCCGTATCGTGTCGTGTCAACCCGTTTACTTAAACGGGTTGAAATATGTTACCCAAACCTGTTTATTTCGTGTCGAGTTCGTGTCGGGTTAACGTGTCGTGTCAGTTTTTGTCAGGTCTATATGATAGACTTACATAATAGCTTTTTATTTAATTCTAATCAGCTTTGGAATACAAGTTATTAAATGCACATCTAATCAACTATATTAATTATAGTCTTTAGAATGTTAATATATATATATATATATATATATGGGAAAGTTATTTTGTTAACCACTAAATTTGTGTTAACCGTGTTAACTCATAGTTGCACACGTAAATCAATGAAATTTTTTGTGTGGAGTTGTTTAATATGATAAAAATGTTTCATAAACTAAATTTTTTTGATGATATTGTTTCATATGAAGGTGTTTATATATATATATATATATATATATATATCTATATATATAGAGGAGAGTTATTTTGTTAACCACTAAATTTGTGTTAACCGTGTTAACTCATAGTTGCATACGTAAATCAATGAAATTTTTTTTGTGGAGTTGTTTAAGATGATGAAAATGTTTCATAAACTTCGATTTTTGATGAAATTGTTTCATATTTCGGTGTTTTTATTCCTATGAAACTTTTTCTTATTCATGTGAACTTTTTTCATTTCTATGTAAAAAACACCTTCATATGAAACAATATCATCAAAAATCAAAGGTTAATCATATAATGTTTCACTCATCTCATTTATTAACCATCACTAATGTTTTAACTTTTTTTTTTATCTATGTAATAGTTATTATTACTTTTATATTTATATATTTTAGAGTTAAATGCAAACTTGGTCCTTATGGTTTACAAAAAATAATGATTAAAGTCCCTCATAGGAACTTTTAACTAACAAGGTCCTTATACTTTGGCTTTTTATAACACCTATGGTCCTTCCTCATTGACGTCGTCAAAAGAGATTGGAGATAAAAAAGGGTAATTTTGTCCAATCATATATTTTAGGTTTTTGATAACAGATTTGGTCCCTATGTAAATCAAGGATAAAAAAGACCTTCTCATTACTTGCCGCCCAATCTAAAAAAAAAAAAAACCTTTCATATTCAATTGAAAAAAAAAACCCATGAATGTCTTCGTCTTCTATGCTTCATGTAACAATGGGTTCATGTTTTGATTTCTTCACCTTCTATGCTTCATGTAACAATGGGTTCATGTTTTGATTTCTTCACCATGGTGCACGTACAGTGGGTTATTCGAAAGGAATTCGAAGAGGATACGACATATCTTGAAGTATATGGTACGTAAAGATTTTTCTTTTTAAGCTTAGATTGTTTTCCTTTATAAGCAATGATACTCAATCGGGTTTCGAGGCAGAATAGGAATAAACGAATTGAAGAAATTTGGGTTAGGGTATAATCGAGTTCGGGAGACATGAGTTTGGTTGGGTAGTTTGATTACGTTATATATATATATATATATATATATATATATATATATATATATATAGAGGAATAATCAAATAAAAACCACATATTTTGTAAAAACTAGAGGAATAATATAAACCATCTATATATTTTAATCAATGGTTATTAACATAAAGGAACACCATAACCATTTTTTAATTTTTTAGTGTGCCACACAAGATTATAACCCCAAAGGGGTAATTTGGTCATTTTAAAATTACTCTAACTTCTCTCCAACATTACCCCATTTCCAAACCTGCAACTTTAACCCCCAAAAAAAATCAATCTCCCTTTCACTTTCTCTCTATAGAAATCCAAAACCCTAGCTAAAAATCCGGTCACTCTTGGCGGCGCCACCACCATCAACCACCGTCATCACCGCCCACCACCATACTCCACCGTCATCACCACCATAAACCACCACTACTTCGCCATTTGTTGCTGCTACCACCGTCATCTCCGCCCACCACCACTACTCTACCTTCTTCACCACCATAAACCACCACTACTCTGTCATTTGTTGCTGCTACCACCGACGTCCACCATCTGCCACCACTTGATGACGCCGCCGCCACCAGCGCCGACAACATCATCGTCATCACCGCCATCACTGTTCGTCGGAGTTCGTCGCCGACGGAGTTCGTCATCTGAGATCCGAAAATCAGATCAGATCTCGATTTGAGACGATATCAGATCTCGATTTGAGATCCGGTTGCTACCACGATCAGCAAGTTCTATCGATCTCTCATGTAATCTGATTTATTCTCTATACTAATTCTTTGAAAACATCCATATTGTTGCATAATCAATCAGTCGACTTCATGCTTGTGATTTCTGTAATTTATTATACAATCAATCTATCGTTTTGTGCTTCAAATATAAACAACATTTTGCTCTCCTTTTGAGACGATTTAATTTTGTTTCCATATGTTTACGATTCTCTATGTTGAATATGAACATGTATTTTGTTTTGAAAATTTTGAAATCAGCAGGTAGTGTGAAAGATGGAGTCTCAGATCAAGTACGCAGTTGTGGTAATATATATATATATATATATATATATATATATATATTTCGGATTAATTTGATTGTTCTAGAGCTTTAAAAGAAAAATAAGGTGCTAGTTAAGTTGTAATTAATTTTATGTAATAAAAAATGGCGGCAGAGGACGACTGGCGGAGATCTTCGGTGGCCATAGTGGTGGAGGACGACTGGTGGTGGTGGTGAGGTCGTCGGATTTAATGGTGGTGGTGGCCAGAAAGAGAGAGATGAGAGCTATGGTTGTATGTATTTAGTTTGTTATTTACTTATGAATATGTAGATATAATGGATAATGTGTTTTGTATTCATAAGATGAATATTCACTTGCTGAATAAATTTATATAATTTTTATCTGAAGAATATGATATTCATAAGGTGAATATGAATATACATATGGTGAATATATAGTGAATATATGATATGGTGAATATGAATATTCATATGGATTCATATTCATATGGTGAACATGATGGTGAATTTATATAATTTTTTATCTGCTGAATATGAATATTCATAAGATGAATATGAATATTCATATGCTGAATATACGATGAATATGATATGGTGAATATGAATATTCATATGGTGAATATGATAGTGAAATTTCATATGGTGAATATGATAGTGAATACTCATATAATGAATAAACTGCGATTTTCAGATCAAGGGCTTAGATTATTCCTCAAGTTTTTACAAAAAAGTGAATATATATATATATTGTAAAAACCACATATTTAGTAAAAACCTCTTCTTTTGTAAAAACCTCTTCTTTTGTAAAAACTTAAGGAATAATCTAAAATGACGATCATGCCCTTTTTAGATCAAAGGCTTAGATTATTCCTCAAGTTTTTACAAAAAAGTGGTTTTTCTTTGAAGGATCCTATATATATATATATATATATGCTAAAACATTTTGAATACCATTTCAAGATCCTCAAAATGAAAAGAAATTGGTTTAGTGCCATGATCGCAGCATGTTTGCGCATATACAATTTGCTTCAATGCCATGCATTTATGTAAATTATGCATTTATATGTAAATGTAATATGCTTCAATGCCATACATTTATTCAATGCCATACATTTATTTAAAAACTATTTATGCTTCAATTACCAACATCTTATCATTTTAGGGCTCCTAATCTAGATTTAGATTTTGATGTTTCATGTTTATTTAGAGGGATGTTACATGTTATTTTTTTGTAAACCATAAGGATCAAACATGTTATAAAGTAAGATTGAAAGAATGTGAAAAGTGAATGGACAAAGTTGCCCTTTTTATCTCCAATCTCTTTTAACGACGTCAATGAGGAAGGACCATAGGTGTTATAAAAAGCCAAAGTATAAGGACCTTGTTAGTTAGAAGTTCCTATGAGGGATGTTGGTCCCAAATAGGTGACCTTCAAGTAAGGATAGTGATTGGGATTATAGAAGGGGGGGGTTGAATATAATCACACAAATTTCTCTCTTTTAAATTCTTGTTTTATAAACAATATGAATTTACAGATTGTTGCGGAAATAGAAAAGACAAATAGTCTAAACTAAACAATCTAAGGTCTTTCACTATGCACTAAGTGAGAAGAGAATAAAGAAAGAAGATAGAGGGATAAAGAGAGAAAGGACTTGAGTATTTTAGGATGAAGAAGAAGTCTGGAGAACATCTCTTCACGTCCTATTTATACTCCATGCATTAAATGCATGCAGACCTACTATTGCAACGTGTCACAATGTGAGAGGTCTGTTGTACTATTTACTATAAACAAATACTCTTTGCATGGTGTGCAAAAGAGGATGTTTGTAAACAGTTGCCTTATGGTCTGATAAGTACGGAGGGAACAGTAAAGTAACTGCCCTTATGTACTATTGTGTCAGAAAAGGCGTGTAATCCTTTTGTGCATTAGACTAAGACATTATTCTAATCCTTCAGGATCAGGATACTGATCAGTGACTAGATTCCTGAAACTGGGGACGTTCAGGGTCACATGTATCCTGATGAGTCTTCAGGATGTCATACGATGGTGAACAGATTGCTATCACTGAGTTCCGTCTTCAGATCACGAGCATGCTGTTCCTGTCATCAGCTATTTCTTCGACGTCGCTGATGGTTCGTTGTGTATGATCTTAATGTCTTCAGGAGGAGGTCTTCACTTCAGTGGACAGGATCAGTAGACTGCAGAACAGACTCGTTAGTCTCCTGATCCTGATCCTGAAATCTATAAAGTTAAGTTACAGCATAAGTAACATGGAATAACACTGAACAGACTCAGTGATAATTCCTCAAGCTATAACAGAAGTAAAAACCTATTCACTAAGTAAAGATTCAGGATCATTATCATTTCATCAGGTCTTAGGAGAGCTGGATCAACAATCTCCCCCTAAATGATAATGATAAGACAACAGAGTAAATTGTCTTAAACTAGAAACGTTAGAAATAATTCTAAGTCTAGAACTAAACAGTAGGAAATAGAACTCATAAAGGTACATGTCCCATTTACTGTTTTGAGGGATCTTTTTCAGTACTATGATGGAATGAAGTACAATGCACTGAATTGCATTCTCATTAATCTCATTAAAAATTACAAGAGTAAGGAAAATACAAAAGTACATTACAGGAGTACTGAAAGAAAAATTTACAAGACAACTAACTATCAGATTCTTCGCTAATATATTCAGTCTTGACGCAAACAGGAACAGGAGTGTCGCTGAAGGCAAGTCTGTGATCAAGTATAGCTCTGACAGTGCGAATGATCTCTTTGTTGTCTGGATTTTTCTTGTCTTGTTGTGCAGTGAAGAGAACTGTCAAAAGATGTTCATAGGGCGCTATGTGTAGCTCACTGAAGCGTTGAAAGCGTAGAATTGAGTTATTGCTAACACATATGCCATGAACAGGTTCTCTGATTACTTGTCCTTCTGAAAGAGTGATTCCTTGAGGGAATGAAAGATCAAGCATCGATAGGTCCAGAGGTTTAACAACCATTCTGGGAAGACAGGGAGTTGGTCTTCTTGTAGAGGTGCCTGCAGATCTTCGAACAGGCTGCTGAGTTGGGAGTGGAGAGTAATGGAGTAGATCATCAGGTATTTCAGTTGTCCTTCTGATGCGAGCGATAAGTCCTTCGATGACTTCTTCTACTTCAGCCCGATAGTTTTTGTTGGCTTTGGGAAGCAGGGATCTGATTTCGTTCCACTCTGACAAGTTGTAGCGATCTAACTTGTCCAGAGTGTGCTCGACGTCCTTTACTCCAGAGCGTTTGACTATGATCCAGGTTTTGCCAGGATTATTCTTCTTGCCTCTTGATCGGCGAAGATGGATTCCTGAGATGGCAGCACCATGCTTTCGAAGGTGTAACCTATCTCTGCACCAGTCAAGCTCAGCATTCACTTCTCCAGTCTGTATCTCAGCGTTTTTGTTGAAGACCTTCAGAACAGCCTTCTGTGCAAGGATAGGATCCGCACTTATTTCGGCATCTTGATCTACAAAATCCGATGCAAGCCTTCGAGCGGCTTGGGCAGAGAGGAAAGCTTCCTTCTGTCTTTTATTATGCTCTAGATGAGCCTGTACAGCCTCGTTGTATTCTTCCTGCGAGAGATAGGCGAACTCAGAGTCACAAGAGGTACGAAGAGGAATTTTTACTCTTGTACTCTCGAGTCGCTCTATCACGGCGTCTAAGCGCCCATCCCTGTCAATGGCAAAGGAACTGTCAGGGTAATTTTCACCTTCAGATCTAGGAGAATTTGAGGGAGGAGATCTGGGTGAAGAAGCAGGGGTAGAGAAATCATCAGAGACGAATTCATCATCTGATGAGAGGCATATGGTTTCAGGGGTGGCTCGGATTTCAGGGGTTCTGGAGGAAGAGGCTTCTTGGTTGAAGCGGGTTGAAGGACGGGTAGAAATGGTTTCTTGGTTAAGGGGTGTGATCCTGAAGGTCATTTTGGTTAGTTCAGCTCTGGTCTGCTCATTGGGACTATTCTCCATTAGGCGAATAATGTCACCAGTAACAGAGCCAAAGTTGACATCTTGGGTTTCAGGATCGGCTTGGTTAAAAGGTTCAGGTTCAGGAGTTGGTTCAGGAGAGGGTTGTTTGGGAGGTTGGTAGATAACCATTTGAAGGTTATTAGGAGGGCAGTTTTCAGGAGAGGAGTCTAGGGTGACTGTTTCAGGGGTAGGTTTGGATTTAAGAAGTGTAGAAATGGGTTGGTTATCAGAGGTAGAGGGAGAAGATGGTAGTAGAGACTTACCAGAGGATTCAGGGTTCTCCCCCTGAGGTTGTGCTTGCCCTGGAATGGGCGCAGAGTCGATCTTCTCGATGAAGATGTCATCAGCATCATCATCATCTTCATCATCATCATCATCGTCTTCATTATTCCCCCCTGCTTCATTAGTTCTCCAGTTGGTGGAGGGGGAATATGCTGATTGGTCTCGGGGCTGTCTCTCCCCCTCAGCAGGTGCCTGTAGCAAGGCAGCTGCTGTAACACTCCTTTGGAGGAGAGAGGCCATGTCACCCAGCACCTTGCGCTGGATGAAGGACGATGTGATCAGGGACTGCAACATGTCCCTGTCCGCCATGGTGAAGGACGGAGATGGCGCAGGAGCAGCGGTGAGGGCAGTTACAGCGTTGGAGAGCCCTTGCACCTGCTCCTGGATGGCTCGAAGAGCAGCTTCCTGAGCATCCAACCTCTGAACCACCGTTGTTTGAAAGGTGGTGAGAGAGGTGGTGCTGTTGATGATATCGGTGGAGAGCGCAGGAAGTGCCGTGGCCTTCAGGTCATCAATCGATGCCTGAAGGTTGGTGGAGGAGGAGGCAACTTGAGACACCTTGTCATGGATATTATCCAGACAAGGGATGGAGAGGGTGACGGCCGTGGGTGGCGGAGTCGCGGCGATGGCGGCGGCAGTGGCACTGGCGGCGGCGGCTTCAGCAGCAGCTGCAGCAGCTTTAGCAGCAACAAGTTCCTGTTGGAGGGACTGAAGCTGTGCCGAGTGCTCGGCCTCCTTCTGTTCGAAGGCAGTGCGGGCCTCCTGCAGGGTCCTCTCAGCGGATTGCCTTCGGAGCTCAGCTGCGGTTAGCTGATGCTCGGCATCCGTGAGGACGAAGTCGTTGAAGGGGTCGTCGTGGAGCCCTTCAGAACCTGTTCTCAAAGAACCTGTAGACAAAGTAACTAAGTGAGCACTAGATGACTCATTAGTTTTCATAGAAGAAGGAATAGTAATAAATTGCTTAGAGATATTACCTGAGGCTTGGAGGGTATCAGGATGATTACCCACCAGATTCTCTGAGTGTTCGAGATGAACTACCTCAGGTTCTTGTGTAACAGGGACAGATGTAGAAGTATCTGCAGTGGAAGAACGTTTAGATAAAGGGGAAGGTTTATTAAAGAGCTGGGGCAGGGTAATATAATATTTCTTACCGGCCGCCTGCGTCTTTTTCTTTTGCGCCCTAGCTTTGGCGCGTTTTGGAGGAGGTGGAGGAGTAGCAGATGATGGTTGGGGGCGCTTCTGGAGCGCAGAAGTAGTGGTTGCAGCTGGGGAAGTCAGTATGGGGTTAGCTACTGACATAGCATGCATAGAAGTAGAAGAGGGAGGTTTGGAAGAGATGATAGAAAACGTACCTGCAGTGGGAGCAGTGGATGGTTCAGCATCCTCCTGATCCTGAGCCTGAGCAGGTTCAGGAATGACCAGGACGTGGGAGAGGGGAACATCATCAGGATGATGAACAACTTGATCCAGGAACCTTGGTCCCAGAGAGTAGTTGTTGGAGTTTCCAACCTTGGGATAGTTTTCCCCCATGTGCAGCTGTAGGATGGCCGAGAAGAACCTTGTGAAGGCAACGTTGACGACTCTGTTCTTGCTTCGGACCTTCCTTACCATGTCGTCCCAGATGGAACGAGCATAGTCGAACTCGCGATTCTTGATCGCAGAGTAGACCATGTGCTGGATGACCGTAGGGAACTGCTCCGTGCTCCCTGTCTTGCCCGTCAAGCACAGGCCAAACGTGTTCCATATGTAGTAGAACACGGCATTGAGTCCTGACTTGTGGACAGTGGCGCCAGTCTTGGGCAGCAGGACGCCCTCCTTGTTGACAGGCCATCTGTAGCCGATGGCGTCCAGGAAGTCGACGATCTCGTCGGCGGTGGGGACAGGAGGAAAGCGCTTCTTCTTGGGGAAGTTAAGCACGTTTCTGAGTGTTCCAAATCCAAAGGAAATGAGGTTGTCCCTGATTTGGAACTTGATCACCTCGCGCAGGACGCCCTTGGAGTTCTTCTCCTTGGTAACCGTGGCAGTAGACCACAGTTGTTGTAGCATGGGCTTGTTCGGTTTGGGGTCCAAGGTGAAAGCCGTCTTCAGAGGGCTTCGCATCAGAAAGTCCTTGGCTGGAATAAGATATTCCTTGTCTTCAGGAATATCAAACAGAGCAAGAACGTTGTTCTGTTTGAATTGAACGTCATGAGCAGGGATGACGATCGGCAGGCTTTCAGAAGAGGATAGTGGAGTAGCCTCAGAGGAGAGTTGAGCGTCCAGAGAAGAAGTAGTAGCAGCCATCCTGTTAGAAACATAAAAATAACATATATGGATGATTAAGAGTCCAAAATATGCATTTTTCTTCATTTTTCAATGAACACAAAGTATGTTCATAAAAATGGTGAAATCCTTTATACTTAGAATAGATTAGATACCAAAATTCACAAAAGGAATGTGTTTTGGTATTAAAAAGAACTTCCATTTTAATGAAAAGATATTAAAATGGGAGTTTATGACTGTTTCTTAAAAGAAATAGGAAAAGTCATGTTAAACAGTTTTAACAAAAAATATTTGAAGATTTTATGAAAACTAAGATCAAACGAAGTGATCTTAGGGTTTTTGGAAAAACGTTTATCAAAATAAGTTGTTTTTAGAGAAAGAATACCAACTTAGATTGTAGAAAGAACAAAGAACAAAAAGGAAACTTACGTTGATCTTGTTAAAAGAAGTGGTAAGTGTGTGTTCTTGGTGTTCTTGAGGAAGAAGATTCTTGCTTTTTCTTGCTTTGAATGCTTTGAGAGTATTATGTGAGCGTAAAGAGTGAAAAGGATTACGAGTGAGGTTTTTATACCTCGTGGTAGGAGAGAGAAGAAAAAGGATGAGAGAGAAAAGAGCGGCTAAATTCAAACGTTATGATGAAAAAGAAGCTCGACGCGCGTTCACGCGCCTGACACACGTAGTGGGGAACAGAAAACGTCCCATTACGTGTCAGTGCAGATGAAAAGTTTGTTTTATTAGAAAAACTAAAAACCACCTTTTCAGGGGATGATTCCAATTTGGTGAAAGATATGTTTTATGGGAATCGGAGTACTTATCAGATAAGTACTGTTTTGGGAAAATCCTCTTATCACATTTAATGCGATAGGGTTTCAGTAGCAGAGGAGAGAAATACTTACCTGAGAATCATCAGTATTCGGATTTTGAACATAGATTTTGTAAGTACTGAATAGAGTTATCCTCTGAAGAAGAGTTATTCAGGAGTTGTTAATAAAAGAGGTCCTGAGGGAATATGAGGACTTTAACAACTGTTTGTCCTGAGAACTTCTATTCTTCAGGATTTAACATCCCAAGTTCACTGAGGAGCATATTAAAACGCGTCACATCCAGTGGTTTGGTAAAGAGGTCAGCAAGCTGATATTCAGTAGGGACAAAATGGAGTTCAATATCACCATTCATCACATGATCCCTGATGAAGTGATATCTCACTTCAATGTGCTTTGTCTTAGAGTGTAAGACAGGATTGTTAGCAATGGCTATTGCTGAAGTGTTGTCACAGTAGATCGGAATTTTGGAGAGTTGTATGTCATAGTCCTGAAGTTGATTTCTCAGCCACAGGACCTGAGCACAACATATTCCTGCTGCAACATATTCAGCTTCAGCAGTTGATGTGGACACAGAGTTCTGCTTTTTGCTAGTCCAACTCACCAACTTGCCACCTAAAAGGTGACAGCCACCAGTAGTGCTTTTCCTGTCAATCTTACATCCTGCAAAGTCACTATCAGAATAAGCTGTTAGATCGAACCCTGAGTCCTTGGAGTACCAAAGACCCATGTTAGGAGTTCCCTTCAGGTATCTGAAGATCCGCTTTACAGCGGTCAGATGGGATTCTTTGGGTTCAGCCTGATAACGAGCACAGAGACATGTAGAATACATGATATCAGGACGACTCGCTGTAAGATACAGCAGTGAGCCAATCATTCCTCTATAGAGAGTCACATCAACAGATTTCCCTTTGGAATCCTTGTCAAGAGACAGAGGAGGAGCCATTGGAGTCTTCATCGGTGTACAGGATGTGAGATCAAATTTCTTCAGCATCTCATGTACATATTTACCTTGATTGATGAAAATTCCCTTTTCAGATTGCTTGATCTGAAGTCCTAAAAAGAATGTTAGTTCGCCCATCATAGACATTTTATATTCAGATTTCATGAGCAACTCAAACTTTTCGCAGAGTTTGGGATTTGTGGATCCAAAGATAATGTCATCGACATATATCTGGACAAGAAGGATATGCTTAGAATATTTCTTTAGAAATAAGGTGCTATCAATCTTTCCACGAACAAAACCTTTAGAGAGAAGAAAGGTTGAGAGGGTATCATACCAGGCACGAGGAGCCTGTTTTAACCCATAGAGAGCCTTGTTTAACTTGTAGACGTGATCAGGGAACTTAGGATCTACAAAGCCAGGAGGCTGAGCCACATAGACTTCTTCATTAAGTTTTCCATTCAGAAAGGCATTTTTAATGTCCATCTGATAAACCTTGAAGTTCATATGTGCTGCAAAAGCTAGGAAGAGTCGAATTGCTTCGAGCCTAGCAACAGGAGCAAAAGTTTCATCGTAATCAATGCCCTCTTCCTGCCTGTATCCCTGAGCCACAAGGCGAGCCTTGTTTCGAATAATTGTACCAATCTCATCAAGTTTATTTCGAAAAATCCACTTGGAACCAATGATTGTACGTTTTCGAGGCCTAGGGACGAGAAGCCAGACATTGTTTCTGATGAACTCTGCTAGCTCTTCCTGCATGGCTGAGACCCAGGCAGGATCACGCAAAGCATCATCTATTTCTTTAGGTTCATTTTCAGAGATAAAATTTACATAAAGACAGACGTTACCAGCTTGACGTCTAGTTTTCACACCAGAAGAAGGGTTTCCAAGAACTTGATCAATGGGATGATCTTTGGTCCATCGGAGAGCAGGTGGTTGATACACCTGTCCTGAAGAAGATGCTTCATTGGATGATGGATCAGGAAGAAGATTTGTAGGAGATGGTTCACTAACAGTGGATTGAGAGAAGTCTTCACTGTTAGTAGGTTGATCAGGTTCAGGGGGTGTGATTTGAGTGATAGGGGTGGCATTTATGAGAGGTGGAGTGGTTATATCAGAGGGTGGAATTGGATTTTCTTCAAAACCATCTGGAAGGTCTTGAGGAGAGGGATCAGCAATGGGAGGTTCAGGGACTTGAAAGAAAGAGTCAGCCCACTGATTGATTTCAGTATTATCATTTGGGTGAGGAAAGGTAGGACCCGATTCATCAAACTTGACATGAATCGTTTCCTCAATTGCTTGTCTTCGTTTGTTGAACACACGGAAGGTTTTAGAAATGGATGAGTATCCGAGGAAAATTCCATCATCAGATTTGGAATCAAACTTTCCAAGACTGTCTTTGTTGTTTAAGATGTAGCAGACACAACCAAAGATATGGAGATGTTTGATTGATGGTTTCCTGTTACGAAAAAGTTCGTAAGCAGTCCTTCTGAAACGCTTGACAATCAGAGATCTGTTCTGAGTATAGCAAGCAGTATTTACAGCTTCAGCCCAGAACTGAGTGGCAAGATTGGCTTCACTCAGCATAGATCTCGCAGCTTCAATCAGCGTCCTGTTCCGTCTTTCAGCAACACCATTTTGCTGAGGAGTTCTCACAGAGGAAAAGTTTTGAGAGATACCTTTCTGTTCAAAGAAGGATTCCAGGGTACTGTTTTTGAACTCAGTCCCATGGTCACTCCTTATTGAACGAACAGTAAGGTTGTTGAGTTTTTCCATCTTCCTGACGAACAGGATGATTTCTTCAGGAGCATCACTCTTGGCACGTAAGAAGAAAACCCAAGTATATCTGGAATATTCATCTACGATCACCAGAGTATATTTCTTTCCACCAATGGATTGGACATTAACAGGTCCAAAGAGATCCATGTGGAGAAGTTGTAGAGAGAGCTGATGGAGGAGATCTGCTTGGACTTGAAACTAGCCCTGGTCTGTTTTCCTTTCTCACATGCTGCACAAAGAGATTCCTTTGTATAGCGATAGTCAGGAAGACCAATGACCAGGTCGTTGATGCAGAGTTGATTCAGCGTCTTGAAGTTGAGATGAGAGAGACGCTTGTGCCATAGCCAATTCATATCAGTGGAAGCACGTGATACGAAACAGAAGTTATCAGTGGAAGTATTCATATTGATGATGTAGATATCTGCATGTCTAACACCATTGAGAATGACTTCCTTTTTCCTGTTCTTGACTTTGCACTTTTTCTTAGAGAAAGAAACTTTGTGATTCTTATCACACAGCTGACTGATGCTCAGAAGATTATGCATCAGGCCTTCAACATAAGCAACTCTTTTGAAAGTAGTTACTCCGTTGGTCAGAGTGCCATACCCTCGGGTTTGGCCTTTACCGTTTCCGCCAAAGGTCACAGCAGGACCTCTTTCTTCACGGTAGTTAATGAGGACAGATTTAGAACCAGTCATGTGTCGAGAGCATCCACTGTCCAAGTACCAGATGCCCTTATCCTGTAAAATACAGAGTTTAAGTTTTCTTTGGTACCCATAGAACTATGGATCCAGAGTTATCAGTAGGACTGGTTGAGTCAGTGTCAGCCTTTACTGAAGTATCAGTACAGGAGGCTGGAGTCTTGACTGAAGAAACAGTCTTGACAACCTTCTTTCCTTTGACTGATTTCTCAATCTTGGGAATTTTCTTTACCTTAGCAGATTTTTCAGCTTTGGTAGCAACAGAACACTTACTCGCAATATGGTCATTTAATCCACAGTGATAACATTTGCGATATTGAAAGCGTTTAGTGTGGTCCAGAAAGTTTTTGAACTTTAAGTGAGCAGGACCTGCACCAAGTATGCCTTTAGCATTTGACATAGGAGGAATTGGAGTCTTCTCCTTAGTCGTTTGCTTTAGGTCAATCTTCAGTCTGGGAGCAGAACTCTGAGAAAGAGACTTAGTTCCAGAGACTGAAGGACCACCACCCAGAACCTTGTTCTTGGGTTTAGGACCCTTGGTCTTTGAAGGTGTTTCAGTTTTGGATTTATCCTTGACTGTTTTCTTTTTGCTCTTAGGAGCACCTTCAGGGTGAGTGATAGAAGAAGAGGAAGAAGGGGTGTTTTCAGAGGTATTAGGAAGAGGAATAGAAGAAACAAATTTTCCAAATTTTAACATGGAACTATCAGACTTAGTTTCCTCTTTCTTGTATCCACGAAAGAATCCAAGACCTCTTTTGCTTTTGTCAGGCCTCCCTGAAGCTAATATTTCATCAACTTTTTCAGAGGCATCACTCCATCCTTTGATGGTGACTTTTTCAGCATTTAATTGGGCAAGGGCCTTCTCTTTGGCAGCAAGAGCCAATTCTCTTTCAATACACAGAGTTTTGTTTACAGAGACCTGGTCCTTATAATTTTCTTCCACAATGGTAAGCTGTTTTAATTTTTCTTGACATTCTTTGAGTTGTCCTCTAAGATCAATGTTCATTTTTTCAGCAGAGGTTTTACCATTGAGAGCTTTGTAAAGATCGAGAGTAACCAGGTCTAACTGAGTTAAGCTTTCAAGAGGGATGAGAGGAATAGGTACCTGACTGGAAGAATCAGTCGCAGAGGTGGAAGCTTCAGGAGTTGTGGAAGAAGAAGTTTTAGGATCCTGAGGAGGAATCTCTTCAGGAACCTCTTCTATCTTAGCCATGAGAGCTAACATAGGTTCCTCAATTATGGCCATGAGTGCCACTTGAGTATCTTCCTCATCAGACGAGTCATCAGAGGAGACATCATCCCAGTCGCAGTCTTCTGCGATTAAACCTTTGCCTTTACGCTGAGTTTTCATCTTCTTGTACTTTTCTTTCAGGCGTTGGTACTTGGGGTTCTTAGAAGAAGATTTAGCAGAGGAAGGAGCAAACTGACTTTTTCTGTACCTGCAATCATTAGCAAAGTGTCCTTTGCCCTGACAGTTGTAGCAGATAGCAGTGGCCTTGTCAACAGGATCTGACTTAGGCTTGTCAGTAATAGAAAGATGTTTCTTTTTATGAAAGTTTCCCTTTTTGGCAAACTTTTTGAAAGATTTGGTTAGAAGAGCAAGAGATTCATTGAATTCAGGATCTTCTGACATGTCAGAGTCAGAAGATTCTAATTCAGTAATAGTTACTGAAGAAGAAGAGGTAGCAGCAGGAGGAACTGAATCAGAAACCAATGCAACAGATGTGCTTTTGGATTCTTTAGAGTCTCTTATGAGATTCTTTTTCAGTTTCTTCTGTTGTTCACGGTTTAGAAGAATACCGTACAACTCACTTAATGTGAGTGTCTTTATGTCCTTTGACATAGTTAAACAGGAGGTGTAAATTTCCCAATGTTCAGGAAGAGCTTCCATGAACTTGGTAACCACCTCAGAGTTAGAGTAGGTAGTACCGATGGTCTTCAGATCAATCAGAAGACAGTTGAATCTCTGATGTAGCTGGGAGAGAGTTTCATCCTTCTGATGAATAAAGCTTTCGTATTGTCGAACCAAGAAAATCTTTCTTGATTCCATTAGTACGGCGGTACCTTCATATTGAACACAGAGAGTGTCCCATATCTCCTTAGCAGAGCGAAGGTGACAGACAGAATGAAAGACATCGTCAGGGAGTGACATGGCGATGAGAGATCTAGCCTTGGTGTCAATGTTGACCAGGCGTCTATCTTCATCATTCCAGTCAGTTACGGGCTTCACCAGTTCTCTTTCGGGAACAGCAGGTTGGCCACCAGCAGCAGGAATGGGGTGGACGGTTTGTGTAGGCACATGTGGTCCGTTTTCCAGAAAGTAAGGAATCTGGGGATCAGAACCAGAGAGGAAAAGTTCCATCCTGGTTTTCCAAAGAGAGAAGTTGTCTTTGTTAAACCGAGGAGGCTTTCCAGCAGAGCCGGTATCAAAGTAGTTATCCTTAGCTTGAAGAGCCATAGAATAGGAAGAGAGAGGATCACAAGATTTTTCTTAAGAAGAAAATGAGAGCTTGTATCTGCTCTGATACCACTTGTTGGTCCCAAATAGGTGACCTTCAAGTAAGGATAGTGATTGGGATTATAGAAGGGGGGGGTTGAATATAATCACACAAATTTCTCTCTTTTAAATTCTTGTTTTATAAACAATATGAATTTACAGATTGTTGCGGAAATAGAAAAGACAAATAGTCTAAACTAAACAATCTAAGGTCTTTCACTATGCACTAAGTGAGAGGAGAATAAAGAAAGAAGATAGAGGGATAAAGAGAGAAAGGACTTGAGTATTTTAGGATGAAGAAGAAGTCTGGAGAACATCTCTTCACGTCCTATTTATACTCCATGCATTAAATGCATGCAGACCTACTATTGCAACGTGTCACAATGTGAGAGGTCTGTTGTACTATTTACTATAAACAAATACTCTTTGCATGGTGTGCAAAAGAGGATGTTTGTAAACAGTTGCCTTATGGTCTGATAAGTACGGAGGGAACAGTAAAGTAACTGCCCTTATGTACTATTGTGTCAGAAAAGGCGTGTAATCCTTTTGTGCATTAGACTAAGACATTATTCTAATCCTTCAGGATCAGGATACTGATCAGTGACTAGATTCCTGAAACTGGGGACGTTCAGGGTCACATGTATCCTGATGAGTCTTCAGGATGTCATACGATGGTGAACAGATTGCTATCACTGAGTTCCGTCTTCAGATCACGAGCATGCTGTTCCTGTCATCAGCTATTTCTTCGACGTCGCTGATGGTTCGTTGTGTATGATCTTAATGTCTTCAGGAGGAGGTCTTCACTTCAGTGGACAGGATCAGTAGACTGCAGAACAGACTCGTTAGTCTCCTGATCCTGATCCTGAAATCTATAAAGTTAAGTTACAGCATAAGTAACATGGAATAACACTGAACAGACTCAGTGATAATTCCTCAAGCTATAACAGAAGTAAAAACCTATTCACTAAGTAAAGATTCAGGATCATTATCATTTCATCAGGTCTTAGGAGAGCTGGATCAACAAGGGACCTTAGTCATTATCTTTTATAAACCATAAGGACCAAGTTTGCATTTAACTCTAAAATATATAAATATAAAAGTAATAATAACTATTACATAGATAAAAAAAAAAGTTAAAACATTAATGATGGTTAATAAATGAGATGAGTGAAACATTATATGATTAACTAATGATTACATATAGATAGGTGTCTAAATAGTAATTAGAGAGGTATCTTAAGAGCATCTCCAACATCTTTGCTAAAATAGGAAAAAGTGAGGTTTTGGTTGCTAAAAAGCTCCAACAGCATTGCTATCTCATTCTCTAAAATAGAAAAACTTGGAAAAATCTCTAGATATAGAGAAACCTCTAAAAGTGGAGAGAGAAACATTATTTTAATTAATATTTTCCACCCTAAGATCACAAACTATGCCACCTGCGATCTAATATCGCGACCCACACTCACCATCCAATCAAGCATGTTCCGTAGTTGCTTCGAAGATCACATCTAATTAACATGAGGTTTGATATATTTTTGTTCTTTTATTTGAAGCTCTTCTTAATTGATCCTATTAATTTATGTATTACATATGATTATGAAAACTTTATGTTAGAAAAATAAAACTTTGACACTATTAATCGTTTGATTACATGTTTGGACTGTTTCTGAATCTCTTTAAAACATTTGATCGTTTTATTTGATTAAATTATTGTATTTGACTTGTTATAAATGAAATAAAACTACAATTAAGTGATTTTGTCATACATAGTGATTCTAATATAAAAAAAAATTTCTCGAATTTAAATACAAAACTTTACTTTCGAACTCTTTAATTAACTTTCTTGTATTGTTTCAATTTCAAATTTTAAACAAATTTAAATAACAGATGACGATTTTTCTTATATAAAAACAAAACTAACTAACGAATGGAAACAATCTACCTAAATTCAAACATAGATTCGCATAGAATCGAAATAGCTTTTGATTGTTAATTATCATAACACAATATTCAACAAGGGATCGTTTTATAATGTTCTTCCTAAACATGCTTCTAAAAACCTTTATGATCAATACTTAATTGGTGAGATTAGTATTGAATTTTTCTTTACCAGAAACAACATTCTATAGGAAGATATAATGTAACGTTGCTCTTTAAAAATGTTTTAAAAAAACATGTATGATAAGATATGATTAGGATCGTGGATAATATCATTAAATAAAAAGAAAGAAAATTTGATAAGTTGTAAAACGGTGGAAGTTTGGAAGAAAATGTATCTATGTATTATCTCTTAAATCTATAATTATTCTAATATAGAAAGCATGAATAGGTATATTAAACGAGAGCCCGACTAAAGTGGTAAGTTAGTTTTCGTGTATGAATTCTTCACTCTGATTGCAACCTCATAAAATGGATGGAGAAGACAACGACATCCCATTTGACTACTTGGGATGTTTTCCACCTTATACTCTTTATTCCTTATAGTCTTTTGATTGTGAGATAATCGAATGTTTATAACATACCAAACTATTTAACTAAAACCATATAGTAATCTAAAAAATAACTTTTTAGATTGCATAAGATGTACTCGAGTGAAACATAGTTCGAAACCCATCTAATGGTTTATACTATGAAAAATGTCTATTTAGTGAGCATCTCCAACAGCTTCTCCAAAATAGAAAAGGAAAAAAGTTCAAATCTTCAAAAAAAAAAAATTTAGTTTCATCTATAACATATTTTTATTTTAAAGATTGTACAATTAATTATATTATTAAAATATTTAATACTATTAATAAAGATTTTAAAGATTGTACAATTAATTATAGGGTTTACTTCATGAAAGTGTATCCAACTTGTCACGAAAAGTTATTGTATGTATTGTACTTCCATTTCTACCATTTGACGTATCAAAACTATCAAAACCTATATTTAATGTATTTCGTGACAAATTAGATACACTTTCATGACAAGTTGGATACATTAAATGTTAGGTTTTGATAAAGTTTGAAACATACAATAACCATTTTTTAAACTCTGATACGTCAAATGGTAAAAATGGAAGTACGATACATACAATAACTTTTTAACAAGTTGGATACACTTTCGTGAAGTAAACCCTTAATTATATTATTAAAATATTTAACTCTAGGCCCAAGTTTGTACGTCCCTTGTGTACGCACACACATACACACACAGCTGAGAGAGCCTTCTAGCACCAATTTTGATTTAACTTTTACAATCTTGATACCATTTATAAACCCAATATTCATCTCAATTGCTACATTTTGTTGATTAATTCGAATTCACTATGTCCCGTTCTAGTAGCTTTATATACCAAAAAGAATCTCACATGAGACCATCCAAACTAAACCCATGAACACCTTTCCATTTCGAGATTGAATTTGATTACATTTTTGGTTCTGAAATGGGTATAAACACCTTCTTTTTCTTCCAAAAATGGTATCATGTATAGTTGAAATGTATCCCTTTAGGAACTCCACATTCTGAGGTAATTTATATTCGTCTAGCCTCCTCTTGGCATTCTCGAAAAATTGATCCGGTCTTGCCTCTATTGGAAGAAGTGTAATATCCGCTTGACTTCAATCATTTCCCCTTTAAGTGTTTATAAGTACCAACCTTATTTTCCTAAAATGACCTTTTAATTTGAAAATTAATCTAAAAATTCCATATATCATTTGTCACACATTAAATATATGGGGAAAGTGAGTATGTGGCGATACAAGCTTAAGCTTAGGTACATTACCCATCAAAACTATGTAGTTTTAGTTTTGATTAAAACAACAGCAAGATCTTCAACATCAAGATCGATTCCAATAGATGTTCCAAAAATCGATTTCAATAGAATCCCAAAATCGATTTAAAATCCAGCGACCAGATAGATCTTCAACATCAAGCGATATTGCATCGAATTCCAAGCTCCAAATTGAATTTCAAACTCCAATCCATATTCAACATCACGATCAAATTCAACAGCAAGCTAATACCCAACGGTATTCAACATCCAACAATTTCAACAATCCAAAATCGGTTTCAATTCAACATCCAAAATCGATCAGCAACAATCCAGCGAATTTCAAAATCGATTTCAAATTGATTTCAACAACAACCTATTTCAAGTTGATTTCTTCAATATGGAAAAATTACACCCCTCTCCCAATCGACAGTAGCTCTTAAATTTGATTTCTTCAATGGACAGACCATTCAAAATTGATTTCCACAGATAGCGATCTCTTCATCCAAATCTATTTCATCCCAAGTGATTTCTTCATCCAAATCGATTTGTTGAAATCAACAGCCTTGAAATCGATCCTTGGATCGATTTTGTTGAATTCAATTTTGAAAATAGCTGGATATGTGAATTCGATTTTGAAATCAAAGTTGGAATCGATTTGTTGAATTCGATTTTGAAATCACTGGATGTTGACTTGAATTTGTTGAAATCCACAGCCTTAAAATCGATTTTGTTAAATTCGATTTTAAAGGTGTTGGATGTTGAATTCGATTTGTTGAAATTGATTTGTTGGAATGGATTTTGAGAGTTGCTCTCGACTAGAGAGGTGATGAATTGTTTTGGGTTAATTTCATGTATGACCTTATTAAACCTTAAAATATCATATTTACTCAATCTAATCTATAAATATCATATATACCCTTATTAACCTATTAAAATATCATATTTATCTAAATAGTCATTTTTATCAATTTTCAATTATTTTTAAGTCAAGTTAAATAATTAAAAGATATTAAATGTCTATTATACCCCTTTTAAATTTAATTGTTTTTCATTTAAGTTCTTATAGTTTAAAAAACCAAAAAAAAAAAAAAAACATTAAATTCCACCTTCTCCGTGTGCGACTGCCGGCCACCGGAGAAGATGAAGATGATGCTCAAAAATCAAAATAGCTCCATTGCTGCACAAAGTTCAAATAGCCTCCACCCCTTTATCAATTACAAAACCCTCCATCAAATTCTCTTAAAATTCCCAAATTCCTTTAACTTAATTCTCTCCAATTCAATTTCATCCTCATCGTTTTTTTGTAGAGGATTCTTCAAGTCCTTCCATTTCTAGTTTCGATGTAATATCACGCTCACCAACAATGGGTTGTTGTTTAACCATCGACAGCACTGCTGCCGGAGACGACCACCACCACCATCATTTTGCCCGCAAACCCATTTTGAAACTATCTGGATGTCCACCGCCGCTGCCGTCGGAGATGACGACCAACACCATCATGTCATCCTCAAAACCATTTCGAAAGTACGTGGAGGTCCGCCGCCGCCGCTGGCGCTGCCGGAGACGACCACCACCACCATCTTGTCTCCCACAAACCCAATGTGAAACTACGTGGAGGTCCGCTGCTCTCGGAAAAAGAATTAGTGAAAGAAGTCCTCTTAGAAAATTCAAGTCTGGAAACTACGTCATTCGATTCACCAAGAATAGAGTTTTCGAGGTCTCGTCGGAGATGTATATTTACAGCGAGAGCTTTTTCGCTGCAACGACAACGATGTCGTTTACGACAGATCTCAAGAGAAGCGAAATCAGATACGATGAAGAAGGAGAAGTTAACCAGAAAATAAAGAAGAATTTTTCTCGACAGTGATGAATGATGTAGAATAGTGATAGAAAGTAAGAATTGCGATAAAGATGAAGATTAGGAAGAAGAAGCCACTCAATGTATATGAAATTTGTTTTGATTTTCTTAGATAAAAAACATATTTAAATAAGAATTAAACTAAAATAAAGGGTATAATAATCATTTAATTATTTTTTAGTATTAAATTTGATCAAAATTTGTTAAAAATAATTATTTGGGTAAATATGATATTTGGATAGGTTAGGTAAGGCATATATAATATTTATAAATTAGGTTGGGTATATATGATATTTTGAACTTTAATAAGGGTATATATGAAATTAACCCCATTGTTTTTAGATTTTAATCAAAACTAGGTAGTTTTGATGGGTAATGTTCCTAAACTTGTATACATGACATCCATACACTCACTTTTCCCTAAATATATTCTTATAAATTTCATTAAAATTCATGTTGATGGTGTGAATTCATATTTTAATTTGACTTCAACCGGTATCTAAATTAATTGTATATGTACAAACGCTAATACAAATTTGAAGCATTTTTATTGTGTACAAATATATAAAAAGAACTCGTTTTTCTTAAAGCTAGCAACTTCTTGGAATCTTGAGTATTCGAATTTCTTTTGAAGTTTAAATAATATTCCACTAATTATTAATGTAGGATTTCATGTATATATGCTATAGAATATTTTTTACCAATTATATATTTTATCACTATTTGTCTGCATTACTACAACATCAACAGCCTGGTTGGTGTATATGTTTGGGTAGATGGGTACGGAGATATTTTAATGTATTTATGTTGATTTAAGCAATATTTTTATTGCTAAGAAGTAAACATATCTTTATATATTTTGGTTGCTTCTATTTCATTTAATGAATTTATGTGGTTTTAAAGGAGTGTCTTCTTTGGCTATCGGTTTTATGAAGCATATTTTCGTAATACTAGGAGTCAATATTTATTTCATATATGTTAAAACATGTTTATTTATTCGGTTATGAGTAAGTTTTATAAAGTTCAAATGCATTAATATGCATGTACTAATAAGTTACAAATGTTGTATAATATAGTGAAAATATTGTATATATATATAGTTGTATATGAGATTTCAAAAATTATGTTAAAAAATTGATATATATATATATATATAGAGAGAGAGAGAGAGAGAGAGAGAGAGAGAGAGAAAAGTTCAATTGAAAACTCATTTTTCATTATATAACGTCAGGACCACTAAAATCGTGGCACGTGACAATATTGACTCTAAATGTCATGCATTATTCAGAGTGAATAAAGCTTAGGCGCCTTTATTCACTCTGAATAATGCATAAGCTTTATTCACTCTGAATAATGCATGATATTCATATTGAATATTGCCATGTGGCGCTATTTTAGTGGTCCTCACGTTCACAACCAAAATTGATTTCACATTTGAACCTAACCCTATATATATATAGTGGAAAGTTCAAATGTTAATCACCTTTTCATTGTGAACATGAGGACGAATCTTAGTCACTCATCCGATCAATAAAGACGTCTTTGATCGGTCCCCCGTTAGTAATCTCTACCCTTCCATGAATCGCGTCAATCTTCCGTGATCGCGTCCACCGTAACCGAAGATGTGTAGCTGAGATTCGTCATCATGTTTACAACCACAATTAAGTTTACACTTCAACCTGACCCTATATGAGTATCAAATTCAAAAGAACAAAATACTTATTTTTAATGTAATTTGTTTAATTAAAAAAATTAATTATATGCAACACAACTTGGATTTTTAAAGTTGAGATATATGCGTGAAATTTTAAACTTGATCCGTTCATTTTAGGGGTGTTTGGGATTCCATTTTGAGTTCAAAAGTGCTTTTTACCAAAAGTCCTTATTGACTTATGGTGTTGGGGAAAAGGAGTTTTTAGAATGGTGTTTGGATTAGCTTATTGAGATAGTATGAGATGGTAATGAAATAAGTCAATAAGTTAGGTTTTTGTTACTTATGAAAACTCCATTTTGCTTCCTTCTCCAAATGGAGTTTCAAAAGGACTTTTGTATTTGCCAAACATGTTTTTTAACTTATTGACTTCTTGAAGAAGTCAATAAGTTAAAAAGGAGTTTCAAAATGGAATCCCAAACACCCTCGAACGGAGTTTCCTTGTGTTTTGTAGTTCTTGTTGTTATTAACAGCAAGCGAGCGTGGGCGAGCGATCAGTCAACAGCAAGCGAGCGGGGGCGAGTGATCTACTGCTGCAGGTGATCTAGAATATCTAACTCAGAGCAGATAGTGCTTTCCGGGGGGAAGCACGAACGGAGTTTCCTTGTGTTTTGTAGTTCTTGTTTTTATTCCCTCAGTAAGATAAGACGAAAAGAGGGCCTTTTAACAGCCGTTTAGTTTTATATAACATAGATGGTCTAAAGGTAGTTAAACATGGGTTTAAAGTGCCTACACGGGCTTCTCTGCGAGGGTTAAGCCGCCCTCAGAGAGCTCTTCTCGAGCTTCTCTGCGTGCTTTCTAGCCGCTTTTAAGCCTGACTGCAGAGCTCCATTGGCAGTTATAAGCTAGCAAGAACATCGTAAAAAGATAAAATTAGGAGTTTTAAAGTTAGAGACATAAATACTTTATAACACGATATAAATGATTTAGAGCAATTTATGGATTTTGTCACTAGAAAACAAAGCTGCCATTTTAGATAGACGAAACCATCAAAAAATCGATGGATCTGTCGGAAGTGATTGGTTGGATTTTTAATGGTCGGGGATTACATTACCGACTGATCACCGACTGCTTTTATTTCCAATTGAAATTAAATGTAAAAAATAATTATTTTTATTTTATTTGCCACGGGATTTTCAAAATTAATTTTTTATATTTTGTTAAAACGATTAATAAAATAGTATCATTAACTTAAATTAATTGACAGTTATAAATAATATTTTTAAGAGTAAACTACAAATTTGGTCCCTGAAGTTTACCCAAATCTGTACGTTTCGTCCTTGAACTTCAAAAACTACAAAAAACGTACCTGAACTTCCAATTTTGCAATGCGTTTCGTCCCTGATCACTAACGCCGTTTGAAATCAGTTAACTAAGGGGTTATTTTCCAAAAATGAAAGACAAGGGGCTAAATTGTAAGAATCACACACTCTCTCTTTATCATCTCCATCATCTTCATCTACTAACACCACCACACCAACCACCACCACCACAACCACAACCACAGTCACCACCTCCAAACCACCACAGCCACCACCACCAACCCTACCAGTGACCCCTTTTACCAACGCCGCCACCGCCTGAAACCTCTAACCTCCAAACTGCTGTCGCCTCCCTCCTGCGACCTCCAAACCGCCGCCGCCCGTCTGCCACCTCCAAAGCGCCGTCGCCGCCTGTCTGAAACCTCCAAACTACCGTCGCACGCTGCCGCCCGATTTGAAGTGGTAGTGAGCAGATCCTAAACCGTCGCTGCGACCTCCAAACCGTCGTTGTGGTTTTCAACGATTTTCAGATCTGGTGGGTTATGATTTCAGATCTGGTGGGGGTTATGATTTCAGATTTGGTGGGGGTTTGATTTCAGATCTGGTGGTGTGGTGGTGGTGGTGGTGGGTGTGATGGAGATGGTGGTGGTGGTGGGTGTGGTGGAGATGGTGGTGGTGTTGGTGTGGCTGTGGTGGTTGTGAGGGAGATGGTGGTGGTGGTTGTGGTGGCGATGGTGGTGATGTTGGTGTGGCTGTGCTGGTTGTGATGGAGATGGTGGTGGTGTTGGTGTGGTGGAGATGGTGGTGGTGGTTGTGGTAGAGATGGTGGTGGTGGTGGTTGTGGTAGAGGTGGTGGTGGTGTGGTTGTGGTAGAGATGGTGGTGGAGGTAGTGGTTTGGAGGTGGTGGTGGTGGGTGGGTGATGGTAGTTGGTGGTGGTGGTGGTGTAATAAAGATGATGAAGATGAAGAAGATAAGAGAGAGAAAGAGAGAGTTACAATATGGTCCCTAAGGTTATAAATGTACAAAAGAGCCCCTCACTTAACTGAGTTCAAACGGCGTTAGTGAGCAGAGACGAAACCTGTTGCGAAAATGGAACCTTGGGTACGCTTTTTGTAGTTTTTGAAGTTCAAGGACGAAACGTGCAGATTTGGGTAAACTTCAGGGACCAAATTTGTAGTTTACTCTATTTTTAATTAATATTAAATTAATTAATACTTATGGATAACAAAAATTAAAATTAAAGTAATAATAATTGTTAAATAATATGTTACTTTAAAGTAGTAATAAGAAATAAATTATACCTTTAATTAAAATAAATAATAATTACTGAATACTACAACAAATAAATAAAAATCAAATAATCGATCTGTCTAAAAATCCAGCGCTGATTAAAGATAGATTTCCAACGAATTATTTAATTTTTATTTTTTAATTTAATTACAAATGAAATCTGTCTGTAATTAGGGACTGATTAACAACGGATTTAAAAAAATTAAATTGAATCCGTCAGTATTTCTTCGGTGTTTAGTCGGTAATTTTGGTCGGAAAATCCAGATTTTCTAGTAGTGGGTCCTATGGTTTTTGGTTTTCGTTCTTAAATTTCATTCATCCAAAAACCCATATGGTATGGATTTTTTTCTTGGTTTTAGTCCCTTCTACTCACGATTGTTAACTTTCAGTTGTTAGATCCCTTATCAAATGAGGATACTTTCGTCCTTTCAAGTTCATAATCATCTTTATCATCATCATCATCATCATCATCTACCACCATCACGAAACATCCACCCATTATGATCTTGCTCTTTGGAAATCAAGAACCACCACCCACCAACATCTAACACTCCAAAAATGGTAATGAAAAAGCTTTTGTAGAATCATCAACTATTCAAGAATAGTGTTCAAATTTTTTTGATAGTTAAACCTATGAATAAGAATATTTGTACAACTTCAAATCTAAACATTATAAACATATACAACAACCTTATGCAAATTCATTCAAAAATCAAAACCTAATTGATATAATAACTAATGAAACCCAAATTGAACCAATAACTAATCTAAACCCTAATTGTTCTCATATAGGAGGATATTGAAGAAACACATGAAGCAAAAATAGGTTCCTCATGGGATCTTGAATAGCACATGAAGCATAAGAACCTATTATTCTTGTAGTTTCCTCTCCATCTATTTGGAAGAAACAAGCCTTTATCATCATTGCAAGAGTGGTCAGTGGCACAACCAAAGAATAGCATCGCGAAGAAGGGGAATAGTGAGCAAGAGGGAAAGCAAAGGAAATTGCAAAAGGGAGAAATACAACAATCATAGAAGCGTTGGATCCCTAGTTGGCTTTCATCATTACCAAGAGCTTTAGTCGTTGTCGCCTGATGGAAAGTTTATTCAACAAAGGAGAGAGATAGAGAGAAAGAGGTATGAATTAATTGGATTGGGCAAAACCTTAGGTGGTAGAATTCAATGACCATTTTACCATCGTGTACAAGGTCATGAGGAGTCAAGAGAAGTGAATCAAACACGATTAATGAAAGGGATCAAGAGAAGTTATCCAGGTTTGTATTCCGTTGCGAAATGATCTATGATTATCAAGATCATTGCTATTATCACTAAGTTTTATTTGAAACAACAACCATTCATTAACAAGGCTAGCAAACCACTAGCAAAAACAGAGCAGAATTACATTATGAGACAGCCTTTTTGGACAAATTCTCTACAACAGAGGGTCTCTAACAGTCTCCTTACTCCTAGCCATAACCAACTAAAAGACTTTACGATAATTGGATCTTTAATAGAATCCTTCCGAGGAGGGATACGGTTGAAAATATAACTGGATCCTAAGGCACCATAATAAATAACACCTAATAGAGAACACCGCTCCAAGTGTTGTCTTACAATGTTCTGGATGTTTGAAGCTTGAATTATTCCGTCAACCATATCTTGCATCATCTTGTGGGCAGAAAGAAATAGTCTATAAGTTCTTAGACATGTACAAGCTATTAAAATATTTAATAAAGTAAAAAAAGAGATCCACTGTAGCTTCAAGTCTCAGATCTAGGGAAAAAAGGGAAGGGATGTCTTTTTGCTTCTTTGATAGATCAACATTCGTCGAATATAGGGACAGGAGCGTGCAACGATTCATGAAAGATGTCGATGATGGGTTCTCTTATTTTTGTTCATTTATTTTCTTAAAAATCCTTTAAACAACATATTCATATGTGTAACACCCCAAAAATTGGAGTAAACAAAAACTTTTCATTTAATAGAAAGTTGGTGATACAATGTACGCCAAGGCGTGAGCTCATCCCAAAAACATGGGTATATGTAGTGTATAATTACAATGTTTGTAATTAAATAAAGAAATACAATAACCAACTAGTCTAGATCCTATTAGGAAGAAGACTACAAAAGGGTTATTGATCTACGGTCAATCTCGCGGTCTTAGAAGACCGGTCTCTCCAACGTCCCCCATGCTCACTCTACGCCCGAAGCCTACTTGGGAACGGCGTCCCTAGTACCTGAGAGACACATCGACACCAAACAAGTGTTAGGCTAAAGGAGCCTAGTGAGTTGTATCAATAATACTATGCACGTAAAGTATATTAAGACATTTAAGATATACAAGAAAGTATATTAAGACATGCAAGATATACAAGATCATACTAACAACAAGAGTAGCATGTTAAACTGGTTTATTATTTATCTTCGGAAACAGTGGGAGCGACCCACTTCCACCAACCAATGCCCCTACACTCGTCACTTCCCAACACCTTGATGCCATTTCAACTATGACACCTTCCGAGGCCCGCGCACCTCGGAGCCACCCGAGAGCCGGCGACATAGGTGCGTACCTGTTTCAGTACCTCCCAAGACTGTTGGGTGTGGACACATTGCGTTGGATCGTCCATGTTATTTACATTTAATCAACCTTGATGCCATTTCTATCATGACACCTTCGGAGGCATATGTGTACTGTCTAGAAAGACTCATACATTCATCTCAACCTATCATAGGTATTAATCGAGGGTCTCAAGCCCTTCGCATCATTCCATGACATATTTCAATACACGTATTTATCATGCATACGTTCATCACATAGCTATAAGAATATAACTCATGCATTAGTAGCATACAATAATCTACTCAATATATCCAATAATTCAACTCAATTCATTCATACACGAATTCATCATTTATTCACTTCATGGCCAACCTTAAACCTAGAAATTTAGGCATTTCATCCAAAATCATATTCATCCACAAATACCAAGCAAGATATGTAAAATCAAACAAGATGATAAGCTCTCAGTTTTAACAAAATGATTTTAGCAACTCACCTTAGGGTTTTGCCACAAAAATCCCCAAATTCCAAGATCTAGGTCAAGGATGAGGAAACACCTAAAATCAAGTAAATCGAACCCTAGGTTAGTTTCATAACTCTTACACATAGATTAACCAACCTAAAATGGTTTGGATAAGCTTACCTAGCCAAATCTTGAACAAACTCTAGAATGGAGAGCACTTGCAACAATGTTGGTTTGAGGTTGTGAGAGGTGGAGAAGATGAAGATAGAGGAGATCTAGCCACCGAATCTTGCTAGATTGAGGTATCAATCCACCCTTATAGCCTTGAAGAGCTTGGAAAGAAGAGAAGGTGGGAAGAAAAATCAGCTCAAAAGGAGGAGAAATGAGAAAGTTATGAATGAAAGAAGGGAGAAGGGTTTTTAACCCGTTTTTCTCTTGCTGCAGCACACCTAGCGATCGCTAGGTGTGTATGCTAGCGATCGCTAGCTTTTGTAAAAAGGGGCTAGCGACCTTGAGGTGGTAGTGAGCTCCAACAGAACTCAAGGTAATTTTGCCTAGCGATCGCTAGGGTGATGGCTAGCGATCGCTAGCATCTGAGTGTTTTTGGTGCGATTTTGTTTCGGTCATAACTTCTTCGTTATAGCCCTGATTTCGATTCCGAAAGAACCGTTGGACTCGTAATTGAATTCTCTAACATACTAAACCATAAAATGCAAGGTTTGATCCAAAATTCTAAATCTCATAATTTATCAAAGAGTCGTTATTACAATCGAAATTTACGGGTGTTACAATATGCTTTAAGAACCTGTACATTGAGTTCTTAATAGAAATAGTTAAAAAATCGAAATGCCGCTCATTTAATGGTAACCATTAACGCCTTAACGGCAATGGACCATTTCCTTGATGAAATACAATATGATATTCCTTGTAATTTTCAACTATGAAGGATGAAAATCAAAGTTTCCACAGAACCCAAGAACAACTTTTGCAAAGGGTGGTGGCCTAGTGGTAAAGGCTTGGTCTTCAGGGAAAAAAATACCTGAAGGTCCCAAGTTCGAATCCTATGAGCAACAAAAACTTCCCCCTTGTGGCCACGGAGGTTCACTTGAGATGACTCCGGGCTATTTGCAAAGCGAGTAGTCGCCCTGGGATTTGTTGGCTCGCAAAGCGGGTTGGATACCCAGGTTAATAAAAAAAACTTTTGCAATTTAATCTAAAAACGGTTTGAAGATTTACACTTGTTGAATATTTATACATGAAATATTTTAACTGTAACGCCCCATTTCCGAGAGTTTAAAATTTTGATTTAAGTTATAAAGGTTATGTTATTTATGGGTGTTTATGTTAAAACCTTTGGTTCAAGGGTTGTTGTGTCATTCTAGAAAGTGGAAGGTGGTGTATAGAGTGTGAATAAAAGGGTTCAAACCCACTCCTTTTCAGTTTTCAGAGAAACCGATTTTAGAAGTGAGAAGGGAAAACCTAGGCGATTTTGGGAGACTCAATTGAGGAAGAAGAGTTGGGATTTCGAGCAATCGGCTTAAGGAATCGTTAGTCGAATGATTTCTATAGCAAGGTATGTTTTAATTATGTTAATCGTTGGTTATAGGGTCATGTTGTAAGTTTATGCAAGGGTTAGGGTTGGTTGGTGTGATGATCAAATGATCATCATTTGGCATGTAATTGATGGAATTATGTGTTTATAATTGTTAGATATCGACCCTAACTAGTGTAGAAACATGATTTTGGCAAATTTTGGTCGTAATTGGGGTTTTGGTGAAGAAACCGTGGTGCAGTTGCAATTTGCGACTTGGGATTTTGGTCAGTTGGTATCGGCGGGTCGTGTCCCGCATGGTGACCCGCCGATTGACCCGCCCTTTCTGCTGATCCCAAATTTCAAGTTTTGTATTGGGGTTCGTTTGGGGTTCTTTTGCTTGTGGACCCTTAGGGGCTTATGTAACTAGATGATATGTGAAGTTTTGTGGAAATTGGTTGAGTTTAGCTTGGTCATTTCGTGTTAGAGAGTCGGGTTATGGGTTAAGGACCCGTTTTGGGCATTATTTGATGTGTTCGTACGTGTAATGTGCTTAGGTGGTACGAGGTGACTGTTGTACGTATCTTTGAGCTAATTGTGATCATAGCCAAGGTGAGTTCACTACCTAGCTACCTATTGTTATATATGTATGATGATGATGCATGTGATTAATATGTTTATGATGATATGTTTCCCTTCAGGGATATGGTTTCCCTTCGGGGATATGTAGCACCTATGGAGGTAGAGATACCCCTAGGGAAGTGGATAGTTTTCTTCCTATTTCAGGTTTAGCAGAAGGGAAGATAGTGCAAGTGGCACGTACGTGATTATGTGTATCCGTTATTATGTATGTATGATGGTAGATGGCTTAGGTGTGTTCTCACTAAGCTTTTTGCTTACCCCGTTGTTGTTTACTCTTTTTAGTTACAGGCACTTCCCGAAAGGGAAAGGAAAAAGTGTGAGGCTCCGGGATTCGCGAGTTCAGTCTATTCGGCATACAAGGGATGGATTCAAAAGAAAGACATTTTGTTTATGTTTAAAAATAATATTTACCTGTTAGCATGTGATGCTTTGTTGTATTTCCTTTAAAACAATGATCTTATGTTTTATGTTGTGGATTGAACCTTGGTCTAACACCTTAGGGTGATTACATGGTTTTTAATCTTATAATGTTTTGGGACAAACTTCCGCATATCTTTTAAAGATGGTTACTTTTCATGTTAAATTGTAGTCGTGGATTTTAGGGTGTTACATTAACAGTATTTGGAATTTTAGAATTTTCAAAATACAATCACTATAAAAGATTAAATGTAATTCTTTTTCTAGATTTCGAATTTTTTACTTCTATACTTTAATAAATAAATATAGAAAAACCGTTGGAGATGTTCTTATTCCTCAATCTAGTCTAGAGATACACAAACTGGTTTAGCACACACTTGGATTTTCGACCCATCCTTATCGAGACGATAGTCCGTCCTTTCAGGGTCCAAACCGAATCCGGATTCAGTTCTAAGTTCCACTCAACCATTGCCAACCTAAGATACATTATGCATAAATAATTGGATATATATGCATCTCGTTACATTTCTAATAAACTACACCTGAAAACACCTGCTATAAAGATTTAACTAGAGATTTATAAAACCATGCATCCCCCTAATACTAGGGTCTCCATTTGCCTCAAATAATTCTCACATGCACGCATGCACAGACCTTATCTCCACCTGTGTAACAACCTATCCATTTATTATTATTGCTGTCTCCCTTTAATTAATTAACGAATCTTTTCACATATATATCATTTTCTAATAAAACAATTGCTTTAATATAACTATATAAATGATCTAAATCTAATTATTTCACCCATTATCATATAAAACATTAGTTTTTCTATATATACATATATTTCGTGGAAGTTTCAAGGAGACAAACTTGCTGAAATCTATCTGTTGCCAATTTGTCATCAACGTACATATCAAAAAAGTACACCTTCATACCCAATTTCCTTCCATATCTGAGATCAAATCCAAAATATAATACAATATACTATGAAATTAAGTTAATCCAACTCTATATATATACATATGAAAAGAGGGATTCATTCAGCAGCTATCTAGCATCATCTATCAAAGCTTAATTTAGAGAAAAATTCAAGATTTCAATCTCCAAACTCTCACCATCATCAGCTATGGCAATCTTGAATTTCTATTCTCTAAGAGACTTGCACGATTCTGCAAACGACTTGCTTCGTTCACCGAGCCTTAAACGAGCCCTCTCCGACCACCAACAAGACCAAACCTGTGTCCAAAAGGTCTCGGAATCGTCTTTAAGGATGTTGGATTCTTGTGGTAGAACCAAAGACATACTCTTTCTTGTAAAGACTCACATCCAAGAGTTGCAATCAACTTTTCATCGAATCACTCTTGGCGAAACGGCTTCCGCTGAGAAGAAGTTTTCGGCGTACCATCTCCACAGAAAGGATTTGAAGAAGCAAATGTTAAAGCGTCTAAAATCGCTAAAACTCACCAAGAACATGGCCGTGAGCCATGGGTATCATGACGCTTTGGCCGATGATAACCTAATGGTTGTAGCCAATGTGTTGGGTGAAGTTAGGGAAACTATTATTTCACTTGTGGAGTCACTTATGTTGCTTATGTCAATGCCAAGCCCTAACCCTAACCCTAATTTGAGGAAATCGATGAAGTGTAACGGGCTTATTGCGGCTAAGGCGAAGCTTATGAGGGTGAATAGCTTGAGCCCGTGGGAGAAGTGCGATGTGTATGGGTTACGACGGGCGATAGAGAGATTGGAGGCTGTGGAGAGTGCTGTGGAAGATTTGGAGGTGGAACTTGAGTGTATCTTTAAGAGGTTGATAAGAACTAGGGTTTTGTTACTCAACATACTCTCCAATTAGAGAGGTGTATACTCATGTAGTATGTATTCTTTGAGTCCAAAAGTTTGAGACTCTTTAATAATAACTTAATGTATGATATGTAACTATATCACTCTTGATGTATACCAGATAAATTATTAAGGATGTGTCAACAAGTGATCAAATTAAATGGCAAAAGTTTCTGTTAAATATTTGTATAGTTCAGGGACCCCTCTGTAATATTTCTGTCTATATATTGTGCTCAATATACGCAACCCTAGACACGGGTTTTCCACATATTCTCACATGGTATCAGAGCAAGGTTCACCCGTGGTTGGTCAAAAAAAGCCGCACGGACTCCACGTAACCCAAAGTATCCACGTGTTAGGCTAAAAGAACGCCGCACGTGAGGGGGCGTGTTGAGCAATGTCCCACATTGGACACAAAGTGAACTTGTAATGTGCTTATAAGGGTCCTAGGCTACTCCACTCATTGCCAATTGGTTTTGAGTTGGAACCCTTTCATCTGTTCAATTCTTGTATATAGAATGCTTAATTAATTTACTGTAGAAGTTAGTCAAGTTACCATGATCTAAATCAAAGAACAATATGTATCAATGATTGTATTGCGTATTGAAGAAGGATGAATTGTATTTTTATTTTATTTTTGAAACAATAGCAAGAATTAAAACACTGAAACTAGCATGACACCAGCCCGGAAAAGATCAGGATGAACAGTGCTTGCATAAAACAAAAATGAATATATTGTAGCACATAAACTATTTGAACATAGTTAATTTCCTGCGCATAGTCCTTGCACCCTATAAAATGTGCACCCATGACTCGACCCTATGGGTGCTCGTGATTAAATGCATATAACTTTTGTTATGAGTGTTCGTTTTAATCCATGATGTGTCGTACCCAAGCTAAAAAGGAGGAGGGGCCTAGGAGATTTTCCTCGCCCAACTATTCAAGATGTTGGCTCACCATTTGATTTACAATTCTCACATACTTCAACTAATCTTGTTAAAAAGTATTTATATCTCCCATCACAAGCTAACTAACCTCCTCAACAAACAGGTAAACCCACATCAACTTCCTACTCACTAAATGACAACCTTGCCCTCAATTCTTTTCCTTCGAGTAAGTAAACTTATATTTATTCCCATTAGATTTAAGTATATAAGTAACATGTAGTTCATTAAGGTTTGCATGAAAAATTGGTTTGAGCCGAGTACAAGTACAAACATGTTGACCAAAGACGAATGCATGTTGATTGTGTGGTCCCTGACTTTGTTTGGGCAGTATTGATGATGCTCGGTTAGTTGGAGTATAACAATGTTGGGATTATAATACTGTTGCTGAAATACCACTGCTAGAAGGAGGTTGCTACTGCTGAAGACTATTCTGAAGATTACCACTGCTAGTTTGCTGGTTACCGCTGATCAATTTACCACCGCTGGCATTGTGTTACCACTGCTACTTGAAGAATACTACTGCTTTTGTTTTACCACTGCCAATTGGATTGGGATATGGTAAAGATTTTGAAGACTAAAGATAAGGAAAGGATGCAAAGATTTTGGAGATATCTTAGAAATTATTTTGTAGATTTACTTTCCTTATTCTTATCTTGTAATTCGTATAAATAGATAGCTGATAGATTGATAGATGTACGAGTTCATTAAGTTTTCTGTTTAGAATATTGGAGCCTCAAGATTATTCTTGATCCCTGCAATTGAGAAGAATTGCACGTCTGTTTGAGTCTGTTCAAGCAGATTGGGGCTTTGGTTTGTAATCATTAAACTTGTGATAAATACAAAATCTGTTTTGCAATTAATTCATTCATTGTTAATCATTCAAAGTGTTATCCCGCAACTTCTTTGAATTGTTTTCTGTTCTTGTTGATTTGATCCTGACAAACAAGTTTCCAGAAAAGAAAACTGGACGGGTGGAGACTGTTGAAAAGATCAATTCTAATGCTTGTCGCCAGAGACTGTTGACAAGATCAATTCTAATGCTTGTCGCCTTAAGCTGCTAAGTCATATTCGTTGTGCAGATTTTTTTAGAAGCGTTAAACATTTGTAGTCTTTCAATGGAGATTTTTAGTGATGAGGTCGTTGCATATTTGTTGTCGGATTTTTTGTACCAAGGGGGAATGAAGTGAGCTTAAGCATGGAGTCAAATCCTGATGTTTTTGGCAACCGAAGATCACGCCTGTAAGGGTGGTGGCGCCTAAAAGCGCATAGCTTTTGTTACAGGTCTTCGTTTCAAGCCCCCGATACAATTCTAAAAACTTAAAAAAATTTCAGATCTGAGTTCTGAAGACGCAAAAATTCTACTAAGTCATAACTTTGGACCTGTGCGTACAAAACTTTGGATCTAAGTATTCAGATTTAACAAAAAACCACTAAGGCGTAACTCTGAACAAGTTAAGTCCTAACTATGACATGTGTATGTGTGTAGGTGTGTACGTTCAGAGATCTAGACCTCCTTGTGCAGAACTCTGATACGGCTATAACTACTACTTGTTGATCTTGTCCACTAACGGTTATTACCGTTAAACAACTTTAACTATCGATCTTTCATTAAATATGTAAAACGATAATTCGGGTATATGTAATCACAATCTTTATAATGAAATTGTTAGGGATGTTGATTAAGAAAAAAATTATTTTTCAACCTTAATGAAGGTTGTAGAACTTGACATTTAATAGGCCCTGCATGAGACGTAAAAATGACCCTCAATAAGTACAAAATTGTTTTCATGAATATTCTTGCATGCAAAATCAGTAAGTAGTTAGTTCTAAAATAATAGTATATACCATATGCAGTAGGACTATAATTCTATAAAAAAGAAGTCTACATTCTCCTATTCAAATGCATGTTCTAACTTGATATAAATCTCTTCACTTTGACAGGGATTATAGCATTGTCAATCCAATCAACCATCAAAAATGTCTTATGAGATACCTTTAATATATATATTCATATCATTTGGGATCATTATTTTGATTACTCAAAGTAACTATATAATTGGTCCCTCGAATAACGACAACAAATGGAAAACGAGGATTAACGAAGGGGGTGGATGGCTATTAGAAGGAGGGACCAATTTGCTATAAAACAACATACAACATCCTAATATATAATAATGAAGTTTAGGGATAAATCCGTAAAAGCCACCAACCCACATGGACCAAATCCGTAATTAACTCAAGTATATTTGATGAATTGGAGATGCAAACTTCCAGCATAAAATGGGATTTAATTAAATTTCAACTCTTGAAGGCATATATAATTTACAAGTGCACATAGCCTAGTACATCCAAGCATACCTTAAAAACATCACAAACTTCAAATCTCATCCGGTTCGGTCAAAGCATACCGAAAAAAGCCTGGACCACTCCCAATTTGCAGACCGTTTAAGAACCGGTGGTTCAAACCATACTCAACGAAGACATTGTTGCATGCCGAAACTTAACTGCAATTGTTAACCGGGAAGAAAAAGATCCGGATATGGTAAAGAATGGTTGAAGTTAGCGTAACGAAGGTGGAAAGTTTCTACATTGATAAAGGAAGAAGCATTCTTCGCTTGTTTTTCTTGTTCAATTTTGCTTGCTTGGTTATCTTCAAACATAAGAGCAGTACCAATGTGATGATAGCTAGGGTTATAGTGAGCCTCCAGTGTGTTAAATATAATGAAACGGCCGAAGAAACAATAAAAGCTAGGATCAAAAGTTCCCATAGTACAAACATCATCATGTCCATCCTGCATCAAGGTAAAAAGAAAGATGGTGCCCGTTAGACGCAAAGGTGGATCCAGAATATAAAGAGTAGTTATAAAAGTACAAGTTGATTAAAAATGGCATAAAAATGATCTTTTTTCAACACCCAAGTGATATTTTTCGTTTTCTTTTTATTGGTATTACAAAAAAAATTCACAAATAGGGCCAAAAAGATTCAAACTTGAAACTTAAGTGATATGTTAGATGCAGCGACACTACCGATAGTTTGCAAGTTGCAACCATTGTTTGTTAACTCCAAGACCAGTAAAATTCATAGCAAACCAGAAGGGCAGTGGCGTACCGGCAAATGGCCTTAGGGCCAGGGGGATGTAACGAATATCCCATTCACCGCGGGTTCGAGTCCAGTGGCTAGCATCCTGTGGCCAGGCTTAGTCTCAGACGGCCGTATCTTAATTACCAAATTGCCAAGATGTAGTCTAAGCAAAGCCTAGATGAACCTTTTCCAAAAAAAATCATAGCATATTAACCACAAAGGGTTTGTGGCATAGTAGTTGAGGCTCTGAGGATGTAGTGGAATATCCTATCTGCCCAAGATTCAATTCCATGAGTCCACAACAATTGTGGCCACTGAGTTTATCAAGGCTGATGTCTTACAGCTATAATTTGCAGGGATTAGTCTATGCATTACCAGGACACCCTTCCAAAAAAAATCATTGCATAGGGACAACAGAGAGGTGAGGGGGGCACAGGCACCCCTAGGCTATTATGGTATTACCGAATCCTCCCATACGAGGGAAGTATGGTGTACGGCATGTAACAATTATCATTTTTTTTTTAAATATACAAAAGCAGAAGAGAAAGGAAACTCATATGAGCAAAAGAGGTAGATAGATTTATGATAACCAAACTAATTAAAAAACAGAGAAAAAGAAGATAGTTTTATTTCAAAACATCAATTGGTGGCTCTTCCAAGTACTTTGGTCTCTTTTTGAATGCCTATTCTTACTGATTTCAATCTGTCACAATCCTTTTGTGCACTCTACTTTTTCTACTTTTTCCTAATGCCGATTCCTCATTAGCTTTTCTGTAACTAAACCTTCTATTGCCTCTTTATTAATAATGGATAATGTGCAAGAAGATACTTAATAGTCGGTAACTAAAGCTTCTAGTGTCTCTTTGCTTGTGTGATTTTAGGCATCCCAAACTCCATAACTTAGATAAAATCCGTTATATGCATAAAAGCTTGTAATATCGTATCTGCTTCAAACCTATGTTCTAAAATATCTAGCCCCATGTGTAGGTTCTAGAGAAGCCGAAATCATCAAAATCGGTCAGTTTAAATGATAGAAATGATGAAACACACAAATCCTATTTCAGGCATTGCCCCCATTGGATGGTACAACTCAAGTTGTATCAAGTAACATGTCTATTGCAAACTAGAACCTACAAGTTCCATAAAGAATCATATGGATATGCCAGAAAAGCACAATTACCTTATACACCAACAAATTAACTAAATTGCACCAATAAAATGGTACCAAAACCATATCTACATTTATTGGGGAAAAATTACATGAGACAATTTCATTAATCAATTGTCACCACCATTTTTCTAATTACAGCATATCCAATTTAGTTGCCAATTTTGTTACAAATTTTCAATTCATCAATCAATTGACCTAACACAAACAATTATATAAACAAATTGCAAGAAACTACCAAACTTCTACCAATAAAATCCAAACCCTAAAAACACAAAATTAAGCTATCATTTTCAAAATTAATACGCCCAATTCCCAAATCATACGAATTAGACGAAACGAAAAACGATACCTTGAATAAGAAGGAGGAGGATTAGCATTTGAAGAGAAGTAAGAGACGGACGCCCAATTGAATTTCGAACGAACTTGATGATCACGTAGCTGGTCCACCAGATCCGATCGTTTAATCTTATTCTGTTTATGCATAGCGCTCGACATTTTTCACGTTTTACAAGCTTCCGCCTTCTTCTTCCTTTTTTTCTTTTCTAAACAAAACAATCTCAATCTATGAACAAAAAGCAGAACGTCGAAATCGATATTTAATTTGTATCCCTCTGCGTATTATTATTGCAGGTGTGATGGAGATGAAGACGATGATGATGTGGAATCTGTGTCGCCGGAGGTCGGACGGAGATCACACCACCGGCGGCGAAGATCGCAACCACCGGCGGATGATACCGGCGACCGAAGGAGACGGAACGAGGGTTTCAACGTTCCCTTTCTCTCTCCGATCTTTGAATTTTTTTGTTAACAGCTTTCTATTCTATTTATATTGTACGGAATTTATAAATTGCTCCCTTTAAGTTCTGTTTGGGTTTCACTTTTAGCTTTGTTTTCAATTTTTGTTTGGCCATTAAAATTGTTGTGTGAAAAAATGTTTCATTTTTTGGTTTGCATTTGCATTATTAACTGTATTTTATTTTTCCATAATAAAAAAATTAAAATGCTTTTGTCATTTGCATTTGCAAATTAAGTAGTAATTACGGCATTTTAAAAAATTAGATAGAAAAACTACAATGCAAATGACTAAACCGAAAAGATTGAATAACAATTAAAAACATGATTTTGTTAGGATATATGTAGCAGAACCCTTTCAGTCCTTTAAATTCTACTGTTACATTAGCATCACATCAGCTTTTTCATAAACCCACAATAAGCTTTATGGAGCCTTTTCTGTTAGTAGCTAAACCCTTTCAAACCAAATACCCAATACAATTAAATAAAAGAAAAAAAAAGAGTGTGAAATAGGAAGAGAACGGGTTGTTCAGTGTGGTCACACCACTGTAGCCCCATACCACCAAGCCCGCTGACTCCGTAGCGGAGGCTGCCCAAGCCGCTGATCCCGCTTAGCCCACACAACCGCTACGCTCAGCCTTAAGGATATTTCAATTCAATCGTTAAAAAAGACCTTTCAACACTAAAAATAACATACATGAAAATGAACTTTCATATAATAATAAACATCTTAATATGTTATATTTTAAATGAATATATGTATATTTAGTTATAAAAACTGAATGAAATAATAGTATTTTATTTTATTTGCATACTTTATTGGCCTTCAAATATAGATGTACCTTTATGGGCCTCCAATTTAGTGTTTTGTTGTTGGATTGGAGAATAAAACACTTTTATTTTTATGTTTTTAATGCTTGGTTGGAGATGGTCTAATAAGGTTGATGTGTGATGGTGTGAAAATGTTTTTGTTACTTTTCAATTTCATGCATAACTAATAATAGGATTGGTGGCGAGATCCGATGATCGGTTGAAGAGTTAGCGGAATCGTGCTCTTAAGTTCTGAGTTCTTCCTTAAATATGTGTTGGGTATGATTATTGGTTTTAGTAGCTTGTTAAAGATCGCTTATTTTTGGTCAAAGCTCTTAGGAACATAATCAAGGAAAAAACATCTTAACTTCAAAAAGGGTGTGTATCTCCATTTGGCGGCTTAAAAGGCGGAGAATTCCGGTTCATATGGTTCTATCAAAGGAGTCGATCTCCATCCTTTTATTTATCTATGTCGCAATAACAACATTGAAACTATTGACAATTGTTGTATAAATTGCTTGATGATTTTCAGTTTTCAGAACATTCTCTTTCCTCTTGGGGGTGGGAATACTCACCATTCCACCCCTCCACCCTTCTTGTCACCTCAGCTTTTCCCTCTTTCTCTTCTACCATTTTATCCCTACGAAACTTCTGTAGTATTCACCATTCTACCCCTCTATTCTTTAACCATTTAAAAAAAACAAACGTAAAAAAAGAAAGAAGGGAGGAGAGAGATATACACATGAAAGAGAGAGAAAATAGACTTCCCTGCTGTGGTGGCTATGCCTGTGAGATAAAAAAAATTTAAGCCGACGGGGACGGCAGCGGTGTTCACCCCTCCACTCCGATCACATTTCCCTGCTGAACGGGTTGAATACACCGCATGGTCTGAACATTTTAGACTGAAAAGCAACCTTATTTTTTCTTATTATTCTTTTCTTTTTTCCATGGAAAAACTCAAGAACACAGGTTATTAGTATTTTCTACTAATACCACAATTATTTGTTTAATGTTTTTTTAAAGTATTTATATTTTAATAATATAAGACAGAAAAAATAAAATTTCTTTTAAGTTGAAAAATAAGTTTTTAAAGATTTTGTCATCTTCTGGTCACACAGACAGCCACTGTTTCCGGCCGGTCACCGGAATAAGAATGTTCTCCGGTAGAGAGGCGGCTTAAATATTCCCAAGTTGAATCCAATAACTCAAAAAGTTGATCATTCTTTGTCTGAGAATCCGAATCGTGTCGGTAATTAAGCATAAAGTGTTTACTTCAAATTCATTCATGTCATATTCCTCTTTTTCTGATTAGGATCAGTTCTGCTTTGAATAATCTGATATAAATTTTTGTAATTTGGCTTGGATTTTGCATAATCCGGTCTGATATCGTTATTGTAATTTGCCCTATTTATAGAGCGTTATTTTATTTAGATGCGAATAGATTCCAATCATTGAATTTCAGTATTGTGTGTATATCTCGCCTCTGATAGATACAAACAATAAGACAGTACTGTTCGTATATTTGTGTGGTTTTGATATATAGAAGAGGCAGGTTCAAACGAAAACTCAAATCTAACTGTGAGCGTTAGGACAACCGGAATCGTGATACGTGTCCTATTTGGCTCCTATTTTTGTCTGAATAATACAAGATTATTCAGACCGAGTATTATGCATTATTTATGGTGAATTATATAACATTCAGACTAAATATTATAGCATTCTTATTCACCTTGAATGATGCTTGGATGGACTTTATATTCTAGTTTTGTGGAGGTGATGGTGAAGGTGTGAAAGGATGGAAATTTTAGCTATTCTTGTGATCTTGCTTTAAGCAAGCTTTGGCACATCATTTCCCCTCCCTTGACACCCTAATTGGCGACAGTGGTGGCATTTTAACACCTCATCAAAAAAACCAAACCAAACACTCAACCGGTGGCATTTTTATCTTGTAGGGTTAGCTCAACAGACAATAAGGCCTGGGCCTTTGAAGTACCTCCTTAGAGGTCATTGGTTTTAGTTCTGCAAGGACACAGGAATTTTCCTGGCTATTTTCCAGGGCCCCTGAGATTAGTCACACATAGGGAAGATTCAGACAACTAGGAGCATAGACAGTGACGGATCTAGAGAACTTTATTATTGGGGGCACACTTTGGGGATTAGGGGTGTCAAAAAAAATTCAAAAACCAGATAAATCATCTAAAACAATACGATTTTTTGTTATTAGGTTTTCAATTAAATATAACAATTTTAGTTTTTTTAATAATTATTTACTATTTCAGATAATCCAAGACATATGCGGCTATGTATATTTTTTACTATTTCGATTCGACTCAAAGCAATTTAGCACAGGCTTACTTGATACTTAAATTAGTAATTCACGATTCGACTCAAAGCAATTTAGCACAGGCTTACTTGATACTTAAATTAGTAATTCATTGATATGAAATGATATGGAGTTGCCCAGTCCAGGTCAGAACCCAAAACGCGTCTCACCAGGTGAGGTATCAACACACCTTATAAGGAGTGCTTCGTTCCCCTCACCAGCCGATGTGGGACGAGCTGTTACAGGTTATTGGTGCTTTGTATCCGCCCCTGAGCATAGAAAATCTAGAAAGATACGGATAAAAGCAGGAACAGGAAATTTGAGAAACTTTACCCAAGAAAAACACGAAAAGCAACAATACCCTGTTCATGTTTTCTTAAAAAAAATGTCGTTTCTATTGTTCTTGAGAAAGAGATGGGAGAGGAAAGAAAAGATGGAAAACAAACATAATATGAATGGAGGACATTAGAGGAAGGGAAAAGTGAATAAATTACCAAAGGAGGGGGATATTTAGGACAGAAAGTAAGAGATAAGCGCGTTCTTGGATCAGTGCAACATCGGGCATATTTTTTTTACATCTGATGCTACTTTAAGCATATAAACCAAAATCTCCTATTACAAAAACATAAAAAATTTTATAATGATCTAATTAATAAAATAATTTAGGATTAAGCACTCAAAAAGTTCAAGATAGAGAGGATCAAATATTCCAAAGTTTAAAATTAAGCACTCAAAACTTGAAGATACTATATCTCAACAAGTATATGATAATATATGAGGAGTGTCTTAAAATAAATGATTATGTGTTAGTTATTTTTTTGTAGTTGACCTCTAAAGATAAACAAGGTAGAACTCATTATCTAAACTGACTGGTCAAAAGTGTTGGGTCATGGAGTGTTTTTCTTCTTTTTCATTCATTTAGACATGTGAACAGATTCCATCACTGAACTTCAATATTATATATCCCCCCCCCCCCCCCCCCCCCCTTCCTCTTTGATAGGTACAAGCAATAAGACAAAATAGCATTCATATATATATGAAGTCCTTATACAAATCCAGCTAGAAGTAGTTGAAAATTGAAAACTGGGACACAGAAGAGATGAAGAGGGTGTGTGTAACAGGAGCAGGAGGTTATATTGCTTCATGGGTTGTGAAGCTTTTGCTTTCCAAAGGTTACATGGTCCATGGAACTGTTAGGGACCCATGTATGTTCTTTTTTACCAACTTTTTATTTATTCTCAATCTCACAATATATTTTTTAACTCTGCTTTTATTGATCACCTGTTTGTTTATTTTTTGTTTAAAACCTTGATCTAGCAAAAGTTTGACTTGGTTTTAATTCATAATCTTGTCATTTGATATGTTTCTTTTCATTTCTGGGCACATGTATATGTATTTTTTTGAAGTGGGTAAGTAATTGATTTGAAGGTAATGAGAAAAAGAATGGTCATTTGAAGAAGTTGGAGGGTGCTGAAGAGAGGTTGCAGCTCTTTAAAGCAGACTTGTTAGATTATGAAGGTCTTTGTGCTGCTTTTGCTGGCTGTGTTGGGGTTCTTCATGTTGCCTCTCCTGTTCCTGGTAGACATGTGGCTAATCCCCAGGTAATCCCTTTCATTTTACGCGATACTAATTTCGCTAAGGGGACGTTTGGTTTGCAAGATTGGATTGGATTTGAAGGAATTTGGAATTGAATTCCGTTCCAATCTCTTGTTTGGTTTGATGGATTGCTTGGATTTGAAATCCAGAGATTTCATTGATATCCTTCAAACATGGGATTTAAAAATACAAATCCTTCAAAACCATTCATCAAACCAAATGCCCCTAAGTGTATAGACACCTTGTATGGGATAACGACTATCTGCTTGACTTTCTTATTGGTCTTACCTACATGTTTAAGTTACTATATGCATTAGTCCATCTTCAACATGTTCTCCAAAACGAAGAAAATGTAGATTTTCAGCAGTTTTTTGCTCCACCAGAGTCTCCAAATGGAGAAAACATGACAAAGGGTGTGAAATTCTTCAAATTTAGAATCCACTTGTGTTTTTCTATCTTTATATTCGATTATTTATGATTTATGAACATGCTATATGCATAATTTTCAAATTTTACATAAAAAATCCCAATCCGAGTATTCACCACCGAATCCGAGTACTCACTACAAGGGGGTCTGCCTAGCGAGTTTTGCAACATTGAATAATATAGTTAATGCTAGAATTGCTAAAATAGAGTAGCTGTTGGAGATGGGTGTAATTCTTTTCATAGATTTTGACTTTTGATACTCTATTTTAGAAAAATTATAATATAGCTATTACAAAAGCTATAAGAACTACCATAAGATATCGATAATGGACATAAGATGATTGGTGTTTGAACTAATCTTTTTAGTTTTGGCAATGAACTAACTAAATCTTCACAGGTAGAACTGCTAGATCCTGCTATATTAGGAACACAAAACGTATTAAATGCATGTTTGAAGACTAAAGTTGAGAAGATTGTGGTCGTGTCTTCGGGATCTGCGGCCTTACTAAATCCCGAGTGGCCGTCAAACAAGGAAATGGACGAAAGCTGCTGGACGGATATTGAATATGCCAAGTCAATCGAAGTATTTTTCTAACTGACTTTTTCCATATCAATGCCATATATTTACGGATTTACCTTGTAACAAAGCAATTTCTAATGTCGGTTTCAGCAATGGTATGCGGTATCCAAGACCATAGCCGAGATCGAAGCTTTGGAGTTTGGAAAACGAGATGATCTGAGTGTCGTTACAGTCTGTCCGGCCTTTGTCATCGGTCCAATGTTGCAGTCCACAGTCAATACTACTAGCTTACTTCTTTTGAGCTACATGAAAGGTTAGTGATAATTTACTATTTACCTTTTTCCGATTAGCGATATGGCAGCAATAACTCTAGAAACTAGATTTTTGTAGTCTCAAGAAAAGCTATCTCGAAAATAAAAGTCAATGAAGTATGGGGCCATTTACCAAACGCTTAGCCGGTAAGCCGTAAACGCTTATCGGGTAAGGTTTACCGGTATCATTTACCTTACCGGGGTGAGTATGGCAAGGACTGAGAATCTTACCTAGTAAGTGAGGGAGAACTCTTACGTGGTAAGCGCTAAGTAGTTAAAAATTCTCTTGCGAAGAATCCGTTTTGATGGCCGAGAATGTTAACCGATAAGGTAAGTGAAGTGGAGGTGGTGATTCTTGATGGTAAGTGTGTACCCGGTTAGCTTTGGTAAAAGGACTTAACGTTGGAACTTCAAAATGTGTACAAATTTTGTAGCTATTAGCTTTATTTTTGTTTTGTAACGCTTAACGTAAAGTTCAAGTGAATTCCAAGGACAAAAACTATGGAATGCATTCAACCTGTATCCCAAAATAAACGTCCACAATGGAAAAGGCACACGGTTTTATAAATACCGATCTTACCCTTAATAATAGAGGGAGTTATGAATTTCTGCATTTGATGATTAAGGGTAGAACTGAAAACTAGATGCTTATTTTGGGATAAACTAAAGGGTTAAGTACATGGGAATGTATCGAACTTGTCACGTTTTATCATTGTATGTACTTAACTTTAAAACATACCGATTAATGTACCGACCTTGCTAAAATTGCCATTGTATGTATTTCATGACAAGTTGGATACACTTTCGTGACAAGTTGGATACATTAAATGGTAGGTTTTTGACAAAGTTGGATACATACAATGGCAATTTTAGCAAGTTCGGTACATTAATCGGTAAGTTTTAAAGTTGAGTACATACAATGTTGAAACGTGACAAGTTCGATACATTCCCATGTACTTAACCCTGAACTAAAATAGAAACGTGGACACTTATTTATAGTTAAAGGGAGTGAAATTTTTGGATGGAAAGAATTGATGTATACTTGTCGTTTCCCATATGTTTTAAGAGGAAGGTAGAAATGAAGCGATCACAACAGACAACAGTGAGCGCCCATTCGTAGACGTTCGTGACTTATCTGAAGCAATTTTATTGGTGTACGAAAACCCTGAATCCAAGGGGAGATATATGTGTTCCGCGTGCTCGCTTAGGACAAAGGAATTTGTATCAAAGATGGAGAGCATGTTTCCGGGCTACAATTATCCCAAAATGTAAGTTTAGCTAATAACTTCTATGTTCATGTTGCTAGCAGTTGGCCTACCCAAGATTTATTTCGCACTTTTAAGGTTGATCAAAAGGCCATTAAAGCCACCCGATGTCTTTTTAGTTGAATTACATTGTTTTGAGGAATTTTTTAAGTTTTTTGGTTGATTTTGAGAGGCTTTGTCAGTTTTTTGGTTGATGTTCCTTGTATTTTGTAATATATTGGAGCACCCCTTAAAGTTTAGCTGGTACACCTTTCATATCCCAAAAGAATCTACTTGTCAAAATTGGTTGAGTAGGTGCACGGGACCCACTCGGGGCTTTATAGGTCCACCCGTACTTGCTAGCCTTATGTGGTGTTTGTTTTTTTTCAAAATAAGCTCTTAATTTCCATTTTTCTTTCATTTTTAGAGCCTCTTAACCCTTAATGTTCTCTGGAAAAATTAAGGTGGTGTTTCTTTTCTCAAAATAAACTCTTAATTGCCACTTATGTCTGATTCGGTCTGACATAAGACAATTCAGAGTATGTTTTTCATTCAATTTTAGACCCTGTTAACCATTAATGTACTATGAAAAATAAAGTGATAACTTAGCCTCTTAATTATCTCTTATTTTTGTCCAACACCATTCTTAGATTCTTTTTCTTGTATCTTACAGTTTTGCATAAACCCTGGTCTTCACGGAAAGAACTGCTACATCCCACCCTTAGACTCTAATTTGGGGTGGAATATAATGGGTTTGTTTGGTTTGGTTCTTCATGTTAAATACCCACTCTACCCTTTGGGGTATGGATTTAGTGTGCGTGTGTGTGTTTTCTGAATATTGCTGGTTTTCGGATCTCCATGTTGAGATTCATCGAGCTTTTTAATATTTGTACTGATAAATTTAATCCGTATAATGGCAGATTTACGGAAAAAAAGTGGTCGGGCGCTACTCAACTCGGGGAAATTGTTGGATTTGGGATGGAATTATAGGCCTTTGGAAGAGAGTATAGGCGACACCGTCAAGAATTTTGAAGAAGCTGGCTTATTGGAGAAAGAAAAGCCATTTCCATCTGATCTAAGGTTCTAAGTTATCTTCTTTTTTCAAATCAAAATCCTGCCCCCCAATAAGGTGGTTACGGGGTCCTAGGGGCGTTGCTGGAACGCCCCCAGCAGGGTCCAAGAGGCTGCTGAGCCTCTAACTCAGAGCTTCTAAGCAGCCTCTGATAGGTTCACCTTATCCGTAAGTGGTCGTAACTCGTAACTGATTTGCAATTATATATCAACTGTGTAAAATGTTGAATTTGGCTGTATATATATAGCTCTGATTAATTTACCTGGTCTTAACATTATGATCTAAGAACCCTCGGTTTTTAAGAGATTTTCTAGGTTCGTTTGGTTTGGTTCAGTATGGCCCTTATATTAATACCCTCAGATCCTACTTTTGAGTAGAGATGGACATTCGGGCCAGGCCTAGGACCGGTTATGGACCGTCGGAGAGGAGCTGGTTATACTTTTGGATGGTTTGCCCGTCTCAGGACCGGTTATAAGTGGTTGGGACTGGCATGAAAATTAAAAAAAATGACCGTTTTCTAGCCGTTGACTAACAGTCATATGACCGTTTTTTGTACTTTTGACCGATTTTTGTTGTCATTTTGCCCCCCTAAACACTATATAAGTCATATAGTGTATGGGGGAATTTACTAACTCACTAAACGCAAAAGAAACGTTTACAATGTTCGCTATAATTCGTGATTACGGATCATATTCGATTCTCGCAAAAAACATACGCACTCCTACTTCTCAATTCTCATCTTTCTATTTTTATTCCAAAATGGCATGTGAACAACATTATGCATCAAACTAAACAATTTCCAAACTTCTAACCGATTATAGCATATCTTAACTGGGCTGGATTATTTTGCGTGGGACAGGTTATGGCTCGACTGTTTGCCTGTTTTGGACCCGGACTGATTTGGCCCAGCCTGGTCCGAGCCCGTTTGTGGCCACCTCTACTTCTGAGTGAGATGTATTGGGTATGTTTAGGGGGTGTTTGCGATTGTGTTTCTAAAACAACTTGTGCTTTCTTTTTTAAAAGTGCTTATCTGTTGTTTCAAAAAATCAAAATGGATCTACTTAAAAACTCTTTATCTGTTGTTTCAACCAGTTATAAGCCCTTTTTCCTTCCAATCCAAACACTCAAAACTGTTTATATGCTATTACAACCAGTGATGCGTCAATAAGGAGTTTTAATAAGCAAACTCAAATACTCTCTTAGTTTGTGGCCTATTACTTTCGCAAAACTTGTTACAAAAATCCTCTTGTTATAACTAGTATAATTAGTTATCTAACATCTTAATAAATTCAGCAACAACACATAGCTTAATATATTTCTTAGCCTCTTGAGTGATCAATTTTTTGGACTTGACATGTATCTATAAATATCCTTCTAGGCACAGGCATGTACAAATTTATTTGTTGTTATTTGACAAGGCTACAACCTATATGGTAAGGGTGTCATATCTTTGTTAGTTTAAGACTTAGGAGTCATTTATTAATGGGTTAATTACATGGGTATGTATCGAACTTGTCACGTTTTATCATTGTATGTACTCAACTTATAAACTTACCATTGTATGTATCGAACTTTCTAAAATTACCATTGTATGTATCCAATTTTATCAAAACCTCAAGTTCGATACACTTTCGTGACAAGTAGAATACATTCAATTATAGGTTTTGATAAAGTTGGATACATACAATGGCAAGTCTAGCAAGTTCGATAAATACAACGATAAGTTTATAAGTTGAGTACATACAATGATAAAACGTGACAAGTTCGATACATACCCATGTAATTAACCCTTTATTAAACGATTACTAGAGTAAGCAATTACCGGTATCAGTTATCAAGCTGATTGGGTATGGCGATTGGCGAGGACCAAAAAACTTACTTGGTAAGAGAGAAGGCAAGCACGGAGACTCTTAAACAAGTGTGGAAACACCAAGTTAAAAATGCTTACCAAGGATGTTGCATGATAAGGTAATTGAATGTAAATCTCTTACCAAAAAACGCTTGTTGAATAAAAATATGGTAAATGGCCCTTAGCCCCAACAAAATCATATCATATTTTTCTAGTATGCAATGTCATAGATCACTTCCGAAAACATGTTAGGTATATATATACACATACATACGTACATGTGAGCTTCTTTTGAGTACTTATAAAATTGTGATAACCTTGAAAATTAGTGGGTCATTTGCTATTTCATATGATTTAATGTGTTGATTTATATATATATATATTTGTTTCACATGTATTCGTTCATAATTTAAACCATTTTGACATGTTTGTGAATCAAAAATAACATAAAAAAACTTTCATAGTGTGAATCTAATACATATGAAACAATCATATTGTATATATAATATGATATATAATTAATGCATTAAATACTACCATTAGATGAGAAAAATCATGTAAAACAAAAATTACACATAAAAAAGTTTCACATTGTGAACCAAATACATTTGAAACAAATATATGTAAATCAATACATTAAATACTAGTAGTATACTACTCTTAGATGAGAAATAATCGTGTGAAACAAAACTGTAAGGTAGAAGTTCTTGTAGATCTTAGAAATTTTGAATTTCTCAAATTATACTTACACACACATGACACACACGCACACACATACAGAGAGGGCGAGGATCAAACAATTACATGGTCAAGATACAAGAACATGAGAAAGGGCAACTCACGTATGATTTTGCATGTAATCTCACATGTGATTTACACGTGAGTTTAGTATAAAATCACATGTGATTTTAGTCGTTCCCATGCACTCTTATTTGATTATTGTTCTATTTTGAATCCAACTCTATAATGAAGGTGCAAATAAAATGCCACTCTTTTATAAGAAATGTGAGAACACTTCGAGGACTCTAAATTAAATAGAGCATAAAAAATATAGAATCATTAATAATAAATTAGTATTTATTAACAATGTTTTTGTTAAATTCATTCTTATCCCTTAAATTTTGCTAGTATTATCCTAGACTTATTATGTTGATGTCTTTGCCATTGATAATGTTGTGATTATGATATGGTTTTGCTACGATGATAATACGATAATGCTTTGATGAATCAAAAACTTCTTATCAAGTGATTTTGTTATGATTATGCTCCGGTAGTTACATGATTTTATTGTGGTAATAAAAGGAATAATGTTCATTATATTGTTTTATTATGATAATAAGGTGCTAATAATTTGATATCTTGTGATTAGTGAGTATATTATACGCGACTAAAATATCACCTCTATACAACTCGAATAAATTTTAATTTTTCAAGCCAATAAATATAATTCCTAGATCAAATGAAATAGTTAATATGAATCATGACTTAATAAGTTTCTAAATGATTTAAAGACCATATAATAGAACAAAGTTGAGAGAAAAAATGTGAACCACAATTAAACTTATCAAGATTTTATAAGCATTTTTAACAATTACAAAAAAGAAGTGTAGTTGATTATAAGTGCTTATTGATAAAAATCATAATCCTTATTGTATCTGATAACATTTCTTGCTTATTAAAATTGATTGTTGGTTGATATACTTAACGTTTCACTTTTAGGTTTGCTAAAAATGCATGTGCACATAAGGTGTTTGATCAAACAAACAATAATCTAGCTTAAAGGGTAAAATAATCATTTTTGTCATTTACTAGTTATTCAACACAACAGACAAACAAAAAATTAGCATAATACATATAGATAACTCTATCAAGTAGATAACCTAGTTCATAAACAACTTAATGAAAACATGCAAACATCCTAAGACTCTTTTCATCAGATAAGATTATCGATTCTTGTTATGTCTCTTACTAGAGAAAATCTTGGTCTTTGTCATACTCATCTGGTAGGCTAGTAAGCATTTTATGTAGTAAGTGTTTGACAAACGGTTGCTAATTGGCTAATAAACCATACAAAGGTTGGATCAAATACGGGCCATGACAATGACAATCTACATTAGGTTGGACTACAGATCTTTCAAACATGTTTAGGGACCATTTATGAATTCTTAGCGGGTAAGAGCTTAACATTATTATTTACCTTATTACTTGAGCATACCAAGGACAAGAAAGGTAAGAGATAAAACAGTGATCGATCGAGAGTCTTACTCGGTAAAAGCTTACTGGGTTTAAGATGCTTACCAACATTCCATTTCATGATCGAGGATATTACATGTTAAGATATATGAAAGTGGATCTCTTGTTGATAAATACTTACCCAGTAAGAATTTGATAAATCAATGATGATCTGATAAAATCATCAAGTCGAGCGAGTCAGCTAAACATAGACGGAAATATCAGTACTATTCTACCCAGAATAAATGGAAAGGTAGGTATCGAGGGGCGAGTTTAGAAGCGCAGGACTTCACATTCATGGTTTGAGTTGGTCTACTATAAAGAGCAGAAAGGGGAATGCCCAAGACGATAGAATCAAAGACAATATCGATGCGATTTCCAGAATTTCTTTAGCGGGAAGATCTCTTTGGAAGCTGTAGTAGTAGTTAACGGTAAGCGATAGGGGAGGTGAGGCTAGAGGAAAGGAGCAAACCCTACGTCTAATCATCGACACTTGGACCTGCTTGGGGACTGATTGGCTCCCCTTAAGTGGATTATCATACCATATTAGTACAAAATAAAAAAATTTGGAATTTCCTTACACCGATTGAAGGGGAAAAACAATCTTTCTTAAATGAAATAGGAATTAAACTAACCATTGTTGTATTTTATATTTAAAAAAGTTAGAAATTATCTTAGTAAAAACATTTTATAAGTAGTGACGTTTTAATTCTTCTAATTTAAGTATTAACACTAATTCTAATAAGCACATCAAATGAAACATATTGTGTTTTGATACTTAGAGGTTTTAACAAAATTTGCTGGTATGAGAATTAGTTGTGGTAGCGGCAGCTAGGGGTGAGCACCGGAACCGGGTATCCATTTTTGGAACCAGAACCGCTTTAGAACCGCCGGTTCCGGAACCGGAACGGATATGATTGGTTCCGGTTCCGGTTCCTAAAATACGGAACCGGTCGAGACCGGTTCTGGACCTTCCGGTTCTCATTTTTATGGAACCGCTAACCGCCAGGTATCCGCCGGAACCGGTTACACTATATATATTATAATAAAAATAATGAGGGAGGTTCAAATGTAAACTCTATATTTCGTGTAAACTATGTAAACCAATCCACACCATTGATTTTCAAAAACGTTTCCATATTTCACATTTTCATATTTCCATAATCATTGACTTACCATATATTTCACATTTCCATATTTTCTATGAATTCATATCGTCCTTTGATTTTTTTGATCAAGGGCCACGATGGGTTTATATAGTTTACACGAAATATAGAGTTTACATTTGAACCTCCCTCTAAAAATAATTATATATATATATATATGTTTATTATGTTTAATATACTAAATTTAAAGTTATTATTTTACCTTTTATGTTACACACTTAAACATATACATTTACAATCACTTTTTCACTAAACTTATTTATTCTGTTTTTTATATCATATTTAACATTACAAGTTATGTTTTTTGTTTTCATTTGAAAATTTGGTCGTAATTATATATGTAACTATTAGATTTTAGCTTTTATATGGTAAATTTCCATCGTCTTGGTATTTATTTCATTATGTTATGATTATGTAATAACTAATAACTAGTGGCCCGTACCGCGCGTTGCGCGGTATTTAAAAAATAATATAAGTATTTGTGTATTAATTATATTTAATAATTTTTATTCATCTGTCCTACGTAAATAATATAAGTATCTGTGTATTAATTATATTTAATAAGTTTTATTCATCCGTCCTATGTAAATACAGTTTAACTTATATGATACGTTTTAGAATATTGACATTCTACCATCAATCATCCTATCATTTATGTTGGTTTGCATAATTGTAATCACATTATCTAAATAAGTCAAAATCGTTTTTATTATCGTTCAACATCTTTGTCCATAAAAACGAATTGGTGATAAACATCTTAATTCCAACAAATGCTTATCAAGTAAGAGTCATTTTCACACTTACCTGGTGTGAGACCCTCAGTTCCTTATATAGTTTGTTGGTTAAAGCCCTAAATACATTGATAATATACTTTAGTTTTTTGGGTTAATGACTTATAAGGGTAATGAACTATTCTGTTTGAGCATATTTTATCATTGGACTTTTTTTTATACTCAATGTACCATTGAACAGCATCGCGCGTTGCGCGAGTGCGATGGTTATAGATTATTTAGACAATTTTGAAGTTAAATCGGGCGGAGAATCACATATCATATAATAAGATAATAAGAATTGATGTACATTTGAGACAAAGTTGCCTCATTATTCTTAGTTGTTTCTTTTGATATGTATAATTAAATAACAACCTATAAGTTCAACATTATCAAACTTTGTAATAGACTCGAATGATAAAAGAAATGTGTGAAGCTACTGATTATAATAATGATGTGTATGATGGGTATTTTTTTCATAACTCGTAATATATAGATTTATCCGCGACATAATATTCCTATAAAATATTTATATTCACTTCGACCATAGGCGAATCTGATTTAATTGGTAATGTATACACGTTCAAGTTTTTTTCGATCTACTTAAGGCTATTTATTTATAGCTTAGTTTCTCGTTAAAGAATATTGAAAATAAGTTTTAATAGTATTATGCAAAATAAAAGATATTACATCAATTTTATTTTTATTTTATATACATAGTTTGATTTCAATTTAAATTTAACATAAGAATGAAATTGAAATGGTTATTATAGTAAGTTATTTTCGAATTTTATATACTTGTTTATTCCATTTAGTCTATATATGTTTTTACAAATGTTAATTACTGTTAAATTGACTTAACAAATCCAATAAGTATTTATTCTTAATATATTTTAAATATATATTAATTTATTTAGTAGTAAGTGTTCCAAGAATTGACTAATACAAAATTTAATTATATTATCATTCCATATATATGTAAATATATTGGCTCTATATTTATATATTAATTTTAGTATTTAACTAAATGTTCATTCTATTTTACTTATATATTGACTCTAATGTTATTTATATTTATATATTGGTGCCAATAAGACTTTAAATAATAATAGTGATTTTAATTTTATATGTTGATTCTGTTAGGGTTAAAAATATAGTTGTATTCAAGTTTGAGTTTATAATTGTAATTGTTGTAAAGTTGAGGGGAGCTGAGTGTAAATACCCTAGGGGTATAAAAGCTTTTGTGTTAGTAGAGAAGTTAGAGTTTTGAGAGATACGTATTTGTCAGATCTAGAGTTTGATAGAGGAGAGAGAAAGTTGAGAGTGTATATTGTGTTCTTATTGTTCATATCAATAAAAGTGAGATTTGTGATTGAAATTGAAGCTTCTTAATCATGGTGGATTGATATTCAGTTCTATCAAGTGGTATCAGAGCAGGAGATCAGTGAAATTGTTGAAGATTTGAAGGTAATTTCATGGATTTTTGAAGTTTGGAGCAAAAATGGTGAAATTTTGATTTGGAGCTGGAAGATCTTGAAGATTTGAAGATTTGGATGTAGTTTGATGTTATTTTGTTGTTAGATTTGAGTTTTTAGTGTTTAATTGTGAAGTTTTGATGAATTTTGAGCCTAAAATGAAGGATTTTCGAGGTTTTGTTCGAAGTTCATCAATGGAGGTTCATCAATGGAGGTTTGGAGAAGAAGTTGTTATGTCTCGAGTCCAGATCTGAGCATTTCGAGTCTAATTTTTGCTATTTCGAGCATAATTTTCAAATTTTTGAATTTTTCGGGTATAACTCGAGTCTGACGCGTGCCATATTCGTATCTCGAGTCATATCTCGAGCATGTGTATTTTATCTCGAGTCCTTTATGTCCTTTTCAGCATTAAATAGGAGAGAGAAAAGGTCATCTCGTGTGTCAGATTTGTAGGCGTGTGAGGGAACAAGAGCCATCTCGAGTGTATTTTTTTCATGGCTGGTCAACGTGAAAACAAGAAAACGCGTGGTCAACTCGAGTTGTTTGTAGTCAACATCTCGAGTTTCCTTTTATTCATCTCGTGTGTGTAGGAAAGAAAACGTGTAAGAAGGCGTGTAAGGACAAGTCAGTTCGAGTGTGTCAGCACGTCAACATCAACTCGAGAAGCGTGAAAGACGTGTTTGGAAGGTCTTCTCAAAGAGCGCGTGAGACAAGAGCAGGCGCGTCAGAAGCCATCATTTCGAGGCGCGTGTAGCAGTTTGGTCAACAAGTCTGTCTCGAGTCGTGTGCAGGTCTAAGAAAAAGCGTGCGTGGTCAGAAGCGTCAGCAGAGTTGTCGGCGCGTGAGTTCATCTCATCTCGAGTCACGTGAGCTCGTCTGACGTCAGCATCTCGAGGCGTGTGAAAGACAGCTCCATCTCGACTGACGAACAAGGCGCGTCTGGAGTCCTGTCAAGTGCGTGAGGCGCGTGGTCTTCTATCTCGAGGCACGTGTACCTCGTTTTTGGCGCATGGCTGCACGTTGGACATCATCTCGAGGCGCGTGATGGCTGCAACTCGAGTGTGGGGCGCGTAGGGACTTGTTTCGAGCGCGTGAACTTCATTTCAAGTAATTGTCAGCGCGTTTTTTTTCGAGTATATAGTCTTATCTCGAGTGTATTTCGAGTAGGAATGTATTTTGAGTGTATTTTGGCGCATAAATACCGTATTTCGAGTCATTTTTCAACTTTTCAAGTCTAGTGCTTTATTTTTTGAATATTTTTCAAGATATCTCGAGTCTAGTGTTCTTTTTGAGTATTTTTTGATTTTTATATTTTGCCATATTATTTTTTTTAGTCAACGAGTATCTTGAGTCATTCTATTGTTTTTGTGTGAGGTTATTTTGGTTTTATTGTTTTCATTTTATTTTTACCAAGTCTCGAGTTCTTATGATTTTTGGAGAGTAAATTTTTCTGATTGTCCGACCTTACAAGTTTTTAAATTTTCTGAATATACTCTGCGTTACTGACTTTCAGTTGTTTTTTAGTGTTTCAGATTATTTGACTTTGCTTCAGGTTTTCAAGGAAAGCTATTCGGTGAATTTTTCAACAATTTCAGATTTAAACATCTACTGATCAAAAGATTCGTACAATTCATCATGACGACGAGAGAAGCGCTCGCAATTGGTTCCGATACCAAGCCACCAGTTCTTTTCAGAGGCGATTACAATATGTGGAGAGATCGATTTTTGGATTTCATCGATAGACAAGATTTGGGAGAGTACATTCGGTTATCGCTGAAAGAAGGTCCTAAAGTGTTTACTGAAGAAAAACTGGCACAACCTGATTCTGATCCTCCGGTTGCCGCTCACACTGTTCTCAAAAAGTTTGAGGATATGACTGCGGAAGAGAAAAATAGACATAAAGCTGATAAATTGGCTAAATCGTTCATGTTATTGGGTCTTCCGAATGACATCTATTTTACCATTGACAGTCATAATTCCACGGGCAAGGAAATGTGGGATCAGATTGAGAAACAGATGCTCGGTACAAGTGTTGGTACTCAGATGAAAGTAACGAACATCATCAAACGATGTGAGCAGTTCAAGGCAAGAGACGATGAAAAGTTAGATGAAACCTATGAAAGGTTCTGCAATTTGCTGAATGAGTTACGGAAGAATGGAATCACTAAGACGAAGATTGAGAACAACGTCAAGTTTCTCACTAATCTTCAGCCTGTTTGGAAACTTTATTCCAACTCTGTCTTTCAGAACAAGTCTTTAGCTGACATAGATATTCATGTTGTGTATGAAATCTTGAAACAAAGTCAAGATGATGTTCAAGATGCGTTGGATGAGAAGATAAAATCTGAGAAGGAAAAGGCAGATACTTTAGATTTAATGGCTGATAAAAGAGGGAAACAAGTCGTTCACAGGTCAAGAGCAAGAAGTGATTCTTCTGACACTCCGGAAGCAAGTAGTGATTCAGATGTTGATGTTGCTGAATTTAAACAAGCAATGGCTATGATGACGAAAGCTTTTCAAAGGAGATTCTATAAGCAACCGTCTTCCAACAAGCAACGATATTCATCTACCTCTAGGAAGTCTGAGTACAGAGGTAGACATGAAGACAAGAGGAGTGATAAGAAGACTGATTCAGCGCGATATTATGAGAAAGGAAAGTATGAGGAGAAGAAAAAGTTTGGAGAAAAGCGAATCGAAGAGCAAGATGAGAAAAAGACTGATGAAGTTCAAAAGTGCTTTAAATGTGGAAAGCCAGGTCATTTTGCGAGAGAGTGTCCGAATGTTGGAGTCAAAGATTATTCGTACTACTACATAAAGCTTCTTTGGCAAAGAAGAAGGAATCGGGAAAAGCTTTACTTGCTGAAGAAGATCATTGGTTGAACGCCACTGATGATGACTCTGATGATGCGGTGTGCATGATGGTCAAAGCATTTATGTCAAAGATGGTTCCTAAGAGTGGACGAAAGACTGATTTTTCTTTGAGGCGTTGTAATCCTCATGACTCGGATGATTCTCTTGCTGATTCTCTTGATGATTGGTTTGTTGATTCTTCTGATGATTCAGTGGGCATAATGGATGATTCAGTTAGTTCCGATGATGAAGGGATAGAGGTGATTAATGTATCTGATGGTTCTGAAGGTGATGAGGAGAACGAGGATGTGGTGATAGGCTCAGATTCAGAGGATGAAGATTCTTCAGCTAGAAAACAACTTTGCTTGATGGCAAATCCAGACGATCATTCTTCTGAGGATGAATCTGAGGTACGTCTTAATCCTTATGTTGAGTTTGAGTCTTACATCAAGTCTTTAAATGAAAACATGGCAAATCTTAAGAAGAAGTTAAAGGATCAGATATTGCTCACAGATAAATGGGAAGCTCGTTCTAAACAGAATGATGCTTTAATAGTTGAGCTCTCCGATAAGAATGCTCAGAATGAACATCTTGTGCAATATTTGATGAAAGAAAATGAAAAGTTCTTGGAACAATCTGTCATTTCTGATAATAAGCAAAAAGCTAAATTGTCTGAAATTTCAGATAAACTTTCTGTTAAGAAAAAGGAGTATAATGACATTCAAACAAAACTTTCTGTCATTTCTGAAGAAAAAGAAGTTTTACTTGGGCATATTAAAAAGGTTGAAACCATGCTTTTAAAAAGAGGACAGACTGATCAAACAATTTTTCTAAATAAACCAAAAGAGTTCAAAGCTTATAATGTTAGAGAAGGTTTGGGATTTGAAAATCCACATTACTTGAAACGTGCAATCAGATTTGTTCCTACACTGTATGATACTATCTATTTTAATCTGGACAAGAAGTATAAAATGCGTTTTACAAGATCATCTGAGGAAGTTGAAGCTGAACATGATAAACGTAGAAAGCAAAAAGATAATGTTCAAATTCCTTTCAACTATGCACGTCTGAATGACAGTTATAGTAAAAGGGAAATTTCATTATCTGATGATTATATCAGAAGTTATTCAGAAGAGGAATGTAAACAGTTCAAATCTGATGATTCTCCGGTTGATAACAGTAAATTTTACGAATTTCGGTACTATAAGACTCTTAAAGATCTTGAGGATGAAAGAAGAATGAATTCTTCTGAAAAAGATCAAATGCTTTGTAAAATTTCTGATCTTCAAAAACAAGTTTACAAGTTAAAAGGAGAATTGCAGATATTTTCAAATTCAAGTTCCTCTGTTCATAAAAGTTCAAATACTTCTGAAACATCATTTGTTTGTGCTTCAACTACTTCAGAAGATAGAGTAAAATCTGCGAATGCACTTCAACTCTCTACCATTGTGAATTCTATATGTTGCGTGTGTTCAGCTAAAAAGTTTGTTGAGTCTGAAGTTGTTTCTAAAGTAACGTCACTTGAGTTAAGAAATGCTCAACTTTCAAATCAAATTTCAGATTTTGAGCAACTTCTTATTCTTGAAAGAAACAAGTTTGAGAAAGAAAGAAAAGTTTTAGAAGAAAACATTCTTGATCTTTCCTCCAAGATTTCTGATTTAGCAATTAAGATGGATTTCGAGAGAAAACAATTTCAATCGGTGAGTAAATCTTTTGAAGAGAAATCTTTAGAACTTCGAAACCAGATTGTTGCTTTGCAAAATCAGATATCTGATGAAAGGAATCAATTCAAAAGCAAAGAACAAGTCTTGAAAAGTGAAAAGAAAGCTTTAGAACAAATGATTGTTGCACATCAGAAAGAACCTGTTGTGGAAACAGATTGTGAAAAACAGAAGGAGTTCTTTCAATGTGAGATAAAAAGACTTACACGTCAGTTAGCTGAATTCTCAACAAAAGCAATGACTTCTATGGTGAATGAAAATAAAAAGTTTGATTCGTCTAGTCAGTCTGCAAAAGAAAAAGCAAAGCATGTTTCAAATGATAAACCGAAATTGCATGAAGGTCAATCTTCTTCATCTATTTCCAAGCCCACACAAAGGAATTTTTCTGAGGATACTAATAAATCAAAAGATAAATTCGTTCAGTATCCACAGCATTCAAGACAGAAAGTGAATGTTCAACGACAGAATGGTTATTATTCTTCTTTTACTAATTCAAGTGCGTCTGATTTTTCAGATAATTTTCAAAGAAGACAAGTAAAACAAGTTTGGAGGAGGAAGGAGTTCACAAATTCATGTAGCCCTACATCTAGTAGTAGTAATACCAAAGTTAGTCATGATGTACGAAACAATGTTGCTTTTTCATATAATAATCGTGTATCTTTTCCACGAAATTTTCCAATAAAGCATGATTTTGTAAAGAATAGTGCTTTTCATGATTATAAATTTTGTTGATATGCGTCGTGATATGCGTCGTGATAAATTTTGTTGATATGCGTCGTGCTTTTTCATATTATTTGTTGATATGCGTCGTGATAAATTTTGTTGTTCAAATTGTGGCTTGCATGATTTTGTAAAGAATAGTGCTTTTCATGATTATAATCCTTATCTCTATAAGAAAAGACCTTGGATCTCAATTGCACATAAATCTTCTAACCCCTTAGGACCCAAATTGAGTTGGGTACCTAAAGTGATATAGTTGGTTTTGCAGAATCGTCATGTGTGGTATCTCGATTCTGGTTGTTCGAAACACATGACGGGACGTAAAGAGATTTTGCATAATTTCAAACCTAAGTTTTGTGGTTCAGTTCAGTTTGGTAATGAACAGTATGCTCCGATTGTTGGATATGGTGATGTGATTCAAGACAAAGTCACGATTAAGAAAGTCTCGTTGGTTGAGGGCTTAGGACATAATTTGTTTAGCATTGGTCAGTTTTGCGATAAAGATCTCGAAGTTGGTTTCAAGAAGAGGCGATGTGTTGTTAAGACTGAGGCTGGAAAGGAGTTACTTGTTGGTACCAGAAGGCGTAATCTGTATAAGATTGATTTGAGAGATGTTAAAGCTAAGAATACTCTTTGTTTGTTGTCAAAGGCTTCTAATCAACAAAGTGTTTTGTGGCATAGGAGATTGTCACATCTGAATTTCAAAGGTTTGAATAAGTTGGTGATTGGAAACTTAGCTATTGGTATTCCTGATCTGAGATTTCAACAAGATCATCTTTGTTCCGCTTGTCAGTTAGGGAAGATGAAACGAGTTTCGCACAAGTCAAAGCTTGAGCATGGAACAGAAAAGCCGTTACAATTGATACACATGGATTTGTGTGGCCCGATGCGCGTTCAGAGTATTAATGGCAAGAAGTATGTTCTCGTTATGGTTGATGATTACTCAAGATATACATGGGTAAAGTTTTTACGCTCTAAGGATGAAGCACCTGAGATTATCATTTCTGTTCTGAAAGAGGTTCAAGTGAATCTACAGTCACAAGTTCAGAAAATTCGTTCTGATCATGGAACTGAATTCAAGAACAAAGTACTTGGTGGTTACTTAGAGTCGGTTGGTATCAAACATACTTTCGCCGCAGTTCGTACACCACAACAAAATGGTGTTGTTGAACGTCGAAATAGAACTTTGGTAGAAGCAGCTAGAACGATGCTTGCATATTCAAAGTTACCAATGTTTTTGTGGGCTGAAGCGGTTGATACGGCATGTTATACACAGAATCGTTCAATTGTGAACAACAGGTTTGGTAAAACACCATATGAGCTTATTAATAATCAAGTACCTAACATAGGGCACTTTAGAGTATTTGGTTGCAGGTGTTTCGTACTGAATGATAGAGAAGATAGACACAAGCTTCAGGCGAAATCAGATGAAGCTATTTTCATTGGTTATTCAAAGAACTCGATTGCATATCGTGTGTATAACAAACGGACAAAGATGGTGATGGAAAGTTCGAATGTTAAGTTTGATCCATATGCAGAAATGGCTTCTGAACATGACAGTTCAGAACCCGGTTTAACTGGTGTTTTAGCGGTTAACTTGGTTAATCCAGATCATGATACTCCAACAAAGAAACAGGATGGAGCTTCAACGTCTACAAACAATCTTTCTGACTTGGATTTATTGTTTGAAAATTTTTATAATGAATATTTTGGTTCCTCATCGTCCGGTTCAACAACTAATAACAATTCGTCTGATATTCACAGGGAAACAACAGTGAACATTCAGGAACCAGTGTCTATTTCTGGTCCGTCGACTTCTACTATCTCGGAAGATACATCAAGTGTAGAAAGTCCTCAAGTTCAGACTTCGATTATTCCGATTCCGAGAATCCAGAGATTATCCCGATTGTTGATAGTTCCCAAGTTCAAGAGGCAGATATTGGTTCAAGTGAAGATATATCTGATCCGATTCCAATTCGAATGGAATCCACATTTGATGATTATTCTGAAGATTTACAAATTGTTCCTTCATTTGAATCTTTGCAGGAAGTTCCTATAAGTTCATATACTGATTCTAGTTATGATCTTCAATTGTACAGGCCTCTCCCTCATACAACTAAGTGGACACGAGATCATCCACTTCATCAAATAATTGGTGATCCGAATGCTCCAGTGCAAACACGATCAGCGACTGCGAATGAATGTTTGTTTGCCGCATTTTTGGCTAATTTTGAGCCACTGAAAGTTGCTGATGCTCTTGCAGATCCAGATTGGTTCATGGCTATGCAAGAGGAGATCAATCAGTTTGTGAGATTAAAAGTCTGGAGACTGAAGGAAAATCCATCATTGATACAAAATGGATTTTTAAGAACAAGAAAGATGAGGATAACATTGTTGTTCGAAACAAGGCACGGTTGGTTGCCAAAGGATACAGACAACAAGAAGGAATAGACTACAATGAGACATTTGCTCCGGTTGCTCGTATTGAGGCTATAAGGATGTTTCTAGCTTACGCGGCACACAAAGACTTCACTGTCTATCAAATGGACGTGAAGACAGCATTTCTAAATGGCGTTTTGAAAGAGGAGGTATATGTTTCACAACCAGAAGGGTTTGTAGATCAAGATCATCCTGATCATGTCTACATTCTTGATAAGGCTTTATATGGTTTGAAACAAGCACCGCGGGCATGGTATGATTCTTTATCTCAGTTTCTTGTTGAGTCTGGCTATTCCAAAGGTAAAATCGACAACACTTTGTTCATAAAACGTGAAGGCGAGCATATTATGTTGGTACAAATTTATGTAGATGACATTATTTTTGGGTCTACTTGTCCTAATTTTTGTGACACTTTTTCTAAACTCATGATGACTCGGTATGAGATGTCGATGATGGGAGAATTAAATTTCTTCCTTGGTTTGCAAGTTAAACAATTATCGGCGGGCATTTTCATTAATCAAGCAAAATACATAAAAGATATTTTAAAGAAATATAACTTGGACAATGCTAAGATTATGAAAACACCGATGTCACCAAGTTGTGCACTAGATTCTGATCCTGATGGAACAGCTGTCGATGTGACAACTTATCGAGGAATGATTGGTTCTTTAATGTACTTAACTGCAAGTCGACCTGATATAATGTTTTCGACATGTCTTTGTGCTCGTTATCAGTCAAAGCCTAAAGTCTCTCATCTTAAAGCTGTCAAACGTATTTTTCGATATCTGAAAGGTACTATTAATCTTGGTATATGGTATCCTAAAGGTTCAGGTTATGAGTTGACAGGTTATACTGATGTGGATCATGGAGGATGCAAGTTAGATAGAAAGAGCACGTCAGGACATATACAGTTTTTGGGAGACAAGCTAGTTAGCTGGGCATCTAAGAAGCAGAATTGCGTTTCACTTTCAACGGCCGAAGCTGAATATGTGGCTGTTGCAAGCTGTTGTTCTCAGATTATTTGGATGCGTACCCAGTTACGAGATTACGGATTCAAGTTTGATAAGATCCCGATTTACTATGATTCAAAGAGCGCAATTGCTATTTCTTGCAATCCAGTTCAACACACGAAGACCAAACACATCGATATCAGGTATCATTTTATTAAAGATCATGTAGAGAAAGGTACAATAGAACTTTATTTTGTAAATACTGAATTTCAGTTAGCAGACTTGTTTACTAAAGCTTTGGATGAAAAGAGGTTTAACTTTCTTATCACCAAGCTTGGTATGCGAACTCTGAAAACTTGAAATAGTATTTCAAACTTTATTTCTTTGTATATTTTCTTTCTACATTTATTTTTCTTTTTCAGTTTAATAAAGTGTGTTTCTTTGTTTGAGGGGGAGTCAATCAATAAATCAATAACTAAAACAAAAAGCGGTCATTCAAGTTTCGGTACAACATCTTTTTGAGGGGGAGCTACTAACTACAGAGGATTCATTGTTTACATGAATACCAGATTCTATTATCTGTTTTGTAGGTAATTCATATTTCGAGGGGGAGCTTATATGTATATATATAGTTTGGTATAAACACATATTTGAAACATGAACAACTTTCGAGTATGAAAACAGTTTTTTCATAATTGTTCAAATCACTTCTCTATTCTCAAAAGTTTTTCTTTAATCTAGAAGTGAATTTTTAAATGTTTTCATATTGAGGAATTGACGCATGTTTTCTAAACCGTGTGTTTCCAAAGATTGATACTTGTGTATTATCTTTTCTTATACTGTTTAAGTATTCATACACACAGGTTTATGATTTTCTTGTTTAGTTATTACCATGTCTCTAAAACGGTCCAATTATTCGATGGTAATACACTCGTTTGAAATTCCAATTTGCGTCTAAGCGTTCGTTTGATCAGTCCGATACACCTTGTTTCATAAAGATTTGTCTATATATCGTTCATATAGATATTTTCCTATCTTTCTGAACCATTCCTTTTGATCATACCATCTGATGAAACAGTTTTTACTCGAACAATTCTTTGTTTTTCATGTGCGTTCAGTGTATATCATTGTTTGCCGATATCTTTTTGTTCATGTATTGTTTCTATACATCTTTTGAGCAAACTTTATCAAAGGCTATATGATTCAACCGATGAATCATCGATTTTTCATGCTTAGGAAACATATTTCACGGGGAGTGAGGTTATAAAACTTCTATGGATTGCCAGCGCCGGTAGCCCTACCCAAGAAGTTATCCTTGAGAGAAATGAGGGGTGAAGGGTCTCAATCAAAGAGTGGGGGAGATAACTCATCCGGTTGAGTTATTCTCATAGTGTTAAAGCGGAAAAATGGAATAAGAGAGATTGGTTAGAAGTGAGGAAGCTTAAAAGAATTGGAGGGTGTGAGAACAGAGTTAAAAGAAAATTACAACTCTGCACCAACCATTTCTAAGCCGGGCAACCACATAATCTATCGGTTCACGTTCTTTGGTGACTGATATTGAACTAAGGCAAAGCCCAATGCCGACTCTCGTTTAAACCCCACCAGCTACTCATTTTCTTCTCAACAAGAAAATGTTTCATTTTTGCACGGGGACGCAACATATAATCTATCAGATTTTCATTCGGAAAGTCGATATTGAAACAGAAGGAAGCTGCCCTGCCTTCGAACTTCATTTCTTGCACATCGAGTCAGTGAATATGTTTTTCACTATTTTGAGCCTTTTTTAAAGCATTTTAATGTTAATTCTTTCAACACTTTGCACACAAGGAATTTGTTTCTTTGTCGGAACATTCATAGAAGTACACCGGTATTTCAATGATTGAATGGAAGTCCTGGGGGGTGAACGTCAATAAAGCTCTTTCTACAGTACATCCGTTGTACTAAGTAGCTTTGTGCTACTTACAGGCATTTTACCTGTTTCATGTGTTGTTTCAGGGTTACCACTCTGTGTCTGAATTTGAAAAGATTCGGATAATTTTTGGAATTGACGGATGGGTTACATTTTTGGATGGTGGTTCGGGAGGAAAAGGATGGTGACTGATCACAACATTTCTACAGAATTGGTTGATATGTGGATTCGAAGATTAATCATTTCTACATTTTGATTTGATGATAAAATCATTTTTTCATCAAATAGGGGGAGAATGAAAGTGAAATGGGGAGAACGAAAGAGAAATGATTATTTGATCAATTCATGTGATATTTGTATCTGGTGAAGTGCTTGAGAAATGTACAAAGTTGGTGAATGTTTTGGTGATTCAAAGAGCGAAGAAAGATGATTCTTCAACGTACTTGAAGATATTTGTTCAAAGTTCAAGTTAAGTTCTGAAGAGATTTTGTGCTTAAGTGGAAGATCAAGATGAAAAGTTTTACTAAGATGATCAAGTTGTCAAAGTTTCGATGATTTGAAAACTCTGGGGAACGTCAAGTGAAGACTGAAGATTTCAAAGATGTTGTTTCTGGATGATGAGAAAAGAGTTTGAAGTTTATGGAGAAAAAGAGTTGGTTTATTTTCTGAAGATTGATTGGATGAAGATATCTGGAGATTGATACTGAGGTGGTTATCAGTTGGTGAATTCTGATTCAAGATGAGCTTATTGAAAGGTGTATACTTCAAAGGAGATAATTCGATTTTGCAGATAAAGGGGAGATTGTTTACTTTGAAAAGGTTGAGAAATTTTTCTGAAGATCGTTAAAGTCAAGAGATTCTTGAGTTAAATTCATTTGAGAAGTTTTGAAGTTGGTTATCTGTATTTCGTGAAGATTTCTGATGCGGAAAAGTTTTGTTCGTTGATGATTCTGACAAAGTGAAGTTTGTGAAGAGTGTATATGTTTACAAGTTTTGTTTTAGTTGGTTATTTCCAACTTGAATACAAAGGGGGAGATTGTTAGGGTTAAAAATATAGTTGTATTCAAGTTTGAGTTTATAATTGTAATTGTTGTAAAGTTGAGGGGAGCTGAGTGTAAATACCCTAGGGGTATAAAAGCTTTTGTGTTAGTAGAGAAGTTAGAGTTTTGAGAGATACGTATTTGTCAGATCTAGAGTTTGATAGAGGAGAGAGAAAGTTGAGAGTGTATATTGTGTTCTTATTGTTCATATCAATAAAAGTGAGATTTGTGATTGAAATTGAAGCTTCTTAATCATGGTGGATTGATATTCAGTTCTATCAGATTCAAACTTTATATATTAATAGAAAATTTAGATACTTAATTTTCTTTGTGAATAATACATATTAACATATATGTCGTACAAAAAAATGACTACAACTTGCGTGGTTGGTCATTTAAAAATATATTGTTTTCTAAATAATATATATATATATATAAAGAGAGTTATGTAAATAGTATAACTAACAATAATTATAAAGATATTATATTGACGTGATCCATCATCATCTTCAATTATTTATTTATATTAATTATAATCATTTTATTTATTTAAATTACACATATTATTATATTTAAGTGTCATGTAAATGAAAGTATACATGTTGATTGTTATAATTTTTCATCCCTAATGAGTTCTTAAATATGTTGATTATATATATATATATATATGTGTGTGTGTATATAGAGGAAAGTTATTTTACAACCCAGTAAAATGTTACAACCCGTACAACCTTCGTCTAAACCATTCATTTTAGCCTATTCATTATGATTAATTACTTGATTCATCAATGATCGTTGATTTTAGGCAATAATTTTACATGTAATGCATAACATTTTCATTAAATGTATAGACAAACATGGAATGCTTATTGTTTCATGAATGAGGTGACTTTCCCAAAATACTTTCATGAAACACAATACATCCCATGTTAGTTTATGCTTTTAAATTTTAATGCATTTTAGGTAAGATTATTGCATGAAATGAGGAATCAATCATAATTAATGGGTTAAATGAATGGTTTAGATGAAGGTTGTACGGGTTGTAACCTTTTAAAGGGTTGTAAAATAACTTTCCTCTGTGTGTATATATATATATATATATATATATATATAGAGAGAGAGAGAGAGAGAAAGAGAGCATGGAAAATCTTTTGTGAACCAAAAAAATAATATACAAACAATTTGAACCAATGCACCCCCTTGATCCTTAAATGTTATATGTATAAAAATATTATAATAATGTGAAATAAAAAAAATAAAAATCAAAAGTGAATCCACAACAAAAAAAAGGAAAATATTTTAGAGAAAAGTTAAAGAATAAATTTAGGATTGAATTGCTTAGAAAAATGGTATCTCATTGTTGGATTTTTTTTAAATTGCAAATTAAGAAATTATAAGTACATTAAAAAATCAAAAGTGAATCCACAACAAAACAAAAAACAAAAATAATAAAAATACATAGATCGTACTTTGTAGTTGGGTTGTTGTCAACAAAAATAACTTTTACAAGAAAATACAAAATTTAAGCAAAACGAATTAAGAAGAATAACATCATTTAAAACACCAATACAATATAAATATCAAATGCAAAGTAATAGTAATAGTAAGAAAAAAGAACATTATTCTATCGTTGCATACAAAACTATGGAAATTTTTTTATATATAAAAAACTAATGATACTCATCCCAAGAACAACATATAAATCATATAATCATAAAAAATATAATAAAAAGTGAAACGTTACCGGAAACTTTTACGAAGGTTGAGGAATAGTAACGAAGAAAAAAAAAATTTATAAAAGAAAAACAACAAAAATACATACAAACGTAATAGAATACTACATAGAACATAAAGGTAGTAGGTTGAGGGAGCATTAGCTTGTATTTATATATGGTTTTGTTGTAGGTTTTTTATTAATTAATAAATGGGAATTTGAGGAGACCAAATTGAACGTCTATAGGAAGTTAAAAAATTGGAAATTAAAGCTAATTAAATTGCAAGCAAAATTACCAAAGAAACCTTTTTGTAGTAAATTACAAAATTTTAATTAAGGGGGAGAATAGTATTTAACTTATTTAATACATAAAAAACTCAAAACAATGAGAAAAATCCTATAAGCTAATACTCGATAAATACGATGTCCACATCATCCTTCCAACATCTTGCTTATATATATATATATATGTATATATATCAAAATTAAAAAAACAAAAAACTTTTATAATAACAATAAGGAATATACACAAAAACATATAAAAATAATATGGTGTTTTTTATAGAAATAAAAAAACATTAATATTGATTGGCACACATAAACAATATAATTACGGAAATCATAAAAGATATTAGCTTACCTATAAATTTTACGAAGAATGAACAACAATCATAGAAACAAAGAAACCCAATAGCAAAACAAAGAACTAAAAGTTGTTGAACTACATTTTTGGTGGAATATTTGGTTTAATTTATAGATGATTATGTTGTAGGTTTTCTTTTAATTAATGAATGAGAAGGTGAAAAGGGTGGAATAAATGTTTTTATAAGTTAAACAATATGAAAGTTAAAGCTAATTAAATTGTTAAGTCAAATTACCAAAGAGTCCTTATTATATTAAAACATGCAATTTTCATTTAGGGGTAAAATAGTCTTTAGCTTATTTTATATTTAAAAAATTCAAAAAAATGAGATAATTCCTCTAAGCCAATACTCAATATATAGGATGCCACATCATTCTTCCAACATCCTACTTTTATATATATATAGATTAGTTTTTATAACATAAATTGATATAATAACATTTAAAAAATTAGAAACCGGGTACCCGGTTTCGGAACCGGAACCGGAACCGGCGGTTCCGGGACCGGTTCCCAAATATGAAGAACCGATGCAACCGGTTCCAGTTCCTTTCTACTAGGAAGCCGGTTCCAGTTCCGGTTCCGGTTCCATGTATTTTGGCCGGGTACCCGCATTTGCTCACCCCTAGCGGCAGCCATTGATAGTCGTCGGTTACTGGTGTGAGTTGGTTACTTCCTCCATAATCAGGGGCGGAGCCACGAGGGGGGCAGAGTAGGCAGTTGCCCCCCTAACATTTTAAATTTTATTAATTTTCTTTTTATATATTAGGGATATTTGGGTAATTGCTTCCCTTAAAAAATAGCTTCACACGAAAATTACGATTATTGTTGACATTTTGGAGATTTTTTTTTTCTGTATAACAAACTATTTTTTTAGAATTAAGATTGTTGTTCTGAGTTTGCCCCCACACAAGTTAATTTCTAGCTCCGCCACTGTCCATAATCGATAGTGAGGAGGGCATCGAGTGAAAGGAATCGATGGTTTAATCTAAGTATTTTTTTAGGTTGGTGTAATATTTGGTACAAATGTAGCTTATGCTTGCCAAACAAAGCCTTAATGTTACGTACTTAAAATGAAATCCGCTAAATAAAATATAAAAATCGATCTTGTAATTTCTTAAATATTTACATTTTGGTTTTTATATGGTTTCAATTATTATAAGGTTTAATATTATACAAGTTTATACAAATAATGATAATAATTGATTATGTATGCTAAATTTATAATATATAGAATGCTGTATTAATCAAATAAAAACATTGGGATGATGATTCCCACACAAAGACCTAAGGGGTCGTTTGGTTCGCGGAATTGGATGAAATTCAAAGGAATTGGAATGACGAATTCTATTAACCAAATTCCATGTTGTTGTTTGGTTCGCGGAATTGGATGGAATTCCATTAGGCCATCCACTATGGTACCTGTGGTACCTGTTGCCACATCAGCTGCCACATCAGTTTTCCTTTTCCACTACCTTTACCATTACCTACCAACTCCATACCTTTCATCCACTATCATACCCTTCATACCCTTCATTTTATTTTTTTAATTTTCATTACATACCCTTCATTTTATTTTATTTTTAATTCATACCCTTAATTTTATTTTTTTAAATAAATATTAGAATTAAATTAAGTAAACAATAAAATTTAAAGTTATTGTTGGTCCCAAGTAGGTGACCTTCAAGCTAGGACAGTGTTTGGGATTATAGAAGGGGGGGTTGAATATAATCACACAATTTTTCACTTTTAAATTCTTGTTATATTAACAATATGAATTTACAGATTGTTGCGGAAATAGAAAAGACAAATAGTCTAAACTAAACAATCTAAGTTCTTTCACTATGCACTAAGTGAGAAGATGTAAGAAAGAAGATAGAGGGAAATAAGAAAGAAAGGACTTGAGTATTTTTGGATGCAGAAGAGGTATGAAGAATATCTTCTCCACGTCCAATTTATACTCCATGCATTAAATGCATGCAGACCTACTTTTGTGACGTGTCACGCTGTAATTGGTCTGTCGTACTATTTACTATAAACAAATACTCTTTGCATGGTGTGCAAAAGGAGGATGTTTGTAAACAGTTGCCTTGAGGTCTGATAAGTACGGAGGGAACAGTAAAGAGACTGTCCTTATGTACTTTTGTGTCAGTAAAGGCGGATAATCCTTTTGTGCATTAGACTAAGACACTTTTCTAATCCTTCAGGATCAGGATACTGATCAGTGACTAGGGTCCTGATACTGATGAAGTTCAGGGTCACTTGTATCCTGTTGAGTCTTCAGGATGTCATACGATATTGAGCAGCCTGCTATCACTGAGTTCCGTCTTCAGATCACGAGCATGCTGTTCCTGTCATCAGCTATTTCTTCGACGTCGCTGATGGTTCTTTGTGTATGATCTTAATATCTTTAGGAGGTCTTCACTTCAGTGGATAGGATCAGTAGACTGTAGAACAGGCTCGTTCGTCTCCTGATCCTGATCCTGAATACTATAAAGTTAAGTTACAGCATAAGTAACATGGAGTATCACAGAACAGACTCAGTGATAATTCCTCAAGCTATAACAGAAGTAAAAACCTATTCACTAAGTAAAGATTCAGGATCATTATCATTTCATCAGGTCTTAGGAGAGCTGGATCAACAATCTCCCCCTAAATGATAATGATAAGACAACAGAGAAATTGTCTAAGTCTAGAAAGAAAAAAAATTTCTAAGTCTAGATAAAACAGTAGGAAATAGAACTCATAAAGGTACATGTCCCATTTACTGTTTTGAGGGATCTTTTTCAGTACTATGATGGAGTGAAGTACAATGCACTGAAATGCATTTTCATTAATCTTAATAAAGGTTACAAGAGTAAAGAAAATACAAGAGTGCATGAATAAAGTACTGAAAGAAAGGATTACAAAATATTCTAACTATCAGAGTCTTCGCTAACATATTCAGTCTTGACTTGTATTGGAACTGGAGTATCACTGAATGCGAGTCTGTAATTGAGTATAGCTCTGACAGTGCGAATGATCTCTTTATTGTCTGGGTTTTCTTTATCCTTGTGAGCAGTGAAGAGGACTGAAACCAAGTGTTCATATGGTGCTTTGTATAGCTCGCTGATAACACCAAAATTATACATGTTTTGGTGGTGCTTAATTGGTTGAATTTACCCCGTTTATCACTTGATTCTCACCTAATTACTCACGAATTGGTATGTTTGTTACTTTTGAAGGTATTGGAGAACACGGAGCTAAAAAGTGCGGAAAATAGGCGAAATTGTGCGAAAGTTGGAAAAGTACAAAACAGGAAGTTTTAGCGATCGCGAAGTGAAGGTTTTGGCGCCGCCAAGACTGATATTCGAGAAGGTTCCTGCTTTTTATCAACTTAGCGCCGCGAAGATGAAGTTTAGCGCCGCGAAATTGGCATTTGCACTCACAAGAAGATTCCAGAATTTGCCAAAAATAGAAGGAGTAGGGTTTTTAAGTGTTTTGCGCCGCGAACGCCTACTTGGCGAACGCGAAACAGCTTCCAGACCTTCTTTTAAATACTGTTCTCAGCCTTCAGTTCCATATGCATTCTTAGACAGAAAAATACAGTAAAAGGGTCAGTTGTACCAGTTGGTTAGTGGTTTGGAGGGAGAATCAAGTGTGGAGAGAGGAGACGCTGCGCCGATACGGATACTCGATTAATCATCTGTAGCTGTATGGTCGGTAGAATGTCTGTCTTTATCTATACTTATTCTGTTTTCCTAGCTATGAGTAGTGAGTAGTTTTCTATGTAGTACTTATCGTGGTAGATAAACCATGTGGATATGATTTTATGGTTTTAATGATTATTGATTTGTTTTGGTTAATTGAATGTGGTTTTATGATTCCAATTTGATTCCTGCTATTTCGTGTGTTTGAACTCGTTGGTTGGGTTTGCTTTTGGACCAAAAAAAGTAGACTCCATTGGGTTAATCAACCTCTCTTGACTTATCCTTCGAGACCTCGGAGAATTAGGTTGTGGTTTCTTGGACCGAGAGAAACTATATTGTAAAACACCGGTTAGTTGAGATAGGATTGGGTGACTGATATTTAGGTTGTCTGACAATCAGCCTAGGTATTGGGACTAGGAGGACCATTCTAGTTGACAATCATATTATCTGCATGTTAGGGTGTCCCAGACTTAAATCCTTACAATAGCCAAATCAATCATACTTTTATGTAACTTAATTATCCACTTGGGGATTCACTATGCCATGATAAGTGCTACTGTTTTCTTTATTATTGTTAAATCAGTTTTTATTCTGCTTTCTAGTTCTTTAGTTGTTAATTTAGTTTTCAAATCATTTTCTCAAAAACCCCCCATAGCCTTAGATTAATTAAACTAATAGATTACCAGTCTGTTACTTGACCGTTCCCAGTGGTAGATACGATACCTGGACTTTCCTACGCTATATTGCTATCGATCAGGTACGCTTGCCTGTGAATGTGGTAATAGGTGGTTAGGCATTAGAGGTTAAACTTGTACGCTTTTTATAGTTAATATTTACCGCATCAAGTTTTTGGCGCCGTTGCCGGGAACGGTAGTATTTAGACTTTTGATCTTTGTTAGTTTTGTTAATCGATCCTTTGTGAGGGATTACATCCCTTGCAAGTTTTGCTTTTTAGTTTTTCTTTATTTATTATAATTATTATTATCTCTTTGTTTCCCGCAAGTTGCCCGTAACTGTTTGTTGTGGTTTCAGTCACGGCAAATTTGTTAGAGCCATTTGAGGAACCGGAGAGGGAATTCAGAAAAAGAAACAAAAAGACGAGAGCCAACAAAGTTCGCCCGAGAGCTTTGATTTTTGAGATGGGAGAAGAAGCACCGATGTGGACCGCCAGGAGGGCCGCTCCAACTGTTCCCACGAATCCGATCACGAAGCCGAATCTAAACAAGGAAATCCCGGGGAAGCTCCTTCACATGATCAAGGACCTTACCTTCGACGGGAAAAACGATAGCAATCCTATCGTGCATTTGGAGAACTTCGTGGATATCTGTGATCTGTTCAAAACCGAGGAAGGCCGAGATGATGCGATTCGTCTCCGAGTCTTTCCTCTCACACTCGCCGGAGAAGCTAGAGCTTGGCTGCGTTCGTTAGAGCCAAGCTCGATCACTACTTGGGAAGGACTGCGTTCCAATTTCCTTTCTCGATTTTTTCCACCATCTAAGATCGACAAGTTGAAAGCCGACATCCGATCCTTCCAACAAGATGACGGGGAGACCATATCCGAAGCATGGGAGCGTTTCAAACACCTTCTAAATTCGTGCCCGAGTCACGGATTGACTAAGAGCGAACAAGTCCCAACTTTCTACAGTGGGCTTGCTTACTCTTCACGTGCTACATTAGATTCATCTGCTGGAGGTGTCTTCATGTATAAAACGCCCACGGAAGGTTATAAGCTCCTCGAAGACATGCTCATACACAACATAGATTGGAGGACGGACAAGCGCTTACAAATTCCAAGAATGGCCGGGAAAATCTCAACCGATTTTGATCCATCGGATGAAATAGCTGCAGTGAAAAACCAACAGGTAAAATTTGAACGAAAAATAGATGAACTAATTAAATCTGTTCATGCTTTGCAGGTTGGATGCGAGGAGTGCAAGGGTCCACATTTGACTAAGGATTGTCCGAATCGCCCGATGATGACACCGGAGGAAGTTAATTATCTTAACCGGGGCGATTACCAAGGGAGATGGAACAACAACCGTAACTTCAATCCACGACCTCCCGGATTCTTTGCACCAAATCAACCGAACCAACGCACGGAGGGAGAGCCACGCATTTCTATCGAGGACCGACTCATCCAGTTCATGGACGCGCAAAAGAAAATCAATGATGAGGTAGGGTCATATTTGCGTAACCATCAGAGCATAATTCAAAATTTGGAATTGCAGGTTGGACGCATTGCTCAAACATTAACCGAGAGGACCCAAGGAGAACTTCCGACGCAAACCCAAGTCAATCCAAAGGTGGAAAACGCAAAGCCGATGCTCATGATGGCCGGAACGAAGTCAAAGAAGGCGTGGACGGATATTTACAACAAAAAGTACGTGGATAGCGACAGTGAAAGTGAGCCCGACTATGCCACGGATTACGATTCGGAGGGGTTCACAATCTCGTTCGAGCATCTTAACCTTAATGATTCGGACACATCAAGTGATGACGAGAACGAGGATGAGGATGGAAAGCAAGGTGGATACGCGGAGTTCGTGATACCAAAGAAAGAAAAGAAAGGAAAAGAGAAGGAGAAAGAGAAACCGGACAAGGAAGAGCTCATCTATATCGCACCAATCAAGCATGACTCGGGAAGTTACAGTTTACCTCTTTCTTGTTCTAAATACAAAGGTCTTGCTTTAATTGATTCAGGTGCCGCACTTAACATGATGCCTTCTTGTTTTTGTAGGAAATGGGTATCAAGAAGATCGAGCCGACGGATTATCAATATCGAGGAGTGAACGGGTACATGACCAAACCGTTGGGGATAGCGGAAGCAGTTCCGATTCGAATCGGAAATTTCGTCTACTATACGGACTTTATCATAACCAACCTCCCGAAGGACACGGAGATCCCTATCATTCTCGGGAGAGCTTTTCTGCATACCGCCCAAGTTAATACGGACATGCGAAATCAAGTTACGAGCATGGGGTATGGAGAAAACCGTTTGTACTTTGATCCCAACGGAGAGCCGGTTAGACATCTCGATGAGCCTTATGAAGATCCTTCTCTTACCTATAAGAAGGTCCCGAACCGCCCACTGCTACCTCATGAACAAATGGGCCGAAAGAAGACGGAGGACTACCCGAATCCGATACAACCAAAGGAGATATCTACCAATCCGGGACCCTCCAAGAAGGAACATCGAAAGAAAAGGGGTTCGTCAGCCCGACGAGCCAAGAAATGAGCCGAAAGCGGGGTCGAGCTCTAGACCCAGTCAAAAATGAAGCGCTTCTCGGGAGGCAACCCGAGCATTTTTCGTTATTTTCAGTTTTAGTGTTTTTCGTGTGACTTTTTACTAATGTTTTTGTTTTGTATTGCTTAGGTAACCATTCAGAAGGGATAGAAGCCAAAATCGACGAAAACCGACACGAATCGGAATTTTTCAAAAGGTGGAAACAGAAAGATTTCGCGAACGCCAAACCTTTAGTTTGGCGACGCGAAGTCTGTCCAGACCAACATCAGGTAAAATTTTTGAACTTGGCGACGCGAAGTGGTATGTTTGGCGACACGAGAATCGATTTTACAATTTTGAATTCTTGGAAACCGCCTCTTCGCGACGCGAAGCCTTAGGCTTAGCGACGCGAAGTCGGCCCTGACGGTTTTTAAACCCTCATTTTTCACTTTTTCAAAACACAAAAACCTAATTTCTCTCTCGGCGCCGCGAAATCCTCTCACGTCCTTGCCAAGTTCGAAAATCTTAAGCTTCAATTTCATCCACAATGGCACAAAAGGTATGTTTCCTAACTTGATTTCGTTGGTTAAGCTCGATTTGGTGTAGTGAATTCATGATTTGGGGCAACAATGGTGGTTCTAGGTTTTCATAGATTCTATCTTGAATTGAAACCCCATTGTGTAATTAATTGTTGATTTGGATTGCATGCTATGATTTTTGATGGAAAAATAGTTTTGGCATGTGTTTTGCTTGTTGAATCTAGCTTGTTGGACCTTCAATGGTGAATTGTATGGAATTGGAATTGTTCTAGAGTGCACCATTGATGGTTAGAATTCTTGATTGATGCATACTTCGTTCTTAGAGTGCAATTCCATTATAGCATGCTAGTTAATGGGTTATTGAATTTAGTTGGATTGTGCTTGAATGCTAAGTGTGGGGATTTTGCACCCAAAATCCCCATCTTTTGATTTTACTAGATTGTGTTAGTGGAACCTTGGCTAAAAGCTCAAGTGTGGGGATGTTACACATCCCCATTCATTTTGAATCGCAATACATGTATCATTTAGCTTGAATTTTTAGCCTTGGAATTTTGTCTCATTGGTTTGAATGATATGAACTTTGTCTTGATCATATTAGATACACTTGAACTAAGACATTGTTTGATTGGATTTTGTAGAGACAAAGAACTCGTTCGTCAACCTCATCGGTCCCTAATTTTCGTGCGCCGGGTGGAGGTCACGTCTTCACCTATTTTGGGAACGATCCAACGTTGAATGATCAAAGGCGTGAGCATTACCGAAAGATCGTCGACCGACTCGCGTCCCGTCAAATCCTGGTCCCGAGGAGAGTAGATTGGGATCTTCTCCAAGTTATGGGCATGAGAAATGAGATCGGAGCCAAATTGGAGAAGCATGCGTACGATGAGGAAGGCTCTGAGTACTTTATTTGCCATGCTTGGGAGCGCATCTTTGATTTTGCCGAGACCCTTTACCGAGAGCTCATTCTGGAGTTCGTGGCTACATTTCGGTTTGAGGAAGAGAAAGCCCTCGATGAGTTTTACCAGCCGTGCATGAGTTTTCGACTCGGTGGTGTTTGGCATTCGATCTCTTTGGTCGACTTGGCGGTGGCTTTGGGATATATATCCAAGCCGAGGTGGAGGCTCCCGGATTCATGGAGTACATGTTCGCCAGCGGAAAGAGGCCGGACGACTTCGATCCCAGTTTATCTTTGGCAGTTCTCGGAAGTGGCAACTATGGTGGCAATCTCAAGGTCAAAAGCCTTCTCTGTTCTTTGGACCGACTCTATCATCGGATGCTTGTTAATGCGGTCAATGCACGTTCCTCGAGTGAGGAGAAGATCTCGACCTATGATCTTTGGCTTCTCGAGCAACTCACCATGGATGACAAATACCCGAACGCTCCCTATATCGTCGCCATGCAACTCATGAAGGGAGGCGGTTATCGCGAGGGTAGCCGGATGGCCGGTGGCCAATATGTCACCCGTTTGGCTAGGCATTACGGGGTTCTAACCGATGATGCTATTGCCTCGATGACGAGCCTCGGGGAGATGGGTTTGATCGACATGGAGCAACTCCGAGGAATGGGGGCAGCTGCGGTAGATCACTTGGTTGGCGGAGATCAGTTCACATGGATCCCTTATCCACAAACACACGAGCCAAGAAGGAGGACGAGGAGTACCCAAGAAACCGGTGAAGCGAGCGGGGCGAACGAGGACGAACAACCGACGGATGAAGCGGGGCACTCGGGTTATGAAGACCTGAGTAATCGTTTATCGGAGATGCAGCTTACTTATGGCCGACATCATCAGCATATTGAGTATAACACCACGGAGGCTCTCCACCAAGCCAACTGGCAAAGTGGATTGATGAACCGAATGGCCTCCCAATTTGGTGTTGCACCTGCGACTCCTTTTGCTGCATCGCAGTTTTGGCCATTCTCCGACGATGCACCGCCCGGTTATCCCACTTTCGAGGATTGGCGTAACCAACCTCGAGGCCCCTATTGATCTCTCTTTTATCTCTCTATTCGATATGGTTGTCTAAACAATTTTATTTTTGTTTGTGTTTGTGTTTGCGACTATCTTTTATTTTTTGTTTGGATTGTTTAGGATTTTAATTGTTTGCTTAGTTTGGTTTATTTTATTCTTTTTACCTTTTATTTTTCTTTTTGTTTTTAGATACAGCTGTTTATGATTCTGCATCGGGTACGATTTCCGGAATAATCTCTCTCAGATCAGAACAAGTCAAATAACCGGGGAAGTTTCTCTTTTTCCCAATTACTCCTTAATTGTTTTAACTGTTGCATTGAGGACACTGCAAACTTTAAGTGTGGGGAGGGGGTTATGTTGACTTGTCTGCTTGCTTATTGGGTACACTTTATGCTTGTGATTGTCGTTTTTCAAATTTTTGAAAGCTTTGAAGTTTGACCCCAATTTTTTTCAAAATCTGAGATTGTTTTTGAGACTGAGTTGCTTGTTTAGGAGGACATGAGATGAGACTGTTTGAGTAGGAGAATACCTTGGAATACCGATTACCATTAGTGCCTCACCCGATTCCTTTGAGAGATTGAGCCTAATTAATTCATTTGTGTGAGGAATACCGACTTTGACCCAAGGTAGAACTTGTCACTAGAATTCTTGTCGAGACCACATAAGAGAAGTATTTATCACCATTGCACTGATAGAGGCCTTCGTTTCTAACCCTTTTAGCCTTCGTTAGATAACCTCATCATAGGGTTATTTAATTTGCCTAGCCAATTTCTAAAAAGGTGTTCACTTATAACACTTTCACCCTTGAAACCATTTTTTGAGCCTTAGCCTTTCGTTTCTTTACCCAATTCACCATATACCCTTGAGCCTAATTGTTTTATCTATCTTTTGGCCGTAACTTAAATTTGATACTTGAGATGTTTGATCCAGTTTTTCAAAAATCTGATAGTTTTTATGGGATTGATAAGAGCATGAGAGAAGAGCCAAAAGCAACATAGTTGCTGCTCTGAAAAAGAGAAAAGAAAGAAAAAGAAAAGATGAGACTCAAAGAAAAGAAAAGAAAATATCAAAAGAGTCGAAAAAAAAAGTGAGCTTAAAAGTGTGAAAAAGAATTTGTGCCACAAATAAGCCATAGGCTTAGGCCGATTCTAAAAGAAAAAAAAAGAGAGAGAGATATGCTCATCCCGATAGTTTCACTGTTTGAGAATCAGATTTTGTGCTTTACTGTTTGGATCATTACAAATTGAGTTTTCAAGTTTTTGTTGCAATATCCTTAGCCACTCATATATCCTTTATCCTACCCTTAACCTTAGCCTAACATTACAACCCCTAAGTCCTCTTGACGGTTGACAACTTCTCAGTGGTGGAGATTAGATTCAGTGCCAAGCTTATGCATGAGGGAATTGGTCGAGTATTGGTGAGATCACTTTTTACACTTTTACCCCCGAGAGATACACTTCAGATTATTATTCATACTATGTGAGGGTAAAAGGTCCACCTTGGTATTCGATTGCTTGATATGTCTTGTCTTTGTGTCTGACTATGTGAGTATTCTTTGTCTTCTTGGATGATCTTGGGTGGAGATAATTTTGGTGTCATCTTTCTTATCTTTCAGTCTTTTGATTGAGGACAATCAAAGCTTAAGTGTGGGGATTTTGATAACACCAAAATTATACATGTTTTGGTGGTGCTTAATTGGTTGAATTTACCCCGTTTATCACTTGATTCTCACCTAATTACTCACGAATTGGTATGTTTGTTACTTTTGAAGGTATTGGAGAACACGGAGCTAAAAAGTGCGGAAAATAGGCGAAATTGTGCGAAAGTTGGAAAAGTACAAAACAGGAAGTTTTAGCGATCGCGAAGTGAAGGTTTTGGCGCCGCCAAGACTGATATTCGAGAAGGTTCCTGCTTTTTATCAACTTAGCGCCGCGAAGATGAAGTTTAGCGCCGCGAAATTGGCATTTGCACTCACAAGAAGATTCCAGAATTTGCCAAAAATAGAAGGAGTAGGGTTTTTAAGTGTTTCGCGCCGCGAACGCCTACTTGGCGAACGCGAAACAGCTTCCGGACCTTCTTTTAAATACTGTTCTCAGCCTTCAGTTCCATATGCATTCTTAGACAGAAAAATACAGTAAAAGGGTCAGTTGTACCAGTTGGTTAGTGGTTTGGAGGGAGAATCAAGTGTGGAGAGAGGAGACGCTGCGCCGATACGGATACTCGATTAATCATCTGTAGCTGTATGGTCGGTAGAATGTCTGTCTTTATCTATACTTATTTTGTTTTCCTAGCTATGAGTAGTGAGTAGTTTTCTATGTAGTACTTATCGTGGTAGATGAACCATGTGGATATGATTTTATGGTTTTAATGATTATTGATTTGTTTTGGTTAATTGAATGTGGTTTTATGATTCCAATTTGATTCCTGCTATTTCGTGTGTTTGAACTCGTTGGTTGGGTTTGCTTTTGGACCAAAAAAAGTAGACTCCATTGGGTTAATCAACCTCTCTTGACTTATCCTTCGAGACCTCGGAGAATTAGGTTAAGTGGTTTCTTGGACCGAGAGAAACTAGATTGTAAAACACCGGTTAGTTGAGATAGGATTGGGTGACTGATATTTAGGTTGTCTGACAATCAGCCTAGGTATTGGGACTAGGAGGACCATTCTAGTTGACAATCATTTTATCTGCATGTTAGGGTGTCCCAGACTTAAATCCTTACAATAGCCAAATCAATCATACTTTTATGTAACTTAATTATCCACTTGGGGATTCACTATGCCATGATAAGTGCTACTGTTTTCTTTATTATTCTTAAATCAGTTTTTATTCTGCTTTCTAGTTCTTTAGTTGTTAATTTAGTTTTCAAATCATTTTCTCAAAAACCCCCCATAGCCTTAGATTAATTAAACTAATAGGATTACCAGTCTGTTACTTGACCGTTCCCAGTGGTAGATACGATACCTGGACTTTCCTACGCTATATTGCTATCGATCAGGTACGCTTGCCTGTGAATGTGGTAATAGGTGGTTAGGCATTAGAGGTTAAAACTTGTTACGCTTTTTATAGTTAATATTTACCGCATCACTCGCTGAAACGCTGAAAGCGTAGGATCTTTGAGTTGTCGCTTACACAAATACCATGAACAGGTTCTCTGATGACTTGTCCTTCAGAGAGAGAGACTCCTAAAGGGAGTGAAAGATCAAGCATCGAGAGATCCAGAGGCTTGACAACCACCCTGGGCATGCAGGGAGTTGGTCTTCTTGTTGAGGTGCCTGCAGATCTTCGAATAGGTTGCTGAGGTAGGACTGAAGAGTAGTGGAGCAGGTCATCAGGTATTTCCGTTGTCCTTCTGATGCGTGCAATAAGTCCTTCGATGACTTCTTCTACTTCAGCCCGATAGTTCTTGTTGGCTTTGGGAAGTAGGGATCTGATTTCGTTCCACTCTGACAAGTTGTAACGATCTAACTTGTCCAGAGTGTGTTGCACGTCCTTGACTCCAGAGCGTTTGACGGTGATCCATGTTTTTGCTCTTTTGCCGCGAGTTCGGCTGAGGTGGATTCCAGAGATAGCAGCACCATGTTTTCTTAGGTGTAGACGATCTCTGCACCAGTCAAGCTCAGTGTTTACTTCTTCAGTCTGTTCCTCTGCATTTTTGTTGAAGACCTTCAGAGCAGCCTTCTGTGCAAGAATAGGATCTGCACTTATTTCAGCATCTTCATCCACAAAGTCTGATGCAAGCCTTCGAGCGGCTTGAGCAGAGAGGAAGGCTTCCTTCTGCTTCTTATTATGCTCCTCCTGAGCCTGTACAGCAGCGTTGTATTCCTCCTGCGAAAGATAGGCGAACTCGGAGTCCCAAGAGGTACGAAGAGGAATTTTTACTCTTGTACTCTCGAGTCGCTCTATCACGGCGTCTAAACGCCCATCCCTGTTGACAATAGCAGAGTTGTCAGGGTAATTCTCACCTTCAGATCTAGGGGAGTTAGAGGGAGGAGATCTGGGAGAAGAAGCAGGGGTAGAGAAGTCATCAGAGATGAATTCATCATCTGATGATAGGCATATGGTTTCAGGAGGGGCTCTAATTTCAGGGGTTCTGGAAGAGGATGCTTCAGGGTTAAAGCGGGTTGGTTTAGAGGGAATGGATTCAGGGTTTAGAGGAGTTACTCTGAAAGTCATTCTGCTTAATTCGGCTCTTGTCTGTTCTGATGGACTATTCTCCATGAGGCGAATAATCTCACCAGTGACAGAACCAAAGTTCACATCCTGAAAGTCAGAGTTTTCTTGGTTTTTAGGTTCAGAGGTTTGTTTAGGAGAAGAATGAGGTGTTGGTTCAGGGGTAGGTTGTTTGGATGGTTGGTAGACAACCATTTGAAGGTTGTTTATTGGAGAGTCTTTAGAGGAGGTATCAAGGGTGATGGTTTCAGGTGCAGGTTTAGTTTTAAGGAGAGAAGAGATTGGTTGGTTATCAGAGGATGAGGGAGAGGATGGTAATAGTAACGTACCAGGTGCACCGGGGTTCTCCCCCTGAGATTGTGCAGGCCCTGGAGTGGGCGTTGAGGTTGGAGCCTTCTCGACGAAGATATCGTCGTCTTCATCATCATCATCTTCATCGTCATCTTCATCCTCGTTCGTTCCCCCTTGTTCGTTGGTTCTCCAGTTGGTGGAGGGGGAGTAAACGGAATGGTCTCTCGGCTGTCTCTCCCCCTCAACAGGTGCCTGTACCAAGGCGGCTGTTGACAAATTCCTCTGGAGGAGAGAGGCCATGTCGCTAAGGACTTTGCGCGAGATGAAGGAAGATGAGATCAGGGAATGCAAAACATCCCTGTCTGCAGTGGTGAATGATGGAGGTGGTGCAGGAGCAGAGGTGAGGGCGTTGACAGCAGTGGTGAGGCCAGTCACCTGCTCCTGGAGGGCGCGGAGGCCTGCTTCCTGAGCATCCAACCTCTGAACCACTGTTGATTGGAAAGTGGTGAGAGAGTTGGTGCTGTTGTTGATGGTAGTGGAGAGTGCAGGCAGAGTAGAGGCCTTCTGGTCATCAAAAGATGCCTGAAGGTTGTTGGAGGAGGTGGCCACTTGTGAGACCTTGTCATGGATGTTATCCAGACAAGGAATCGAAAGAGTAACAGCCGTAGGTGGCAGAGTGGCGGCGACGGTGGCGGCAGTGGCATTGGCGGCGGCGGCTTCAGCGGTACTGGCAGCAGCCTTTGCAGCGGCAAGCTCCAGTTCCAACGCCTGGAGGCGTGCCAGGTGCTCGTCCTCCTTCTGTTGGAGGGCTGTGCGGGCCTCCTGCAGTTGTCGTTCAGCGGATTGCCGACGTAGCTCAGCTGCGTTCAGCTGACGTTCGGCGTCCGTGAAGACGAAGTCATTGAAGGGGTCATCCTGATGAAGTTGGGGATGCCCTTCAGTGGCTGCTCCTAAAGAACCTGTAATTAAAGTAGCTAAGTGAGTACTAGACGACTCAGTAGCTTTCACAGAAGAAGAAATGGCAATATTATGCTTAATAGTATTACCTGAGGCTAGGAGCGTATCAGAGCGATTACCCTCCACGTTCTATGAGTGTTCGAGATGAACAACCTCAGGTTCTTGTTGTACAGGAGCAGTGATAGAAGTAACTGCAGGTGAAGAAGTTTTAGATAAAGGAGATGGTTTATTAAAGAGTTGAGGCAGGGTAATATAGTATTTCTTACCAGCCGCCTGTTTCTTTTTCTTCTGCGCCGTAGACTTGGCGCGTTTTGGAGGAGGTGGAGGAGTGGCAGAAGAAGGTTGGGGGCGCTTCAGGAGCGCAGATGAAGTGGTTGCAGCTGGGGAAGTCAGTATGGGGTTAGCTACTGACATAGCATGCAGAGAAATAGAAGAATGGGGTTTGGAAGAGAAGAGAGAGTACATACCTTCAGTTGGAGAGGTGGAGTGCTCTTCATCCTCCTGAACTGGTTCAGGAACAACCAGAACAGTGGAGAGAGGGACGTCGTCAGGTTTTGGAGAAACCTGATCCAGGAACTTAGGCCCGAGGGCGTAGTTATTGGAGTTCCCGATTTTGGGGTAGTTTGGCCCCATATGCAGTTCCAGGACTGCCGAGAAGAACCTGGTGAAGGCAACGTTGACGACCCGTTTCGTGTTCCTGACCTTCTTGACCATGTCCTCCCATATGCAGCGAGCATAGTCAAACTCGCGATTTTTGATCGCTGAGAAGACCATATGCTGAATCACCGTGGGGAACTGCTCCGTGCTTCCTGTCTTGCCCGATAAGCACAGGCCAAACGTATTCCATATGTAATAGAATGTAGCGTTCAGGCCTGTCTTATGGACAGTAGCAGCAGTCTTTGGAAGCATGACGCCATCCTTCACAGGCCATCTGTAGCCAATGGCGTCCAGGAATTCGATGATTTCGTTGGAGGTAGGAGCAGGAGGGAAGCGTTTCTTCTTTGGGAAGTTGAGCACATTCCTCAAAGTTCCGAAGCCAAAGGAATTATATTTTTCTTGATCTGGAACTTGATGACCTCCCGTAGGACACCCTTGGAGTTCCTTTCCTTGGCAACAGTGGCAGTAGACCACAGTTGTTGCAGCATCGGTTTGTTCGGCTTTGGGTCTATTGTGAAAGCCGTTCTCAGACGGCTGCTCAGGAGGAAGTTCTTTGCAGGCAGTAGATATTCCTTGCCTTCTGGGATGTCAAACAGGCCAACGACGTTGTTCTGCTTGAACTGTACGTCGTGCTGCGGAATTATGATCGGCAGGATTTCAGTGGCGGTTTGCAATGGTGTAGCTTCAGAAGAGAGTTGGGCGTCCAAAGAGGAAATAGTAGCAGCCATCCTGTCAAACACAAAAATAACATATGTGGATGATTAAAGATCCAAAATATACATTTTTCTTCATTTTTCAATGAACACAGAATATGTTCATAAAAATGGTGAAATCCTTTATACTTGGAATGGATTGGATACCAAAATTCACAAAAAGAATGTGTTTTGGTATTAAAAAGAAACTTTTATTTTGATGAGAAGATATCAAAATAAGAGTTTATGATTTTTCTTAAAAGGAATAAGAAAATAAAAAAAAATGTCTTAACAAAAATCTCAGAAGATTTTGGAAAAACTAAGATCAAACGAAGTGATCTTAGGGTTTTTGGAAGAACGTATAACAAAATAAGTTGTTTAGTTGAAGAAAAACCAACTTACAATGTGGAAAGAACAAGGAACAAAGACACTTACGATGATCTTGTGTAAAGGAAAGTGATGAGTGTTCTTAGTGTTCTTGAGAGAAAACTTGTTCTTGCTAGATTGCTTAGAGAGAATTTTGTGAGCGTAAAGAGTGTGAAGGATTACGAGTGAGGTTTTTATACCTCGTGGTAGGAGAGAGAAAATGGATGAGAGAGAAAAGAGCGGCTAAATTCAAACGTAATGATGAATAAAGGAGGTTCTACGCGCGTTCACGCGCCTGACACACGTAGTGGGGAACAGGAAACGTCCCATTACGTGTCAGTGCAGATGAAAAGTTTGTTTTATTTGAAAAATTAAAAACCGCCTTTTCAGGGGATGATTCCATTTTGGTGAAAGATATGTTTTATTGGAATCAGAGTACTTATCAGATAAGTACTGTTTTGGGAAAATCCTCTTATCACATTTAATGCGATAAGGTTTCAGGAGCAGAGGGAAGAAATACTTACCTGAGAATCATCAGTATTCGGATTTTGAACAAAGATTTTGTAAGTACTGAATAGAGTTATCTTCTGATGAGAGTTAGTTCAGGAGTTGTTAAAGAAAGAGTCCTGAGAATAGTTATTCTATAGGATTTAACAACTGTTTGTCCTGATAAACTTCAATCATCAGGATTTAACATCCCAAGTTCACTGATGAGCATATTAAAACGCGTTACATCCAGTGGTTTGGTAAAGAGGTCAGCAAGCTGATATTCAGTAGGGACAAAATGGAGTTCAATATCACCATTCATCACATGATCCCTGATGAAGTGATATCTCACTTCAATGTGCTTTGTCTTGGAGTGTAAGACAGGATTGTTGGCGATGGCTATCGCTGAAGTATTGTCACAGTAGATAGGAATTTTAGAAAGTTGTATGTCATAGTCCTGAAGTTGATTTCTCAGCCACAGGACTTGAGCACAACAAATTCCTGCTGCAACATATTCAACTTCAGCAGTTGATGTGGACACAGAGTTCTGCTTTTTGCTAGTCCAACTCACCAACTTGCCACCAAGTAGGTGACACCCACCAGTGGTGCTTTTCCTGTCAATCTTACATCCTGCAAAGTCACTATCAGAATAAGCTGTTAGATCGAACCCTGAGTCCTTGGAGTACCAGAGACCCAGATTAGGAGTTCCCTTCAGATATCTGAAGATCCGCTTTACAGCGGTCAGATGGGATTCTTTGGGTTCAGCCTGATAACGAGCACATAGACATGTAGAATACATGATATCAGGACGACTTGCTGTGAGATACAGCAGAGAGCCGATCATATATTCCTCTGTAGAGAGTTACGTCAACAGGTTTCCCTTTGGAATCCTTGTCAAGTGTCAGAGGAGGAGCCATTGGAGTCTTCATCGGTGTACAGGATGTGAGATCAAATTTCTTCAGCATTTCATGTACATATTTACCTTGATTGATAAAGATTCCCTTTTCAGATTGCTTGATCTGAAGTCCTAAAAAGAATGTTAGCTCACCCATCATAGACATTTTATATTCAGATTTCATGAGCAATTCAAACTTTTCGCAGAGTTTGGGATTTGTGGATCCAAAGATAATATCATCGACATATATCTGGACAAGAAGGATATGCTTAGGATATTTCTTTAGAAATAAGGTGCTATCAATCTTTCCACGAACAAAACCTTTAGAGAGAAGAAAGGTTGAGAGGGTATCATACCAGGCACGAGGAGCCTGTTTTAACCCATAGAGAGCCTTGTTTAACTTATAGACGTGATCAGGGAACTTAGGATCTATAAAGCCAGGAGGCTGAGCCACATAGACTTCTTCATTAAGTTTTCCATTCAGAAAGGCATTTTTAATGTCCATCTGATAAACCTTGAAGTTCATATGTGCTGCAAAAGCTAGGAAGAGTCGAATTGCTTCGAGCCTAGCAACAGGAGCAAAGGTTTCATCGTAATCAATGCCCTCTTCCTGCCTGTATCCCTGTGCCACAAGGCGAGCCTTGTTTCGAATGATAGTACCAATCTCATCAAGTTTATTTCGAAAAATCCACTTGGAACCAATGATTGTACGTTTTCGAGGCCTAGGGACGAGAAGCCAGACATTGTTTCTGATGAATTCTGCTAGCTCCTCCTGCATGGCTGAGACCCAGGCAGGATCACGCAAGGCATCATCTATTTCTTTAGGTTCATTTTCAGAGATGAAATTAACATAAAGACAGACGTTACCAGATTGGCGTCGAGTTTTAATGCCAGAGGAGGGATTACCAAGAACTTGATCAATGGGATGATCCTTGGTCCATCGGAGAGCAGGTGGCTGATACACCGGTCCTGAAGTAGAAGCTTCATTTACTGATGGATCAGGGAGAAGATTAGTGGGAGTAGGCTCACTAACAGTGGTTTGAGAAAAGTCTTCACTGTTAGTGGGTTGATCAGGTTCAGAAGGTGTGATTTGGGTAATTGGAGTGGCATTAATCAGAGGTGGAGTAGATATTTCAGTGGATGGTATAGGAGGATCTTCTTCAAAACCATCAGGGAGGTTTTGAGGAGTTGGATCAACAATGGGAGGTTCAGGGACTTGAAAGAAAGAGTCAGCCCACTGATTTATTTCAGTATTTTCATGAGGGTGAGGGAAAGTAGGACCCGATTCATCAAACTTGACATGAATCGTTTCCTCTATAGCTTGTCTTCGTTTGTTGAACACACGGTAGGTTTTGGAGATAGAGGAGTATCCAAGGAAGATTTCATCATCAGACTTGGAATCGAACTTTCCAAGGTTATCTTTGTTGTTTAGGATGTAGCAGACACAACCAAAGATATGGAGATGTTCGATAGAGGGTTTCCTGTTACGAAAGAGTTCGTAAGGGGTTCTTCTGAAGCGCTTTACTATCAGGGATCGGTTCTGGTATAGCATGTTGTGTTAACAGCTTCTGCCCAGAATTGAGTGGCAAGGTTGGCTTCACTCAGCATTGATCGTGCAGCTTCAATCAGGGTTCTGTTTCGTCTTTCAGCAACACCATTTTGCTGAGGAGTTCTCACAGATGAGAAGTTCTGAGAGATACCTTTCTGATCGAAGAAGGTTTCCAGGGTACTGTTTTTGAATTCAGTTCCGTGGTCACTCCTGATTGATCGAACAGTAAGGTTGTTGAGTCTTTCCATCTTCCTGACGAACAGAATGATTTCTTCAGGAGCATCACTCTTGGATCGAAGAAAGAATACCCAAGTATATCTGGAATATTCATCAACGATTACCAGAGTGTATTTCTTTCCAGCAATGGATTGGACGTTTACGGGTCCAAAGAGATCCATGTGGAGAAGTTGTAGAGGAGAGCTGATGGAGGAAATTTGCTTGGACTTGAAACTAGCCCTGGTCTGTTTTCCTTTCTCACATGCTGAACAAAGAGATACCTTTGTATAGCGAAAGTCAGGAAGACCAATGACAAGATTGTTGATGCAGAGTTGATTCAGCGTCTTGAAGTTGAGATGAGAGAGACGCTTGTGCCAAAGTGATGCGGTAAATATTAACTATAAAAAGCGTAACAAGTTTTAACCTCTAATGCCTAACCACCTATTACCACATTCACAGGCAAGCGTACCTGGTCGATAGCAATATAGCGTAGGAAAGTCCAGGTATCGTATCTACCACTGGGAACGGTCAAGTAACAGACTGGTAATCCTATTAGTTTAATTAATCTAAGGCTATGGGGGGTTTTTGAGAAAATGATTTGAAAACTAAATTAACAACTAAAGAACTAGAAAGCAGAATAAAAACTGATTTAACAATAATAAAGAAAACAGTAGCACTTATCATGGCATAGTGAATCCCCAAGTGGATAATTAAGTTACATAAAAGTATGATTGATTTGGCTATTGTAAGGATTTAAGTCTGGGACACCCTAACATGCAGATAATATGATTGTCAACTAGAATGGTCCTCCTAGTCCCAATACCTAGGCTGATTGTCAGACAACCTAAATATCAGTCACCCAATCCTATCTCAACTAACCGGTGTTTTACAATCTAGTTTCTCTCGGTCCAAGAAACCACTTAACCTAATTCTCCGAGGTCTCGAAGGATAAGTCAAGAGAGGTTGATTAACCCAATGGAGTCTACTTTTTTGGTCCAAAAGCAAACCCAACCAACGAGTTCAAACACACGAAATAGCAGGAATCAAATTGGAATCATAAAACCACATTCAATTAACCAAAACAAATCAATAATCATTAAAACCATAAAATCATATCCACATGGTTCATCTACCACGATAAGTACTACATAGAAAACTACTCACTACTCATAGCTAGGAAAACAGAATAAGTATAGATAAAGACAGACATTCTACCGACCATACAGCTACAGATGATTAATCGAGTATCCGTATCGGCGCAGCGTCTCCTCTCTCCACACTTGATTCTCCCTCCAAACCACTAACCAACTGGTACAACTGACCCTTTTACTGTATTTTTCTGTCTAAGAATGCATATGGAACTGAAGGCTGAGAACAGTATTTAAAAGAAGGTCCGGAAGCTGTTTCGCGTTCGCCAAGTAGGCGTTCGCGGCGCGAAACACTTAAAAACCCTACTCCTTCTATTTTTGGCAAATTCTAGAATCTTCTTGTGAGTGCAAATGCCAATTTCGCGGCACTAAACTTCATCTTCGCGGCGCTAAGTTGATAAAAAGCAGGAACCTTCTCGAATATCAGTCTTGGCGGGGCCAAAACCTTCACTTCGCGATCGCTAAAACTTCCTGTTTTGTACTTTTCCAACTTTCGCACAATTTCGCCTATTTTCCGCACTTTTTAGCTCCGTGTTCTCCAATACCTTCAAAAGTAACAAACATACCAATTCGTGAGTAATTAGGTGAGAATCAAGTGATAAACGGGGTAAATTCAACCAATTAAGCACCACCAAAACATGTATAATTTTGGTGTTATCAAAATCCCCACACTTAAGCTTTGATTGTCCTCAATCAAAAGACTGAAAGATAAGAAAGATGACACCAAAATTATCTCCACCCAAGATCATCCAAGAAGACAAAGAATACTCACATAGTCAGACACAAAGACAAGACATATCAAGCAATCGAATACCAAGGTGGACCTTTTACCCTCACATAGTATGAATAATAATCTGAAGTGTATCTCTCGGGGGTAAAAGTGTAAAAAGGGATCTCACCAATACTCGACCAATTCCCTCATGCATAAGCTTGGCACTGAATCTAATCTCCACCACTGAGAAGTTGTCAACCGTCAAGAGGACTTAGGGGTTGTAATGTTAGGCTAAGGTTAAGGGTAGGATAAAGGATATATGAGTGGCTAAGGATATTGCAACAAAAACTTGAAAACTCAATTTGTAATGATCCAAACAGTAAAGCACAAAATCTGATTCTCAAACAGTGAAACTATCGGGATGAGCATATCTCTCTCTCTTTTTTTTTTCTTTTAGAATCGGCCTAAGCCTATGGCTTATTTGTGGCACAAATTCTTTTTCACGCTTTTAAGCTCACTTTTTTTTTCGACTCTTTTGATATTTTCTTTTCTTTTCTTTGAGTCTCATCTTTTCTTTTTCTTTCTTTTCTCTTTTTCAGAGCAGCAACTATGTTGCTTTTGGCTCTTCTCTCATGCTCTTATCAATCCCATAAAAACTATCAGATTTTTGAAAAACTGGATCAAACATCTCAAGTATCAAATTTAAGTTACGGCCAAAAGATAGATAAAACAATTAGGCTCAAGGGTATATGGTGAATTGGGTAAAGAAACGAAAGGCTAAGGCTCAAAAAATGGTTTCAAGGGTGAAAGTGTTATAAGTGAACACCTTTTCAGAAATTGGCTAGGCAAATTAAATAACCCTATGATGAGGTTATCTAACGAAGGCTAAAAGGGTTAGAAACGAAGGCCTCTATCAGTGCAATGGTGATAAATACTTCTCTTATGTGGTCTCGACAAGAATTCTAGTGACAAGTTCTACCTTGGGTCAAAGTCGGTATTCCTCACACAAATGAATTAATTAGGCTCAATCTCTCAAAGGAATCGGGTGAGGCACTCATGGTAATCGGTATTCCAAGGTATTCTCCTACTCAAACAGTCTCATCTCATGTCCTCCTAAACAAGCAACTCAGTCTCAAAAACAATCTCAGATTTTGAAAAAAATTGGGGTCAAACTTCAAAGCTTTCAAAAATTTGAAAAACGACAATCACAAGCATAAAGTGTACCCAATAAGCAAGCAGACAAGTCAACATAACCCCCTCCCCACACTTAAAGTTTGCAGTGTCCTCAATGCAACAGTTAAAACAATTAAGGAGTAATTGGGAAAAAGAGAAACTTCCCGGGTTATTTGACTTGTTCTGATCTGAGAGAGATTATTCCGGAAATCGTACCCGATGCAGAATCATAAACAGTTGTATCTAAAAACAAAAAGAAAAATAAAAGGTAAAAAGAATAAAATAAACCAAACTAAGCAAACAATTAAAATCCTAAACAATCCAAACAAAAAATAAAAAATAAAAAAATAAAAAGAGTAGCAAGTCAACCACGCAGTTTAAAGTATTAAGTAGATTACAACCCAATCGAATTAAATCAAAACCGATCAATTACGGTTTTCGAACGCCCATTCGTCATAAGTCGAGTACCCGGTCGGACCATCATCACTGTCACGCCAAATCGGATGAGGGGCAAGAGGAGCCGAAGGAGCGTGTCCTATACTCTCAAAATACTCACTCATCGAGGCGGTAACCCAAGACAACTCTCGGCGAACACCGTGCATGTCGTACGCTAGCCGGTCGATCCGATCCATGATATCGTGGTGCTCACTGCTCATCTGCTCTGACAACTCCTGAATAGCTGCTAAAATAGAACCCTGTCCTTGATGATCACTAGGCTCACCGTGTTGACTCTGATGGCTTGATGCTGGCGGTTGGCTCGATTGCCCCGGGAAGTTCGGTTGAGGAGGTGAAGTGGCCATACCGGCCGGATCCTCTTGGGTTGCGGCATTCTCGATCCAAACAAAAGAACCTTTACGAGGTCCAGGTGCAAGTAACTTCATCGATCGAAACAAAATCTTATCAAGAACGCCCAACGGTGACAATTCAGTGAGTGTAGCACGAACTTCCGGACTTAAAATCCCCAACTTTTCCGCAATGACCGTAACAAAATGTCCCCCACAAAGGCCCGTTCCGGCCCGATCATGCACCGTAGTGGTGTTTTGGAACATTTTTTGCCATGACAAAAGAGAGGTTGGTATTCGCATCTCGGTCTATCACGCGGGAAAGAAGCCAAAGATCACCTTCCGGAACTTTTTCTTTGATGGCCTTTCGAAAGGCAATCGAATGAACCAACATCCGATGTAGTAGGCGGTGTTCCGGTGAAACAATCGAACTTTCCTTTGTGTTGGATTGAAGATAGGAACCCAAACCGATTGATGACCAAAACTCCGTTCCTGAGAAGTCGGTACTAGCCTCACATTCGCCGGATAGAAAATAGTGATTGAAATATCCTGACCGAGATTGAGCAGCCGTGAAGAGACCAAGTAAAACTCCGAACCGTGGTAGTGTAACATCATACCACTCCCCAAGAAGACGGAACTTCACACATTCGTTATCCAACTTGTCTTCATTGAAAAATTCCAAATGAACTCAAAAGAAGTTAAAAATTCCAAGACAAGCTCATAGTAAATCGGTTCACGAGTAGTCAATGCCTTCTCCCAATCATTACTCACAAAACGGACAGCACCCGATTGATCACGAAATTCCCTTCTCAAGAGGTTCGAGAGGCGAGCACCAAAGCCAATCTCATCAATAAACTTTAGGTCTACCGTCGACCCTATCTCTATATCTAGCTGCTTCAACCGGCCTAGCGCAATAACCAATGCCATTTTCTCACTTCGGAGAATGTTTTCCGATTCAAAATTCAAGCATGGATGGTTCTGAACATTACGAAAAGATGGGGTTCTCTACAAACACAAACAAGAGTATGAATCATTAAAAGGCTCGAAACTTCCCTCCCCACACTTGAGTTGAACCACATTATAAGATAGTAAAGCACAAAAACAACTCAAGTGTGTACAAAAGATAATCAAGGTATTAAACATTCAATCCCCATTACATAGATAGATGATACTAAACAAAGCCCCATTGTTGGGGGATTCACAAATTAGCACATAGAGATCCTCAATCTAGCAAAATTGGGAAGGAAAACATACCTTTGATGCCATGGAATCGCTGGGAAGGAAGAGAATTGCAGAGTGGGAGCAAAGAGAGGTTTTAGAAACTGAAAATAGGGTTTTAGATTTTGAAATAAAACCTCTCGGCTCGACTTTCGCGGCGCCAGATTAAAGTTTTCGCGTCGCGAAGTTGGTGAAAAACAACAGCTCTCAGATCTTACCAACTTCGCGTTCGCGAGAATTATTACTTGGCGTTCGCGAAATTCTTCTGTTAGGAAGACTTACCTCGAATGCCTCTTTCGCGTCGCTAAATTACAGATTTCGCGATCGCAAAAAGTTTCTGTTTCCAAAATCCCGATTCTCGTTCGGGCTGTGAACCTGCCTTGCCTTGTACTGCGAAGTTGCTTAGAAAACATAAAAAAACACACAAATAAATAAGAAAAACACGGGTTGCCTCCCGAGAAGCGCTTGTTTTTATAGCGAGTCGCGAGCCTGACTCGGGGCGGTCATTAGGTGATAAGCTTTTCAGAGAGGAGACAGACTTCGCCATTTCTGACGGAGTCGTCTTCATGATAAAGTTTTAGTCTATGGCCATTCACCTTAAACTGCCCTCTTTCGGTCCTTAGATCCACATATCCAGAAGGATAAGCTTTTAACACAGTAAATAGACCTATCCATCGGGACTTTAACTTTCCCGGGGAGAATTTAAACCGAGTTTGATACATTAATACCTTGTCCCCTTCTTTGAATACCTTTATCTCCTTTAGTCGCGCATCATGCCATTTCTTCCTCTGCTCCTTGTAGATCCTCGAGTTCTCATATGCGAGGGCTCTGAGTTCCTCCAATTCATTCAGACTTACCAACCGCTCCTTTCCACTTTCAATGTCGTCTAAATGAACTTTCTTTAGCGCCCACAGTGCTTTGTGCTCGAACTCGAATGGCAGGTGACACGCTTTCCCATACAGCATACGATAAGGCGTGCTACCGATTGGTGTCTTGTATGCCGTACGATATGCCCATAATGCATCCTCTAACTTTTGTGACCATACCTTCGGATTGTTATCCACGGTCTTTTCCAAGATTCGCTTTAATGCTCGATTGGTGTTTTTCCGCCTGTCCGTTTGCTTGTGGATGATAGGCGGTTGAGAACCGATGGTGCACTCCATACCTTTGTAGAGTCTTTTCCAAAAGGTGGTTTGCGAAGTGAGTTCCTCTATCACTGATGATCGCTTTTGGACATCCATACCTGCAAACAAGAGATTTCACGAAGTTAACAACCACTTTAGCATCATTAGTGGGTGAAGCTTTTGCCTCGGCCCATTTCGAGACATAATCAACAGCCACGAGGATGTACTTGTTGCCTTTGGAATCAGGGAAAGGACCCATGAAGTCAATTCCCCAAACATCAAATATCTCGCTAACGTTTATGCTTTGTTGGGGCATTTCATCTTTCTTTGTGATATTACCTGCCCTTTGACAGGCATCACAAGATCTTACCAATGTGTGGCCATCCTTGAAAATCGTTGGCCAATAAAATCCAGATTCAAGGACTTTTCTGGCGGTGAGGTTGGCTCCAAAATGGCCTCCTGTGGGGCCATTGTGACAATTTCCAAGAATGTCCCAAGCAGCATGGCCTGAGATACAACGACGAGGCATTCTGTCCGGCCCAATTCTAAATAAATAGGGTTCAAACCAAAAATAATGCTTTAAGTCGGAGAAAAACTTACCTTTTTGTTGATGAGTCATACCTTTAACGAGAATGCCAGCGGCGAGATAATTTGCAAAATCTGCATACCAAGGTGTAGTATCCTTCCCTATTGTCCTAATCACATTAAGGTCTTCATCAGGGAATTTATCCCTAATGACTTCTACACCCCCGGAATCCATGTTTGGATTCTCCAAGCGAGATAAATGATCAGCGGCCAAATTCTCGGCGCCTCTTTTATCTCTTACCTCTATATCAAACTCTTGCAGTAGAAGTATCCACCGTATGAGTCGGGCTTAGCATCAGGCTTAGCGAAGAGGTATCTAAGGGCAGAATGGTCTGTGTAGACAATGATTTTGAATAATACAAGATAAGACCTAAACTTTTCAACAGCAAAAACGACTGCTAAGAGTTCCTTTTCAGTCGTGGTGTAGTTTTCTTGGGCATCGTTAAGAGTCCGACTTGCATAGCAAATCGGTTGAAAATGATTGTTTATGCGTTGCCCAAGGACTGCATCCACGGCGTAATCACTTGCATCACACATAATCTCGAAAGGTTGGTTCCAGTCTGGTGGGACCATGATGGGGGCGTTTGTCAAATGATACTTCAAAGTTTCGAAAGCATGGGTGCAATTTTCATCGAAGATGAAAGGTGCATCCTTTTCAAGAAGCTTATTCAGAGGTCGGGTTATTTTTGAAAAATCTTTTATAAATCGTCTGTAGAACCCGGCATGACCTAAAAAACTTCGAACCCCCTTTATGTTTGTAGGTGGAGGGAGCTTGGATATGGTATCTATCTTAGCTCTATCCACCTCCAAACCATCTTTCGAGATTTTGTGTCCAAGAAGTATACCTTCTCTTACCATGAAGTGGCACTTCTCCCAGTTTAGAACCAAATGAGATTCCTCGCATCTGGCTAAAACCCTGTCTAAGCTGTTCAAACATTCATCAAAAGAGTTACCAAACACAGAGAAATCATCCATGAATACCTCCATACAGTTCTCTATCATATCTTGAAAGATAGCTGTCATACATCGCTGAAAAGTGGCAGGGGCATTGCATAACCCAAAAGGCATGCGTCTATAAGCAAAAGTTCCAAAGGGACAGGTAAAGGTAGTCTTTTCTTGATCCTCGGGGTCAATGGGGATTTGAAAATACCCCGAGAATCCATCTAGGAAGCAGTAGTACTCATTTCCCGCCAATCGTTCAAGCATTTGGTCTATAAAGGGCAAGGGAAAATGGTCTTTTCTGGTAGCATCATTCAGCTTCCTATAGTCTATGCAAACTCTCCACCCGGTAACAGTTCGAGTGGGAATCAACTCATTGTTGTCATTTGTGACAACGGTGAGTCCTCCTTTCTTAGGAACTACTTGAACAGGGCTCACCCATGGACTATCAGAAATAGGATAGATGATCCCAGTGTCAAGTAGTTTGATGACCTCTTTTTTCACAACCTCCTGCATTTTCGGATTAAGCCTCCGTTGTTTTTGCACACATGGTTTAAAGTTGTCTTCCATCAAAATTTTATGTGTACAAAAAGAGGGGCTTATTCCGGGAATGTCCGAGATTTTCCAAGCTAACGCCTTTTTGTGCCTTTTCAAAACAGCAATGAGTCTCTCTTTCTCGTCGGTTGTTAGCAAGGCAGAAATTATCACGGGAAGAGAATTATTACCTTGAAGGAAGCGATATTCGAGATGATCTGGAAGATCTTTTAGCTCTAATTCCGGTGGTTCTTCCAAGGATGTCTTTACCCTAACTTTGTCTTCTTGCTTCAACTCCTCGAATTCCTGTTCTTCTCCTCCAATGACTTCTTTCTGTTCTAGCTCGATGGATAGACTTTCTTCTGATTCACCTGGTTCAAAAAACTGTTCATTAATATCTATTTCGAAGGGATCGGTGAAATCATCTACATTGTCCAATTCTCTTACCGATTCGTTACAGTCTAGAGTTTTATCAATGGATAGGGTTATTCGGTCTTTGCCAACTCCTAAACTGAGTTCTCTTTCGGCAACGTGGATTACGGCACTGGCCGTGTTGAGGAATGGACGGCCGAGGATGAGAGGTACTTTGACCTCGTCCTTTATGTCCAGGATCACAAAATCGGCAGGGAAGACGAATTTATCCACCCGTACTACGACATCCTCGGCTATTCCTACAGGGTACTTTACGGATCTATCGGCTAGTTGTATGGTCATTCGTGTGCTCTTTAATTCTCCTACTCCAAGTTTTTGGTAAAAGGACAAGGGCATGAGGTTTATACTAGCTCCTAGATCTGCTAAGGCCCTACACGAAATGCTTTTATCAAAATAGCAAGGGATAGTGAAACTCCCTGGATCACCCTTTTTGGGGGTGTCGGAAAGTACGGCGGAACACTCCGCACTCAGAAATGTTATTTCTTCTGTTCCCATCCTTGCTCTGCTGGCTACTAACTCCTTGAGGAATTTTGTATGACCTGGCACTCCTGCAATAAAATCAACAAGTGGTACGTTAATATCCACTTGTTTAATCAATTCAATGAACTTACGGCACTGGGCCTCCTTCTTTTCTTTTCTCAGTCTAGCGGGATATGGTACTCGTGCTGGTACTCGGGGTGTCGTGACCTCCTTTGGTCTGACTGTTTCCTCCCTTGCAACGTCTGTCGTAGGTGACGGTAATTCCACCTCTGGTTCGATGACCTGCAAATTAGGAATTTGGTTAGTTTTGGGCATAGGTGGTCCTACAACAACCTTACCTCCTCTCGTGGTGGTGAACACTTCCGCTTGTTCATCTATCTCATTACGGGGGAATGCTTCCTTGACTTGCTGGAGAAATTGATCGGTGCTCTTGTGTATTCCTGTAATAAAGTTCACGAAAGCTCGCATGTGCTGCTCCGTGTCTATTTCTCCAAGACCTGATGAAAACTGACAAAATAGCTGCTCAATGATTCCATTAGGCGGTTTTAATTGAACAGGTAATTGTGGTACTGTGCAGCCTTCCACTTGATGAGTTTCTCCGTTGTTTGCGCATTTGATCGTGGGTTCATCGAGCGAGGAGACTTCCTTTAACTGTGCCAATTCGTTCTCCTTTTGGGTGTCTTCCTCATCGGTGGACCAGTCTAAATAATGTGCTTCCAAGTCATCCAAAAGTTTTCGTGCTTCTGAAGCTGTCTTATAAGGAAAAAGTCCGCCACAAGATGAGTCTAACCACAATCTAGATTCGTTAGTTAATCCAGCATAAAAAATATTCATCACCTCCCTATCATCAATACCATGGTTTGGAAGTTGTAAGAGTAAATCCTTATATCTTTCCCAAGCTTTTGCAAGGTGATCTTTCCCTTGTTTAAATTGCCGAATTTCGGCTTTTAGTTTATTGACTTTGGAAAGGGGAAAGAATCTTGACAAAAAGGCAGATTTTAAAACTTCCCAGGTCGAAATGGATCCTGGGGTTAACTTTTTAAACCAATCTTTTGCCTTATTTGTCAAAGTAAGAGGAAATACTCGAAGTTTTACCTCATCCGCCGTGGTATTGAGTAGATCACAGATGTCTTCAAAATCCTCGAGATGCTGGTATGGATTTCCTTTACGCTCCCCATCAAATGATATGGTTCCAATCATCTTAAGCAAGCCTTTGTTAATTTCCACCATTTTACCATCCGCCTTTTTGATTGCGGTCCTAGGGGTGAATTGCACTTTGGATCGTTCTCCCCACATGGGTTGTTCGTCTCCCATTCTGACTTCTCTTTTTGTTTCTTTTCCGATTCCTCTCCGGCTCCTCAATTACCTATAACAAATTTGCCGTGACTGAAACCACAACAAACAGTTACGGGCAACTTGCGGGAAACAAAGAGATAATAATAATTATAATAAATAAAGAAAAAACTAAAAAGCAAAAACTTGCAAGGGATGTAATCCCTCACAAGGATCGATTAACAAAACTAACAAAGATCAAAAGTCTAAATACTACCGTTCCCCGGCAGCGGCGCCAAAAACTTGATGCGGTAAATATTAACTATAAAAAGCGTAACAAGTTTTAACCTCTAATGCCTAACCACCTATTACCACATTCACAGGCAAGCGTACATGATCGATAGCAATATAGCGTAGGAAAGTCCAGGTATCGTATCTACCACTGGGAACGGTCAAGTAACAGACTGGTAATCCTATTAGTTTAATTAATCTAAGGTTATGGGGGGTTTTTGAGAAAATGATTTGAAAACTAAATTAACAACTAAAGAACTAGAAAGCAGAATAAAAACTGATTTAACAATAATAAAGAAAACAGTAGCACTTATCATGGCATAGTGAATCCCTAAGTGGATAATTAAGTTACATAAAAGTATGATTGATTTGGCTATTGTAAGGATTTAAGTCTGGGACACCCTAACATGCAGGTAATATGATTGTCAACTAGAATGGTCCTCCTAGTCCCAATACCTAGGCTGATTGTCAGACAACCTAAATATCAGTCACCCAATCCTATCTCAACTAACCGGTGTTTTACAATCTAGTTTCTCTCGGTCCAAGAAACCACTTAACCTAATTCTCCGAGGTCTCGAAGGATAAGTCAAGAGAGGTTGATTAATCCAATGGAGTCTACTTTTTTGGTCCAAAAGCAAACCCAACCAACGAGTTCAAACACACGAAATAGCAGGAATCAAATTGGAATCATAAAACCACATTCAATTAACCAAAACAAATCAATAATCATTAAAACCATAAAATCATATCCACATGGTTCATCTACCACGATAAGTACTACATAGAAAACTACTCACTACTCATAGCTAGGAAAACAGAATAAGTATAGATAAAGACAGACATTCTACCGACCATACAGCTACAGATGATTAATCGAGTATCCGTATCGGCGCAGCGTCTCCTCTCTCCACACTTGATTCTCCCTCCAAACCACTAACCAACTGGTACAACTGACCCTTTTACTGTATTTTTCTGTCTAAGAATGCATATGGAACTGAAGGCTGAGAACAGTATTTAAAAGAAGGTCCGGAAGCTGTTTCGCGTTCGCCAAGTAGGCGTTCGGGGCGCGAAACACTTAAAAACCCTACTCCTTCTATTTTTGGCAAATTCTGGAATCTTCTTGTGAGTGCAAATGCCAATTTCGCGGCGCTAAACTTCATCTTCGCGGCGCTAAGTTGATAAAAAGCAGGAACCTTCTCGAATATCAATCTTGGCGGCGCCAAAACCTTCACTTCGCGATCGCTAAAACTTCCTGTTTTGTACTTTTCCAACTTTCGCACAATTTCGCCTATTTTCCGCACTTTTTAGCTCCGTGTTCTCCAATACCTTCAAAAGTAACAAACATACCAATTCGTGAGTAATTAGGTGAGAATCAAGTGATAAACGGGGTAAATTCAACCAATTAAGCACCACCAAAACATGTATAATTTTGGTGTTATCACAAAGCCAATTTGTATCAGAGGAAGCACGAGATACAAAGCAGAAGTTGTCAGTGGAAGTATTCATGTTGATGATGTAGATATCAGCATGTCTCACTCCAGTGAGAATAACTTCCTTTCTTCTGTTTTTGACTTTGCACTTCTTCTTTGAGAAGGAGACTTTGTGATTCTTATCACACAGTTGACTGATGCTCAGAAGATTATGCATCAGGCCTTCAACATAAGCAACTCTCTTGAAAGTAGTTACTCCGTTGGTTAGTGTGCCATACCCTCGGGTTTGGCCTTTACCGTTTCCGCCAAAGGTCACAGCAGGACCTCTTTCTTCACGGTAGTTAGAGAGGACAGATTTTGAACCAGTCATATGTCGAGAGCATCCACTGTCCAAGTACCAGATGCCCTTATCCTGTAAAATTTAGAGTTTAAGTTTTCTTTGGTACCCATAGAACTATGGATCCAAGATTATCAGTAGGACTGGTTGAGTCAGTGTCAGCCTTTACTGAAGTATCAGTACAGGAGGCTGGAGTCTTGACTGAAGGAACAGTCTTGACAACCTTCTTTCCTTTGACTGATTTCTCAGTCCTGGGAATCTTCTTTACCTTAGCTGATTTTTCAGCTTTGGTAGCATCAGGACACTTACTCGCAATATGGTCATTTAATCCACAGTGATAACATTTGCGATATTGAAAGCGTTTAGTGGTGTCCAAGAAGTTTTTGAACTTCAAGTGAGCAGGACCAGCACCAAGTATGCCTTTAGCATTAGACATAGGAGGAATAGATTTCTTCTCCTGAGTCTTTTGTTTCAGGTCAATCTTCAGTCTAGGAGCAGGATGCTGAGAGAAAGACTTTGATCCTGAGACTGAAGGACCACCACCCAGAACTTTGTTCTTGGGTTTAGGATCCTTGGTCTTTGAAGGTGTTTTAGCTTTGGATTTATCCTTGGCTGATATCTTTTTGCTCTTAGGAGCACCTTCAGAGTGTGTGTTAGAAGAAGAAGGAATGTTTTCAGAAGCATTAGGATTGGGAATAGAAGAAACAAATTTTCCAAATTTGAGCATGGAACTTTCATACTTAGTTTCTTCATACTTATATCTATGAGTGAATCCAAGACCTCTTTTTCTTTTGTCAGATCTCCCTGAAGCTAATATTTCATCAACTTTTTCAGAGGCGTCACTCCATCCTTTGATGGTGACTTTTTCAGCATTTAATTGAGCAAGGGCTTTTTCTTTGGCAGCAAGAGCCAATTCTCTTTCAATACAGAGAGTTTTGTTTACAGTGACCTGGTCCTTATAGTTTTCTTCCAAAATGGTAAGCTGTTTTATTTTTTCTTGACATTCTTTGAGTTGTCCTCTAAGATCAATATTCATTTTTTCAGCAGAGGTTTTACCATTAAGGGCTTTGTAAAGATCGAGAGTGACCAGGTCCAACTAAGTTAAGCTTTCAAGAGGGATGAGAGGAATAGGTACCTGACTGGAGGAATCAGTTGCAGTGGTGGAAGCTTCAGGAGTTGTGGAAGAAGCTTCAGGAACCTGAGTAGGAATCTCTTCAGGGACCTCTTCTATCTTAGCCATGAGAGCTAAGGTAGGTTCCTCAATAATGGCCATCAGTGCCACTTGAGTGTCTTCCTCATCAGATGAGTCATCAGAGGAAACATCATCCCAGTCGCAGTCTTCTGCGATTAAACCTTCGCCTTTGCGCTGAGTTTTCATCTTTTTGTATTTTTCTTTCAGGCGCTGGTATTTGGGATTCTTGGAAGAAGATTTAGCAGAGGAGGGAGCAAACTGACTTTTCCTGTACCTGCAATCATTAGCAAAGTGTCCTTTGCCCTGACAGTTGTAGCAGATAGCAGTAGCCTTATCAACAGGGTCTGATTTAGGCTTGTCAGTAATAGTAAGATGTTTCTTTTTGTGGAAGTTTCCCTTTTTGGCAAACTTCTTGAAAGATCTGGTTAACAAAGCAAGAGATTCATTGAATTCAGGATCTTCTGACATGTCAGAGTCAGAAGATTCTAATTCAGTAATAGTTACTGAAGAAGGAGTGGCGACAGTAGGAACTGAGTCAGAGACCAATGCAACAGAGTTACTTTTGGTATCTTTAGAATCTCTTATGAGATTCTTTTTCAGTTTCTTCTGTTGTTCACGGTTGAGAAGAATACCGTACAGCTCACTTAGTGTGAGTGTCTTTATGTCCTTTGACATAGTTAAGCAGGAGGTGTAAATTTCCCAATGTTCAGGAAGAGCTTCCATGAACTTGGTAACCACCTCAGAGTTAGAGTAGGTAGTACCGATAGTCTTCAGATCAATCAGAAGACAGTTGAATCTCTGATGTAGCTGGGAGAGAGTTTCATCCTTTTGATGAATAAAGCTTTCATACTGTCGAACCAAGAAAATCTTTCTTGATTCCATGAGGACAGCAGTACCCTCATATTGAACACAGAGAGTGTCCCATATTTCTTTAGCAGATCGAAGGTGGCAGACAGAATGGAATACATCGTCAGGGAGTGACATGGCGATGAGAGACCTAGCCTTGGTGTCAATGTTGACAAGGCGTCTGTCTTCATCATTCCAGTCCGTCACAGGCTTTACCAGTTGCCTTTCAGGTACAGCTGGTTGGCCAGCGGCAGCAGGAATGGGGTGAACGGTTTGTGTAGGCACATGTGGTCCATTTTCCAGGAAGTATGGAATCTGGGGATCAGAACCAGAGAGAAAGAGTTCCATCCTGGTTTTCCAAAGAGAGAAGTTATCTTTGTTAAACCTAGGAGGCTTTCCAGCAGAGCCGGTATCAAAGTAGTTATCCTTAGCTTGAAGAGCCATGGAATAAGAAGAGAGGATCACAAGATTTTTCTAAGAAGAAAATGAGAGCTTGTATCCGCTCTGATACCACTTGTTGGTCCCAAGTAGGTGACCTTCAAGCTAGGACAGTGTTTGGGATTATAGAAGGGGGGGTTGAATATAATCACACAATTTTTCACTTTTAAATTCTTGTTATATTAACAATATGAATTTACAGATTGTTGCGGAAATAGAAAAGACAAATAGTCTAAACTAAGCAATCTAAGTTCTTTCACTATGCACTAAGTGAGAAGATGTAAGAAAGAAGATAGAGGGAAATAAGAAAGAAAGGACTTGAGTATTTTTGGATGCAGAAGAGGTATGGAGAATATCTTCTCCACGTCCAATTTATACTCCATGCATTAAATGCATGCAGACCTACTTTTGTGACGTGTCACGCTGTAATTGGTCTGTCGTACTATTTACTATAAACAAATACTCTTTGCATGGTGTGCAAAAGGAGGATGTTTGTAAACAGTTGCCTTGAGGTCTGATAAGTACGGAGGGAACAGTAAAGAGACTGTCCTTATGTACTTTTGTGTCAGTAAAGGCGGATAATCCTTTTGTGCATTAGACTAAGACACTTTTCTAATCCTTCAGGATCAGGATACTGATCAGTGACTAGGGTCCTGATACTGATGAAGTTCAGGGTCACTTGTATCCTGTTGAGTCTTCAGGATGTCATACGATATTGAGCAGCCTGCTATCACTGAGTTCCGTCTTCAGATCACGAGCATGCTGTTCCTGTCATCAGCTATTTCTTCGACGTCGCTGATGGTTCTTTGTGTATGATCTTAATGTCTTTAGGAGGTCTTCACTTCAGTGGATAGGATCAGTAGACTGCAGAACAGGCTCGTTCGTCTCCTGATCCTGATCCTGAATACTATAAAGTTACGTTACAGCATAAGTAACATGGAGTATCACAGAACAGACTCAGTGATAATTCCTCAAGCTATAACAGAAGTAAAAACCTATTCACTAAGTAAAGATTCAGAATCATTATCATTTCATCAGGTCTTAGGAGAGCTGGATCAACAGTTATATTAAATAACTAACATTAAAATTAAAATTACGTTAAAATTAAAACTAAAAAAATACAATAAAATTAGTTATTGGCGTGTGACGAAGAGTTTCACACGTGTATAGATAAATCGTGGCGAAGGTTGGCGTGCATCTCTCGGTTTTTCACTAGGTTGACGTTTTTTGCTCGGTCTTCTTCGGAGATAGTTGTTTCAATCTCTCCCGGTAAAACCTCCGTCGGATCAAAAGGATAATGTGAGAAGCCTTCGTCTTCACGAATCATGTTGTGTAAAATTATACACGTGTACATGATTTGTGATAATTTCTGTTGTGTCCATACTCGCGCCGGGTATTTTACAACGTGCCATTTATCTTTAAGAATGGCGAATGTCCGTTCGATGTCTTTTCTAGCCGATTCTTGACGTGTCTTGAAATGGACCCGTGGCTCTTCAACTGGGTACCTAAATGCTTTCACGAAAGTCGTCCACTCGGGATATATCCCGTCGGCAAGATAATACCCGTGATTGTAGTGTGTGTTATTCACTACAAAAGAACTATTGGGCGCTTTATTTTCGAATAAATCTTTGAAAATCGGTGATTGATTCACAACGATTATGTCGTTCATGGCACCCGGTACCCCGAAGAATGCGTGCCAGATCCATTGATCTTGCGAGGCGACCGCTTCTAGAATTACCGACGGTCCAGGATGATCACCACTATGGAATTGACCCTTCCATGCCATGGGACAATTCTTCCAGTACCAATGCATACTGTCAATGCTACCAAGCATGCCGGGTAAACCGTGGGTTTGTTCATGCAATGCGTAAATAGCCTGAACATCGGTAGCAGTTGGCTTTCGTAAATATTGGCGCATATAGAGGTAAATAATACCTTTGCAAAAATGGTCAAGGCAATCCCTTGACATCGTTTCGCTCATCCTCAAATATTCGTCGAAAGCATCCGAAGCAGACCCGTACGCCAATTGACGGATAGCGGACGCACACTTTTGAAGCGAAGAAAACCCCTTCACGCCTCTAGCATCCCACTGTTTCTTGAAAAAAATCAACCTTTCTGTCTAGATCGTTAACTATCCGTAAGAATAGTCGTCGACTCATACGAAACCGGCGGTCAAAGTCGACGTCGTTGTACACCGGGTGTTCAGCAAAGTAGTCGGTGACAAGTTTATTGTGTCACTCTTCACGACCTCTATCTTTACGTGGCCCTCTCGGTATTTTGTTCGACGTTTCTCCAACCTCGTCTTGGAGAAGGTTGTTATCGAACAATTCCTTAATCAACTCCGTCGCTTTAACGTTGTTCATAATAATCTGATTTACAACGAGATCTATATCATCGTTATCAGAATCTGACATTTTTTAGGTGTTGAGAAGAATATAGAAGAAGAAGAAGAAGAATGAGAATGAGTATGTGGAGAAGATAATGTGGAGAATGGAAATCAGAGAGGTAAAATATATATAAAAAGTTAAAAAGAAAAAAAAATAAAAAAATATATTTAAAACCCCCCAACGGCTATATGACCGTTGGGGGGGGGGGGGGTATTTTTGCCAAACAAAGTAAAATAAAAGGGGCTCAAGAACACTGGCAACGCCATGCCGTTGGCACCGGTACCGGGTACCCTACCGGTCACCCGCGGCGGTGTTGCCGCCGGTACCGGTAGCGGTATCGGTCTCATACCGCAACGATAGCGGATGGCCTTAGGCCATCCACTGTGGTACCTGTGGTACCTGTTGCCACATCAGCTGCCACATCAGCTTTCCACTACCTTTACCATTACCTACCAACTCCATACCTTTCATCCACTATCATACCCCTCATACCCTTCATTTTATTTTTTTAATTTTCATTTCAAACCCTTTATTTTATTTTATTTTTAATTCAAACCCTTCATTTTATTTTTTTAAATAAACATTAGAATTCAATTAAGTAAACAATAAAATTTAAAATTAAAATTAAAATTACATTAATTAAAATAACTAAAAATTACATTAACATAAAAACTAAAAAAAAATTCATAATTAAAATTAAAAGTACATTAACATAAAAACTAATAATATTTTTTAAACCCCCATTGTTCGCGTAACCGATCTTTCTCCTCCAAAACGGCCTCCAAATCTAAACCCTCGAGCTCCCTATGTGGTGTCATGTAGGTCTTGAAATCGATACTTCGTTGTCGTGCGGAAAGCGAATCGATTAGCCTACTATTCGTGGTCGCGAGGGAACCTATTGAGGTCGCAACCATCGACACGCCTTCGGATGACGCGGGTGCCGTAGAGGAAGACGCCACACGTCTTGCGGCGTTTCGACCCATCGGTCGTGTGTTCTCCGTTTGTGAGGGGGAGTCGGTATCGAGGTTCACGAAATGAGTGCGAGCATCGGATTTGTTGGGGGAATCGTTTGGGGTTTCGGTCGTTTTTGACCGTTTATTTTTCGGCGCGCCTATGTTCCGTGCGTCCATCATGATGACCGGGTCGAACTTAGGAGAGTCTTTGACAACTCTCCAACCGTGTTCGTGCGGAAAGCTTTTGCCATTTTCGCGATGGAACCGGTCTTTGGCTCGGTTAAGTACCATCACATCATCTTCCCCGCTATGTCGCGAGTTTGACACGTTATTGTAAACGCATGCGAACTTCGAGACGCTAGCTATGAGCCCTCGAACCTTCGTCGGAATGGCGTCGCCAGACCGGACTTTTGGGTCGTAGTTCATGCGCGTGTCGAAAGAAGCCTTGATCGACTTCCAATAGTTATCTACTACAAAAAATAAAAAGTTAAACAATGTTAGTGGAAAACTATATAAAATGAAAACAGTTTTTTATATACCTCTTTTTTGATAGTTACCTATGGCCGGATCCTCCGTGACTTCGACCCACAATTTAGCTAGTTCGACCTCCTCATTCAAGGTCCACGTTCTACATTTGGCTTTACCCAAAGGCGTCCCACTCGTGCCCGCCTCCATGGCCGCACTCTTACCCTTGCGTCCACGTTTGTTTCTTGTGGTGCTGGTGGTGGTGACGGCGACGACAAAGGTTGCGTTTCGGGTACAAGTTCGTCGTCATCGTCGTCGTCGTCGTCGTCGTCGTATTCCTCATCTCGTAGTGCCCACCTTCCCGTCGGCGGGTTTTGGTGCGAACCGGTTGGTTCGTGCGAACCGGTAGGTTGGTGTGGTGGTGGTGGTGGATGTTGCGCAAGCAAGTGCGCATACATCCAATAATCCGCGGCTATGTTCGGTGGGTGATACGGAATGTTCGGTGGGTGATACGGTTGGTTCGGTAGGTGATACGGTTGGTTCGGGTTAGTACGCCTCGAGACGGAATCGTTACCGTGTTGATCCATGTTTGAGAAAAGATGAGAGATTAGAAAAGATGTAGATGAAGATGAGAGTAAAAATTTGTAGATGAGAGTAGAGATGAGTGTAGGTTGGAGTAAAATATGTATTGATATATATAGGGGTGGTTAAAAGTAAAAAAATTAAAAAAAATTAATTTTTTTTTACCCCCAACGGCTATATTACCGTTGGGGGGGGGGGGTGTTTTGCCATTTCATGAAAGATGGAGGTCGTGGGTTTGAACGGCATGGGCGTACCGTTGGGACCGGTACCGGTGACCCTACCGGTCACCCACGACGGTGCTACCGCCGGTACCGGTAGGGTGCCGGTAGGGTACCGGTAGGGTACCGGTCTCCTACGGGTCACGGTAGCGGATGGCCTTAGTCTTGAACAACTAATCACTTGGATTATGGTGCAATTTGGTATAGGGATATAGTAAAAAACAATCTAAGCATGTCTATTGTCTATTAATCAAATAAACGATTTTCAAACAAAATATAATATTTATGTAACTTAAATAAATTTTAGATATATAATTCCCATGAATAAACTTATTTTAATAAATCAACGTCATGTGTAATAAAATTCAAACCAGATGCTATATGTGAATCCTACTCCACTTGCTAATTCCTTAGAAAAGGAAAGGAGGGTGTCAAATGTCAATTGTCAATTGTCATATGACCCATAAGTATTGGATGGGGGATATGTTCTAATAGGGTGTGCCATTTGTCATTTTCATGAAAATTTTCAAATCTTATTTTCTAGAATTAAAAAAATTTATTTTTTAATCAATCACATAATCAAATTAAATATTAAAGGGGTACTTGGTTCATTTTAGGAAATAAGAATGAAAATGAGAATGAGAATATAGGAGAATAAAAATAAAAATGAGCATTGCATTGATGTTGCTTGGTTAACCCACTATAATCAATGAAAAATTGTTACATATTAAAAAAAAATATTTTTTCCACTTTGAAAATACAAAAGATGTTTCATTTAACATCAAAAGATGGAATGAATATGGAAAAAAAACTGAGTAGAAATAAAATTTTCATTCCTTCGAATTTGGTCAGGAATAGAAATTAATGAATCTGCAGGAATGATTCCATTATATAATATCAGAACAAACAACAGTTTTCTAAATCAAAAGGTGTTCTAATAAAATGTCAATTGTCATTCCACTTCAAATGTGAACTCATTTACTAACACAAATCTATCTAACCTTATAAATATCTAGATTATTTTTCAATCTAAGTATTGATCATAATAAACCATGCATGCTCATCTTTTTATAAATATCTCAATTTGTTTTTTAATCTAAGTGTTAGTTATGGTTTCTACACTTTGTAAGAATTAAAATATTTACATTTAAAAACATTATGCTCACACATTAGTTGTATATTTGTGCAATGCATAGGGTGTAAAATTTACTTATAACCCGAGAATGAGAATTAAATAACGCAATACTTCATTATGTTTTTTAAATTCATAGAGTACTATTTGAATTCGTAAGGCTTAATGAATTTCTCTTGTATTTAAATGTGTTCCAATTATCTTTTACTTCAAACGCGGTGCCTGAAGAAGTTATTATAAACTTGAATTTTAAGATATTATGTATTGGTAAGTAATATCTAACGTTTAATACGTTACTTTTTTACCAATTTTTATATATATGATGTATATTTATTATTTAAAATAATATCACCTCCTATTTACGTAGTATCCATTGCAAACCAGGTAGATTGTGCAAACTATACAAACCTAATCTTAACCATTGATTTTGTTTATATTTTGTTTATCTCCTAACTTTTAGGTGATTTTCAAATATTTTCAAATGTAGTTGAGAGCAAATCTAGGAAGTGAATTAATCTAAGCCATTGATCATCTACATGTATGGTGGAGATTGGTTTGTATAGTTTGTACAAACTATCCGGTTTGTAACGGAAACGACCCCTCCATACCTATTACTTAAATTTTTGACATCCTTCTAGAGTCTATCTAATATCATACTAGTTTACCGACAAGTGGGAATCATCCAAGATATCAAAATACATTTCTAAGAAACTCATCGTCCCATATGAGATTTGCCCCACTATCTCGATGGTATAGGATTCACTCACTGGTACAACTTTTTCAATGTATATAATATTTATATATGACAAATGCAACAAAATGATTCATACATTCTCTTCATTTTTAGTGAGGTTTGCACTCCTAATCTTCATTGAGACCAAAGACCAGATACCGGTACGTTAAAATCATATCGTACCACTTTGTAATACCCTAAAATAAAATAAAAACAATAAAATAAGTCAATAACTCTTAAAATGAACTTGAAAACCATAGAAGTTATCGGAAACACATAAATTAAGACTTACAAATCATTAAGAGCATCTCAAATAGCTTTGTTAAAATAGAAAAATGAGAATTTTAGCATATTTGTTGCTCCAACAGCTATGCTATCTCCTATGCTAAAATAGAAAAATGATGAGAGAGATTGTAAAAATCTCTAAATTTAGAGAAATCTCTAAATGGAGAAAGATTAATGTTTCAACAAATAAGATTAATTGAAGATAAAAGTTTAAGAGAGAGACATGATTATTTTAATACTCTAACCAATAGGAACAATGCTAGAGTTGCTATAATAGAATAGTTGTTGGAGTTGGATGCAATTTTTTAGAGATTTCAACCCTTTTTACTCTATTTAAAAAAAATTAGCATAACTGTTAGAGATGCTCTAATGCATTACATCATTTCTTTCACCATTTTGGTACCAAATTCTTCTCTAATCTATTGCACCATTTCTTCAATCATCGAAAATATTCTCGATACGCAGCTTCTTTTTTAATCTTAATTAGATAGAATTTATTATTCTTTAATCTTGATTAATTTATTACTTTTCACAAAAAGTTGATAAATTATGCCATTATACTAGTTTAATAAAACTAAATTGTTCATAATTAATTCCAAATTAAACAAGGTCGACCCTGACATTTTGGAGGTCCCGTACAAAAATATAAATAAGGCCTTATAAAAATTTTGTTATATTGCACATTAAATTTTTTAGTACTAAATTCAAAAAACAAATCCTTAAAGTACGTAAGTATAAATAATATCCAAATAAAATAAAACCAGATATTTACACCGTTAAACAAATACATAAAAATCTCCATTAATTAATATGTTAGATAAAAATAAAAAGTTAATTAATAACAAAAATAGTTATAATCACATAATAAGAAATAACTATAATATATAACACCAATGATTTAATATGTTAAAATTTACCTCATTCATTTATTGTTACTAAAAACACTAACATAAAAAACTTAAAGCCTTCAAATAACATTTATAAATAATCAAATAAGAGAGTTATAGAAGAAAAATAACAATTAAAAAGATATAGAGATAAAAAGAACATGAAATATAAATTACAAAATTTTGAAATGATATCTTAAAAATGGGAATCCAAGAATTGACAACAATGAAAAAATTAAAAGTTTAGTGGAGATTAAACTTGTTGAGTTGTTATAAGTTGTATAGATGGATATTATGACCGTAAGACAATAATAAAAATAACAAACTTGGATAGAATTTTTGTTAATAAAACTTGTATAGAATTAATATTATAAACATAATATGATAATTTTATTTAAGAAAATCAAATAAATTTTAGAAATACCCTATGATATTAATTTAATTAAAAAGGCATGGATAGGGATTAATTTTTCAACAATTTAAGGAAATTACGAGAAGTTTTAAAATACAATTTAAAGAAATTATGAAAAGTTTAATTAAAAACATTTATTGCGGCGTAGAGGATTAGGAAAGGGATTACTTCTTAAAAATGTATTTAACTATCTCCAATATACTATTGTGTGTATCAACCTAAAAAAATTTCTTTTGTATATATCAAACTTTATTTTTAAGTCTATTATGTGTATTTTTGATACACACAATAGTATATTGTGGGATAGTTGGATACACATAATAGACTCAAAAATACACATAATAGACTCAAAAATAAAGTTCGATATATACAAAAGGAATTTTTTCAGGTTGATACACACAATAGTATATTGGGGATAGTTGGATACATTTTGAAGAAGTAATCCCATTAGGAAATGATGAAAACTTTAATTAAATCTTTTGTTTTTTGACATTGGAGAAATGATGAATAGTTACAATTTTTTAACACACCTGTTAATATATATACATATATATATACACTATATGTAATGTAAGAAAAAATCGAAGGCCCCTAAAATCAGAGGCCCCGTACGGCGGTACCAGCAGTACACGCTAGAACCGCCCCTGAAATTAAATATCTTATTGTGTAAAACAAATGTAACACTCATATCTTAAAACATTCACCTTTAACTGAAAAGTAACCATGTTCTTACAAATAGCGGAAGCTCGTCCAAAAACCAACAATTATAACTACCAACGGATTTAAACTTTAACCCATAATTCTTACTAGCAAAAACAGAAGTATTTAAGTCTAAGAAAAACCCAGCAATTGTTTACATTTCTAAAACACAAAGGAGTTTTCAAAACCAAAAACCATTTCCTCCAATACTTCATGACTGAACTGCCGTCCGGGAGCCTCACTCGGTGGATTTCTCCTTCCCTTTTCAGGACGTACCTGACACTAAAAAGATAAACAACAACGGGTATTACTACCATAAAGCTTAGTGAGCACACACTTAAGTACTTACCATCATGCATACACAATTACAAGCACACAACAACTACATACATGTAAACTCCAACCCTCCTTACGGCTCAATACCATCAAGGAATGATTTATGACACTGGTACCAGGCCTCTCCAATTTTCCCTAGGGTATTACTACCACCATAGGTACTCTCCGTTGTCCCCGAAGGAACGCATACACATAATCACACATGCAATCGTAACCATACATACATAACGATGAGAGTTAAGTAAAGTACTCACCTGACACGATGATTTATAAAGCTCTCCTAACAAGCACAACAATCAACTCGACCCTCTATTGCGAAATGACCAAGCTACCTTATCCATAACACATACACATGCGCATCAAACGTTGCCCAAAAATGGGTCCTTAACCAAAACCCGACCCTCTATTGCGAAATGACCAAGCTACCCTCGATCAATTTCCACGAAAGTTCACATAACATCAAGTTACACAAGCCCTAAGAGGTACATAAGCTAAGGGACCCCAAACAAAGCCATTTCGGAAAACTCAAAATTCTGGCTAGCGGTATCGGCGGCTCGCCCGCGGGTCACCAACCCGCGGCTTACCCGCCGATACCTGCAGATGGGTTATCAGTCGCGGTTTGCGACTTATGCCAAGGGTTTTCACCCTAAAACTCCAATTTCGACCAAACCAAGTCAAGTTCATACTTATACAACATCTATGGTTGATATCCAACAATTATAAGCAACCAATTCGACCATAAGCATGCTAATTGATGATCTTATGATCAATGTGTCACACCATAACACCCTAACCCATCAATAGACTCCGAATTAAACATCAATTGACATCAAAAAATATATAGGATTCTTACCTTCCAACGTTGCTAACACGATTACTACCACAATTGCTTGCTCACAACCTTTAATGATCCTCCCTTGCTTCCCAAATTCGTAACCTCTCTCTCTCTCTCCCTCGTTCTCTGAAGTCGACCCAAAAGCAGGAAAAGAAACTTGGGAGCCTTAACTGCTTAAGTTAACCCTTAATTCCATAATTTACATTCTTGCCCCTCAACTCCTACAATCAACAAGGTTAACACAGTTAAACTTAACCAATTACCGTTAAGTCTTAACATAGGAAACGGGGCGTTACAACAAACATGCAATTACATAAAAAATAATCATAAATTTATATAACTATACAAAAATCTAATTATAACAATAACATATGTAATAAACTAAGATTAAAATGTCACCATACAATAAAAGTATAAAACAAAATTAGAATATAAAAATCTTAAATTTAAAAGATCATTTTGTAACCAACTTCACAAAAACTAAAGTGTAAATAATGTTACTCCATATTTTTTGTTTACTGTTCATTACATATTTTAAATATCAACTATAATGTTGTTACTAAATATGAAAACTAATCTATAAAATAGGGTTGGTGTTAAAATTAGTGTCTTAATTGGAGATTTTTTAAAGTGTCTATTGATCTTACTCTATATTTTTATATATGACATGCCATCACAATAATATTATTGTATGAACCTAAAAATCAAAATTAAATATAAACTAAAAGAGACAACATACGTAAGCAATCCATTCTATTGATAACAATGCAATTTCATATATAATTTTTGTTTATGTTTACAAAAAGTTAAAAATGAAAGAGACTAAATTGCGAAACTAGAAACCACGATAATCAACACTCACCACTTTCTTGAAAGAAAAATCAAACGACAACTTTCAAAAATTATAATATATAGCATTCACATACGGAATCCTAATAAGTAATCACTATATAAGTATATCATAAGGTATTTAATTATATATATATACATATTCTTTAAATCGAGTCAGGTTGGGTTTGAGGTACGAAAATAAATTTGATCAACATTTTGTAGACAAAGTTCTTTTTTTTTGGCTTTGTTGGATCGGGTTAAGCAACCCTTGAGGAGAAAAACTAGCTTGATCGAGTTTTTTAAGTCAGACTCAAGTTTTTAGAAGCGGTAGTTTTTTGTGATAGCACGTTTTTGTGCATCTTTAGTTGGTATGCAACATTTAGTTAAATAAATGTTCCAATCAAATATTTTACCATCTTTTAATTAAGAAAATGTTATAATCTTTATTTTGATCCCGTCTTTATTAAAAATGAAAATTTATTATCTCTAATTTTCTTGTTTTGCATACAATAATGAGTTAAATTAACTTATATTAAATAAGATAATAATATATTATAATATTAATAAAATGTGAGTGAAAAAAGAAGAATTATGACATCAGGTTTTATTCTAATATAAAAGTATTATAAAATATGTCACATTCTTATTGAAGTAATGTTAGTTATTGTGACAATTCGACTAAAAGCCAAAGTCCTACATGTCCATTTCTTGTGTTTAGATGGAATGAAATTCGAATATATGAACAAATACTATAATTTTTGGTCAACAAAATGTTTCTGAAATAAAATCCCATGTGGGTGGAAGCTTCCATTGTCGAAACGAAACCTTTAAGCTTTCGAGACACTGTCTTTTTAGTAAAGACAACAAGAATTATATCTAAAAGAGTAAATTTTTTAGTACTCGTTTATAAAGGTAAGTTACTAGAGCTCTAAACCTTCATGGAGTTTAGAACACTAATAAACACCAAAGATTTAGATACAAGTAGGCTAAAGGTCATATGATACCACTTTATAATGCCCTAAATCAAAAAGTAAATAATAAGATAAGTCAATAACTTTAAAGTGAACTTGAAAACGATAAAAGTTGTTGAAAAAACAGAAATTAAGAATTACAAGACCATCATTAATGCATTACATCATTTCTTACACCATTTTGGTACAAATCAAAGTGTAAAAAACAATTCTTCTCTAATCTATTGCACCATTTCTTCAATCAAAGATAATATTCTGGACATGCATTCTTTTTTAATTATTTTTAGATAAAGTTTATCCAGGCTTCGCTTAGACTACATCTTTGACAATTTGAAAATGAAAATTTGACCGTTTGAGAGTAAAGCTTGACTACAATATACGCGCACTCTTTAACCTCAATGGGGCAGCCTACCGGTTAAGGTTTGGTGTTGGGGAAAAACCCACCCAAGTTCGAATCCGTGGGTGAGCAACCAGGGACCACTGAGTATTAATCCCAGAGGAGCATGCTTTAGCTCTCGGTAAAATTTGCTAAGGATGTAGTCTGGGCAAACCCAGATGAACCTTATCAAAAAAAAAAAAATATACGCACTCTTTTAATCTTGATTAGATAGAATATATATAATACATCTACATTTATTATTTTCACAACAAGTTGATAAATTATATGATTATACTATTTTAATCAAACTAAATTGTTCATAGTTAATTCCAAATTAAATATCTTACTGTGTAAAACAAACATGCAATTACATAAAAAATAATCATCAATTTATATAACTAAACATAAATCTAATTTATAACAATAATAGATGTAATAAATTAAAATTAAAATGTCATCATACAATAAAACAGAACTAGAATATATAAATCTTAAATTTTGAAAGATCATTCTGCAACCAACTTAACAAATAATAAATTGTAAATTACTTCGGAAAAAAAGTGTAAATAATGCTACACCAAACTTTTTGTTTACTGTTCATTACATATTTCTAATATCAACTAATGTTTTCCAGTCTAGCCTAGTCGATGGAGGTAACACCTTTGTGCCTTCAAGGGATGGTATTCGTCAGTTGACCAAGGTTCAAACCCCGCAGGCGACGACTTGCTGCGGTATTTAGCTCTTGGGCTGGTCCATGGGGCCGGTTTAGGGGCGAGTTCATGGGCCATTCCATAGGGTTGGTTCATGGGCGCGGGGGATTAATCGGTGCCCGTTTGGATTCGGATACCCCCGGAACGTGTGTGAGTTATTTGCCGTTCAAAAAAAAGAAAGAAAACTAATGTTTTCACTGCCAACGGCCTTGTAGTTCGATTACATTTAAAATGTTTATAAGGTGTCTCCTTCCTTGTAGCTGTGGGTTCGAGTCCCGTCATGAATAATGGTTTAAGTTTAGAAGTAGCTAGATTAGTTATGTGTGTGTGTGTTTCTGTCATTCAAAAATGTTAGCATGTATATATCTAGATTGTTTATTAGGCCCATGGGCTTGACCCATATCCCTTTTCCTTTCCTTGTATTATATATAAATAGGGTCATTATACCCCTTTTGTATTATTATCATTTATTAATCCAATACACTCTTTCAGAACTCTTTCTTCTTCTAACATGGTATCAGAGCTTTAGGCTCCTTAATCTCATCCCTCAATCCCGAGTCGGGATTCTCTTTTCCGAATCGGATTTCTTATTTTCCGAATCGGACTCTTCTTTTCCGAATCGGATATCTTGCAATCCGAATCCGATTTTCCGAATCCAAATCCGATTTCCGAACCCGATTTCCGAACCCGATTTCCGAACCCGATTTCGGAATCCGAATTGGATTTCTTCTTTTTCCGAGTTGGATTTTGTCCTTACCCTATCTTTCCCGAATCGGCTTTCGAGTTGGAAAATCTTTTGATTTCCGAGTCGGAACCCGTTTTCTAAGTCGAAACTCTGCCTCTCCTACTTTACGTTTTCCGAATCGGAAAACAGCATCTTCCGAACCGGGTTTTGATTGCCCTTGTTCTCTTACCTACAATGACTTCGAACCTCAGTCATTCAAATCCCATATCTGTTGTTCTCAATGGGAATAACTACATTATCTGGAATCACCACATGACCATCCTCTTGAAATCTCATGGTTTTTACTCTTACGTTACCGGGAACCGTAGCCCCTACAAGGACCGCAAACGAAGCCGCAGCCGACTATGCCAAGCGTGTTAATGAGTGGGACATTAACAATGCTAAAATCCTTGGGTTCATTAATGCTTCCACAACTGCGGAGTTCAACCAACAATTTCTTGGGTACACGACTGCCAAAAGCCTTTGGGATTTTCTGACAAAGCGTTATTCAGCTACTGGCCTTGCACACCAGTATCAGCTATGGGTAACCTTTCAAACCAAACGGCAGCTTCCAGATCAACCAGTCAGCTCCTACATCTCTGAGATGCAAGCCATCCGCGATCACTTGAACATGGATGCTCCTCAAGTCCATTATAACACCGCGACTCTCTATCAGGCCTACTTTAATCAGTTACACTTGATCACCATCCTCATGGGTCTCCAAGACAAGTTCGAGAATGTACGAGCCTCCCTCCTACATAGGCATCCTCTTCCCTCGCTTGACGATGCCATCACGGAACTACTGAGTGAAGAAACACGTCTTCAACTTCGAACTCCCACACCGGCTCCATCCGAATCAGTGTTCTACACTCCTTCCTCCTACAAGCCTAAGGGAAAAGGCTTCCAGAATTCTTACAGCAAGCCTCAGGGAAAACCGTCACCCAATGAGTGCGCGTTCTGTCACTCACCCTCTCACTCCTTGATTGATTGCCCAATTCGAAGATGCAAATACTGTGGCATTCAACATCCTCGCCACCTCCTCTCTGAATGCCCTCAAAACCCGAAGAAACAGCAGCCTGCTGCCAGATTTACTGCTTAACATGAGCCCTATAGCTCCCACAATCAGTCGGCAGCCAGATTCGTTGCTCCACATGAGCCTTCTGGAATACCTATCGCTGCATCTGCATCCTCTTCACCAGATCTGCTGGATCTTATGCGCCGGAATCAAGAGCTTATGGCGCAACTCATGACCGGGTCCATGGGGATGAACCCTCCTCACTCAACTCCCTCAGGTCCCTCAGGTACTCTGTGGATTTTTGACTCTGGGTGCTTCAACCACATGTCCCCTTATCCCACAGGTTTTGTCTCTAAGCGGCGTTCCCCTCATCCTACTGTGGGATTGACGGATCTTTCTCCTAAGCCGGTTCTATTCGAAGGAGATGTCTCTACAGACAATATTCAGTTACCTGAAGTCTTACATGTTTCGGACATAGCAATAGGTCTTGTATCCCTTACGCAGCTCCAAGAAATGGGTTTACTAATGTTCTTTGATTTTTTTGGTTGTGTTATACAGGATCCGAAGACCAAGCAGACCCTTGATGTAGGCCGTAGAGTTGGACGGGTTCTCGAAGTCGTCTACATTCGGATTCCTCTTTCGTCTTCAAGAGTCGTTGCTTCAGTTTCTCCTTCATCTTCCTTTGATCTATGGCATACTCGTCTAGGTCATTTATCTTCCAGCAGAATAAAAATGCTAGCTAGTTCAGGATCATTAGGTCATGTTACTTCTTCAGACATTTCCTTTCTACCTTGTAAGCTTGGCAAACATCATGCCCTTCCTTTTGAAACTAATGAATCTAAATCTTTTTGTCCTTTCGATTTAATTCACTCTGACGTATGGGGACCAGCACCTCACCCATATATGGGTGGTGCTCGGTATTTTGTTATCTTTGTCGATGATCACACCCGCTTCACCTGGATATATCTTATGAAACATCGGTCAGAGCTACCTCAGCTCTACATTACTTTTGCTCGCATGATTCAAACACAATTCTCGAAACCCATAAAGATTCTTCGGGCCGATAACGCCATGGAGTACAAAGAAGCTTCTCTCCTTGCCTTCCTCAGATCTCAGGGAGCAATTTCCCAGTACTCCTATCCTGGCACTTCCCCACAAAATGGTCGCGCTGAACGCAAACATAGGCATATTCTTGATACGGTCCGCACTCTGCTTGTCTCTGCAAAATGTTCTGCCCGCTTCTGGGGAGAAGCAGCCTTTACTGCCGTCTATACCATCAATCGACGTCCTACTCCCATACTCCACAACAAATCTCCCTATGAAGTCTTACATGGAGTTCTCCCTGCTTATGATCTTCTCAAAGTCTGGGGATGTGCGTGTTTCGTTCAACTTCAACCCATGAACACAACAAACTTGAACCTCGTGCCCGCCTATGCCTCTTTCTCGAATACGGCATTGAGCACAAAGGGTATCGCTGCTGGGATCCTGTATCCAAACGCTTACGTATATCCAGAAATGTTACCTTTTGGGAACATGTTCCCTATTATTCCCTGCCTGACACTGAGTCTCCACCCATCCCTCTATTTCCTGAGTCTGCTCCACCTATCCCTCCAACTCCTCCTCCTGTTTCTGACTTTCTGGGTCCGCCCTCTGATCCTGCACCAACTCCGCCGCCTACACCTGAGGTATCTGCTGAATCTCTGGATCCTGGACCATCCACGTCAGAACCTGTTCGCCGCTCTGATCGGGTAAGACAAGTTCCTGCTCATCTACGTGATTATCACTGCCATGCCACTTTATTATCCAATCATGAACCAACTTCCTACAAGGAAGCTGCCTCTTGTTCACAATGGCAAGCAGCTATGCAGGAGGAACTTCGTGCTCTCGCCAAGGCCCACACATGGGATTCTGTTCTGCTTCCATCTGGCAAGCGACCCATTGGTTCAAAGTGGGTCTTCAAGATCAAAACCAGATCTGATGGTTCTGTTGATCGATACAAAGCCCGTCTTGTCGCCAAGGGCTTCAACCAAGAATATGGGATTGACTATGAGGAGACTTTTGCCCCTGTTGCGCGCATCACATCTGTTCGCAGCCTTCTCGCTATCGCAGCCACCAAGCATTGGCCTCTCTTCCAGATGGATGTCAAAAATGCCTTCCTGAATGGCGATCTCTCTAAGGAAGTCTATATGACTCCCCCTCCGGGTGTCTCCCTGCCTACCGGCCATGTCTGTCGCCTCCGCAAAGCCCTGTATGGCCTCAAACAGGCTCCTCGCGCTTGGTTTGAGAAATTCAGCAAAACCGTGCTCTCATTGGGGTTCTCTGCAAGCAACTATGACTCTGGTCTTTTTACCCGCACTACTGATTCTGGAAGCATTCTCCTTCTTCTATATGTTGATGACATGATCATTACTAGGGATGATTCTAACGGTATCGCTTCCCTCAAGCAGTCTCTCTCCTCCAGTTTTGAGATGAAGGATCTTGGCGACCTTCACTACTTCCTTGGACTCGAGGTTCTATCTGATGCATCCGGGATTTATCTTTGTCAAGCCAAGTATGTTTCCGACCTTCTCTCAAAGGCCGGCCTCTCGGATAGCAAAGTTGCCTCCACACCATTGGAACACAACCTCCACTTGGCACCTAATGCTGGCACCCCGCTACAGGACCCCACTCGGTACCGTCAGCTGGTAGGGTCTCTTGTATATCTCACTGTGACTCGGCCAGACATTGCGTATGCCGTTCACACCGTGAGTCAATTCATGGCTGCCCCCTGCTCAGATCATTATGCCGCGGTCCTACGGATCCTTCGCTATCTCAAAGGCACCATGTTTCATGGGTTACACTTCTCCTCCAAGTCCTCGCTACTTCTGCGGGGGTTTTCCGATGCTGACTGGGATAGCGACATGACAGATCGTCGCTCCACCACCGGGTACTGTTTCTTCCTCGGTGATTCCCTTATTTCTTGGCGCAGCAAGAAACAATCTCTCACTGCTCGCTCCAGCACTGAGGCCGAATATCGCGCTCTCGCCGACACCACTCAAGAGCTTATCTGGCTGCGTTGGTTACTTTCTGACATGGGAGCACCTCAACGGTCTCCCACTCCTCTATGGTGCGACAACAATAGCGCCATACAGATCGCTCACAATGATGTCTTCCATGAACGCACCAAGCACATTGAAATTGACTGTCATTTCACTCGTCAACATGTTGTGCGTAACACCATTCAACTTCATCCGATTTCTACATTGGATCACCCCGCTGATATTTTCACCAAAGCTCATTTGCCCGGTCGTTTTCGAGAGCTTGTTCACAAACTCAATCTGTCTCGTTCCTCCCCTGCTTAAGTTTGAGGGGGGGTGTTAGCATGTATATATCTAGATTGTTTATTAGGCCCATGGGCTTGGCCCATATCCCTTTTCCTTTCCTTGTATTGTATATAAATAGGGTCATTATACCCCTTTTGTATTATTATCATTTATTAATCCAATACACTCTTTCAGAACTCTTTCTTCTTCTAACAAAAAAAAAAAAAAAAAAACTATAATGTTCTCACTGAATATGAAAAACAATCCATAAAACAGCGTTGATGTCAAAGTTAGTATCTTAATTGGAGGTGTTTAAGTGTTTATTGATCCTACTCTATATTTTATATGTATCATGTAATCACAATAATATTAGACTTTACTAAATTGTGCTGATGTCAAAGTTAGTATCTTAATTGGAGGTGTTTAAAGTGTTTATTGATCCTACTCTATATTTTATATGTAACATGTAATCACAATAATATTAGACTTTATTAAATTGTGTGAACCTAAAAACACAATCAAATTCAAGATATTATTGACGTCAAAATCAAATATGAACTAAAAGAGACAACATACGTAAGCAATCTATTTTGTTAATAGGGGATAGTTCTCCGAAATGTATTGAACTATCCCCAAAAATCTATTGTGTGTATCCAACTACAAAAAATGCTATTGTGTGTATCAAATTTTATTTTTTTTGCTATTGTGTTACAAATGACTTGTAATTTTGGTAAACCGATACACACAATAGAAGAAAAAATAAAGTTTGATACATTAAAAAAAGTTTGATACACACAATACCAAAAAAATAAACTTTGATACACACAATAGCATTTTTGGTAGTTGGATACACACAATAGATTTTTGGGGATAGTTCAATATATTTCGGAGAACTCTCCCCTTGTTAATAACAATGCAATTTCATATATATTTTTCGTTTATGCTTACAAAAAGTTAAAATAAAACAAACTAAATTGCTTAACTAGAAATCACGATAATGAACATCCGTCGCTTTCTTGAAAGAAAAATCAAAGGACATTTTTTCAAAAATCTAAACATAATAGCATTCATACAGAATACTAAACACTATATAATTATATCATATGGTATTTAATAATATATATTCTTTAAATCGAGTCAGGATGGGTTTTGGGTGTTACAATAGGTTCGATCAAACATTTTTAGACCAAGTTCTTTTTTCGGCTTTGTTGAATCAGGTTAAACAACTCTTGACGGAACAAAATGGCTTGATTGAGTCTCTTATGCCAGGCTCAAGTTTTTCGAACCGAGATTTTTTTTATGTTAGCACGTTTTTGTGCATCTTTACTTGGTATTCGACATTTAGTTAAATAGTTGTTCCAATAAAATATTTTACCTTCTTTCATTTTAAAAAAGGTTAGAGCATCTCCAACAGTTTTGCTATAATAGAAAAATTGATGTTTTTTTTCCCTAAATTGCTCCAACAGGTTTGCTAAAATGATTGCTAAAATAGAAAAAACTTGGGTTTTCTCTAAATTTAGAGAATTCTCTAAATTCTCTAAAATAGGAGAGAGAAAGTATTAATTTTTATTTTCCACCAATAGAATAATTTTATTGTTTATTTTTTTTAAAAAAAATTCATTGGAATAATAAATGTAAGTATATTTTAATAATACAAGTGATGATAGAATCTCTATAATAGAAAAGCTGTTGAAGATGGAAAAATAAAGTTTTAGAGATTTTGACATTTCATTTGCTATTTTAGTAAAATTATAGCAAACCTGTTGGAGATGCTCTTATGAGAAAATATTTTTTTTGGTTAAATAGTTTTTTACGCAGTGGCGGAACACGAGCTTAATAACCCAGGGGGCCAAACCTATTCTTCTATAAATATGTCTTTAATTTTTTTGCCCGCAAAGGTAACACACACATATATGTAGAGGTGCACAAAAAAACCGATTAACCGAAAACCGAAAAAAATAACCGAAACTGGTTTTTTTTTTAACCGGTTGAGAAAAAAACCGGATCGGGCTTAACCGGTTCAATAACCGGTTTTAACCGGTTTTTACCCGAACCGGTTAAAAAACCGGTTTTAAACCGGTTAGCTCTTTTCAAAATATTTCAGACCGTTGGGTTCTAGGGGAGACATGTAGCCAAAACCGGTAATTAACCGGTAATAAACCGAACCCGGGAATGAACCGAACCGGTTTTTTTAAAAAACCGGTTAAGAAAAAACCGATTAATAAAAAACCGATTTTTAAAAAACCGGTTTGGTTAAAAAACCGGTTTTGTGCACCTCTACATATATGTATATAAATAGAGAGGGGGGGGGGGGGAGGGATAGAGTTAGGTTCAACAAAATATGGTATTTATTTAAATTTCTTTTTAGAAAACGACTAAATCATGTATGATTTTACACTACCATCACGTATAAAAATTACATGTGATTCCATGTGACTTTGCATCGCTACTTGAAGACGCAACTAAAGTCCACTACACATCATGTTTTGACCATTTATATAATATCGCATGTGATTTTAAACGTGATTTAGTCGTTTTTATGTTTTTTAAATAGTTACTGTTCTCGTGCTAGATCGTTTTTATATATAACACACACTTTAAAAACACACTAGAATATATGTTTTTTATACTTTATTAGGATAACTTATACAAATATATAACTTATACCAAATGAGTGTTAGCCTAGTGGTAAGGCTTGGGCACTACATAGTGGTGAACCCGAGTTCGAGCCCTGGGGAAGCATTCTGGAGGTACGGGGGCTTCGACCCCGGATTGCATGCTTTAGCGAGGATTAGTCTGGGCCCAATGTAGTCTGGGATACCTCGTCCCAAATATATATATATATATATAACTTATACATTAAAATAAAGATTCTTTAATTTAACTATTATTATTAATTAAATAGAACATTATAAAACAGAAAAATGCATATTATATCATCTTTTACTATTATACAAAACATAAATGTTAAAATACTTCTTATAATTAAGTAATTAACTAACTGTGGTGGGTCCCATGAAAACTTAAAGGGGCCAAAATATAAATCAAACAAAAGAATGCATATATGATAATCACTTATGTACCATATTACCATGATGCATTAAGCATTTAAAAAAAACAGGGAGGCCATGGCCCCAATAGCCATCACTACCATCCGCCTCTTTTTTTACGTTACCCCATCTTTATTAATGATGAAATTTATTATCTCTAATTTTCTTGTTTTGCTTACAATAACGAGTTAAATTAGATTATATTACATAAGATAATAATATATATTTAATATTAATAAAATATGAGCGAAAAAGGAAAACTTATAATTATAACATCAGATTTTATTTTAATATACAATCTATATTCTATATATATATTAAAAGAAGGTTTTTGCTGATGTCATCAAAATGAAATTGAGTGATTTCATTGGTCAATTAAACAAATCCTATTAAATGATGATGTCATAATCTATTTCCATTTTTTTTTCCAAAATTTACATACCTAAAATTTCTAATTAATTTATTAGTTTCCCTTTTATAATTTATATTTTGTATCCTTATAATTATTTGATTAAATTACTTATTACCCCCTTAGTTTTTCAATTTTCACTTTACATTCTTATCATATTAAGGTAAATAATGTATATGAATTAAAATCATTTAAGTTTTTTGTTTTTCTTTTTTATAAATTACACCCTTATAATCGTCTCGACGATACCTTAAAAATGAGTATAATATTGAATATTTTTTTAATTTATTTATATTAGTAAATATTAAGAATAGATATAAATTAAGTTGTTTATATTTTAATTTTTTATAAGAATAGACATTTACATGACAATTGTCATTATTACAATAGATATTTTAGTTATCTAATAGCTGTTAAAATTTTAAAAATTGAAAATTTATTATTCTTTTGTCAAAAGATTTGAATTTCGTGAATGATTTTAAAACTGGAGTGATTCAGAAATAAAATATTGTAGTGTTTTGATTTGTAGGATTTTAAATAAAATAAAATATAATTATTTATAAATAATCTACAAAAATAGTTAGATTAAAAAGATGGAATATTTAAATTTCAAGAATATTAGCAATTGAGTTTCAAATAAAATAATATTTCATTACTTATAAATAATATATATAAATAATTAGGTTAAAAAGATGAAATCTTTAAGTTTCAAAATCTAAACATCATTTAAGTTTTTTGTTTTTCTTTTTTATAAATTACACCCTTATAATCGTCTCGACGATACCTTAAAAATAAGTATAATATTGAATATTTTTTTAATTTATTTATATTAGTAAATATTAAGAATAGATATAAATTAAGTTGTTTATATTTTATTACAATTCTATCGTTGATATTCTTGAAATTTAAAGGTTCCTATTTTTAATCTAAATTTTTTTATAGATTATTTATAAATAATAAAAGTTTATTTTATTTAAAACGCTATTGTTGATGTTCTTGAAATTTAAAGATTCCACCCTTTTAATCTTACTAATTCTATAGATCATTTATAAATAATAATTTTTTTTAAAACCCTACAAATCAAAAACACTATAATTTATTTCAGAATCCCTCCCGTTTTAGAATCATTCACGAAATCCAAATCTTTGAACAAAAGAATTTCAGATATTTTAACAACTATTAGATGACTAAAATATTTAATAATAAACTAAGAGTAATTTTTTTTATTTAAATCGTTGATTAATTAGAATTATTTTAATAAATAATAATTCTCTACTTACTCAATTTCAAAGAAAGTTTTGAATAAAAAAATGAAAGAAAAGTAATTTAAATATTATATATATAATTTCCTAAATGGTTATGATTAAACTAAATCATTAATGTTTCTTTTATCAATTAACTAAGTCATATTTATATTGTTAATTGGATATTACGTTTGGTTTGTGGTGAATTATTTGTGAACTTTATAATGCAAATGTTAATTCTTATTAGAAACTAAAACAATATGTTTAAATCGTCCGTGTATTACACGGGCCATTAACTAGTACTTTAGTATAGGTCCCATTCTTATTGAAGTAATGTTAGCTATTGTGACAATTCGACTAAAAGCCAAAGTCCCACATGTCCATTTCTTTTGTTTAAACGGAATGAAATTCGAATACATGAACAAATATTATAATTTCCGGTCAATAAAATGTTTTTTAAACAAAATCCCTTGTGGTTGGAAGCTTCCATTGACGAAACGAAAGTCTTTAGGCTTTCGGGACACTGTTTTTTCGGTAAAGACAAAAGGAATCATATCTAAAGGAGTAAACCTTTTAATACTCATTTATAGACGTAAGTTATTAGAGCTTTGAAACGTTCATGGAGTTTAGAAGACTAATTAACAACGATCAAATGTGTACCAAAAACCCATCTTATATTGATGAAAGTGAGATTTTCTAGCTTAATTAAGAATTCATTTATGCGGAGTGCCAGAGTGACAACTATCCTCACATAAATTGAAATTGGATTTATGAACTTCTTATAAGGCTAATTTGTTAGAAATATTTGTTAGTTGTGTCAATTTGTAATTTGTTTAATCTTAGTAGCTTTATTTGTAATTTGTGTTTAAGGCCCAAGTGTTTAGGCCCATTCAATTTTAAAAGCCTAGCCCTTTTTAGGTAGTATAAATAGGAGTCATTAGCTTCATTTGTACCTTCCTTCCTTTATGCTTCTCTCAACATTGAATGGAATGCAATCACTTTTAGATCTTTGTACTTAACATATATATCATATAAAATCTAAGTGTTCTTGATTGTTAGATTGATTTGGCACCCACAATTGGTATCAGAGCCTGCCACTTGCTCTTGATCCGTTGTGTTCTGGTTCTGGTGAAATTGATTCTTCAGACCTCAAGCATCGGGTACCGGGTCTACTCTTCAGACTTGGATTTTTTTTTGGGGCGTCAAGTACTTTCTTCAGACTAGAGTTTCCAGAATTTCTCTAAGTCTTCCTTCAATACCCGAAACCCAATACTCATCACTACATCCAACCTTCAGATCTGAACCTGACCTCCAGATCAGACCCTGACCTCCTGATCAGACCCCGACCTCCAGAACTGAATCATTTTCAAGATTTTCACAAGTCTTGAAACCTTTCACCAACCAATTCACCTGATCATACTAAGTGGTTTAAGATCCACAATCAATCTTTAATCATGAACACACGTGATGCATTAGCGATCGGGTCCGATACCCGTCCTCCGGTACTGTTCCGTGGAGATTTTTCGCAATGGAAGTCACGATTCCTAGACTTCGTGGCAAAGCAACCTCTCCACAAGCAGATCATGGAGTCCCTCAAGAATGGACCCGTGAAGTACTACAATGAAATTCCAGCAGTCCCTGATGGTAATCCACCTATTGTAGGAGGTATAGTGGAAAAGGATGAAACAAACTTCACTCCTGAAGAAGCCAACCGAGTCAGAGGTGACATTCTTGCCAAGTCCTATCTTATTCAGAGCCTGCCTAATGAGATATATGCTAACATTGACTGCAATGACACCGGAAAGGCTATGTGGGATGAGATCACTAGCCTAATGCATGGGACTGAGAAAGGCATTCAGATGAAAAGAACTAATCTTCTGACTAAGTTTGCTACCTTCAAAGGTCGAGAGGGAGAATTGCTAGAAGATACCTATCACAGGTTCTGTACCATGATCAATGAGCTCCGGAAGAACAACCTCAAGAAGTCTCAGTTGGATATCAATATCCAGTTCATCAACTCACTCAGGTCTGAATGGAGGAGATTTGCTTCCAATCTTCAACAGAATCGCAACTTGGAAGATCTTGACATTCATGAGTTGTTTGAATTGCTGAACCATAACCAAGATGAGGTACTTGAAATACTTGGTACCGAGAAGAAACCAGAAAAGTATACCGATCCACTTGCCTTAGTCGTTGACAGAAGACAATACTCATCTGGGAGATCATCAAGATATGAAGAAGACTATGACATCCCTTCCGACATCGGTGAAAGAGGAAGTGAATCTGATGAAGAGATGAGTGATATGAAGAAAGCATTGGCATTGATCACCAGAACAATGGCCAAAAGAACTTTAAGGAAACCTTTGTCTTCCAACAATCATAGGTATTCCAGTGGCAGAAGGTATGAAGCTCGGGACAGGTATGAACCAAAGAATGATGCTCGAAGGTATGAGAGGGCAACTGAGACAGATAACAGAAGGTATGAAGATTCTAGAGAGCGGAGGTATGAAGAGCCGAGGGAGAGAAGATATGAAGAAAGGAGGTATGAGGATCCCAGAGATAGAAGATTTGATGAACCGAAGAGGTATGAAAGAAAACCTAAGCCAAGGAGGTATGAACAAGGTGGTAGAGCTGACTACCAGAAGCCTGAGGAAGCTGCTAAACCAGAAGACAAGGGCAAAGAGGTGAAGAAAGCTGATGGAGGACCAACCTGCTTCAAGTGTGGAAAGCCTGGTCATTTTGCTAAGAATTGTACCAATTATGTTTCAAAGTATGACTACTACAAAAACAAGATGAACCTGGCCAAAAGACAAGACGAGGGACATGCCTTGTTAGCTGAAGATGAAGCCTGGTTGCAGATGTCCAGTGATGATGAGGAAAGAGGACTTGTTTGCATGCTAGCTCAAGATGACGCATGGAATGTGGATAGTGAGGAAGGAAAGGAAGATCAACTGTGCTTGATGGCTGATGTAGAGGAACAGTATTCAGAAGACAGTGATAGGGATTACAATGATGTTGACTCAGATCATTCCGATTCATCTTCTGAGGTACTTCCTGACCCATACATTGAACTTGAAAATCAAGTAAAAAGTCTCGCACAAAAGGTATCTGAGTACGAAAATAAGATCAAACAAGCTAACAAACGAACCACAATTGTTGAATCCAAATTAGCTAGTGAGCATGCCTTAGTTGTAAAATTCTCTACTGAACTAGCTCATTCCAAAGAAAAGGTAACCACTCTTACTCTTGCAAACAAAACCTTAGAAGATAAAGTTGCCAGTCTGAATGATAACATCTCAGACTTGCAAAAGAAGCTTCATGAGGCTGAAATTTTGAGTAGAGAAAGTTTACAAAAATATGAAGTGATTTTTGCTCAAAGAACAAACCTTTTTGCTAAAATAAAAGACATGGAGGACAAATTTTTAAAGAGAGGCCAGACTGATCAAACCATTCATATGAATCAACCCAAGGAGTTCAATTATTACAATCCAAAGGAAGACATTGGATATAAAAGTCCATGCTACCTGAAGCGTGCCATATCCAAGACTCCTACCTTGTATGATCTGAGGTACATGAGTCTTGGATACAAAATTATTTTCATGAAAGAGTCTGATGACCCTGAACAGTTGAAGGAAATTGAGAAGAAAGAAAAAGCTAGAAAAACCAAACAATCATTTCCCTTCAACTATTCATCTCTGAATGCCAGTTATGCAACGCGTGAGATTCCTTTGTCTAAGGACTATACGCCTAGCTATACTGAGGATGAGATGAATCAGGGAGTTCCAATCCTTGAAAAAGTTTACAAAGATAACCAAACCTTTTATGAAAAAAGGATTGCTAAACTGGAGGCTGAGCTAGAGGATGAGAGGCGCATGAGCCTTAGGGAAAAGGACCTATTCTTGAGTAAAATCAATGAATTGGAGAAAGCCCTCAAATCCAAAAGCACACCAACAGCAAGTCAATCCACCTTTGGAACTCGTGATAACTCACGTCATCATCACCATAGATGGAATGTGAATGCGTTAGATTTTACACCTTCAAGTACCTCTTCTACAAACTCTAAATCCATGGTACTAAGGTCTCCAATCTGCACCACCATTTCATACATGGAAGACTTAGCGTATATGGCACCTAAATCAACGGTACAAATTTCTGAAATTGTATCGGATGATAGTACCAATAGGGGTGGTGAGAATGGTAGATCATCAGGTCAATCTAAACCAGGAAACAAGGCTCCTCCTAAACTATCCCGGAAAGACAAAGGGAAGGACAAACTGGTCACCCCTGAGTCTGAAGTTGCGAGCTCATCTCGTACCAATGCGAATGTTCCTAAGAAAAACAGACGTTTTCGAAAACGAAAGAATGCTACCAAACCAAAGGAACAATCACACAACTTCACTCCGAAGAAAAATGCCTCACATACTCATTCTCCAAATGTCAAAGGTACTAATCATCATTCTCCAAATGTGACAGATCAAAATATGAGAAATGGTAGGCGTAAGAACAAGGAGAGTGGATTCAAAGAAGGCAGTCGTCCGAAGCCATTTGCACATAAGCCTAGTTTCATGAAAAACAATTTTTCCAATTTTGTATATCATAGAACTAATAGGCATGTACCACGAACTCCATTTCAATGTTATGAATGTGAACATATAGTTTATGGATGTCATAGCAATTTTCGTTGTCAAAATCAATTTAGATTTGGGTACTGTGCAAATGCTTTCGTGAATGATTACTTTGTTCCTAACTATCATGGATTCTACAATCATGGTTATCATCATACGCATAACAAGAGACCTAATCCAAAACCCAAACAAAAATCTCCACCTAAGGGCAAACAGGAACATGTATCCAAACCTGCTAATCCTAATCAGAAAGGACACATTCCCAAACGGGTACCTAAAAATGTTTCTCCGTGATTTTGCAGGACGGTCATGTGTGGTACATGGATTCAGGGTGTTCCAAGCACATGACCGGAAGGAAGGAACTTCTCGCTAACTTCAAACAAAAATATGGCGGGAACGTTCGGTTTGGGAATAAGCTTTCAGCACCAATAATGGGATATGGTGACATCCTTCATCATAAAATCACCATCAATAAAGTAGCCTATGTGGAAGGCCTGAGTCACAACCTGCTCAGCATTGGAAAGTTCTGTGACAAGAAACTTCAGGTTAACTTTCGGGAAACAAGATGCTGTGTCAGGACATATGATGGACAGGAACTCATTGAGGGAACTCGCAAGTCGAATCTCTACACCGTCAATTTTCGGAAACAACGACCATTCACAGAAGTATGTCTCCTCTCAAAAGCAACCTTCAATCAGAACGTGTTGTGGCACCGGAGACTATCCCACCTGAATTATGCTACAATTAATCAACTAGCTAAGACAGGATTGGTGACTGGTCTCCCCTCCTTGAGGTTCACCAAGGAACAATTGTGCTCAGCATGTGAGATGGGGAAAATCAAGAAATCTTCGCACAAGCTGAAAGTGGAACACAACACCTCCAAACCACTTCAGCTCCTCCATATGGACTTGTGCGGACCAATGCGTGTACAAAGCATCAACGGGAGGAAGTATGTACTGGTGATTGTGGATGACTTTTCAAGGTATACATGGGTGAACTTTCTCAGAAGTAAGGATGGTGCTTCAGACATCATCATTTCTTTCATCAGAAATGTGCAGGTCAGACTGCAACTTCCTGTTCAAGTGATTCGCACCGACAATGGCACTGAATTCAAGAATCGCAAGCTTGACTCGTTTCTTGATTCTGTCGGCATCACTCACACCTTTTCGGCTGCCAGAACACCTCAACAAAATGGTGTTGTTGAGAGAAAGAATCGTACTCTAGTGGAAGCTGCACGCACCATGTTGACATTCTCCAAGCTTCCGCTACACTTCTAGGCTGAAGCCGTTGCGTCTGCCTGTTTCACCCAAAACCGATCCCTTATTACCAAAAGGTTCATGAAGACTCCGTATGAATTGGTGTACAATCGACCTCCCAGCATCAAATTCTTCAGAGTTTTTGGTTGTGAATGCTACGTGAAAAATGATAAAGACAATCTCGACAAGTTCAGTCCAAAGGGTGATGAAGGTGTTTTCATTGGATATGCCAAGGACTCTCCGTCCTACCATGTGTACAACAAGAAAACAAGATGTGTGGTTGAGAGCACAAATGTGGATTTTGAAGAAGGCATTGAAGAAGACTCTACACCAGCTCCAGTTGCACCAGGAATCTCTGGTGTTCTGGCGTCTTATCAACTTCATGGCAATCCCATGACTTCTTCTTCTTCGGCGAACAAACCATCTTCTTCTAACTCTAACACTTGTGATTTGGATGAATTGTTTGAATTCTTTTATAAAGAATTGCCTGCACCTGCTAATATTGCTCTTCCTGTTCCTGCAGTTGTACAACCAGCACCTCATGTCATGGTCTCCACAACTGACATTTCATCTTCCAACCTCCAAGGCACTTCATCATCATCATCTGCCACAACATCACCAAGTTCTAGAGTATCTCCTGCACCTGCTAAGGGGGAACCTTCTCACACCCTCCAGCAGGCCCCGTTGGTGAATGTTCCAAGTCCTCAGAGTGGTGCTTCCTCCACAATGCCTACTACAAGTCATCATCAAGGCATCACTTCACCTGCTCCACAAGTGGCAGGTCCCAGTACCACCACTTCACCTGCTCCACAAGTGGCAGGTCCCAGTACCACTACTCCACCTGCTCCACAAGTGACAGGTCCCAGTACCACTACTCCACCTGCTCCACAAGTGACAGGTCCCAGCACAACCACTTCACCTGCTCCACAAGTGGCAGGTCCCAGTACCACCACTTCACCTGCTCCACAAGTGGCAGGTCCCAGTACCACCACTTCACCTGCTCCACAAGTGGCAGGTCCCAGTACCACTACTCACCCTGCTCCACAGGTGGCAGGTCCCAGTTCAACCGCTCAACCTGCTCCACAAGCTGCTGGCCCTTCACTTGTCTCTTCAGACACACCAGCAGCTCCTGGTCCCATTGTGGTACAATCTCACGTACCACCTACTGTTACCACTCTAGCAACGACCAGACGTGAACCCGAGTTCTATATCGATCTGAGGATAGAACCTTTGCCCCCTCCAACCTTACCCATACAACCAAGTGGACGCGAGCTCATCCACTCCAACAAGTGATTGGCAGCAAATCCGCGCCAGTCAAGACAAGGTCTGCAACTCAAAATGAGTGCCTATTTGCAGCTTTCTTATCCAGACATGAACCCTCCAACGTGACGGAAGCCCTCGATATCTCTGACTGGGTGACCGCCATGCAAGAGGAGCTGAATCAATTTGAACGCCTGGGTGTCTGGAGACTTGTACCTAGACCAAAGAACAAGACAATCATCGATCTGAAGTGGATCTTCAAGAACAAGAAGGATGAAAATGGGATCGTAACTAGAAACAAAGCTCGTCTAGTTGCCAAGGGATTTAAGCAACAAGCGGGAATTGATTATGATGAGACATTCGCACCGGTGGCCAGAATTGAAGCCATTCGGATCTTCTTAGCCTATGCCGCTCACAAGAACTTCACTGTCTACCAGATGGACGTGAAAACCGCCTTTCTCAACGGCGAACTTAAAGAAGAAGTGTATGTCACTCAACCTGAAGGCTTTGTTGATCGTACCAAGCCTACTCATGTCTACATCCTAGACAAGGCTCTCTACGGGTTGAAGCAAGCTCCCCGTGCCTGGTATGATCATCTCTCCAATGCGCTACTAGATAATGGTTTCTACAAAGGTAAAATCGATCCTACTCTTTTCATCAAGACTGAAGGTGACGATATCTTGTTAGTTCAAATTTATGTCGATGATATTATATTTGGTTCTACTAACTCAGATATGTGCACGTGGTTCAGTGATCTCATGACCACCAGGTTTGAGATGAGTATGCTTCGGGAGTTGTCTTTCTTTTTGGGACTTCAAGTTCTACAAAAACCTGATGGCATTTTGATTAATCAATCGAAATACATCGGTGATCTTTTAAAACGTTTTCACATGGACACTTCTTCGGTTGCTAAAACTCCTATGGCCTCGGGCACTTTGATCGGTGCTGACCCAAAAGGGAAGCCTGTAGATCAAAAGACTTATAGAGCCATCATTGGTTCTTTGTTGTATCTGACTGCTAGTAGACCGGATATTATGTTCGCTACTTGTTTTTGTGCTCGTTTTCAGGGAAACCCAAAGGAATCACACATGATGGCAGTCAAACGCATCCTCCGGTACCTGAAAGGCACACCCAACCGTGGGTTGTGGTACCCAAAGGAATCTGGCTTTGAGCTCGTCGCATTTTCGGATGCGGACCATGGAGGTTGTCAACTGGACCGGAAAAGTACATCAGGCCATGTCCAGTTCTTGGGTGATAAGCTAGTAAGTTGGGGTTCAAAGAAACAACACTGTGTTTCGACATCTACGGCTGAGGCGGAGTATGTCGCTGCTGCCAGCTGCTGCTCCCAAGTGTTGTGGATGCGGACCCAGCTCCGAGACTATGGCTACAACTTCAATCACATACCCATCTACTGCGACTCCAAGAGTGCCATTGCTATCACATGCAATCCGGTTCAACACACTCGTACTAAGCATATTGATATAAGGTATCACTTCATTAAAGACCATGTGGAGAGAGGTACGATTGAACTTTACTTTGTCAATACCGAGTATCAACTTGCGGATCTCTTCACCAAGCCTTTGGATGAGAAACGGTTTAATTTCCTAATCTCCAAACTTGGCATGTTTGATCCTCAAGAGTGATCATCTATCAAACACTCAGTCCTTCAGAACCATGACCCAGTGTTCAGACCAATGGTTGACCACTGTGCCATCGTTGTCTTGGACTAAGTTCTTGATAGATTAGGTGTTATTTCTTTTAATTTCTTCTGTATCTACTTTTCATGGTCTTGTGAGTTTTTACTATTTTTTCCTTAAGTGTGCATCAGTCAAGGGGGAACGTTCCCTCCCCATGCATGTTCAGAGGGGGAACGATGTCTGCCTCCGCCTGATCAGAGGGGGAACGTGGTCTGCCTCCGCCTGATCAGAAGGGGAACAGGTAAGCACCCCAGGTAAGTTTTCTATTTTCTTTATATACATATAATAGAATTCCTTTTATATAGATTTTTATTTCTTTTAGATCAAAAAAAAAAGTTTATCACTGTTGGTGTTCTTGGAGGTTTCATTTGTTCATATTGAAGAACACAAGGAAAAACACTTTTTGATCCTAAAAATGGAGGTTTCATTTGTTCATATTGAAGAACACAAGGAAAAAATCACTTTTTGATCCTAAAAATATATTTGCTCATGTGGTTTGAGGTTTGTGCGAGGTTTTTAACCCAAGTCATTTTTTTTACCCTTTATTTTTTACCCTTTATCTGATTTTAAATCTCCTTTTAATTTTTCTTTTATTTTATTTCTTTATTTTACTTTATTTGTGTCTTTCATCCATCTCATCATGTCACCTTGAACCCATGACCTGACCGGAGAAAACTCCGGCGACCGGACCTCGCCGGAACCGGACCGGAGATGTCGTCGGAACCGGATCTTTCAAAAATCCACCAAGTCTTGATCCTCCCGGCCCCAACTTATCTTTCCGGAACCAGACCGGAGACCTCGCCGGAACCGGACGTCGCCGGAACCGGATGTCTATCTTAAATCAAAAAAAGGGAGATGAAAAGCTTGCAACCGGAATAGACTAGCTTCCAAGTTAGAACCGTGTGTGTATGTTTGACCGGAACCGGACGTCGCCGGAACCGGACGTCGCCGGAACCGGATGTCTATCTTAAAACAAAAAGAAAGGAGATGAAGTGTTGTGCCAGAACCGGACGTGGCCGGAACCGGACGTCGCCGGAACCGGATGTTTTTCCGGCAACCAAAGCTTCTCTCGTGTGAAACATCCTTGTTTGCCAAAGTCGTTGACTGGAACCGGAGGAGTAGTCAACCGGACCTGAAGGAGACGTTTTTTTTGTGTTGTGTGACCGGAGAACCCCTTTATGACCGGATCAGTTGAACCTTCCGCGACCGCACCTCTTTCGCTAACTCCCTCGACCGGCCCGAACGGAGATGTCTTGACGATGTGACCGGAGACGTGTTGACGGTGTGACCGGAGACGTCTTCACGGTGTGACCGGAGAGGTTTATCGTGAGAGTTTTGGTTTGTTGTGTGTGTTCATTCTTTAATTCCTGATCTGCAAATCAAAGGGAAGAAGAAAAATCCTCTAAAAACGCGTCCTCCTCGAACAACGTACATTTCCAGCTGTCTCTCAACATCAAACACGACTTCCAACAACTGTCACGCGGTTTTCTCGAGGCTCACGCGCCCCACGCGCATCTGACGCGCGGTCACGCGCTTTCACGCGCCAGGGACGCGCCCCCACGCGCCATTTCACGCGCCTTTCATTGATTCCATTTGGTCAGCGCTCGGTCAGAGCTGCTGACCGAGCCTCTGACCGAGGCGCTGACCCATTCGTTTGTGTCTGACCGCCATCTGACCAGCGTCTCTCTCTGACCCACCATCTGACCGGCTCTATTCTTCTGACCCACCATCTGACCGGGTCTATTCTTCTGACCCTCGATCTGACCCGTTTTTTTGTTTATTTTTTTTTCTTTTCTTTTTCTTTTCTTTTATTGTGTTTATATAAAGAGTTTTTTTTTTGTAGGTTAATTGTTTTTGCTCTTTTCTTCTTGTAAACGGTTTTTAAAATTCTCCTTATATTTTTTTCCTTCTTAGTTATTTTTAATCTAGTAATTTTTTTTATTTTGTGTTCTTATTTTTCTTGGTTAAATGAGAAATCGAATCACTTGTTCCTGAATTTCGTTATGAGATTGCTTCGCATCCTGGTCTCAAGAAAGTCTTGTATGCATGCCTGATTGTTATTGATATATTTTTCTTGCATTGATTAATTGATTGATCATGGTGCACCCTTACTTGAATATCTATTATGTATGTTCCATTGGTCTTAATTGTTAAAATTGATTACTTGGTTCACCATGACATGACACCACCTCATCCGCATTATCCTAAGTGTTCATCCTCATGTCTCGGGTTGGTAAGATCTGTTGAATTGTGCATCCTCCAGACTTGAAAAAAAAAATCACACTCAATGTGTTGTGTTATTCTGTACCAAATCTTTTGATTTAGTACACAATAACACATCTCAATGATGTGTGCCCTATATCTCACTTATGCCTTGACCTCAATACTAACATCCTATTTTTTCAGGTACAATGGCAAACCCTCATCATTCTGATGATAATCTCATCACCACTTCATCACAATCCACCGGAGGACATAGCAGACGAAAATATATACATATATATATATACCTATATATATTAAAATATATATATATATATATATATATATATAAATGGAAATTCAGAATTTGGGTTCGGAATAAAATTTGGAATGGTATCCAAGCCTTTCTTAATGGCATCCAGGCCTTGTCTGAAGGCATCCAACACTTTTCTTTGATACCAACACTTATCATGGATACCTTCACCACACCTCTTTTGGATACCATCACTTTATATGCCATACCCAACACTCCCTATACCAATACCATCACTCCTTATGCCATACCCCACACTCCTTATGGCAACCCCAAAGACCCATGATACACCGCTAGCGATACCACTTGCATTACTTGATGCTGTCGATCATCATTCACCGACTGTGAGAGCGTACTTAGGTATATCACCTCTACCAGCATCTCCAGAGCCGGAGACTGGCACCCCGGAGGTATCCTCTAGGAGAGTGAGTGAGGGTCTTGAGCATGGTTATTCACCTGGGGGTGGTGACCAAGGGTGTGAGGATGAGGAGTCGGGGGGAGATGACGGGGGTAGATTAGGCGGTGATGATGATCGCTCCGGAGCTAATACCTCACATGCTTATGACAGTCACCAAAGTCTTTCATTTTTCCTTTGGTGGACTATGATCCTGATGACTCCGGTGATGACCACCCATCTGCGGGTGAGGACGACATAAGGTTTGAGGGAGACCTAACAGTCGAAGAAAGTGAGCAGAGCGAGGGAAGTGAAAGAATTGATGAGTGGGAGAAAGGACCAAAGGTTTTAACCGGTCCTCGCCTATCCTTAGGTAGAAGCAGGGCAGCCACATCTGCTACCCGTACACATGTGTTGAGTACGGGTATTGAAGAAGACACCTCCCACCCAGAGGTGCAACTGCACGCCCCACCTAGCCACTCATTCATCTCTCAAAAGGTGGATGTTTCATTCCATGGGGACAAAGCACAACAGCTATTGCGCCCTCACTTGGAGGGTAGTGATATTGAAACAGGAGGATCCCTGCCCCGATCCCCACACTTCCTTCATGTGCACCAGAGTCTAGAGCCATATACACTCTTAGGTACACATACTGCCAGTCTATGTGACGCAGTCTCAGCTCCACGCATCACGAGTCTATGTGACGTGATCGGAACCCCGAGAGTGGTGTCCACGATGGGCATTTCACAATGACCGGCGGGAAGTCCTACCATGGTCACTATCACGCCAGCCATGAACGTAGGCCACACCGTTGATTCAGCGGTTGTGCAAACGGAACGTCTATGTGACACCGGAGTTACTTACCCGACATCCGGTGTCAGGGAAATGATGGACGGCGCCCTAAAGGCTATCCATGAGGATTTTATACTTCACCACCTCCAGCACCACCTCCCTGTCCGACGAGGATTTTCTACGAGGATTTTAAATGTGATGAGTTGAAGGATTTTCTTATGGCGAACCCGATCTCCCGTGGGAATCTCCACGAGGATGAAACCAATCTACTGGGTTATCTACGGCGGTCTGCTTACACATCACTTCCCGTGAACCATCCCGAGCTGGCTATTTCCTCTTCTCAAGAGGTAGTCTCATCTATCCAGCAGCTCGAAGGGAAGCTTGATTTTTTTTTCGACGAAGGTACTTGGTGATTTGAAAGTGGTCAAGGGTTCCAATATCGGATATGCGATCACAAATCCGATCCCTTGAGACTACTTGCCATGCGTCAGCCGAGCCACCAAAGCACAGACACGACGACCGAGATGACCCCGATCGCCGTGAGGGGCAAATCCACAAGAGGGCTCGGCTTGACTCCTTAGTTCTGAGAGGCACATCTTCCGGCGCCGCTCCTTCCGGTACTCATATAGGGACCGGTGCCGATGCATCTCATTCTCAGCCTGATCAGAACTCGATAGCTGAATCAGTGGAGGGTCGAGAGATTGTCATTTTTGTCAACTCGGCAATCTCTCACCCTGACCGTATAGCCGCTACAGATGATGAGCTTAAAGATATCATCAACCTTGATGATTTCTCCTCCGATGATATACTCAGTTTCCAGTCTCAGAGCCTCAAGTGAAAGAAGAGGATGATTCTTCAGATGATTATGAGTCAGGCATGGAGAGCTATAGTTCTGACTCTCCTCTTCTGGTACCACTTCAGTCGCCTCCACATCAGTCACTTCCGGGTTTGGAGATGTACAGTTCTGAGTCTTCACCCCTATGTCTCCACATCTTTCATCTTCACCATCGCCTACATGTGACATGCCTTCACCACATCGGTCTCCTCTTCCTCTTACGCCGTCTCCAACATATAGAGGTTCTCAGCCAAGGGTACCGTCTTGTACTCCGTCTCCAGTTCTAACTGTATTTTGTTCTCGCACGCCGTCTCCACATCCAGAGCTCCGAGCATGTCTTCCAGAGTCAGAGCTCCGATCAACCCTGTTACTCATGGCCTCCAGCGACCGATCCATGGTCAATGGTTCAACCTCCAGTCTCACCTCCGTAGGTGATCTTTGAGAAGGACAAGGGTGTACCACCTAATCGTTGAAAGTATGTGGAAACACGGAAGCCAGTCATGAGAGATAGAGAAATGAGGTATGTCAGATACCTTGAGGAGATCGGCTGAGAAGCGTCAAGAGAGACCGCCGCCACCATCATCACGAAGAAGAGAAGGAGCATCAAAGAACCCCAAAGAGACTGAAGGGTCAAAGAAGAAATCATCAAGTCATCAGAAGCGAAGAAATTGACACAAAGGGGAAATTGTTAAAAATATTTGTTAGTTGTGTCAATTTGTAATTTGTTTAATCTTAGTAGCTTTATTTGTAATTTGTGTTTAAGGCCCAAGTGTTTAGGCCCATTCAATTTTAAAAGCCTAGCCCTTTTTAGGTAGTATAAATAGGAGTCATTAGCTTCATTTGTACCTTCCTTCCTTTATGCTTCTCTCAACATTGAATGGAATGCAATCACTTTTAGATCTTTGTACTTAACATATATATCATATAAAATCTAAGTGTTCTTGATTGTTAGATTGATTTGGCACCCACATAATTAAAGTATGAATAATCTACAACTTAAATGCATGGTAAAGTTTTAAGTTGATTTATATATTATTTAATTATTCCCTACACAAACACACACACACACACATATATATATATATATATATATGACCAGACAAAAATATTAACTATTTACGAGAATACAAAAAATAGTCAAATCATGTGTAAGATCACACGTGATTTTACATACAATAAGAATAAATGACTTTGACCGGATCTTCAAGTCGCGGGAAAAACTTTCAGTCAAAAAATTATCCAATCTTGCAATTATCTTATCCAATTATCCTATGCCTACAAGTGATCAATTTTAATCCAATCTCTTAAAAACTTGTGTAAGAAAATTAGTAAGTTTACTCAGGTCCCCTTAAATATTCTTCTTTCTTTTCCAACGAAATCAAGATTAAGGTTGTGTCCGGCAAAAATAAGTTTACCTTATAAGCTACTAATTCAAACATGTACCATAAGCTAGCTTATTTAAACGCTACTTGGAGTATCTTTTTTGAAGTTTTTTAGGAGCCTTTTGTAGCTTTTTCCAATTATACTATTATTAATATTAATTATTATACCCTAAAATACTCTTTTTGGTCATTTTACATATTCATATGCTATTTTTGCCAAACATAATTTATGCATAAACTAGTTTATCTGATAGTAGCTAGCTTATTAGTCAACAACAAGCTTACCAGCTACCAGCTAGTTTGCCAAACACAACCTAATGCTACTTAAATTACCATGGTAAGACACAATAGTTTTTTTTTTCGTTTAAAGAATACCTACAATTTTGGTCTTTTTAATCAGTTGTAATACTTTTTATTCTTATAATTAACTTAGAACCTAAGGTAAACTAAGACATAAGAGTTGTTGAGAAGAGAATACATATAAGTACAACACTTCCCAAATTTGGAAAGAGATGTTAGAATGTGAATCCGACTACAACTTGCCAATTTGGAAGAGTATTGTCATTTTCACCATTTCCCATCAATCAATAATAAAAAAAGTGGTGTTAAAGTCTTCCACAATGGTGTTCTATTTGTTTCCATTCTATATATTTAGGCATGTATAACTTTCATTTATGAGGTAGCAAAAACTTTTTTTGTTCATTTGAATAATATGAAGATGTACGTTTGTTGTTTTAGGTTTTAAGACAATATAAAGATGTAGTAAAGCTCATCTTTGTACCATCAAATTAATGGGACATAACTTATTGAGTATGATTAGTCCTTAAAAGGTTTTTGAAATTTTCAGTTGAATCATGCATCATTAATGTATAATGAGATTATTTTTGTTAACCGTGGATGTACGAGCCAGCTTACGCACACCTTGAGCCCTAGTGACCTTGTATGACTCAAACTGGTGATATATGCCTAAAGATTCATAATTTAATGCCAGTTGAGCCATCAATAAAGATAATGTTGATTAAGCCTTACATTAGATTAAAACTTTAAGAGAGGAAGTTCGCAATAACTTTTGCCATGCATTGATAGAAATCGGAATTGACAAGTTTGTGAGCTCGTTTACGAGGGTGTTGTGACAGTACGTCTTACATTGGTTAAACACAAGAGGTGTGAGCTCGCAATTAACATTAAGATGCCAATTATTAATAACTTGTACTACAATTTTAAATTGATATAACAATTATTAAGTTAACATATTGTTATGAATAGACAAGAAATATTTATTAGATGATCGAATGAAATGGTACCTTGATTTTCTTAAACTTTTAATTAACACAAACAAATTTTTTAATGGGATATGAGCCATCAACAATACTTCAACACACAAACCGAATACCAATAAAAAAAGAAAGGAGTGTAAGAGAGAGAAAGAGAGCCGTTACAATGGGTTTGGATGGTTTGGAAAATCGATTGAGCCGGCCTGAAAGGCTGAAACACATCCCAAAGCCCGCTCAGCTCACTCGGGCTTACGAACAACCTTACAAAACATTCTGTTAAGACATGTACTTATTTAAATGTCTTATTAATTCAATTTCTTTGCAATGTTAATTCAAATAAAGATGACGCGTTTCATAAATTTCGTAGATCACCCATCATATGTGTCGACAAAATAGTTCCAAAAAAATAGATAATTAACTATTTTATTATTTGAATATATTTATTAATAGATCTTTTAGAACCGTTAATGATCTGAAAATATTACATAATTTGCCATTCTGACTGAAGTTAATAGCCACGTGAGGTTATTGTGACAGTTGACTAAACCCAAACCACCAATTGTCAATCTACATCCTCCACAGTCCACACCATGTCAAAATTCAGGGTTTCATGACGTCATTAATGTAAGTATTATTTCAAATTATATAAATATTCATTTTTATTTTCATTCCTTCTAATTCAAGAAACAAATTCTGCTTTTACAAGATTTAAGTTTAAAATATTATTTTGTAAAATTTACAAGGTTTGATTTTTCATATACTTACTATACATTGCATTTAATAAAAACGGTTAAAACAACTTTTAATTATTGTCCATGACTTATTATTGCATAATATCTTAAAACTTAAAGAGAACTTAAGAGAGTTATAACGGACCTTAAGAGAGTTATAATTCCCTTATTCCCTTAAACTCCCTTAAGGATGTTATAACGAACTTCAATGGGTATGGGTTGCTAAACGAGAGAGTAAATGGGTATGAGGTTAAAGTGGGGGTAGGGTTATGGGTATAGAGGCCAATTTCCCCCAAAAATAGGTGGAACAACATGGGACAATTTTGGCATAAACCAATATATTACTAATTAACACTCGTTTGATGTATAACTTCAATATGGTATATGTTTTAGTGTTTACACTACTAGTCGTGCCCGCAACCGCCATCGATAGCCACTGTCGGCCACCTCCACCTCGTCTTCCACTATAACAACCTCTTCCACCACCTCTACAATTACTATCGATTACCTACCACCATCGCCTACCACCTCTACAATTGTCTACCGCCACCGCAACCACCACTACGACTGTAACGCCCCGTTTCTTAACCTTCATATTTTGACTATAGTTAATGGAGTCAAGTGTAACTTTGTGCCAGTTATGTAGTTTTAGGATTTAAAAAGGGGTGGTGTGTTAATATTGGAAGTAGGAGGTTACTTAAAGCAGGTATATAAGCAGGATTGGAACTCCCAAACCCCTCTTTTTGCCATAATCGGTTTCCAGATAAGAGTGAGAGAGAGAAAGAGGCGATTGTGGGAAATTGGGAGCAAGGAAGGTCGATTCAAGAGTCATTGTTGAACAACCGAAGTGGTGATCGAGTCAATTTCATAAGGTATGTCGTTATTCATGTTCCTGCTACGTTTTGAGTTAGAGTTTGTGGGAGTTAGGGTTATGTTTGGGGAGTAAAGATCAAATGATCATTAGATTGCATGTATTTGGGCATTGTGGATTTTATTAGTAGTTAGAATTCGACTATGGATGAGGTGTAAACTTGCTATTGGTTGATTTGGTCGAATTTGGGAGTTTTGGGGTGAAAACCCTCGTTTTTGGTTGCAACCCGCGGTTGGAATGTTACCTGCGGGTAACGGCAGCTCATCGGCGGGTGGCAACCCGCGGCCAACCCGACGATACCCCTGGACGGTTTTTTCAGTTTTGCAAACGGCTTCGTTCGAGGTTTTCTTGTGTATACACCCCTATGGGATGTTAGAATATGATGTTTGGCAAAGTTTGGTGTACGTCGGACTAGCGTAGCTAGGTTATTTCGGGATAAGAGTCGGGATGGAGTTAGAGACCCACTTTGGGTAATGTTTTGTTGGGTCTGAGATACTACTGGTGAGATACATCTGCTGAAATACCACTGCTAGCTTTGGATTATTACTACTGAAGATTGATCTGGAGTTACCACTGCTAGTGTGATGGTTACCACTGCTGAGTTAATTACCACCGCTGATCAAGTTACCACTGCTGGTACAGAGTTACCACTGCTAATGAAGATTACTGCTGATTTTGTCTTACCACTGCTAGAAGAGTCACGATAAGGAAAGGATTGTGAAGACTGAAGATAAGGGATAGATACGAAGATATTGGAGATATCTTAGAGATTATTATGAAGATTTACTTTCCTTATTTTTATCTTGTAATTCGTATATATAGTTGATATATGATAGATGTTTAGATACGAGTTCATTAAGTTTTGTGTTTAGAATATTGAAGCCTCAAGATTATCCTTGATCCCTGCAATTGAGAAGAGTTGCACGTCTGGTTTGAGTCTGTTCAAATCAGATTGGGGCTTTGGTTTGTAATCATTAAACTTGTGATAATCAAATATGTTTCTACCAATTCATTGTTTATTCATTCAAAGTGTTATTCCGCAAACTTCTTTGAATTGTTTTCTGTTCTTGTTATTATTTGATTCTGTCAAGTGGTATCAGAGCTCGTTTTGTTAAGAAAATCAAATAACAATTGATACCCAAGAAACTGTCTTGGTTTCTAAAGTCCCCATGCTCAAACCCAATGAGTTTGACGTGTGGAAAATCAGGATTCGTCAATACATGCTTCTCACAGACTATGGAATGTGGGAGGTTGTAGAAAACGGACCTGGTACTGATGAAGAAGTTGCTGAAGGTGCTCCAAGACCTCCTCCCAGATCTGATGCTGATAGAAAAAGAAGGCAAACTGAGATGAAGGTCCCGAGCACATTGTTGTTGGCTATTCCCAATGAATACCAACATCAATTTAGTAGCTGCACTGATGCTAAAGCTCTTTGGACTGCTCTTGAAAAGAGGTTCTTTAGAACCAAGAGTACAAAGAGAAACCAGAAGGCCATCTTGAAGAAACAATATGAGAACTTTACATCCCTGAAGAATGAGTCTATGACTCAAACTTTTGATAGGTTCAACAAGCTGATTGGAGAACTTGCTACTGTGGATGTGAAGATGGATAAAGATGATGTGAATAGAAAAGTTCCTCAAATCTCTTGGAGATGAATGGACTATTTACACTGTCTTCTTCAGACAAGGAACTTGAAGATCTCTACAATGATCTAAGGATATTTGAATCTGAAGTGGAGGCTAAAAGAAAGCCTATTGGATACTCTCATAACACTGCTCTTCTTTCTTCTGAAAACTCTAACTCTTTCAATACCAATGCTTCTTTTAATAATACAACTGCAATAGTGTAGAAGTAAATACTGCTGCTAGCAATAACAGCAGTAGTAACTCAAACACTCCTAAAGTTGATACCACTGTAGGTCCTTTGAAGAGAAAACCCATCATTATAACCAAATATTCCAATCATGAGATTCCAAGCAAAGATTATTTGTTGAAACTCAACAGATTGACAGAGGTCAGTTATGTTAATGATAAAGGTGAACCCAAGATCATATTGTCTTGGGTTCCCTCAAGATACTAACTGTTTTCATTAAATGTGCAGAACAACCAAGGAAGAAGGAGCAGTCTTTGGCATGTGGATAGTGGTTGCTCTAGGCACATGACAGGTATCGTGTCCCTACTTGAAGACTTTAAAAGGTTTGAAGGTGGACATGTTGCCTTTGGGGATAATCCAACAGGAGGTAAGATAAGTGGAAAAAGTAAGGTATCAAAAGGTAAGATGACCTTTGATGATGTGTACTATGTGGAGCAGTTGAGGTACAATTTGCTGAGTGTATCACAAGTGTGTGACAAGAAGTTTGGTGTATTTTTCACTGATACTAAATGTCTCATACTTGCTCCAGGTTTTAAGATTGATGAGAGTTAGGTAATGCTTAGGACTCCCAGAAAAGATAATGTTTACTGTTTGGACATCGAAGATGCTTCTTCTTTATTATCATTAAACTGTTTATTTTCAAAAGCATCTGTGAGTGAATCATCACTTTGGCATAGGAGGATGTGCCACATGAATTTCAAAAACATGAATTTACTTGTCAAAAACAACCTTGTAAGAGGTTTGCCTGCAAAGGAATTTTCATGTGATGATCATTGTGTAGCCTGCCTTAAATGTAAACAACACAAATCTTCTCACAAGTCCAAAGAAGTAAACGCTATCTCATCACCTTTACACTTATTGCATATGGACCTCTTTGGTCCTACCAATGCGATGAGTATAAGCAAGAAATCCTATTGTCTTGTGATAGTTGATGATTACTCTAGATTCACTTGGGTTTACTTTCTAAGAACAACGGATGAGACAAGTGGACTGATCAAACCCTTTGTGCTAAGAATGGAAAACATGACAAATCTAAAAGTAAAAGTCATTAGATCAGACAACGGTACTGAATGTAAGAATGCTGATCTAAACAGCTTTTGTGAGGAAAAAGGTATTGAGAGACAATACAGCTCCTAGAACTCCTCAACAGAATGGTGTTGCTGAGAGGAGAAATAGGACACTGATTGAGGCTGCAAGAACTATGTTGGCTGATTCCAAACTTCCAATTACCTTTTGGGCAGAAGCAGTTAACACTGCTTGTTATGTTCAGAACAGAGTTCTTATAGTCAAATCTAAAGGCAAGACACCTTATGAACTTTTTGAGAAAAAGAAACCCTACATAGGATTTTTAAAACCTTTTGGGTGTCCTTGCACAATTCTTGATACCAAAACTCACTTAGGCAAGTTTGAAAGCAAATCTGATGACGGATTTCTTGTTGGATATTCTTCTCAAAGTAAGGCTCTTAGAGTGTTTAATAACTCAACAAGAATCATTGAAGAAAGTGACAATGTCAGATGCAATGAGAACAGTCCTAACATACCTAGAAGTGGTCCCAATTGGTTATTTGTCATTGATTCACTAACTAACTCTTTGAATATGAGTAGTGCAGTGATTATCGGTTCAAGTACAGAGAAGATCCAGGAAACAAGTCCTCCATTTGTTATGTTTTCCATGCCAATTGCAAATCCCATTGATCTCTGTACTCTTGATGAAGAAGAACCTGTTCATCAAAAGGAAGATGAGCCTGTAGAAAAGAATGATGATCAGCAGACTGAGGAGGATTCCCCTACTTACAACAATGAGGTCATACCATCCTCAGATGGGGAACCTCAATGGGATCAAGAACCAGATGTGAATGATTCAAGTTTAGGGGTGAATCTGCCTGAGGAACCCCTGCACCTTACAAGAACTCAGAAGAATCATCCACCTTCATTAGTGATAGGAGATATTCAGTCTCCTATGATCACCAGAAAGCAAAGCAAAGCTTTAACAGATCCTCACTCTGGCATGATTTCTGTTTTTCTCTCACAAACAGAACCCAAGAAGGCACTTGATGCAATGAAGGATCCTAGTTGGATTGAAGCCATGAAAGAAGAACTGTTACAGTTTGTCCTGCAGCATGTTTGGGATTTGGTGGATCTACCAAGAGGACACAGGGTGATAGGCACAAAGTGGATTTTCAGAAACAAGACTGATGAGAGAGGCATTGTTATAAAGAACAAAGCCAGATTGGTAACTCAGGGGTACACACAAGAAGAATGAATAGACTATGATGATGTATTTGCTCCTGTTGCCAGAATTGAAGCCATCAGGCTTTTTTTGGCCTTTGCATCTTACAAAGGATTCAAAGTCTATCAGATAGATGTCAAAAGTGCTTTTCTCTATGGCACTATTGATGAAGAGGTGTATGTCAGTCAACCTCCAGGGTTTGAGGATCCTAAATACCCTGATAAAGTTTACATGTTGAGAAAATCATTGTATGGTCTTCATCAGGCACCTAGAGCTTGGTATGATACTTTGTCCTCCTCTCTGTTGGAGAAGAAATTTGAGAGAGGTGTCATTGATAAGACCTTGTTCATCAAAAGAACAAAGACTGATATGCTACTTGTTCAGATCTATGCAGATGATATTATCTTTGGATCAACAAGGGATGAGATGTGCAAAGAATTTGAGGAACTGATGCATAAGAAATTTAAGATGAGTTCTATGAAGAGCGCACTTTCTTTCTTGGTCTACAAGTCAAGCAAAAGTCTGATGGTATTTTTTATCAATCAGTGTAAATATGTGGCCTCAATGCTTCAGAAGTTTGGTATGAATGATGCAAAGCCTGCCAGCATTCCAATGGAAACCCACAAGCACCTCAATGCTGATGTTGAGGGGGAGGAAGTTGATGTTCACAATTACAGATCTATGATTGGGTCCTTGATGTATCTCACAGCCTCCAGACCTGATATTATGTTTGTTGTTTGTGTGTGTGCAAGGTATCAAGTTAGGCCAAAGGAGTCTCACTTACATGCAGTCAAAAGGATATTCAAATATCTCAAGGGTCAACCTAGGTTGGGACTTTGGTATCCTAATGATTCTTCCTTTGATCTCGTAGCCTATACTGATAGTGATTATGGAGGAGCAAATCTGGATAGAAAGTCTACATCAGAAGGATGTCAATTTTTGGGAGGAAGATTGGTCTCATGGCAGTGCAAGAAGCAAACAACGGTTTCACAGTCAACCACAGAGGCTGAATACATAGCTGCATCCCATTGTTGTTCTCAAGTTCTATGGATTCAGAATCAGATGCAGGACTATGGTCTTTCTTTCTTGCAGACACCAATCTACATTGACAACAACAGTGCTATAAGCATTGTTGACAATCCTGTCAAGCACTTAAAGACCAAGCATATAGAGATCAAGTACCATTTTATCAGAGATTGTAATGAAAAGAAATTAATTCAAGTTTTGAAAGTCCACACTGATGATCAGTTTGCAGACCTTTTCACAAAAGCCTTTGATGTAGGCAGGTTTACATTCTTGGTCACTAGTGTTGGAATGATAAACTCTGAATAAATCTCTTATTGTTACATTTATCTTTGTACTATCTCTGTTTAATCATTCTTTCTTATTTGTTCTTTTGTTTCTTTTATTCTTCAGGGTGCATTTAATAAGTTTGTGTGTGTTTCAGATAGCTTTTGGAGTCATCAGCATGGTCAAAAAAAGTGCATGATAAAAGGCATGCATCACATGAAGACAGACTGGATATGCTGGAGAAGGTGATTGATGTTCAAAATCAGCTCATCAAGGATAAAGATGCTATGTTGGCAGAATTTACAAGGAAGCTTCAGTCACAGGGTGCTCAAATGGCCCTTTTGCATATGAAGATTTCAGCCCTTCAAAGGAGGTACTCCACCTTGGTCTCATTCACAAAGGGGGAGAGAAGATCAAAGATCAAGGGGGAGCAGAAGATAAGAAAAGTTGAAAATGAAGAGGCTGAAGTTGTGAATGAAGAAGGAGAGAATAGGGGTGCTACTTTTGAGTTTGATGTTGCTGAACCAGAGATTGTTGTGACTGAAAATAAGGTTATTGCTGAAGTTGATATGCCTGAGGTTGGTATGGCTAAGACTGAGAAAGAGGTTGTGAAAGAAACTGAAAAAGAGACTGGTATGGAAGTGAATGAAGATGATGTGACAATAGCTGAGTTGCTCTTGAAACTGCCTAAGGTTATTCCAAAAGCCAAAGGTGTTGTTATCAAGGAGCCTGAAGTGATAAAGAAGAAGGGTGCTGAGTTAGACCCTAAAGACAAAGGAAAGGGAATTTTGATTGAAGAACCTGCTAATGAATCTAATGAGGAAAGAATGAATCCAGTTCTGCATCCAGTGGTAGAGAATGAACTCTCTGAAGCTCTTATTCAGAAGCTTGCAGAAGAGGATGAAAGACAAAGAAAGGAAGAGTTGGCTAAAGTGGCTGAGATGGATAGATTGGCTGCTGAAAAGTTACAGGAAAAGTATGATTTGGAAGAGGCCAAAGCAACAAAGAAAATTCCTGTAAAGAAAGCATCAAAGAAAGCTACTCTAAAGGCAGTCAGTGATAAAAGAAGAATAATGGTAAGTTATTTAGCTGGTGCTCTTGGAAAACCAGTCCAATACTTTGCTAAATGGGATTTTGAGAAGGTTGATCAGCATTATCAAGCAACAAGGGAAGTTATGCATCAGCAAGCTTTAGAAGAAGAGGAACAAGAACAAGAAGATGTGCCCTTGGTGAATAGAAAGAGAAAGAAAGATCAGATTACCACTGCTGAAGGTAATACTACTGCTGAAGTTGTTGCTGATTCAGTCAAAGAAAAGGAGGATGTACAAGTTGAAAAGGAAGCTACTCCAGAGGATGTTGAAAAGGAGGCTGAAAAGGAGAATGCTGAAAAATGGCCTGAAGTTCAAGTGACTAAGGCAAAAAGAAAGAAGTTCATTGCCAAAAAGAAGCAAAAGGTGACAGTGATTGAAGAAGTTTCAGATATCTCAGATTGGTTTTACTTTGAGGATATGGAGCTTATGTTCTTTAAAGTAATCAGAAAAGATGGAAAAGGTGAGATCTATGCCAATCCAAAAAGTATTTTCTCATGGTTTTCAAAGGTGGATCTGAAGAGAATGTATGAGATTGGGTGCACAAAAGAGGATGAAGGTTTTGTGGAAACTAAGGTGATGAAAGAAAATTTGCAGATGATGTTTGCTTTTGCAAAAACCAAGGCTGAATTGAAAAGAAATTATGTCAGAGACTCAACTGACAGTATTGGTGAAGGAAAGGCTATCTCTTGGACCACTTACAAGAATGGAGTGTTCTCAGTTACTTTTGAGCAAAGAAGACATAACTATTTCCTAATTGACAAAATGTATGATTTTGAACCCTCCTTGATCAATAGTATTCTGAAAGCAAAGGACAATAAGCCTGTGGTCACTGATATTGACAAGGAGTTGTTGGAGAAGCTGAAGGAACAACTTCTAGACATCAATGAAAGATATTTTGATGTTCAGATTGTCGAACAAAAACCCAAGAAGATGATTGAATGGGGTGTATCTGAAAAAAAGAGGAGGTGACTTTTGATGTAAAATGGGATGATGGCACTCAATTCAGTGATCCACTTTTGTTCAGAGTTCTAGAAGCTTGTACAAGGGACAATCTGAAAGAAATGTATGAACTTGGATTGAAGATGAATGGAGCTGCTTTAGAAGATAGGACTGATTCAGAGATAGGCATGAAGATGAAAAGTGCTATGGAATGCCTATTTTGGTTATTTGAACCTTCTAGGATTTCAGATTTGCAAAATCAGTCTTGTGAAGTGGTGAATGAGTGGAGATGGTTTGATAAGAGCAGGATGTATTGTTTAACAGTCAATGGAACAAGCAGGGAGTATTATTTTGAAGACTGTGATCCTGATGAGCATGACATTCAGAGATTGCAAGGTATGCTGAAAGTTAAGCAAAGCTTGGATGGAGATTTGAGTAAACCTGCCAGATTGTTAGTGAAAAAGATGGAGATGTATCTGAAAAGAAGACTCAAGAACTTAGCTTCTCATGTTTGAAAAGCTAAGTTAGGGGGAGATTATTGGGTCTGAGATACTACTGCTGAGATACATCTGCTGAAATACCACTGCTAGCTTTGGATTATTACTACTGAAGATTGATCTGGAGTTACCACTGCTGAGTTAATTACCACCGCTGATCAAGTTACCACTGCTGGTACAGAGTTACCACTGCTGATGAAGATTATGTTAGTAATTATGTGCAGAAGTTGACAAACCAGTGATTACACATCCAATGTTACAAGACACTTGAGGGTCACACCTGTGAGAACCTATAAATCGAATAAGTTAAATAAACCCAGAAATGGAGAGATTGGATTTATAATAGTTAATTATAAATCAGTTGGGTAATTTCAGTCAGAATACCCAAAGTTAAAGGGTTATTAATTAATTAAGTAAATTATATATTTATTAGATAAATAAATATATAATAGATTAATAATTAATTAGTTGATAATTATCCAGAATATTCTTTTCTTTGAGGAAAAGAAAAGGGATAATTATAAGATAACCTGATAATTATAAAGTAACGTGGTTATATGGAAACTCCTTCCATATAAATAGGCTTTACCAGTTTAAGGAATTCATTATTCCAATTCCAGTTTTTCCTTGAAATCTCTCTCTCCCTCTTCTCTTTATTGGCGCCGGCCACAACAAAAACCAGCTCGTTTTTTCGGGTTGTCATCGGGTTTAGCTTTACTAGAGAAGCATTCGTATGGTTGATCACAGGTGGATCCATCTAAAGCTTTCCAGGTAACGATTTTAAACCTTTAATTGTTAGGATTAACAAAATTAACGATAAGATCTGTGAATGTTTTTCGGGTTTTAATTCGTCGCTTCCGCGTAAATCAAACCAGTTAGGTTTGATAAAGTTCAAACCTTTGGATCAGTTTGATTATATGGTTTACGGTGTATCTCAATCCAGTTAGGTTTTGGATACACAGTGTTCTTCGTGTTAGTTTGATACGAGGACCGCACCAAAACCCAACAGTGGTATCAGAGCCACAGGTTTAATCGCTTATTTTAGTTTATTGTTTATTAGATCCATTAAATGATTTCTTGTGGATAAAGATTAGATATTTATCAAGTTTTGATATTTATCAGTTTTGTATAAAAATTCAATCTTTATCAGTTTAGCATAAATAATTAATTTTTATCAGTTTAAGATCTTTATCAGTTTTTGTAAAAGATTTGATATTTATCAATTTTGTATAAAATTTAAATCTTTATCAGTTTCGATAAAAGGGTTTAAGTTTTATTAGTTTAATCTTTAACAATTTTGTATAAAGATTTGATAATTATCACCTTCGTATAAAATTTTAAATCCTTGTCAGTTTAGATAATAATTTAAAATTTTTATCAGTTTTTTGTAATCGTTATCAGTTTAAATAATGATTATCAGTAAAAGTTTTATTAATCAGTTAATCTTTATCAGTCTTATTTTATTTTTTAGTTTATCACGTTTAAAACTGAAAGCACGGAAAACCTCATGGGGGTAATAGTGATAGGTGGTGGTATGGCGGCACATCGCCACCGAACCATCTAACCAATCACCGGCCATAACACAACGACGGCGGCGGAACGGCGGCAGCGGCCGACCGAACCGCCACCAAGCCGTAACCGCGAAGTTTTGGATAAAAGGCGAATATTTGGTATTTCGACCAGTTAGTCCGGAATACCCGGTTTGATATAGTTTTGGATAAAAGGCGAATATTTTTAAGACTGGTTTTCGTTTTATAAAATGAATTTATCGTTTATAAATTTTATTTTATAATTCTAAGAAAATCCTTTTTAATATAAAATATTATTTTTTTGGGTTTATAAAACAGTTAGTTTTTATAAATCAGTTAAAACCAAGTTTTTGCGATAAATGAGACAAGACAATTTATAACGGATCTAGGTTTGCTTTATGCTTTATTATATTGCTTATTTTATGCTTTATATATATGCGTAGTTGTTTAAATAATATACCTGTTTGCGTATATATTTATATCTGTTATAGAAGTTGCCAACTTAGACCCTTGACTTGTTTTTGGGGAGGCCTACGTGCCACTTACAACCCCTTTGTAAAAATGACCTTAGGATAGTTAATTTTAGTGTTTCTTTCCGGACTTCCATCGAGGATGCCGAGGCCAGTGGGAGCTACGCGAAAAAACTGAGTTTTTCCTTTCCGGTGTTCTATCGAAGGTGCCGAAGCCAGTGGGAGCTACGTGAGGATTTTGAAGTTCTTTAGAAAATAGGTCATTATTGGTCCCTAGGAACAAAGTTGGCAAACCTATAATTAGTCTTTTTTAAACTGCGTGGTTGTTGATATATTTACTGCGTGGTTGTGAACATTTACTCGTGATATTTGATAATTATGTGTTTATCAAATATGTTTTAAAATAGGTTTTATAATTAAAATTACCAATTTTTTAAAAACCTTTTTAAATGGTAGATTTTATTTAAAAACATGAAAATTGTAAAAGATTGTTTTTCTTTATAAAAGGCAAGTTGACAAAACACTTAGTTTTAATCAACCAGTGTGCTATCAAAACAGTTAGTTTTGATTAGCAGGTATGCTCTTAAAACATTTAGTTTTAATTAGTAAGTCTTTTTAAAACAGTTAGTTTTAAACAGCGTGCATGTTTGAAACAGTTAGTTTAAAACATCAGTTGCCTTTTAAACGATCAGTTTTTCAAAGTTATAGATTTTCAAAGTTATAGTTTTTCAAAGTACTGGATATTAAAAGGTTTTTCATAAGTAATTAAAAACCCCGAAAATCATAGATCAGTAATGCAACCCATCTAGGGGCACCTCCGGCATAAGGTACGCGGCCGTTGTAAGTGAACACACCTTGAACGACCGCGTTCAAACCGAAGCTGGAGGGGATTAACAAGACTCTGCGAATTATTTCCGGGTGGTACCAGCCAGAGTAAAGTGTCTAAGTCCCGAAATGGTGAGATCTGTTTTGGTTCTGTTAAGTTTACCGGGTGGTACCGGGCCAAAAAGCACTTAGAGGGACTGAAATATGTATGGATAATTACCGTTGTCCCGAAAAGATCTAGGAGTCGTGTCAGTTAGATATGATTGGTAAAAGTCCTTACCTACCTAATTAGTACGTGGGCCTGGTGGGACGTGAACACACCGGTCATCAGGACGTATGTAATTAGGATCCTAGTCCAATAAATTGATCATTTAAGGGTTTATTGATATTTATTGGAAATAGTCTTTCACAGTTACTAAAACCAAAGTTTTTAAAATGTGTAGATAGCAAACACTATTACCAACACTAATAATCTTTCTCTTCTCGAAAAGGACAAACTTACTAAGTCTAATTTTTCTCGTCTGGGAGCGCAATCTGATGATTGTACTCAGGCACGAGAAAAAGTGGTATGTCCTAGAAAAACCTCTAGGCGAAGGCCCCTCCAGCAAATGATGCTGTCACTGTCAGGAACAACATTCCGATGATTTGTTGGACGTAGGCCGTCTTATGCTTGCGACTGTGAGCCCAGATTTTCTTATGGGGCTCATAAACACTAATGCCTATGAAATGATCCGCCAGTTGACGGACATGTTTCAGACGCAAGCACGCACAGAGCGTTATGATGCCAGTAGAACACTAAACGCGTGCAAGATGGCCAAAGGGACCTCAGCAAGTGATCATGAAAATAAAAAGGCACACTGATCACCTAGAGAGGCTCGGTCGCCCAGTTTTGTTGCAGTTAGCAACGAATACGATACTCAACTCACTATTGAAAACCATTGAGTTGAGTATTGGGACCAAGACCAAAGATGTGCTTATGGTCAAGAATGGTGAAGTAAGGAAGAAGCGTGGGCATGGGAACACCAGTAAGGAAAAAGGCCAAGTTTTGGCTACCCTGACTGCACCCAGGGTTAATAATAATGGCAAAGGCAAGAGCAAGGGCAAGAAAGTTAAGTCCTACAGAGTAATGACCAAGATTCAATACTTCAAGTGCCATGAAGTCGGTTATTGGAGGTATAACTGCCCGAAGCATTACGAAGCAGGTATAAACACCTCAGTGAATGCTTCAGTTTATCACTTTCGCTTGTTAGTTTACGAGTGTGTTGACACCTAGAAGTAAAAGTTTAATTGCAGGTGGTCATTAAAAGTGAAGTGCCCAGATTGCAAGGATCAGCATGCAAGTAGATATTATCAAAGACAATTTTAAACTTTCATGATTTAAAACAATTTTGTTTTTCCAAAATTTGGATTTTTGGATATCGGTTTTAAAATTTAAAATTATTGTCTTGATTTAAATATCTTTATACATGGTATTTTGAATCTGATTAAGTCAAATTTGACTTGATTCAAAATTAGATCCTAGATGTTGCATATTACACTAACAGTATTACTTCAATCATAATAATTTGAAGTAATGTATATGAAAACTGTCAAAAACACACGAAGTACTATAATTATAGGAATATGTTTTGAATAAAACATTTATGAGTAAAAGATTATGAAAGTATTTTATGATCAAAATTTATTACTCATATGTTTTTTAAGAAGAATTTAGGAAATTATCTCAGATATCGTTGATAATATCAATATTTAAAAAACTAGGAAAAATTCCAAGTTTCGGAATTAGGATTTAATAAAATCCAGTTAAGTTTTACAAATGTTAAAATTCTCGTGTTCATCACTTGAAATAGAATTGACTAAATAAATCAAGTTTTGACTAAGTCAATAGTTAATTTTAAGTAATAGTTGGTTTTCATATAGGTTAGTGGAAGCCCAGTTTATTCTCTATCTAGTCTATGATAAAGAATAAAAGATAAAATTATTGATTTAGTATATCTCGGAATTCATGATCCAGGTAGGATGTAAATTCATAAGATATATGATCTACTTTTTAGTCAAAAGGGTAGAACAGAAGTTTCAAAGACTATGAAACAAAATAAAGTCATACCTGACTTTTGAGGAAAATCAATAATTAAAATGTGTTGGAATAGTTATTAAAGATAGTAATTATCTTTTAGACTAGAAAGTGTTGTAAACACTAGAATAAATTTCCTGAAATTTGCCAATTTGGTAAATGGAAGTTTTATCTGATTTCAGGTAGAAATCGTTCGTCTACACAACAACTAAGGGAAGTTGTAGTTTAACTTTACATATTCAGGGAAACTTAGAGTTTCTAAATTCCAGTATCTCTAAGTTCAGGGAATATGGTAAAGAAAAGTCTAATTTTGTTTAAAAGTGTTTGCAAAACAAAGACTAGCAAAATCAAGTAAATTGTATCAGATGATACAAACTTGTATTATTTTGGTTGTTACTTTGATTAATACGGTAAACATTAATCAAAGGGTTTAAACTGAAGTTAGGTGATACTTCGTTTAAATCAGTATTTAGTAAACGTTGAATAGACACCATAAAAGTAATTAAGAAATGCCATTATTTTTGTTATTATTACAAAGTGTAATATGGACTATACAAAAATAGTTTCTTTATCACTTTTATATTTTGCATGTTTTTATCCAGGAATGAAACTAGTTTCCAGTTTTTTCATTCGAAATTTGTCCGTGACAACTTATCGTGGTGGGAACCCGATAGGGCTTTAAAGTCATTGTGAGCTTTTGGGTAGTTATGATCAGTTGATTGAATAACAGCTACAAGTGATGTAGACCAAAAGCTGCACAGATATTCGATAGAGTAGCGAGTATCGGACGTGATCCGCGGTTGAGATTACTTCTTGGATTTTGTCATAAGTAACTCTCACAGTGGTTGTCCTTATCACCTGAGGTATTTGGTTTGATATCATGAGGACTGTTGGATACTTAGTGCGTTCAACCGCTACGCCGTAACAGGGTGGCTATAAATGGCATAACTAGATTCAGCGGAAGCCGTGGTATTAAATGCAGATATGCAAGATGGGATTTGCACCTCTTCTATGAAGAGAGATATTTTTGGGCCCCTTGACTGACTGAACATACTGATGAAGTGCATGGCCATGTCCAATAGAACTGATTAGTTCTTTGTCGTTTACCTATCAGTAGAGGTCGGATAGTCGAGAAACAGAATCATGAGTATTAAGAGTTGACTTATTCCAGGCTCATACTCATAGATGAAATATCGTGTTGCAAAGGGAAAAGCCAAGATATACCCAATTTATGAACAGTTGTTTCATAAATGTTATTTCCTGATGGAAAAGTTTATATCACCTATCTGGGTATAAGAGTTCTTGTAACCTGGTTAGCCTATGTGCCTGTCTAGGGGCCTCCTTAGGTCCGTGTGATCAAGGCGGTATTGCCAACTTGCACAAGTGGGAGTCTGTTAGTAATTATGATCTCCAAGCACAAAGGGGGAGAGAAGATCAAAGATCAAGGGGGAGTAGAAGAAGAGAAAACTTGAAAATGAAGAGGCTGAAGTTGTGAATGAAGAAGGTGAGAATAGGGGTGCTACTTTTGAGTTTGATGTTGCTGAACCAGAGATTGTTGTGACTGAAAATAAGGTTATTGCTGAAGTTGATATGCCTGAGGTTGTTATGGCTAAGACTGAGAAAGAGGTTGTGAAAGAAACTGAAAAAGAGACTGGTATGGAAGTGAATGAAGACGATGTGACAATAGCTGAATTGCTCTTGAAACTGCCTAAGGTTACTCCAAAAGCCAAAGGTGTTGTTATCAAGGAGCCTGAAGTGATAAAGAAGAAGGGTGCTGAGTTAGACCCTAAAGACAAAGGAAAGGGAATTTTGATTGAAGAACCTGCTAATGAATCTGATGAGGAAAGAATGAATCCAGTTCTGCATCTAGTGGTAGAGAATGAACTCTCTGAAGCTCTTATTCAGAAGCTTGCAGAAGAGGATGAAAGACAAAGAAAGGAAGAGTTGGCTAAAGTGGCTGAGATGGACAGATTGGCTGCTGAAAAGTTACAGGAAAAGTATGATTTGGAAGAGGCCAAAGCAACAAAGAAAATTCTTGTAAAGTAAGCATCAAAGAAAGCTACTCTAAAGGCAGTCAGTGATAAAAGAAGAATAATGGTAAGGTATTTGGTTGGTGCTCTTGGAAAACCAGTCCAATACTTTGCTAAATGGGATTTTGAGAAGGTTGATCAGCATTATCAAGCAAAAAGGGAAGTTATGCATCAGCAAGCTTTAGAAGAAGAGGAACAAGAACAAGAAGATGTGCCCTTGGTGCATAGAAAGAGAAAGAAAGATCAGATTACCACTACTGAAGGTAATACTACTGCTGAAGTTGTTGCTGATTCAGTCAAAGAAAAGGAGGATGTACAAGTTGAAAAGGAAGCTAATCTAGAGGATGTTGAAAAGGAGGCTGAAAAGGAGAATGCTGAAAAATGGCCTGAAGTTCAAGTGACTAAGGCAAAAAGAAAGAAGTCCATTGCCAAAAAGAAGCAAAAGGTGACAGTGATTGAAGAAGTTTCAGATATCTCAGATTGGTTTTACTTTGAGGATATGGAGCTTATGTTCTTTAAAGTAATCAGAAAAGATGGAAAAGGTGAGATCTATGCCAATCCAAAAAGTATTTTCACAAGGTTTTCAAAGGTGGATCTGAAGTGAATGTATGAGATTGGGTGCACAAAAGAGGATGAAGGTTTTGTGGAAACTAAGGTGATGAAAGAAAATTTGTAGATGATGTTTGCTTTTGCAAAAACCAAGGCTGAATTGAAATGAAATTATGTCAGAGACTCAACTGATAGTATTGGTGAAGGAAAGGCTATCTCTTGGACCACTTACAAGAATGGAGTGTTTTCAGTTACTTTTGAGCAAAGAAGACAAAACTATTTCCAAATTGACAAAAGGTATGATTTTGAACCCTCCTTGATCAATAGATTCTGAAAGCAAAGGACAATAAGCCTGTGCTCACTGATATTGACAAGGAGTTGTTGGAGAAGCTGAAGGAACAACTTCTAGACATCAATGAAAGATATTTTGATGTTCAGATTGTCGAACAAAAACCCAAGAAGATGATTGGATGGGGTGTATCTGAAAAACAGGAGGTGACTTTTGATGTAAAATGGGATGATGGCACTCAATTCAGTGATCCAGTTTTGTTCAAAGTTCTAGAAGCTTGTACAAGGGACAATCTGAAGGAAATGTATGAACTTGGATTGAAGATGAATGGAGCTGCTTTGGAAGATAGGATTGATTCAGAGATAGGCATGAAGATGAAAAGTGCTATGGAATGCCTATTTTGGTTATTTAAACCTTCTAGGATTTCAGATTTGCAAAAGCAGTCTTGTGAAGTGGTGAATGAGTGGAGATGGTTTGATAAGAGCAGGATGTATTGTTTAACAGTCAATGGAACAAGTAGGGAGTATTATTTTGAAGACTGTGATCCTGATGAGCATGACATTCAGAGATTGCAAGGTATGCTGAAAGTTAAGCAAAGCTTGGATGGAGATTTGACTAAACCTGCCAGATTGTTAGTGAAAAAGATGGAGATGTATCTGAAAAGAAGACTCAAGAACTTAGCTTCTCATGTTTGAAAAACTAAGTTAGGGGGAGATTATTGGGTCTGAGATACTACTGCTGAGATACATCTGCTGAAATACCACTGCTAGCTTTGGATTATTACTACTGAAGATTGATCTGGAGTTACCACTGCTGAGTTAATTACCACCGCTGATCAAGTTACCACTGCTGGTACAGAGTTACCACTGCTGATGAAGATTATGTTAGTAATTATGTGCAGAAGTTGACAAACCAGTGATTACACATCCAATGTTACAAGACACTTGAGGGTCACATCTGTGAGAACCTATAAATCGAATAAGTTAAATAAACCCAGAAATGGAGAGATTGGATTTATAATAGTTATTTATAAATCAGTTGGGTAATTTCAGTCAGAATACCCAAAGTTAAAGGGTTATTAATTAATTAAGTAAATTATATATTTATTAGATAAGTAAATATATAATAGATTAATAATTAATTAGTTGATAATTATCCAGAATATTCTTTTCTTTGAGGAAAAGAAAAGGGATAATTATAAGATAACCTGATAATTATAAGGTAACCTGGTTATATGGAAACTCCTTCCATATAAATAGGCTTTACCAGTTTAAGGAATTCATTATTCCAATTCCAGTTTTTCCTGGAAATATCTCTCTCCCTCTTTTCTTTATTGGCGCCGGCCACATCAAAAACCGGCTCGGTTTTTCGGGTTGTCATCGGGTTTAGCTTTACTAGAGAAGCATTCGTATGGTTGATCACGGGTGGATCTATCTAAAGCTTTCCAGGTAACGATTCTAAACCTTTAATTGTTAGGATTAACAAAATTAACGTTAAGATCTGTGAATGTTTTTCGGGTTTTAATTCGTCGCTTCCGCGTAAATCAAACCAGTTAGGTTTGATAAAGTTCAAACCTTTGGATCAGTTCGATTATATGGTTTACAGTGTATCTCAATCCAGTTAGGTTTTGGATACACAGTGTTCTTCGTGTCAGTTCGATACGAGGACGGCACCAAAACCCAACAGATTACTGCTAATTTTGTCTTACCACTGCTAGAAGAGTCACGATAAGAAAAGGATTGTGAAGACCGAAGATAAGGGATAGATACGAATATATTGGAGATATCTTAGAGATTATTATGAAGATTTACTTTCCTTATTCCTATCTTGTAATTCGTATATATAGTTGATAGATGATAGATGTTTAGTTACGAGTTCATTAAGTTTTGTGTTTTGAATATTGAAGCCTCAAGATTATCCTTGATCCCTGCAATTGGGAAGAGTTGCACGTCTGGTTTGAGTCTGTTCAAATCAGATTGGGGCTTTGGTCTGTAATCATTAAACTTGTGATAATCAAATCTGTTTCTACCAATTCATTGTTAATTCATTCAAAGTGTTATTCCACAAACTTCTTTGAATTATTTTCTGTTCTTGTTATTATTTGATCCTGACATGTTTGACTTGTGTATGCATGTGTATGTGTTTATAGGTGTCACGAAGTGATTGTTTAGCTTGTGAAGTGTTTGAATTGCTAGCAACTTGACAGGTGAGTACTCTACCTATCCATCTATTGTTATGTGTATATAATTATGATGCATATGTGGTTATGTGTATGTGTTTGGCATGTAAAAGGGATGATAGTACCTATGGTGGTAGAGATACCCCTATGGAAGATATTTAAAGGCAGATGCCTGGTACCAGAGTCATTATTTTTCCTTGATGGTATTAAGCAATAAGGAAGAGGAGACAATTACATGTATGTGATTACTGTGTATTCATGGTTATGTAGGCATGATGGTAAATGTTTTAGGTGTGTGCTCACTAAGCTTTATGCTTACTCCGTTATTGTTTACATTTTTCAGTGACAGCTATGTCCTCTGAGGACAAAGGCAAGGTGTGAGTCCAAATAATGCAGCAAACAAGATGTAGAACACAAAGTGAGTAAGATATGCAACAAAAATCAACTATGTGTTAGATGATTGATATTGAAGAAGAAGAGAAGCATAAAGATGATGAACTTGCTGATAAATAATATGGTAGGCTACTTTTTCTCCAACAATATGGGAAGTCAGAAACATCATGTCAAACCCTAGGGCTAAGGATGGTTTTATAGCACCTAGGGGACCAAAATTACAATACAAGTCTTTGAAGTCTATGACTTCTTACAAAAGTGGAATTTAAACTACTAAACACTTAAACTAACAAAGGAAAATTACAGATAGGCCCTTCGACTTCTTCACAACCCAAAATAGGGTCTAACAATCTCCCTCTTTGGGAAGAAGTTAGAAGGGTGGTGGAAACTTCAACGCCGGCTCCCACTTTGAAAGCTGTTGGTACTCGTCCCATTCTCTGATTGTCCTCGTCCTCATCTTTAGAGCCACTTCGAATCTCCTGAACATCAACCTTTCTTTGAGCTTGTTCTCGATCAGAGCCATCCCCTCAATGATCCAAGCCTTTCCGTCAACATGCTTCAGTTTTGGAATCTGGTCTTCAAGTAATCTGGTCTTTAGTCCATTGTAGACGAAAAGGAAGGGTGCCGTCACAGAAGTTTGAGAGTTCGCTGAAGCGCATGAACCTCCGTTCTTTCTTCTTGAAGGTGCGGTAAATGACACCGTGCTCCGGAATCTTCGTTGGAAAGTAGAGCAGATACGAGTCAAGGTTTAGAGCTTCTAAATTCGGTCGGAGGAGGTTGACCTTCGGCTGACGGCTCTCGATGGCCATCTGGTAGTCGGATACATGCGTGAATGAGACGGTATGTCGGACATATTTTTTCAGAACTTCGAGGCTATCTATAAAGTAATCTGGGCGAAGAATGCGACCCTGAAGATGCTTGATCAATGCCAGAATGTCTTCCAAGTCTAAGCGGTCTAGATCGGCTTCGGTGAAAGAGAACTTCTTGAGTTGGCTGTCAAGTGTGCCTCTGCCATACATGAGGACGTCGAATTCCAGGAATAAATGTTACCCAAATCTATAAGGTCTGACATCGGTAACTTTGACAAACCTGCGCTTGATTCGAGTCTTACCGTGTTTTTCCCAGTTCTGTCTTCTCTGGTAGACGTAGGCAGTTCGGCGGCGGAGCTTCTTCATATGAGAGATGCCATACTGGGCTTTCTCAGACCATTCATATATCCTTTCCTGTTGAAAGATTTGTGTGAACGTTTCCTCCAGGTATGGTCTGAAGATCACCATATGGTTTCACCCAAGCTGAATGAATGGAGGATTCGGAGAACTCGGGACAGTTGTTGTAGAAGTAGGGGCCATGTCGGTTTCCGGAAACTATACCGTTGGGAGGAATGTATTGTACTCGGTATTGTTGATGATGTCGTCCCCTCTTTTGAAAATTGGGAGGCTCTGGGCAAGCTGATGCAGAATCTTCCTGGCTTCACCTGTAAGCCGTAGCTCAGTAGGAATTCGAAGGCTTGGTGCCGTGTTTGGGTCGATCATCTTAACATCAACCAAAGTTTTCTCGTGCGGGAATTGGATCACCTCATCCAACGGTATGGCCTGATACACAAACTCCTCGGCATCAAGCGGTTGATCTTCGTCTGAGTCCGGAGATTTCACATTGTCGACGGTCGGACCTGCTTGAGGAGTTGTGGAGGCCGGTGGTGCAGAAGCTAATTCGGAACCAGAGGCAGGTGTGAGGTCGATGCGAAGTCTTTTGGACTGTTGCACGTTCCCCACACGAGGACCTGTGCCCGGGTCTTCAGAGTCATCATGCCCCCTTTTTGAGGACTGAGCCCGAGGCCGGTATGCGGCCTCTAATTCCCGAATGTGGCGCTGGGCGATCTCGAGCAGATGAGCCCTGGCTGCGATCATCGCGTCTTTCTCCCTGAGCTTTGCTGACAGCCCATCAATCTGACTGGTGTACGCGGCGATCATAAGTTGATACTTGGGCTCGGTATAGTAGCATGGGATCTCTTCTTGGTGTGTCGCCAAGGGTGGTGGTTGTAGGCGGAGGACCGGCATGTTAGGACGGGGAGTGGGAGCAACAGTGGATGGCTGAGCTTCCACAAATTTGCCTTTAAGAAAGCATCTAGCTTCCTGAAGCTCGACTTCCCGTTCCTCATTGGCTTTCCGGAGGGCCTTTATCTCTGATAGGCGCGCTTGATCCTCTTTGTCTTTTGCGGCCAAGGCTTTTTCAATCGCCTCTAGCCGAGTGTTCTTTGCAGCTTCCGCTTTCTCTAGAGAGTCCAACCTGCTTTGGACGACTTTTAGGATACCGTCCAAATCCATAGGAACAAATCCAACGGGTCTAACACCCGACACACGTAGACTATCGGTTGTCGAGAAGGTCCCCACGGAGGTGGATTCTCGGCCTGCACTTAGAGCTGGCATAGTGTTAGCACTAGCAGGGCTTCCGGACGATCCTCGAACGGCGTCCGGGGACACACGTACTACGTCCGTTCCAGCTAAGCCACTTAGGCTTAAGGTGGTCGATGCTGTGAATAGTGGCCTAGAGAATGAAGATACATCAAATAAAGGACAACGGGCTCTAGGACACGTGCATCGAAAGAAGTCAAGAACTGGGGCAGCGACTCTCTTACCTCAACACCAGCCATCTTCGAATGAGAGGCCCGTGGAAGTTGTTCTAAATCCCCGTGCAAAAATGAAACGGCCATCTTTTGGGAGATGGCCAAGTGGGAGGTTGGGTGAGTAAATGCGCCGGTTGGCTGCTAGCGACTTGACCCAACAGCTCGTGCTGCCTGGTCTCAAGTAGGGTTGCCTCTGTGGGGTTTTGACGCGGGCTGGGAAGGGGTTCCATTTCTAGGCTCCTAGGTTGGGCCTCTATATCTTCGGCCTCTTCAAGGTTAACTATCACCTCTTCAACCTGGCGGGCCTCTACTCATTCGGCCTCTTTTCGCACTGAACCCTCACTATCACCTTCACAACCTTCTCCACCCTGGATCTTCATCCAAGACTCTACTTCTTCTTCTCCTTCAGCTCCTCCTAGCTGCATATCATCTGTGCTGCTGTAGTCTAGAAACTCCTCCGATCGTATAGTTTCGATCGTGTTGAACTAGGAGGTGGAGGCATCATCGATTAATTGCTTAACCTTTGCACCTTTCGGGTCCTCAACGGAGGGTGTAGTCTCAGAAGAGATGCTTTTCGGATTGCCAGAGGGGTTGCCTGGTTGGCGAGAGGAGGTCACCATATGTGGAGGTGAAGGCACACGTGCATGTTCTTATGGGGATGCTTCTGTGGCCCCACCTATTGAACGTGTCGTTCGTGGTTGTTCCGACCCCTCGGAGATCGGAGAGAAGTGAGCGGGCGATCTTCGCTGGAGGGATGCGTGCTCCTTGACTCTTGCACGCACTAACCCGGTGACATCAGCTTGAATTATTGGTTCGGTGTTGCATGGACGGAGGCGAGAACTAGTCACCAGTGCTTGATGGCTCAGACGGGAGTCTGAAGAAGAGGTGGCGTGAGCGGAGGCGGATGTCCTAACGACTCTATTCGGGTGGTCCCTCACGTCTACTCTCAACACTCCCGAGCCAGAGACTCCCCCAATGGAGCTCTGACGTCCTGCACCTAATGCACGAGGGCTACGAGGGACGGGCTGCGCGCCTTGGGTAGGGCTCTCCGGCTATAGAAGGTCCGTAGGCGCGTCTTCTAGACCTATGGAAGCCCTATACATTGTTTCTGATGAACTCTGCTAGCTCTTCCTGCATGGCTGAGACCCAGGCAGGATCACGCAAAGCATCATCTATTTCTTTAGGTTCATTTTCAGAGATGAAATTAACATAAAGACAGACGTTACCAGATTGGCGTCGATTTTTAATGCCAGAGGAGGGATTACCAAGAACTTGATCAATAGGATGATCCTTGGTCCATCGAAGAGCAGGTGGCTGATACACCTGTCCTGAAGTGGAAGCTTCATTTACTGATGGATCAGGGAGAAGATTAGTGGGAGTAGGCTCACTAACAGTGGTTTGAGAAAAGTCTTCACTGTTAGTGGGTTGATCAGGTTCAGATGGTGTAATTTGGGTAATTGGAGTGGCATTTATCAGAGGTGGAATGTGTATATCAGTGGGTGGTATTGGAGGATCTTCTTCAAAACCATCAGGAAGGTTTTGAGGAGTTGGATCAACAATGGAAGGTTCAGCGACTTGAAAGAAAGAGTCAGCCCACTGATTTATTTCAGAGTTTTCATGAGGGTGAGGGAAAGTAGGCCCCGATTCATCAAACTTGACATGAATCGTTTCCTCTATGGCTTGTCTTCGTTTGTTGAACACACGGTAGGTTTTAGAGATAGAGGAGTATCCAAGGAAAATTCCATCATCAGACTTGGAATCGAACTTTCCAAGATTATCTTTGTTGTTCAGGATGTAGCAGACACAACCAAAGATATGGAGATGTTCGATAGAGGGTTTCCTGTTACGAAAGAGTTCGTAAGGAGTTCTTCTGAAGCGCTTTACTATTAGGGATCTGTTCTGAGTATAGCAAGCTGTGTTAACGGCTTCTGCCCAGAATTGAGTGGCAAGATTGGCTTCACTCAACATAGATCGTGCAGCTTCAATCAGGGTTCTGTTTCGTCTTTCAGCAACGCCATTTTGCTGAGGAGTTCTTACAGAAGAGAAGTTCTTTGAGATACCTTTCTGATCGAAGAAAGTTTCCAGGGTACTGTTTTTGAATTCAGTTCCGTGGTCACTCCTGATTGATCGAACAGTAAGGTTGTTGAGTCTTTCCATCTTCCTGACGAACAGAATGATTTCTTCAGGAGCATCACTCTTGGATCGAAGAAAGAACACCCAAGTATATCTGGAATATTCATCAACGATTACCAGAGTATATTTCTTTCCAGCGATGGATTGGACGTTGACAGGTCCAAAGAGATCCATGTGGAGAAGTTGTAAAGGAGAGCTGATGGAGGAAATCTGCTTGGACTTTAAACTAGCCCTGGTCCGTTTTCCTTTCTCACATGCTGAACAAAGAGATACCTTTGTATAGCGAAAGTCAGGAAGACCAATGACAAGATTGTTGATGCAGAGTTGATTCAGCGTCTTGAAGTTGAGATGAGAAAGACGCTTGTGCCAAAGCCAATTTGTATCAGAGGAGGCACGAGATACAAAGCAGAAGTTGTCAGTGGAAGTATTCATGTTGATGATGTAGATATCAGCATGTCTCACTCCAGTGAGAATGACTTCCTTCCTTCTGTTTTTGACTTTGCACTTCTTCTTTGAGAAGGAGACTTTGTGATTTTTATCACACAGTTGACTGATGCTCAGAAGATTATGCATCAGGCCTTCAACATAAGCAACTCTCTTGAACGTAGTTACTCCGTTGGTCAGTGTGCCATACCTCGGGTTTGGCCTTTACCGTTTCCACCAAAGGTCACAGCAGGACCTCTTTTTTCACGGTAGTTAGAGAGGACAGATTTAGAACCAGTCATATGTCGAGAGCATCCACTGTCCAGGTACCAGATGCCCTTATCCTTTAAAATTTAGAGTTGAAGTTTTTCTTGGTACCCATAGGACTATGGATCCAGAAGTATCAGTAGGACTGGTGGAGTCAGTGGCAGCCTTAACTGATTTATCAGTTCTTGAGGCTGGAGTCTTGACTGAGGAGACAGTCTTGACAACCTTCTTTCCTTTGACTGAATAATCAGTCTTAGGATTTTTCTTTACCTTAGCTGATTTTTCAGCTTTGGTAGCATCAGGACACTTACTCGCAATATGGTCATTTAATCCACAGTGGTAACATTTGCGATATTGAAAGCGTTTAGTGTGGTCCAGGAAGTCTTTAAACTTCAAGTGATCAGGACCAGCACCAAGTATGCCTTTAGCATTGGACATAGGAGGAATTGGTTTCTTCTCCTGAGTCTTTTGCTTCAGGTCAATCTTCAGTCTGGGAACAGGATTTTGAGAGAAAGATTTTGATCCTGAGACTGAAGGACCACCACCCAGAACTTTGTTCTTGGGTTTGGGACTCTTGGTCTTTGAAGGTGTTACAGTTTTGGATTTTTCCTTGACTGTGTTCTTTTTGCTCTTAGGAGCACCTTCAGAGTGTGTGTTAGAAGAAGAAGGGATGTTTTCAGGAGCATTAGGATTAGGGATAGAAGAAACAAATTTTCCAAATTTGAGCATGGAACAATCAGATTTAGTTCCTCCATGTGTGTATCCAAGACCCCTTTTGTTTTTAACATTTCTTCCTGAGGCTAATATTTCATCAACCTTTTCAGAGGCGTCACTCCATCCTTTGATGGTGACTTTTTCAGCGTTTAACTCAGCCAGGGCTCTTTCTTTGGCAGCAAGAGGCACTTCTCTTTCAATACAAAGAGTTTTATTAACAGTGACATGATCTTTATAGTTTTCTTCCAGAATGGTAAGTTGTTTTATTTTTTATTGGAATTCTCTGAGTTGATCACGAAGATCAATGTTCATTTTCTTAGCAGAGGTTTTACCATTTAGGGCTTTGTAAAGATCAAGAGTAACCAGGTCTAGCTGAGTTAAGCTTTCAAGAGGGACAAGAGGAATAGGTACCTGACTGGGAGAATCAGTCGCAGAGGTTGAAGCTGCAGGAGTTGTGGAAGAAGAAGCTTCAGGAGCCTGAGGAGGAATCTCTTCAGGGACCTCTTCTATCTTAGCCATGAGAGCTAAGGTAGGTTCCTCAATAATGGCCATCAGTGCCACTTGAGTATCTTCCTCATCAGATGAGTCATCAGAGGAGACATCATCCCAATCAGAGGAAACAAGGCTCGCCTTGTGGCTCAGGGATACAGGCAGGAAGAGGGCATTGATTACGATGAAACCTTTGCTCCTGTGGCTAGGCTCGAAGCAATTCGACTTTTCCTAGCCTTTGCAGCACATATGAACTTCAAGGTTTATCAGATGGACATCAAAAATGCCTTTCTGAATGGAAAACTTAATGAAGAAGTCTATGTGGCTCAGCCTCCTGGCTTTGTAGATCCTAGGTTCCCTGATCACGTCTACAAGTTAAACAAGGCTCTCTATGGGTTAAAACAGGCTCCTCGTGCCTGGTATGATACCCTCTCAACCTTTCTTCTCTCTAAAGGTTTTCTTCGTGGAAAGATTGATAGCACCTTATTTCTAAAGAAATATCCTAAGCATATCCTTCTCGTCCAGATATATGTCGATGACATTATCTTTGGATCCACAAATCCCAAACTCTGCGAAAAGTTTGAGTTGGTCATGAAATCTGAATATAAAATGTCTATGATGGGTGAACTAACATTCTTTTTAGGACTTCAGATCAAGCAATCTGAAAAGGGAATCTTTATCAATCAAGGTAAATATGTACATGAGATGCTGAAGAAATTTGATCTCACATCCTGTACACCGATGAAGACTCCAATGGCTCCTCCTCTGTCACTTGACAAGGATTCCAAAGGGAAACCTGTTGATGTGACCCTCTACAGAGGAATGATCGGCTCTTTGCTGTATCTCACAGCTAGTCGCCCTGATATCATGTATTCTACATGTTTATGTGCTCGTTATCAGGCTGAACCCAAAGAATCCCATCTGACCGCTGTAAAGCGGATCTTCAGATATCTGAAGGGAACTCCTAATCTGGGTCTTTGGTACTCCAAAGACTCAGGGTTCGATCTAACTGCATATTCTGATAGTGACTTTGCAGGATGTAAGATTGACAGGAAAAGCACCACTGGTGGGTGTCACCTGCTAGGTGGCAAGTTGGTGAGTTGGACTAGCAAGAAACAGAACTCTGTGTCCACATCAACTGCTGAGGCTGAATATGTTGCAGCAGGAATCTGTTGTGCTCAAGTCCTGTGGCTGAGAAATCAACTTCAGGACTATGACATACAACTTTCTAAGATTCCTATCTACTGTGACAACACTTCAGCGATAGCCATCGCCAACAATCCTGTCTTACACTCCAAGACAAAGCACATTGAAGTGAGATATCACTTCATCAGGGATCATGTGATGAATGGTGATATTGAACTCCATTTTGTCCCTACTGAATATCAGCTTGCTGACCTCTTTACCAAACCACTGGATGTGACGCGTTTTAAATCCTGATGATTGAAGTTTATCAGGACAAACAGTTGTTAAATCCTATAGAATAACTATTCTCAGGACTCTTTCTTTAACAACTCCTGAACAAACTCTCATCAGAGGATGACTCTATTCAGTACTTACAAAATCTTAGTTCAAAATCCGAATACTGATGATTCTCAGGTAAGTACCTCTGCTCCTGAAACCTTATCGCATTAAATGTGATAAGAGGATTTTCCCAAAACAGTACTTATCTGATAAGTACTCCAATTCCAAGAAAACAAATCTTTCATCAAAATGGAATTATCCCCTGAAAAGGCGGTTTTTATCTTTTCAAATAAAACAAACTTTTCATCTGCACTGACACGTAATGGGACGTTTCCTGTTCCCCACGACGTGTGTCAGGCGCGTGAACGCGCGTAGAACTTCCTTTTTCATCATTACGTTTGAATTTAGCCGCCCTTTTCTCTCTCATCCATTTTCTCTCTCCTACCGCGAGGTATAAAAACCTCACTCGTAATCCATTACACTCTTTACGCTCACATAATTCTCTCTAAGAACTCAAGCAAGAAAAAGCAAGAACTGTTTTCTCTCAAGAACACACCAATAACACACTCATCACTTTTCTTAACAAGATCATCGTAAGTGTTTCTTTACTCTTGTTCTTTCTACATTTTAAGTTGGTATTCTTCATCTAAACAACTTATTTTGTTAAACGTTTTTCCAAAAACCCTAAGATCACTTTGTTTGATCTTAGTTTTCCCAAAATCTTCTAAGATTTTTGTTAAAACAGTTTATATGGTTCTTCTTATTTCTTTTAAGAACAATCATAAACTCTTATTTTGATATCTATTCATCAAAATAAAAGTTCCTTTTTAATACCAAAACACATTCCTTTTGTGTATTTTGGTATCTAATCCATTCCAAGTTTAAAGGATTTCACCACTTTTATGAACATATTCTGTGCTCATTGAAAAGTGAAGAAAAATGCATATTTTGGATCCTTAATCATCCACATATGTTGTTTTTATGTTTAACAGAATGGCTGCAACTACTTCTACATCATTGGATGCCCAGCTCTCCTCTGAGGCCACAACGTTGATAACTGCTACTGGAAACCTTCCAATAGTCATTCCCCAACACGACCTGCAGTTCAAACCCAACAATCTGATTGGGCAATTTGACCTCCCAGCGAACAAGGCGTTTCTAAAGCCTGCCACGGACTTTCTCCTCTCATGTCCCCTGAAGACGGCTTTCACTCTGAACCCCGCACCCAACAAACCTCTACTACTGCAACTGTGGTCCACTGCTACCACGGCCCAAGAAAGGAACTCGAAGGGCAAGATGCACGAAGTAATTAAGTTCCAGATCAAGGACGAGATCATTTCGTTCGGCATTGGGTCCCTGAGGAACGTCCTCAACTTCCCCAAGAAGCAGAAATTCTCTCCTGCTCCTTCTTCTGACGACGTAATCGCACTCCTGGATGCCATTGGCTACAAATGGCCTGTACGTGAAGGCCAGCCTCTGGTGAAAACTGCTGCCACTGTCCACAAGACGGGGCTAAACGCTACGTTCTATTATATATGGAACACGTTTGGTCTCTGTCTGACAGGGAAAACGGGGAGCACGGAGCAATTCCCCACGGTGATTCAGAACATGGTCTACTCTGCGATCAAAAATTGCAAGTTTGACTATGTCCGCTGCATCTGGGACGACATGATCAAGAAGATCAAGAACAGAACTAGGGTGTTCAACGTCCCCTACACCAGGTTCTTCACTGCAGTCCTGACACTGCACATGGGTAACCGTTACCCAACAGAAGGAAACTTCAACAACTACGCCTTAGGCGTGAAGTTTCTGGAACAGCTGTCTGCCAAATCAGACGATGTCCCTCTGTCTGCTGTCCTGGTTGTCCCTGAACCACAACCAGACGCAGAGGAACAACCCATCTCTGCTCCTGCTCAAGGTATGTCTTCCTCTCTTCTTTTCCAAACCATCTTTTTCTCCTTCTATGCATGCTATGTCAGTAGCTAACCCTATACTGACTTCCCCAGCTGCAACAACTTCTTCGGCGCCTCTGAAGCGCCCTCCTCCCTCTGGCTCCTCTCCTCCACCTCAGCCCAAACGCGCCAAATCCAAGGCGCAAAAGAAAAAGAAGGCACCAGCTGGTAAGAAATACTACATTACCCTGCCTCAACTTTTTAATAAACCATCTCCTTTATCTAAAACTTCTTCACCTGCAGATACTCCTGTCACTGCTCCTGTCCAACAAGAACCTGAGGTTGTTCATCTCGAACACTCAGAGAACCTGGAGGGTAATCGCTCTGATACCCTCCTAGCCTCAGGTAATACTATTAAGCATACTATTGCCGTTTCTTCTTCTATGAAAGCTATTGAGTCTTCTAGTGCTCACTTAGCTACTCTGTTTACAGGTTCTTTAGGAGCAGCTGTTGAAGGGCACCCTCAACTCCATCAGGATGATCCCTTCAACGATTTCATCTTCACGGACGCCGACCGTCAGCTGAATGCAGCTGAGCTTCGTCGGCAATCCGCTGAACGGCAACTGCAGGAGGTCCGCACTGCGCTCCAGCAACAGGAAGAAGCTCACAAGGCCCAGCTTCAGGCCATGGAGCTTGAGCTTGCAGCTGCCAAGACCGCTGCCACTGCCGCCGAAGCCGCCACAGCGTCTGCTAATGCTGCTGCCGCCGCCGCCGCCCCTGCTCCTACTGGTGTTACCATCAACATACCTTGTCTGGATGCGATCCATGACAAGGTCTCTCAGGTGGTTACCTCCTCTTCCTCCCTTCAGGCGTCTGTTGACGACCTGAAGGCCATGGCGTTACCCGCTCTCTCCACAGCGGTCAACAACAACTCCACCTCCACCACCAACTTCCAACAAATTGTGGTGCAGAGGTTGGATGCACAGGAGAATGGGCTACGAGCCCTACAGGAGAAAGTGGCTGAGCTAGCCACTGCAGTCAACACACTCGCCACTGCTCCTCCTCCACCGCCGTCGTTCACTACGGCTGATAGGGAACTCCTACAGTCCCTGCTCTCATCTTCCTTCATCACCAGGAAGCTCAACGCCAACATGGCCTCTCTCCTCCAGCGAAGTGTTTCAACAGCCGCCTTACAACAGGCACCTATTGAGGGGGAGAGACAGCCCCAGAGAGACCATTCCGTTTATTCCCCCTCCACCAACTGGAGAACCGATGAACAGGGGGGAACAAACGAGAATGAGGATGATGATGAAGATGATGATGATGATGAAGACGACGATACCTTCTTCGTCGAGAAGGTACCAGCCTCAACGCCCACTCCAGGGCCTGCACACTCTCAGGGGGAGAACCCCGGTGCACCTGGTACGTTACTACTACCATCCTCTCCCTCATCTTCTGATAACCAACCAATCTCTACTCTCCTTAAATCTAAACCTACACCTGAAACCATTACACTCGACACCTCCTCTGAAGACTCACCAACTAATAACCTACAAATAGTTGTCTACCAACCACCCAAACAACCTACTCCTGAACCAACACCTCATTCTTCTCCTAAACAAACCTCTGAACCTGAAAACCAAGATAACCCTGAATGTTATGATGTAAACTTCGGTTCTGTCACTGGTGAGATTGTTCGCCTTATGGAAAACAGTCGATCAGAACAAACACGAGCTGAAGTAAGCAGAATGACATTTAGAGTAACTCCTCTAAACCCTGAATCCATTCCTTCTAAACCAACCCGCTTTAACCCTGAAGCATCCTCTTCTAGAACCCCTGAAATAAGAGCCCCTCCTGAAACCATTTGCCTATCATCAGATGATGAATTCATCTCTGATGACTTCTCTACCCCTGCTTCTTCTCCCAGATCTCCTCCCTCTAATTCTCCTAGATCTGAAGATGAGAATTACCCTGACAACTCTGCTACTGTCAACAGGGATGGGCGTTTAGACGCCGTGATAGAGCGACTCGAGAGTACAAGAGTAAAAATTCCTCTTCGTACCTCTTGGGACTCCGAGTTCGCCTATCTATCACAGGAGGAATACAATAATGCTGTACAGGCTCAGGAGGAGCATAATAAAAGACAGAAGGAAGCTTTCCTCTCTGCTCAAGCCGCTCGAAGGCTTGCATCGGATTTTGTTGAAGAAGATGCTGAAATAAGTGTTGATCCTGTTCTAGCACAGAAGGCCACGCTGAAAGTCTTCAACAGAAACGCTGAGGAACAGACTGAAGAAGTAAACTCAGAGCTTGACTGGTGCCGAGATCGCCTACACCTCAGGAAACATGGTGCTGCTATCTCTGGAATCCATCTCAGCCGAACACGCGGCAAAAGAGCAAAAACATGGATCACCGTCAAACGCTCAGGAGTCAAGGATGTGCAACACACTCTTGACAAGTTGGAAAGATACAACTTGTCAGAGTGGAATGAAATCAGAAGCCTACTTCCCAAAGCCAACAGAAACTATCGGGCTGAAGTAGAAGAAGTCATAAATGGACTTATAGCACGCATCAGAAGAACAACCGAAATTCCTGATGACCTTCTCCAGCCTTCTTCGGCACTGCCTCAGCCTCCTGTTCGAAGATCAGCCGGTGCTTCAACAAGGAGACCAACTCCTTGCATGCCCAGGATGGTTGTCAAACCACTGGACCTCTCGATGCTTGATCTTTCACTCCCTCAAGGAGTCTCTCTCTCTGAAGGACAAGTGATCAGAGAACCTGTTCATGGTATTTGTGTAAGCGACAACTCCAAGATTCTACGCTTTCAGCGTTTCAGCGAGCTACACAAAGCACCATACGAACTCTTGGTTTCTGTTCTCTTCACTTCTCAAAAGGACAAGACAAACCAAGATAATAAAGAAATAATTCGCACTGTCAGAGCTATACTCGATCATAGAATCGCCTTCAGTGATACTCCTGTTCCAATACAAGTCAAGACTGAAAAACTTAGCGAAGACTCTGATAGTTAGAATGTTTTTGTAATTTTTCTTTCAGTACTCATTTATGTACTCTTATATTTTCTTTACTCTTGTAACCTTATTGAGATTAATGAAAATGCAATTCAGTGCATTGTACTTTATTCCATCATAGTACTGAAAAAGATCCCTAAAAACAGTAAATGGGACGTGTACCTTTATGAGTTCTATTTCCTACTGTTTCATCTAGACTTAGAATTTTTTTTTCTTTCTAGACTTAGACAATTTCTCCATTGTCTTATCATTATCATTTAGGGGGAGATTGTTGATCCAACTCTCCTAAGACCTGATGAAATGATAATGATCCTGAATCTTTACTTAGTGAATAGGTTTTTACTTCTGGTATAGCTTGAGGAATTATCACTGAGTCTGTTCAGTGTTATTCCATGTTACTTATGCTATAACTTATTTTTATAGTAATCAAGATCAGGATCAGGAGATGAACGAGCCTGTTCTGCAGTCTACTGATCCTGTCCACTGAAGTGAAGACCTCCTGAAGACATCAAGATCATACTCAAAGAACCATCAGCGACGTCGAAGAATTAGTTGATGACAGGAACAGCATGCTCGTGATCTGAAGACAGAACTCAGTGATAGCAGGCTGCTCAATATCGTATGACATCCTAAAGATTCATCAGGATACAAATGACCCTGAACAGCACCAGTTTCAGGACTCTAGTCACTGATCAGTATCCTGATCCTGAAGGATTAGTGTAATGTCTTAGTCTAATGCACAAAAGGATTATCCGCCTTTACTGACACAAAAGTACATAAGGACAGTCTCTTTACTGTTCCCTCCATACTTATCAGACCTCAAGGCAACTGTTTGCACACTTCCTCTTTTGCACACCATGCAAAGAGTATTTGTTTATAGTAAATAGTACAAAGGACCACTTACATTGTGACACGTACACAAAAGTGAGTCTGCATGCATTTAATTCATTGGGTATAAATAGGACTTGAAGAGATGTTCTCCATACTTCTTCTTTAACCTAAAAATACCTTAATCCTTTCTTTCTTTATTCCCTCTATCTTCTTTCTTTTCTCCTTTTTCTCACTTAAGTGCATAGTGAAAGAAAGCTTAGATTGTTTAGTTTAGACTTATTGTCTTTTCTATTTCCGCAACAATCTGTAAATTCATATTGTTAATACAACAAGAATTTAAAAGTGAAATTTTGTGTGATTATATTCAACCCCCCCCCTTCTATAATCCCAAACACTATCCTTGCTTGAAGGTCACCTCTTTGGGACCAACAATTACGCTATCCGCCTCCTGGTCCGCCATGTCTAGCACGTGCACGGGAATGTGCATCTCTGGTAGGCCTGAAATAAGGTCACACTTGATGACCCTGTTGATCTGCGTGGGTTTGATAACTTGGTGGCTCGACCGGCGTCTCACATTCGGGTGACGATTCATATGATCTCGAATGATCAGCTCCAGGAACCGCAACCACGGGATGGAGTGGTACTGCAGTCGTCCTCTCCCAGCCAAGTCCTTTGTGATGTCCAGCCACAGTTGAGCTGCAATGTCGATCCGTCTTCCGTAGGCCAAAGAGTGAAAGATATGCCATAGTTGTGTCGTGGCCCTATCTGTCCCCTTTGTCTTTGAAGACCAACAGCGGTTCATCAGATTGAACATCTGTAACCAAAGGGGCGGGAGCATGCTCTGAGTGACCTGCGAGACTCCGTTGATTTCAGAGGTAACTCCGAGGGCCAAGATCTCGCTGCAGAGTATAGGTCCAGACACGAGCGGCTCGAAGTCACCAAGTCTGCCGTCGGTTGCAGCTGGAAGACGAATAATGCGTCAGAGGTCCTCCAGGTTGAAGGCGAGTTCTGATTGATCTACGCGGCCGAGGATTGGCATAACGCCGCCGCGAGTCTCGATGCGCGCCGTGTGCCAGAATTGCTGCAAGTAGATGCCGGGCACGTCGGCAATAGCTATCATGGCGTATGCCACGGGGTGCGCACGAAGGATCTCCAGTACGATAGAATGCTACACGGAGAGGTTGTCGAGGTCCACATACTCATTGTTTTGGAGTATCGGAAGGATGTTCCCCAGAGTGATCAACGCGTTGTCGGCCTCGTTGTCAATCGGTGAAGGAGGGTTGGTCTGCTGTTTTGCCATTTCTGACAAATAAAAAAAACGAATTACGAAAGTTAGAACCCTCATACTCACAAAAGTGTCGGATAAAAATTCGAGCAGGGAAATACTGAATCCCGAGTCGGGATTTGTCAATTCCCGAGTCGAGAGTTATCAAACCCCGAGTCGGGAAACATCATTTCCCGATTCGAAGTTACATCTGATTTCGAGTCGGGATTTGACAAATCCCGAGTCGGAACATTACAACACTTAGGGAAAAAAACATTGATAAGAATTAAAAAACCCGAGTCCATAAAAAATCGAGTCGGGAAACTTGAAATCCCGAGTCGGGATATTCAAGTTTCCCGAGTCGGGATACTTGGATGTTCAAAGGTTCGGACCCAAAGGACGACTCGGGAAACTCGAAATCCCGAGTCGGGATATTCAAGTTCCCCGATTCGGGGTTTATGAATATACGAAGAATCACGAGTCGGGAAACACGAACATTCAAGTTTCCCGACTCGGGATATATGAATATCCCAAGTCGGGAAACCGTGTTTGTTCGGTTTCCTAACTCTAATTGGTCCCAAAAACACTGATTTTAAGCCTAAAAACTAGTACAAGTTAACACATTTCAATTCTAAACAAGTATATAAGCACAAAAGGACCGATCGAACGTCCAAAAGACCCATTCCAAAGAGTTTGGGTTTTGGGTTCGAAACCGAAGTTTTAGGCTTCGATTTAATCACAAAAACGTAAGAGTTATGTAGATTTGAAAGCATGTAAGTGATTGTAATCTTAACAGGAACATCTGGAAGTAGTCGGATCGTTAAATGAAGCACAAACGAAGCCTCGGGGAATACCGGAAGTGATCGGGGGTTATGGTGGTTCTTGACGTCGAGTTTGGTAGAGAGAGGGGGAAGATTTTGAAATCTGAATATGAGTTGCCTTTTTGAATATTTGTTTTAGTATAAAACAAAACATTCTTTTTGTATTTGAAAAGTGTCAAATTATCTATTTAGATGATAAGTGACAGTGTGCTTTTGTCAAATTTCTCTTTCAACACCAAACTATGAGCCAATTGCACTTTAGACCCTTGAACCTAGGTTTGCCGGAGTTACAAACCAGCCCTGAACTTGTGTTTTTGATAAAAGTTTCATTTTTGGTCCTTGAACTTATGTTTCAGGAAGTGACAGACTTGGTCCCCGAACTGGTAAGTTCAGAAACTCGTCATGACCACCCCCTGAACTTCTAAGGTCACAAAAGTTACATGTTCAGCCCCTAGACGTCTACAAGAACGACTAACCTGGACATTCCCTTCGGGAATTGACTGTGTAATCTCGAGACTGGATTTTCTGCGAGTTCTGATCTGAGATAATCAGAAGTCACATTCCTTTGATGACCGGATCCTGAACCGAACTATTCAGAAACCGTACTGCAGATCTACAAGCTGCAAGAAAAAAATTAGAGTGGTATCCAGTGCAGTTTGGATCTGCGAATGTTAGCAATTCACAACATTTGTTTGAAATAGCTCTCTCTAAATCTGTGCATTACAGAAGCTCCCCCAAAACACATGCATGGAAGAAATAAATTTGGCTCCCCCTAGACCTCAGCCAGGAGGTCTAGCATTCCTACCTTACTTAGAAGATAGTAATGTCGTTTCTCATCAAATGCCTTAGTGAACAAGTCAGCTAGCTGACGTTCACTTTCAACGAAGAACAGTTCAATGTTACCTTTCTCGACGTGATTGATAACTCCAAAATTATACATGTTTTGCTCGAACTAGTTCCCTACTTTTGTTTATGTTTTAGGTCTATTTTGGACATGATTGCTACTAAAAGGGTGTGAATTGTAATTTCAGGTAAATTTGGGGGTGAAATGCAAAAAGTATCAAAAAGAGGGTAAAAAGTGTCAAAAATGGATACTTTGTGAAGAAATGCAAAAATCATTTAATTGGTTTCCGTTTATGGGCTTTTCTTCCCTTCCAAGTCAGTTGCTTCCTCCCAAAGAAATAATCTAATTAGATAAGGCAGAGATTTCAATTCCAGAATTCTCCATCAGATGGATTACTTTTTCCTAACGCAAGATCTTCAGCAGATAAGGAAACAAAGATCAACTAGATTATTCTGGATGTCTGATAATTATGCAGTTTCTTTAATGCGTTGGATTTCGCGCCGCTGAGGAAAGTTTCGCGCCGCTAAAGGAAAGATTGACTGTTGGAGTATTTTGGAAGATCAAATGAAAGGAAAAGACCACAAAATAGAAGATTCTGGAAGATTGAGTTGCTCGTTTCACGCCGCAAAAGCAATCTAGCACCGTTTAGCGCCGCGAACCTGCCTTTTCGCGTTCGCTAAACGAGTCTGCCGAATTTTATTATAAATTAAGGCAGTGGGTTATCAGTTCCATCCAACTTTCATTCTACAATTTTCTCTCAATAATTAGTTTAGGTCAGTAGGATGGGAACCACTTAGGGTTTCCAACCCAAGAAGCCAGAGGCTCGATGATCAGACACCTGGAGGAGACGGTTCGAAAGGCTAAAATCCTTAGGATACCAAAGGCCAAAATCTGGTGTGCTCTTCAGGTACTTATGGATTCTCTTGACCGCACCGAGATGAGATTCTTGAGGATCGCACTGAAAACGAGCACACACACCCGTGGCAAACACAATGTCGGGTCTACTGGCCGTGAGATGAAGCAAAGACCCAATGATCGCACGATAGTTCTTTTGGTCGACTGGATTTCCAGATAAATCAACATCCAGTTGAAAGGTCATGGACATTGGGGTTGAGGCAGATTAGGTCCAGAGAAATCAAAACGTTTTAGAATGTCTTGAACATACTTGGACTGCTTTATAAAAATCCCTTGCGGGGTTTGACGGACTTGAAATCCTAAGAAAAATGTTAGTTCGCCCATCATGCTTATTTGGAATATGGACTTCATGGTCTGTTCAAACTTAGTGCAAGACTCAGGGTTCGTAGATGCAAAAATGATATCATCCACGTATATCTGTACTAAGGTCAAATCATCACCTGACCTTTGAAGAAATAGGGTAGGGTCGACAGTTCCATTTCGAAACCCGGACTTAAGCAAGTAGATAGTTAGAGTTTCATACCATGCGCGTGGCGCTTGCTTCAAGCCGTAGAGTGCTTTGTCAAGCACATAGACATGATCCTGATACTTAGGATCAACAAACCCTTCGGGTTGTTCAACATACACCTCCTCATGTAGGTCTCCGTTCAGGAACGCACATTTAACGTCCATCTGGAAAACCCTCATGTTTTTGTGGGCGGCATACGCGAGAAAGATCCTAATAGATTCTATTTAGGCGACGGGAGCAAATGTCTCGTCATAGTCGATACTCTCTTGCTGAGATAACCCTTGGCGACCAAACGAGCCTTGTTTTTGATGATAAGGTCGTCTCACTTTTCTTGTTCCGGAAAATCCACCTCAAGTCAATGATAGATTTCCCCCATGGTCTTTCTACAAGGCGCCAAACTTTGTTTCTTTCGAATTCTGCTAGCTCTTCCTGCATCGCCTTAACCCAGTCAGGATCTGAAAAAGCTTCTTGGGTCTTGGAAGGTTCAAAATCACTTAGGAAGCCGGCAAACAGAATCAAGTTTTCATGTATCTTAGAAGAGCGGGTTGTAACAGGAGCGGATGGACTACCGATGATGTTGGTAGAGGGATGACTTCTGGTCCACTTTCTGGTGTGGGGAATAGGATCATAGTTCATGTTGTTCATTGCGTCGTTCTCATCACGAACAACTGATATCTGATTCCCATCAAGAGGTTCAATATCCAACACTATCTCTAGACGGGGCTCGCGTACCACTTGAGCATAGGTTCTTTGTGCAGTGCTCGAAGATGGTGGCGAAGCAACTTCAGGAATTGGTGCAAGGACAGGGTTTACCGTCTGTTCTCGGACCATTTCAACTTCAGTTTCTAGAGATTGTTGATTTGTGGAGAGCTGAGAGGGGGAGAGTATAGGTTCCGCAGTCACAGTGTCAGAATAAGTTTCTACTTCCACAGTGGGGGAAGGTACAGGTTCAGGTTCCACAGTACCAGAGGATGTTTCTCCTTCGGCATTGGGAACTGAAGAACTCTCATTCACAAACACATCAGAGGACACAGATGTGGAGGATGGATTTGCTTGATCTGGTGGAGCAAGAACATTGATAGGACCTACTAAGGTTGTTAAATCAAATTCTGCTAGATCAATAAAATCAGAAGCAAATGTGTTAGTGGACAAAGGTGTGCTCGGTGGTGTAGATGTGTTCATTTCAAGAAAGACAGGGCTGGCCGAGTTGGAGTTGGCATTTGAATACATCTCAGTCTCAGAAAAGTCAACGTATCGACTTTCAAAGATAGATCGGGTCTGTTTGTTGTAAACGCTGTAAGTCGCTGAGTTGAGTGAGTATCCAATGAAGATAGACTCATCCGAATTAGCATCAAACGTTCCCAAATCATCTCTGTTGTTTAGCATGTAGCATACACAACCAAAAACCTTAAAATAATCGATATTAGGCTTACGCTTGTTGACCATCTCGTATGCGGTTTTACAAGTCCTCTTGACGATTAAGGTCCTGTTTTGAGTGTAATAGGCGGTTGATACAGCTTCTGCCCACAGTAATGGAGGAACACCAGAATGCGCCATCATGGATCTTGCTGCTTCGACTAGAGTACGGTTCTTCCTTTCTACAACGCCAATTTCTTGAGGAGTGCACACCGCAAAGAAGTTGTGAGTGATTCCCACTTCTTCAAGGAAGGACATGAGTTTCTCATTTCGAAAATCCGTTTTTGATGAAATCAAAGGTTGTTTTGGTTTGGAGTTCTCACTCACTTCAAATGAACTAGAATTAAAGTCTAGTCCCTTAATGGGTTTTACCACACAACATGCATCTTTAGGTTTTGAATGATGTGTTTGTGTCACTTAGGCTGTGTGCAGCTTAACTGGCTTTCCTTTATCAGTACCGGCACAAGTTTCACCTTCAGTATTGTTTTCCACAGACACTGATGCAGGAGGCTTGGTGGAACTGGTTTGCTTTATAGCAAGTGCCTTTGCCAAAATGGTTTTCCCAGGAATAAAACCAGAAGGAGGATCATCTTCATCAAGAAACACCTTCACATCATACACAACATTTGAATCTAACACAAGCTTAGGTTTGGTCGGCCTAAAGTCTGGTATGAGAGGTGCTTCATTTGTGCCTGAACCCTAAGGATCATCTTTTTCTAAGATGGATACTTCTTTTTTCAAACGAGCAATTTTAACATCTTGATTAGCCAAAATTTGAGCATACGTCATCTCCTTTTCATATAAGATTCCTTTTCTATTTCATTTGAAACCTTTTGGACGATGAGTTGCTTTTGAAGATTCGCATATTTAATTTTAAAAGATGATGTACACGAAAAGTCAGCGGTCTCACATTGGCTAGACATTCTTATCCTTTCGGCTTTTGTGTCATGATAATTATGTGCCAATGTACTAATCAGCTTATCCTTTTTCGAAAGAATTAATTCAAAATTCATAATCTTGTCGCGACAAGCATCAAATTCCATGGCTTTGGATCTTGGAGTGAACATTTCCTTTTCTAGACTCGTCAGGACAGAGGGCTGAGTTGCGGAAACATCCAAAGGTTGGATAACTGCAGCGTCTACAGACAAATCTATTTCTCTAGTGGCATAACTAGAGTTCAGGTTATTGTAATTGATGGGAGGCATGGCTACCTTAGGTGTACGAGCTTTAATGCCCTCCCAATTAGCAAAAGTGTTACTTGGATCACGGGCAGGTATGAAAACAGGACCAGTTGCTAAGGGACTAGGGGGAGGACTACTGGATGAACTACTGGCAGGAGTGGTGGTAATGGACACAGCTTTACCATTGATGATTTCAGTAAAGGTCACAGACTGCATAACATAGTTCTCAGTGACATGTCCTCCTACAAGCCTAGGTTTAGGTATGGACGCACTCATGTTGTCAAAGTTGTATAGATTTGCAGGTGCTTTTTCAAGAACATGTTTTTCTGCATGTCCTAACCCAGGTTTGTCTTGATAAAAAGGATGCTGAGTGGTTTGCTTGGTAAGGTGGTTCAGAGTATGTTCAGATTGTCCTCTTTTAAGATTGATTTCCTCAAGCTCTTCAATTTTTGAAAACATTTTTGTTCTTTCTTCAGAAAGAATATTAAATTTGGGCTTGAGTTCCTCACGACTACTTTCAATTTCATCATGAGATCTTTGGAGAGAGAAGAACTTGTTTTCCAGGTTAGATTCTCTAATCCCGGATTCAAGTACCAATCCGTCATAACTCACAGTAAGATCCTCTAAACAACTTTTGTAAACAGCACAGTTAGTTCTGAATCTCACGACGAGAGCCTTTTCCATTTGGAGATTGCTCTCAAGTCTGCGAGTTTCAGAATCTAACGTTTCAACAACATTTGATAAGTCAGGATAAGAAGGGACCTCGGCTACGTCCTACGCTGCTTGAGCTGAGGAATCTACAATGCTAGCTTCCTCAAAATCCGCCATGAGATAGTAACCTTGAACAGAGTGTGGACCTTTATCATCCGAGTCTTCTTCCTCCTGGACCCAGTGTTCCTCATCAGCCATCAGCACTTTCCCAAGCTCCTTCTTTTTCATCAATGCTGCCTTCCTCTCAAAGTAAGCCGAGTCCTTGAGTTTTACCTTGCACTCAGAGGCTTGGTGACCCTAAGTCCCAGAATTGTTGCACGTGGGATTCTTTGATGGGCTTTTGTTCTAGTTGGCAGTGGGAGGAGCTTCAAGAGCTAGGACTTTGTTCTGCTGGGGTTATTGGTTTCCACTGTTGTTGTTGTGGTTTTGGTTACGTCTTTCCACAAACTGCTGGTTCTAGTTGTAGTTGTTGCTGCCGTTGTTGTTCCAGTTGTTGCTGTTGTTAGGACCAGACCGGTTGTTCCATCCTTGATTGTAACCACTTCCTTGGTTACCTCTATTCCCTTGGTAGCCGTTGTTGTATCCATAATCTCTTTGCTAATAGTTATTGTTGTACCCTTGATCACGATTCTGATAAGATTCCTGATAGAATTGCTTGCGGTTGTTGAATCCATAACTATCTCTCTGATGATAGTTGTCTCTTGATCTCCCTTGATCATTTCTCTGAAGGTTTTCTCTCTACTGGTATCCACCTTGGCTTGATTGACCTCCACCAGAGTGAGGTCCTTGCCTGTACTTGTTGAAGCGTTGGGGATTTCCACGTAACTTTGCCATCAAGGCGAGTGACTTCTCCAGCTAATACATTTCCTCTTCAGACAGTCCATCATCAAGGACTATAGGCTCTTCCACAGAGTAGTTTTCTTGGAAGGATGAGGTATGGTGAAAGTTTGATCCTCCAAGGGGCACTGCAGCTAGTGCCAGAGGGCCAATCTTCTTTTCCTTTTTACCGAACAGGGTTTCTTCATGATGGAGCATCATGCTATAGAGATCGTGAAGTGCGAGTTTGCCAAGATTCTGGCTCACTTGAATGCTGATAGTGACAGCCTGCCATTGGCTGCTTAGTCTCTTAAGTAACTTCACATTCACCTCATATCTGTTCTTCTCCGTGCCAAGCCTTCTCAAATTGTTTACATATGAGTTTAAACGATTGTAGGAGTCAGTCAGCGTTTCACCGTCACGTGCACAAAAGCCTTCATATGCATTCATTGCATTTTCCCTTTGGCTCTCGAGTGCCTTTTCTCCACGTTGCACCTGTTGCTCAATTCCTAACCACATGGATCGGGCATCCTTGCAACTGTCAACTCTTGCGTACATATCATTTGGCAGTGCCATGGTGAGCAATGTGAGGGCGCGTTTGTCGATGGCTGCTTGAGCACGTTGTTCAGCAGAGTACATGTCGTATGGTTTTTCAACCTCATACGCCGGCAAGTAGGGAGTGGTTTCGGTTCTCTCGACTGCTACTACGGTAACAGTGGGCTTGAAAGGTCCTTCTCTGATGGAAGTCATGAGGTTCTCATCTAGAAGATCGAGAAAATTGATCATCCGACGTTTCCATTGCTGGTATTCATCGACAATCAGGACAGGGGGTCGGGTTTCGGAACCAATGCCGATCAGTTCCTTATACATCTTGTTCACAAATGAAGAAAGGATATTCTTCGAGTAGATAAACTTGGATTCTAGAAAAAAGTTTCGAAAAAGCTGTATCTTCGAGCAACTCGTGACACAAATAGCCTTTTAAAATTGGAATTTTGAGAAAGTGGCTAAGTGTCGAATTTGAGTTAGAAATTGAAAATTCCCGACCCAAAGAGTGCGAATCCCGACTTGGGAAATGAGATTTCCCGACTCGGAACTGGCTCGAAGACCGACTTGGACTATGTAAAAGTCCGACTTGGGAAACAGCAATTCCCAACTTGGGATTTTGCAATTCCCGATTTGGAAATGGCGAAGAGGAGCTTATGCGGGGGACGTATATCCCGACTCGGAAAATGCTCCCCGACTCGAAAAATGATATTTTTTGACTCGGGGAACAAGTTTTCCAACTCGGGAAACGTGACTTGTATCCCGACTCGGGAAATTTAAGCTGATGAACAGCTCAAATAAACCAACTCTAAAATGACAAAAAACCTCTTAACGAATCAGTGAAAATTGTTCCAAATGTTCTAAAACTTGTAGAAAACCTTTTACAAACCACTTAACACATAAAATAAGCCATTTAGAGCATTTTTAAGCTCAAAGTGAGCAAAAAGATGGTGAAGAAAGATTTTCGAAAAAACTTAAGCAAACAAGAAATCTACCAAAGAATATGCTCTGATACCAAATGTGAGTCCAAATAATGAAGCAAACAAGATGTGTAGAACACAAAGTGAGTAAGATATGCAACAAAAATCAACTATGTGTTATGTAATAACCTGATTTTAGTTTGGTTAGTAGTTAACTTTAACCTTGTTTGTAAAATTTTCTGTGTAGAGGGGCTATTTGTGCCAAGTTCCTGAAACTTATTAGAATTGTTGGGCTCTTAATGTTAGATGGGCTTAGCCTTTTAGTCCAAGGTATTTAAGGGTGGAAAATTAGGGTTTTTGTCATTTTGGGAAAAGATTAGTGTGTAAGTGTGTGTTTTGGAGCTGCCATCATCATCCCTCACCCAGGTCTTCGTCATCAATCATTTCATCATCAAACTGAGGTAATCTTATTGTCTTTTGTTGATTTAATATGTAGAATCAATCACATCTAATTTGAGAGGATTTATACATGTTTATTTAAGAGTTGTAGATTGATTTGGTAAGATTTATTCCAGGTCTGATCTCCTCAGTCTGGTAAGCCCTGAAAACCAGTTTTCCCGAATATGAAATGTTGGGAATCGGGTTTTGGCTAGTCTGGTTTCCCCATTCGGCTTATTTTTCCCCCTTTGGTTTTCTAATTCGGCTCGTAAGCCCTCTCACACACATTCGGCTTTTTTCCTCCCCAAAACATTTCCCAATTCGGATTTGGCATAAAGAACTAATCCGAATGGGCTTTTGCTATGTTTGGATTCGGCTTTTGTGCTCACACATAAACCCAATTCGGCTTTTGGCCGTGATAGTCCAAATCGGACTATGAAGCTGCGTGATAGACCGAATCGGACTATTACCCTCCCATATGCTTTCCAATTCGGCTTTTGTACTAGCATAACCCAAATCGGCTTTTGACATGGATGGATTCGGCTTTTGATCCTTGTGAAAGTACAATTCGGCTTTCTACCATTTAACTTCATTCAGCTTTTGAACCAAGGAGCAATCCGCTTTAGTCAAGAAAACCCTGGAGTTATCATTTCATGTGAGTCTAAGCATCATTTCTTCATATCATTTCATGTAACCCTCATTTCATGCGTCATTTCATGTGATTTAAGTCATCATTTCATGTGAAACCCTAATTTGTTACTCGAGAAACCCTAATCCGTCGTTTTATGCTAAGTTCTGGTCGGATGATGAATAGGACTAGAGATCGATGACTAGGATCGGGATTTCCTAGAAAGATAGTAATGAATTAAATAGAACTTGAAATATGTAGGTGCGGATAAGGCGGAGCGTAGCGTAGTCGAGGCAGTGTCAGGTGAGTTCCCTTGCCTGAATTGAATGGGTTGAATGTTTATTTGAATTTTTTTAAAATGCCCATTCTGATTTCAATATATGATTTGAAATGATGAAATTGTCACATGATTTTATGATAACATGATATGATCGATAATTACGTTTAAGCATGCTTAAAATGGTAATGTATGAATTAAATTGTTGATAGATGTGTTGCACTATGGACATTGGGTACCTTGGAACTTTATGTTCCTTAGGAAGATTTTCTAAGTGGTCCGATCAACCATTTGTGGGGTACCTTGGGACTACGTCCCTTGGGAGTTATAGTTAGGCGCCGGTTGGGCCTGGATTGATGGTCATTATGTGACGAAGATTTCTTTGTCCGCAACACATTTGAATTGTTTTATGTTTTGAAATTAGGCCAGCGGGGCGGATTTTTGCGAATAAAATGTTTTCAGGGAATTCACTAGACCTCATGGTATAACCCTCGTTTTCAAAATTTTAAAACCTTTTCAGGGAGAGATCGTGCTCTTAGAGGAACAGAGAAGGTGAACGCTTAGAGTAGCGTAGATGGCTTAAAGTTCAGTACTTTAACCTTAGTTATCTTAGCTGTGGATGGATGTTCCGCATGCACTCTAAACCACTCATTTTGAATTTAGTACGATATGATAATTGCGACTTAGTTATCTTAACTGGGATTTATTGTTATTTATGTTATGTTGTTATATTGGAAATCTAGGGTGTTACATGTTAGATGTTTGATATTGAAGAAGAAGAGAAGCATAAATATGATGAACTTGGTGATAAATAATATAGTAGGCTACTTTTTCTCCAACAATATGGGAACTCAAAAACATCATGTCAAACCCTAGGGCTAAGGATGCTTTTATAGCACCTAGGGGACCAAAATTACAATACAAGTCCTTGAAGTCTATGACTTCTTACAAAAGTGGACTTTAAACTACTAAAATTTAAATTAACAAAGGAAAATTACAGATAGGCCCTTCGACTTTTTCACAACCCAAAATAGGTTCTAACACAAGGCACCCGCATGAGGCTCCGGAGATTAAGCAATTCAGCAAATCGAGATGTTTTAATTAGATACTTGGTTACGAATTTCAAACGGTTGTCTTTTGGCAGATGTTCCTATGTTTTACTTAAAGTTGGTTAGATTTGGTTGGTTGGATTTGACAATGATGTTAGACTTCCTTTATGTTTTCTTTTATTTCAAAAGTTTATATTTTTAAAGAAATGTTTTCTCAAGCTTCCGCTAAACTAAGGTTATTTCGTAAATGCATTTTTAATGATGTTGAGGTGTTACAATGACCGTTGGTCACCACCACCACCACCATCACCACTATCCACTATCTCCATGTTCTCCACAATCAACGACCACCACCACCATCGTCACTATTAGTATTACCATTGACCACATGCGTTATATAAAAATCATATATGTGTGTGTGTGTGTGTGTGTGTGTTTATTTTATGAAGATTGTGTAATTTTTTTATAAGTTATATAGTTTTTTATGTTAATTATAACTATTATGTGACATATAGAATCATCAAATAGTTTTTTTTGGGAAACTTATCTTGTTTTGTCCAGTCCAGTCCTAGGTGTGCCAAACACAAAACAAACACTTGCTCTGTCATGTCCAGTCCCGTCCAGTCCTGTCCTACTCTCTTGTCCTGTCTTGTACTGTCTAGTTTTGTTCTGTCCAGTCCTGTTTAATTCTGTCTACGTACCAAACGCTACCTAAGTTAACTATTTATTTTTATACATATACAAAATATAAAGGGATTATTTCTTCAAAATGTATTCAACTATCCCTAATATACTATTGTATGTATCCACCTAAAAAATTCATTTTGTATATATCAAACTTTATTTTTTAGTCTATTGTGTGTATTTTTTATACACACAATAGTATATTGGGGGGTATTTGGATACACATAATATACTAAAAAATACACATAATAGACTCAAAAATAAAGTTTGATATATAGAAAATGAATTTTTTTAGGTAGATACACACAATAATATATTGGGATAGTTGGATACATTTTGAAGAAGTAATCCCAAATATAAAGGTCTCGTATTTAATTCCATAAAGTTAACTAACAGCTTAACCATCAAGCTTTAATTTTTAATTGCTTTTACAAGTGATGTTGCAAACGTCTCTTAGACAAAAAGAAAAAGAAAAACCCGATAGAGAGTTGCAAAATTTGTTAAGATTGCAAGGGCTTAGAGCATCTTCAACAAATTTTTTATATTTTTTTTAGAATAGAGATATAAAAATGAAAACCTTTAAATAAAATTACATTTTACTGTAACATATTCTCTATTTTAAAGATTTTCCCAAAGGTTTAGAATGGTAGGTAAACTTTGACCACGTGGTCCTTTAGACCTAACTGATCCTCCATTAAAGACCAGCCCAAGCAATGTTCCCCTATCCCCATGCCTAAAGTATTCTTTATTTTAAAGACTTCAACATTAGTTATATAATTAAAATATTAGAGATACTTTTTCAAAATGTATCAAACTATACCCGAAAAGTTATTGTGTGTATCCACCTACCAAAAATATTTTTTGATGTATCAAACTCTATTTTTTTCTTCTATTGTGTTACAGAATGACTTGTAACCTGTTGTGCAAGTCACCACCACCGTTATCATCGCTGAAAACCGTTGTCGTCGCCGAGAACCACCGCTACACCCACCTCCACATCACCCACTGCCGTCCACCTCCACCATCACCCACCGCCATCCACTTCCATCGCTGCCACCATCGAGAACAACCCAGGTTCACACCTCCACCGTCGCCATCACCACCACTAGCACCATCACCGTCGCCATCACCAACACCATCGAACAATCGTCCATCACCATCGAACCGCCACCATCACCATCACCATCACCGTCACCATCACCATCGAACCGCCACCATCACCATTGACCCACAACCACCAAGAACCACCAGCCCCACCGCCAAGAACTTCTCACTATCGTCACTATTTGCCGGTAACCAGCTGGTGACCGGTTGTGCAGGTCACAATACACAAAATAACAAAAAAAAAAGTTGATACATCAAAAAACATTTTTGAAAGGTGGATACACACAATAACTTTTTTAGTATAGTTTGATATATTTTGTATAAGTATCCCTTAAAATATTATATCATTAATAATTTTAATGTTATTGATAGATATGATTAAAATAATAATTCATGTCACATTCTACCAACTTTTTTAGAATTCTATAAACTTGGAATTTTTACTTATTTTCTCTATTTTAAAGAACATTATAGGTAAGTTGTTGGAGGAACATAGAAAATAAAATCTTCATTTTCTCTATTTTATAGAGGTTGTTGGAGACCATCTTTCAAAACTATTTATAAGTCTTATAATATATTTTTTTAAATCAACTTAATTTTATATAAATAATAATTTTTTAAATTAATGTTTCTAATTAATTTTTTAATTAAATTAATTATTAATATTTTCGTTAAATTTTATTCATTTATCACTTTATATGCACAAAATATTATAAAAGAAAACAAAAGATAAATTTCAATTTGTGTTATGTTTGTTATAATTAATTTATTATTTATAATGTCTAGTTGATTGGCCGGGTTGAAGGCTTTATCGGAACTCCTATGATCCTATCTTTTTTTTAATTGTTCAAAAAATAATATTTATATATTTATATATAATTAATTAATTATTTATATTTTTAAAAAAATCATATTTTGTATTTTTGTGATATTACAAATAGTTAAATATATTATTAGAAATTATAAAATAATTGATGAAGATTATATATTTTGAATTTGAACGGTTGAGATAAGATCAAGTTCACACATAAAAAATGGTTCACAATTGAATATATATCCCTCTACGGCTCTACCTATATATATATATATATAAAAGTAAAAATGGTTCAAATGATCTAATGACAGTATATATATATATATATAGGGTCAGGTTCAAATGTGAACTCATCTTTCATTGTGAACGTGAGTACAACTGAGAGTGCGCCACGTGGTATATTTAGTTTGAATATTCATGTGTTATAAAAATGGCCGGAAATCGTCGCCGGAATTCCCCGATGGGAAGTGACAATCTTATTGGCAAAGCAACAAGCTTCTTCTTTACCAACTTTCCTGAATCGGAATCTGAACGTAGCCTTTGGAGAACTTTCTGGGAATTTGGTGATATTGTCGACCTATACATAGCAAGGAAAAGAAGTTGGAACGGAAAGCGGTTTGGCTTTGTGAGCTTCCTGAAAATCAAGGAACCACAAGAGGTAGAGGAGAAACTCAAGAAGATTTGGCTGGGCCCCCTCAAGCTACATGCTAATGTTGCAAGATATTCTAGGAGGAACACTTTAGAGAAGCCAGAGGGCAGGGAGAGGAAAGGTAAGGTGATTCAGCTGTACCCCCTAAGTCGGAAAACAGAAGAAAGGGCGAAACCGTGTCTAAGGTCTTACGTGGAGGTTGTCAGAGGAGGAAGCCCTGTTGAGTGCAAACTCGATATCGATTTGGAAAATAGATGTGTTTCTAAACAAGAGGAGGAGACGGTTAAAGTTAAGTTGGATCCCTCGCCGGAGCTTGTTTCAGAACTGAAATCTTCTCTTATCGGCGAGCTTGTGAGTTTTGACGCACTACAACGCATTGGATCTGCGAAGAATCTGGAAGGTTGGCCTGAGTTCAGATTGAGCTACTTAGGAGGCCTGTCGATGCAGCTTGCCTTTTCGTCATGTAAGGCTGCAGAGGATTTCCTGGTGAAAGCCGTTGAATCTTGGAAGGTCTGGTTTTCTTCTCTAGTCAAATGGGATCCTGCCTTCCTCCCATCGGTTAGGCTTGCTAGGCTGCACGTCCATGGTCTTCCTCTTCAAGCTCGACATGCTGACTCTTTTAATAGAATCGGTAGTTTATGGGGTGAGGTGGTAAACATCGGGCCTGAGGAAGATGGATCCTTCATAAAAATCTCTGGAAAGGTGGACATTCTTACCTCGAGGCAGGAATGGATTCTCGAAACCCTTAAAGTGCAGATGGATGTGTTAGAAATATTATTAGTTGTGTCAATTTTGTAATTCTTTAAAGTTGCTTTCGTTAATTGTAATATGTGGATTAGGCCCATTGTTTAGGGCCCATCCATTTAAAAGCCTTTTAGCCTTTTATAGAGTAGTATAAATAGGAGCTTCCTATTTCATTTGTAGTTTCCACTCTCCTCACTCCTTCCTCTCTTCCACTTCCCTTGTAATCATTTGAGAGCTTATGAATCATTTGATGTCTTTTACACTTAGTATATATTTCATCATGATCATTACTCCATCACTCTAGATCTTGTACTTAGTGTTTTATCATATAAAATCTAAGTGTTCATTGTGGTTGATTTGGAACCCACAATTGGTATCAGAGCCTACCACTTGCTCTTGATTCTTTGTGTGTTGGTTCCGGTGAAAAAAAAAATAGTTTCGTCATTGGGATTTTGGGTGAAAAGCTTCGGCACTCCAGCTTAAGCATTGCTGAAATTTTCTAAGTATTTCAGCTCCAGCACTAAACATTGGGTTTTCAGCTCCAGCACTCCTGAAAATTTTCTAAGTCTTTTCAAGATCCAGCACTCTTGAGCTCCAGCACTTGTGAAAATTTTCTAAGTCTTTTCAGCTCCAGCACTCCTGAGCTCCAGTACTTGTGAAATTTTTCTAAGTCTTTTCAACACAATTCCTAATCTTCATCAATACCGAAGCCAATACAAAAGCCAATACCAAAACCCACACCGTAACTCATACTTAGAGGTTTCTTCACCAATCCAACCACCCGATCATACTAAGTGGTTTAAGATCCATAATCAACCAACAATCATGAACACAAGAGAAGCCTTAGCAATCGGGTCCGACACCCGACCACCGGTTCTCCATGTCCATAAAGATGAATCTGATGAAGAGATGAATGACATAAAGAAGGCCTTGGCATTGATCACCAAGTCTATGTCCAAGAGAAACGCAAGAAAACCTATATCTTCTTACAACCATCTGAGAAGAGGTGAACAGGGTGGTAGAGCTAACTACCAGAAACACGAGGACAAAGCCAAGTCTGAAGACAAGGAAAAGGAAGTAAAGAAAGATAATGTTTGGCTCAGAATGTCAATTGATAATGAGGAAGGAGGTCCCGTATGTATGCTTGACCAAGATGAGGCATGGGACCTAACAAGTGATGAAGGAAGAGAAGATCAACTATGTCTGATGGCTAACAATGTTGAAGAGGAGCTGTACTCAGAAGATGGAGGACGTGATTACAACGACCTTGATTCAGATCATTCAGAGTCACCTTCTGAGGTACTTCCAGACCCTTACATTGAACTTGAAAATCAAGTAAAGGATCTTGCTCTTAAAGTGTCTGAGTATGACAAGAAAATTAAAAAGGCAAATAGCTTGACAGCTACAGCAGAATCCAAATTAGCTAGTGAGCATGCCTTAGTCGTTAAATTCTCCATTGAGCTTGCCCATTCCAAAGAAAAAGTAAACACAATTACTCTTGCAAACAAAGTCTTAGAAGACGAAGTTGCTAATCTGAATGGCAACATCTCAGACTTGCAAAAGAAACTTCATGAGGCTGAAGTCTTGAGTAGAGTAAGTGTTCAAAAGTATGAAGCCATTTTTGCCCAACGAACAAATCTCTTTGCAAAAATAAAAGATATGGAGGACAAGTTCCTAAAGAGAGGCCAAACCGATCAAACCATTCATATGAACCAACCTAAAGAGTTCAATTATTATAACCCTAAGGAAGGCATTGGATACAAAAGTCCTTGCTATCTTAAGCGTGCCATATCCAAGACTCCTACCATGTATGACCTTCGGTACATGAGTCTTGGATACAAAATTGTTTTCATGAAAGAGTCTGATGATCCTGAACAGTGGAAGGAAATTGAGAAAAAGGAAAAGGCTAGAAAGAACAAACACTCTATTCCCTTCAACTATTCATCTCTCAATGCCAGTTACGCAACGCGTGAGATTCCTTTGTCTAAGGATTATACGCCTAGCTATACTGAGGCTGAGATGAATCAGGAAGTTCCAATCCTTGAAAAAGTTTACAAAGATAACCAAACCTTTTATGAGAAAAGGATTGCTAAACTAGAGGCTGAGCTAGAGGATGAGAGGCGCATGAGCCTTAGGGAAAAGGACCTATTCTTGAGTAAAATCAATGAATTGGAGAAAACCCTCAAATCCAAAAGCACACCAACAGCAAGTCAATCCACCTTTGGAACTCGTGATAACTCACGTCATCATCACCATAGATGGAATGTGAATGCATTAGATTTTAGACCTTCAAGTACATCTTCTACAAACTCTAAATCCATGGTACTAAGGTCTCCAATCTGCACCACCATTTCATACATGGAAGACTTAGCGTATATGGCACCTAAATCAATGGTACAAATTTCTGAAATTGTATCGGATGATAGTACCAATAGGGTTGGTGAGAATGGTAGATCATCAGGCCAATCTAAACCAGGAAACAAGGCTCCTCCTAAACTATCCCGGAAAGACAAAGGGAAGGACAAATTGGTCACCCCTGAGTCTGAAGTTTCGAGTTCATCTCGTACCAATGTGAATGTTCCTAAGAAAAACAGACGTTTCCGAAAACGAAAGAATGCTACCAAACCAAAGGAACACTCACACAACTTCACTCCGAAGAAAAACACCTCACATACTGATTCTCCAAATGTCAAAGGTACTAACCGTGGTTTTCAAAATGTGACAGATCAAAATATGAGAAATGGTAGGCGTAAGAACAAGGAGAATGGAACGAAAGAAGGCGGTCGTCCTAAGCCATTTGCACATAAGACTAGAAACATGAAAAACAGATTTTTCAATGATGGATTTCATAGAACTTACAGTCATGTACCACATACTCTTTTTAATTTTCATGACTGTGAACATGTTGCTTATGGATATCGGAGTGATTTTCGGTGTCGAAATTATTTTCACTTTGGCTTTTGTGCAAATGCCTTTGTAAATGATCCTTATGCTCCTAACTATTTTGGATTCTACAATCACTATAATCACTTTTCTCATGACAAGAAAAGAAAATCCAAGCCCAAGAAAAAGACCTTTAAAAGCAAAGAGGAACCCAAACCTGCTGGTACTAATCCGAAAGGACCCATTCCCAAATGGGTACCTAAAAATGTTTGCACTTGATTTTGCAGGTCGGTCATGTGTGATTCATGGAACCAGGTTGTCCCAAACACATGACCGAGCGAAGGAAACTTCTCACTAACTTCAAGAGTCATACATTGTGGGAAGTTTTTTTTTTATTTTGTTTTTTAGTCAGTTTGGGAGTGGTCATAAGTCGAGGGGGAACGTTCCCTGACTATGCCCGAACCAAGGGGGAATGTTGCCTGCTTATGCACGATCCAAGGGGAACAGGTACGTCATTTGCATTTAACCTTGAGCTCGGCTTTGACATTTGCCTTGAGCTTGGGTTTTGTACTAAACTCTGAGCTCGGCATTGACATTTGCCTTGAGCTTGAGTGTGTTCTTCACCTTGAGCTCGGTTTTGTTTTTAAATATATATATATATATATAATAAGTAAAATAAATAAAAAAAACCAATTTTTCTAAAAGAAAAAAATATATCAATTTCAAAAGAAAAAGAAAAGTTTAAATCATTTTTTTTGTTAAATAAAAAAAAATCTTTTTTAAAAGACAAAAAAAAAATCAATTTAGTTTAAAAAAAAAATCAATTTAGTTTAAAAAAAAATGAAAATCAGGTTTTTTAAAAGATAAAAAAAAATAAATAAATAAAGAAAAGCTGATTTTTTTGTTTTTTTTATCCTTATCTTCTCTTCCTCTCTTCTTTCCAACGTTTTTCCCCAAAAGTTTTTTTTCTTCTTTTTCTTATTCTTCTTCTTTACTTCTTTCTTCTTCTCTTTCTCTTCTCCAAGAATAACCACCACCAAACTCGTTGGATCTGCAAATCCCGGACCCAAGCTTCTTGTAATCCCGAATCTGTGACAATGGCTGAATACCAAACCTAGCAAATCCCGAAGCTGTGAATGGATGTTCAAATCCCGGAACTGTGTTTTCACCCAAACCCGAATCATCTTGAGATCACATACCGGATCTGATGCTATTCCAACCCAATCCCGAAACTTGAGTTCACAATCCCGGACCCAACATTCTACATTGTCTCGCTATTCACGTTTTGTAATTGTAGACAAGAGGGAATCACGAATTCGGGATTATGTGTAAAATTGAGCTTCCGTCGGTGTGACAGCAAGAATCTCGAGAGTTTGCATTTTTTTTAATCCCGGAACAAAGCCAAATCCCGGAACCCTTCTTGTTTTTTTTTGTGGGTTTGTGCAAGTGTTTTCGAAGAATCCCGGTTATTTTCAGCAATCCCGGACCCTTCCTCTGTTGGTTAAAGTTTTTGGTTGATTTGTGCTAAGTTTTTCTGGAATCCCGGATTTGTGTTGTGAGTGTTTTCCGGTGAATTTTTAGGAGAGCAGATGAAAGAAAACCCCGTTGTAAAACCCCACAAGAGGAGATAGAGCATCGAACTCGGAGCTTTTTGTAAATCCCGGAACCACCGTGAACCATCGTGTGGTCGTCGTTTTTTCTAGTTTGGTTTGTGTGTGTCTGTTCAGAATCCCGAAACTCCTCACCATTTCTCTGTTAAAGGATGAAGCCAATCCCGGAACCAAGAGCAGAAGAATGGAAATCCCGGATCTGGTTGTAGGCTAAGTATGAATCCCGGATCTCCCTCTTGTGTGCGTGTAATCGAACCCTTCGTGACCGGAGTTCGTGACCGGAGTTCTTGTGTGTGTATGTGTCGTTTCGCCTGCTCTATGGTTGTTTAGCCGGTGACCGGAGACGATGGTCGGCGACCGGACCGGAAAAGATGTTCGACGACCGGACCGGCACTCATCGTCTTCTCGACTGCATCTTCCTTCTCTTCTTTTTATTTTTTTAGAGTTGGTTTCTTTTGTTTGTGTGAGTTTTTTATTTAAACCTACAATTCTTCCTCATTTTTTTTGACCTTTTCTTTTTCTTTTCCTTCTTGACCGAAAGAAAGAAAGATTCATTCAAATTTTATTTTTTTTTGTCTTTTTTTTGCTGTCAACAAATCACATCTCTTACACACACACCATACGCAAACACACTCCTCCACACACTCAACACACACAAGACACACGCACACCACACTTTTCCACACACGTATTTTTTTTCTTTTTTCCTTTCTCTTATTTTTATTTTGTTTTTTTTTTTTTTTGTTTTTTTTGTTTCCTTTATTTTTTGTTTTGTTTTTTTTATCATTAGATTTTTTTTGTTTTGTTTTGTTTTGATAATAGATTTTCTTTTTATCATTTTTTTTAGTTTGTTTGGCTTTATTAGGTTTGTTTTTTTTTATTCTTTGTTAGATTTTTTTTGTTTTTCTGTATGTGTTTGGTTAAGTGTGAACTCCACTCTGTGTGAGTATTCATGTTCTAAGCGTTTCTCAAATCTCGAAACACATCAGTGTGATTTTTTTTGTCTGGATATACATGTTTCTGAATGGCATGGGTACGGATACTTGTGTGTGCATGGTTTTGGTTTTTCTCTTTTAATGTGTGCATTATCTAGAGTGCATAAGTGGTATGTGAATTTGGATTTATGTGATTGTGCATGATTCGTATTTGGTTAATGCTTGCATATATTTCTTGAATGTGATTGAGATACATAAATCCCTTGCTCCTTGTTCGGTGGTTATATCGGGTAATTGTCAAGCAACTTCAAGTGCTCGGTTGGTAAGATTTATTGGGTTTTGTATTCTCCAGACTTGAGAATAATTCATACTCAATGGATTGTGATTTTCTCTACTGAATCAATTGCTTCAGTATACAAGTGTACAATTCAATGCTGTGTGTTTTATTCTCACATTCACTCAATTATACATTTACCTCAATACTAACATCCTATCTTTCAGGTACAATGGCGAACCCTATCATTCTGTTGATGGTCACACCACCACCTCCTCCCAATCACAACCGGAGGACATTGCAGACGTTAAAAAAAAAGAAAAAAAAACAATATATATATATATATAAAAACAAAAAAAATGTAAATTTAGTATTTGGGTCCGAAATAAGATTTGGAATGGTATCCAAGCCTTTCTTAAAGGCATCCAGGCCTTATCTTTGGCATCCAACACTTTTCTTTGGCATCCAATAGTTTTCTTTGATACCGACACTTATCATGGATACCATCACCACACCTCTTTTGGATACCAGCATTTTATATGCCATACCCAAATCATCCCTATGCCTTACCCATCATTTCATATGCCATACCCCAAACTCCTTATGCCTTACCTCAAACTCCTTATAGCAATCCCCAAAGATTCATGATATACCGATGGCGATGCCACTTGCATTACTTGATGCTGTCGATCATCATTCACCGGTTGTGAGAGAATACTTAGGTTTATCACCTCTACCAGCATCTTCAGAGCCGGAGACTGTCACCCCGGAGGTATCCTCTAGGAGAGTGAGTGAGGGTCTCGAGCGTAGTCATTCATCTGGGGGTGATGACCAAGGGCTTGAGCATGAGGAGTCGGGGGATGTGACGGGGGTAGATTAGGCGGTGATGATGATCGCTCCGGAGCTAATACCTTACATGCTTATGACATTCGCCAAAGCCCTTCACTTTACCTTTTGGTGGACTATGATTCTGATGACTCCGATGATGACCACCCATCTGAAGGTGAGGACGACATAAGGTTTGAGGGAGACCTAACAGTCGAAGAAAGTGAGCAGAGCGAGGGAAGTAAAAGAAATGATGAGTGGGAGACAGGACCAAAGGTTTTAACCGGTCCTTCCTTATCCATAGGTAGACACCGGGCAGCCACATCTGCTACCCGTATACATGTGTTGAGTACGGGTATTGAAGAAGACACCTCCCACCCAGAGGTGCAACTGCACGCCCCACCTAGCCACTCATTCATCTCTCAAAAGGTGGATGTTTCATTCCACGGGGATATAGCACATCGGCTATCACGCCTTCACTTGGAGGGTAGTGATATTCAAACAGGAGGATCCCTGCCCCGATCCCCACACTTCCTTCATGTGCACCAGAGTCTAGAGCCATATACACTCTTAGGTACACATACTGCCAGTCTATGTGACGCAGTCTCAGCTCCACACATCACGAGTCTATGTGACGTGATCGGAACCCCGAGAGTGGTGTCCACGATGGGCATTTCACAATGACCGGCGGGAAGTCCTACCATGGTCTCTATCACGCCAGCCATGAACGTGGGCCACACCGTTGCAACAGCGGTTGTGCAAACGGAACGTCTATGTGACACCAGAGTTACTTACCCGACATCCGTTGTCAGGGAAATGATGGACGGCGCCCTAAAGGCTATCCATGAGGATTTTATACTTCACCACTTCCAACACCACCTCCAGCACCAACTGCACCCGACTACTTGTTTAATGAGTTGAGGGATTTTCTTATGGCGAACCCGATCTCCCGTGGGAATCTCCACGAGGATGAAACCAATCTACTGGGTTATCTACGACGGTCTGCTTACACATCACTTCCCGTGAACCATCCCGAGCCGGCTACCTCCTCTTCTCAAGAGGTAGTTTCATCTATCCAGCGGCTCGAAGGGAAGCTTGCCTTTTGACGACGGAGGTACGAGGTGATTTGAAAGTGGTCAAGGGTTCCATATCGGCTATGCGGTCACAGCTCCGAGCCCTTGAGACTACTTGTTGTGCATCAGCCGAGCCACCAAAGCGTAGACACGACGACCGAGGTAAACCCGATCGCCGTGAGGGGGAAATCCGACAGAAGGCTCGGCTCGAATTCTCAGTTCCGACAGGCACATCTTCCGGCGCCGCGTCCGACACTCATATCGGCGCCGATGACCACCACTCATAGCCTGGTTAGAACTCGATGACTGACATTGATGGGATGGGTCGAGAGATTGTGATTTATGTTAGCTCAAAACCGGATTACATTTCTTTGATTCCTATCGCATGCGTTCCCGTTACTAATGATGAGCTCAAGAAGATTATCAACCTTGATGATATCTCCTTAGATGATGATGATGAGTACTTGCAGTTGCTAGTCTCCGAGCCCCATGTGAGATCGGAGGATGTTTCTTCAGATGACTATGAGTCTGGCATGGAGAGCAACATTTCCGACTCTCCACTTCTTATGTCTCTGTATGAGTCTCCTCCGCCATCACCTCACAGATCACCTCTCCTACGCACGTCGTCTCCTACACCTTGGGAATCTCCAAGTGTGTTGACTCGATCACCGTCTCCGGTTCCAAACATCTCCCCGACATTGACCACTGTTCGATGTACAAGGTGTTAGACAAACTTGCCTTGGGTATTGTTTATCTGAGCAATGTTCCTTGTCAACTCAAGTCTTACTCTGGCTTAAGGAAGATTGAGGGACGACCGGCCAAGAAGCGACAAGAGAGACCGCCACCGCCTCGGAGAAATAAAGGACCATCTAAGAAGAACAAGGAGACCAAAGCTTCAAAGAGAAAGTCGTCGAGTAATCATCGTTGGAAGCGAAGAAATTGACACAAAGGGGGAAATTGTTAGAAATATTATTAGTTGTGTCAATTTTGTAATTCTTTAAAGTTGCTTTCCTTAATTGTAATATGTGGATTAGGCCCATTGTTTAGGGCCCATCCATTTAAAAGCCTTTTAGCCTTTTATAGAGTAGTATAAATAGGAGCTTCCTATTTCATTTGTAGTTTCCACTCTCCTCACTCCTTCCTCTCTTCCACTTCCCTTGTAATCATTTGAGAGCTTATGAATCATTTGATGTCTTTTACACTTAGTATATATTTCATCATGATCATTACTCCATCACTCTAGATCTTGTACTTAGTGTTTTATCATATAAAATCTAAGTGTTCATTGTGGTTGATTTGGAACCCACAGGATGGAAGAGTTTTACTCATACGTGTGTCGGAAAGCATGTGGGATGGGCCGGAAGTAGGGGAGATCTTGTTGAAAAATTCTGATTCTGATTCCTGTAGTTTACAAGATGATGATTGCTGGAATGAAGTCGCGTACGACGGAGATCTCTCGGGGAGAAGAGGGGCTAATTCAGGTGGGTTTCCGGATGACGGAACGACGGATGGTTCGTCGGAAAACCATAGGAACTCGTCGGAGAATAAAGAAAGGGAACCGTTGCTGAGAAAATCGTCATTGGATACTGAACAGCCATCACAACTTCCCAAGACTCTTAGGGACCCGTGTAATTCGGCGCACGTGGACCTGGAAAAGAATGACTTTCAGGTCGGGTCAAACCCTTTGAAGCTGGATTCCACTTTGGATCATTATGGATCTAGGCCCATCTCTCATAACTCCCAAGGCCCATTGGAATTTTCTTCTCCTTGTGGACCTGATTTACCCTCTAATTCTCACCCAATCCAATCTGTCGAACCTTTGGATACGACGACTGGGGATGCGACCTGCGTTGATCTCTCCGGAAGTTTGGATACCATTGAGAATGAATCTCTCGCTGCATCGGTGGTGGAGGAATCGATTTACGAATCGGACGCAGAAGCCAGGGGATGGCAATTCGAGGATAAGATTGAGGTACGTAAAAGTATCAGGCGGCGCTCGAAGCAATTGAAAAAATTCCCAAGCCCGTGTAGCTGCTTCAGGAGAAAACGTGGCCTCAGATGCAAGCATTCAAAGGAATTTGGCGACCTGAAAGGAGAAGCCTTTGTAAGTGGTAGAGAGGATCAAGTGTCCTCTGATTCGGAGAATTTTATTAAGAGATCCAATAGAAGGCTTAAAAATGACACCTGCTTGGACTCTTCTGGTGTGGGTATTCCTTCTTCTCTTCCTGTTTTAAGTTGTGACCAGGAACTAGAGAGATTGGTTGAAATTGGCAATGCTATTGGCATAAATATGGAGCTTAATTCCGAGATTCTACAAGATATGGTTGGATTTGGTGACCAATCAGTTTTATGTTAAAAGCTCTCTCATGGAACTTGAATGGGTTTGGCAAGGGAGAAAAGCGCAAGTGGTTAAAAGACGCGGTTGTTGAGAACAAAATTTGTTTCTTTTGTTTGCAAGAAACTAAAACAATTATAGAACATGAATGGCAGGTAAGGTCGATCTGGGGAGGTAAACCCTTTGATTATCTGTCTCTTGACGCCGTTGGTAATTCTTCTGGCATTCTTACCATCTGGGACCCCAACCTTTTCAATGCTTCGTTCAAGGCGAAAAAAGAAGGATTCGTTGTTGTGAAAGGTGAGTGGATTGGAATGCGTGCCCCCTTAGGAGTAATCAATGTTTACGCGCCGCAGACGGCCTGCCGTAGAAAAGCTTTATGGGATTCCATTCAGGAGGTCTTGCAGAACAACCGGAATATCTCTTGGATTATTTGTGGAGACTTTAACGAAGTTCGATACCCGGAGGAAAGGAAAGGGTCTAGTTTTGACTCGCACGGTGCCCGTCTTTTTAACAACTTCATTGATAATGCTGGCCTAATTGACATGAAGTTAGGGGGTCGGAAATACACCTGGATGAAGTCCAATTTCTCTAAGCTAAGTAAGTTGGACCGGTTCTTGGTCAGTCCGGAGTTTATTGACTTATGGCCTACTGCTAATTCCATTGCTCTGCCTAGACTTCTTTCGGATCATTGTCCCATTGTGCTTGACTCAAGGTGTCAAGACTACGGTCCGGTACCATTTAAATGGTTCAATTCTTGGCTCTCGGAACCGTCTCTAGACATGCTAATCAGGATGTTAACTTGCCGGAATTTCATGTTTTCTCGAAGATTGAGCGGCTGTCGCGTAAACTTCGACACATAAAGGGTGTTATAAAAAACTGGAGGAATTCGGTTAAAAGATAAGTATCAAGTGAGCTGAATCGGATCAAGAAAAAGTTAGCGGCGATTGATCTACTCGCGGAAAATGGCCTCATAAATGACGAAGTGGAGACGGAAAGGGCCGAACTTATGATTGAGGCCAGCGATCTATACTCGGCGAAGCTCAAAGATCTTAAGCAAAAAAGCAAGGCTAAATGGCTTCAGCAAGGGGATGAAAACACGCGTTACTTCCACGGTGTTATCAACCAAAGGCTAAAAAATTCTAGGATTCATGGTCTCAATGATAATGGCAGATGGATTACCTGCCCAAACAGAATCAAGGAGATGGTGTTCGGTTTTTTTAAAAATAAATTTGAAGAAGCGAAGCCGGTTAGACCGTTCCTAAGGAGCTCTCTTTTCAAGGGGATCTCGGAGGAACAAAAGACTGGGCTCGAAATTCCCTTTGGCAATGAAGAGATTAAAAGGGCTGTTTGGAGTTGCGGAAACAATAAAGCCCCAGGTCCCGACGGATTTACGTTCGAATTTATCCGGCATTTCTGGGACATAGTTGGCACATATTTCATTGAAGCGGTTAAATTCTTTGAGTCGAATCAGCTTATAAATCCAAATAGCAACACCTCCTTCATTACGCTCGTCCCTAAGGTGAATGATCCCCTCTCTCTTGCCGACTACCGCCCGATTAATCTCATTGGTTGTATTTGTAAGGTTGTTTCTAAGGTTCTCGCGGAAAGGCTTAAAGGAGTCTTAGACTCGGTTATTAGTAACACCCAAACGGCTTTTATAAAAGGGCGAAACATCCTCGATGGTCCACTAATGGTCAACGAAATCATTTCGTGGGCGAAACGACATAGAAAAAAAATCTTGTTGTTCAAAGTTGACTTTGCGAAAGCCTTTGATTCTTTAAATTGGAATTTTCTCGATGACATTCTATCGCAAATGGGATTTGGTGTGAAGTGGCGTGCTTGGATGAAAGGGATTAATGGTACAGCCAAATGCTCGGTTCTTGTGAATGGTGCGCCTACGAAGGAATTCCGTATGGAAAAAGGAATTAGACAAGGTGACCCCCTTGCCCCCTTTCTCTTCATAATTGCGGATAATTGCGGCGGAGGGGCTGAATGTCGCTTTTTTGGAAGCTCAACGAAATTCTCTTTTCAAAGGGGTGCGGCTGGATAATGCGGATGAAGATCTTTCTCTTTCGTAGTTCGCGAATGACGCGATCATTATGGGAGAGTGGGATCCGGTTAAGGCGAGGAATCTTACAAGGATTCTTAAGTGTTTTGAACTTTGTTCGGGGCTCAAAGCTAATCTGTATAAATGTAGACTAATGGGGATCTCGGTCAGCAAAGATGAAGTCGGTAGATTCGCGAGATGGCTCAATTGCAAAGAAGATTCCCTGCCTTTCAAATACCTCGGCCTCCCGGTTGGTGGTAATATGTCCAAGTCTTCCAGCTGGCAACCGGTAATCGAAAAATTCAAAAACCGTCTATCGGTTTGGAAGAAAAAAAGCTTATTGGTGGGGGGACGTCTTTGCTTATGCAAAGCGGTTTTGGGTAATTTGAGCACTTACTATTTCTCCCTATATAGAGCGCCGCTCAAAGTCATAAACGCGTTGGAAAGTATTCGTCGCCAATTCTTTTGGGGTGGAAAGGAGAACGCCAAAAACATTAATTGGGTCGCGTGGAATAACATTCTTCGTGACAAAGCAAATGGTGGCCTTGGAATTGGAAGCTTACGAGCACTTAATTTAGCTATGCTCGGTAAATGGTGGTGGAGGGAGCGGACAGATCTAAACTCTAAATGGAAAGAGGTGGTTAGTAGTTGTGCCAGTAGCAACTCAAGGAATCAAAAAGGGGTTTGGAAAAGCATTCAAGATATCGATAAATATCTCGGAGAAATGGGGGTTAATCTAAATCGCTTGATGGAATATAAAGATGGTGGTTGGACTAGGATTCCAGACCCTCATCGGGGCTTCTTGGTCTCCTCTCTTAGGAGGTTTATTGATGGTATCATCCTTCCGAGTGCAGATGCGGAAACTACTTGGATTCAGTGGATGCCCGGCAAGGTCAATATCCATCTCTGGCGTACTCTAAAAAACCGGTTAGCTTCGATGGACAATCTGCTCCGGCGTGGCATCTCGATTCCCTCGGCAGATTGTAATCTATGCAATGCGAAGTCTGAATCCTTGGATCATCTTTATGGGGAGTGTTCAACAGCGTCGCTTGTATCTGCATATCTCTCACAATGGCTGGAGTGGTGGCCAATCAAGGAATCTACCGTTTCGGGGATTTGGACTCACATTGATACGGTGGCTGGCTCCGCGATTCATCGTACAGTCCGACGGGTGATCACGGCTGCCTTCTTTTGGGTGTTATGGGCGCAAAGAAACTCCAAAGTTTTCAAAGGGATCGTTCAAAAAGAGAAGACAATTGGCGAGGATATTCAGTTTAAAGCTTATGATTGGATCAGGGGAAGGACTAAGTTTGGAAAAATGCTTACGTGGGACAATTGGTGTTGTAATCCTGTTAAGGCGGTCTCTCTTTGTATTGCTCTAGCTCCTCGCTAGTTTTAATAAAAACTCTCTCTTTCTTGCGGTCTAAAAAAAAAATTCATGTGTTATTTAAACTGAATAACACTACTTTTAGTGTTATTCAAACTGAATAACACTGAAACACTGAATGCAGTGTTATTCAACTTTGAATAACACTGAAACACTAAATGCAGTATTATTCAACTTGAATAAACATAATATTTAAACTGAACATGCCACGTGGCGCAATTTTAGTGGTACCCATGTTCACAACCAAATTTGAGTTTACATTTGAACTTTCTTCTCTATCTCTCTCTCTCTCTCTCTCTATCTATCTATCTATCTCTCTCTCTCCCTCTATATATATATATATATAGGGTTGGGTTCCGTTGTTAACTACAAATAGTGTGTTAACTGTGTTAACCTATCACAACCCTTAATAATCTAAATCTAGGGCCAAGATTAAATCCCTATAATTAGGGAATTTTTAATAACTAAAAATTAAAAAATAAAGCAAACACAAGTGCACATGGGTATTTTGGGAAAGCCACCTCCATCATCCTCCTCCACCCGGTGAACACATGTGCACCACCGCCTTTTTCCTCCTCCTCCACCCGGTAATCACATGTGCACGACCGCGTCATTCCTCCTCCTCCACCTGGTGAACACATGTGCACGACCGACTCCTTCCTCCTCCTCCACTCGGTGAACACATGTGCACGGTCGCCTGCTTCCTCCTCCTCCACCCGATGAACACATGTGCACGGCCGCCTCCTTCCTCCTCCTCCACCCGATGAACACATGTGCACGGCCGCCTCCTTCCTCCTCCTCCACTCGGTGAACACATGTGCACAGCCACCACCATCACCACAACCACCACCCAGTGAACACATGTGCACAACCACCACCATCACCACACCCACCCCCCGGTGAACACATGTGCACATCACCACCGTCACAGGTACCACCACCCGGTGAACACATGTGCATACCCACTACAATTACACCTACCACCACCATCACCACAACCACCACCCGGTGAACACATGTGCACAACCACCACCACCACCGTTACCACACCCACCACCACTAGTCCACCACCATCACCACAACCACCACCACACCCACCATCTTCAAACCACATCCACCACCACCACCACCACCACCACCATCCCTACCATCACTAGTCCACCACCACCACCACCACAAGCACCATCTCTAAACCACCACAACCACCACCACCACCACAACACCCACCATTTCCAAACCACCACCACCACAACCACCATCTCTAAACCACCACTACAACCACCACCATCACAGCACCACCACTACAACGCCCACCATTTCCAAACCAGCACCACAACTAGCGCCAATCTACCACCACCACCAAAATCCTAAATTGACGATCTCAGATCTGCAATCCACCAAAACCCTAAATTAACGGCGGCGATTCAAACGGCGTAGGAGGGTTATGCCAGCGACGATGCAGAGGGTGGTGTAGGGAACGGCCGACGGCGATGCAGATGGCGTAGAAGGGTGGTGCCGGCGTAATGGAGACGGTAGAGGAGGGAGATGTCGATGGTGATGCAGGCGGCGGTGGAGGGAGAGGTCGGGGTGATGTAGACGGCGGAGGAGGGGAGGCCGACGGCGAAGGAGGGTAACGCCGGCGGTATAGACGGTGGTGGAAGAAGGATAAAAACAAAAATGAAGAATTGGGGGAAACGTAAGATAGCTAATAGAGGAGGCGATGGAGAGATTGGGAAAGAAATTTCCAAAAAGGCCCTTCATGTTTAATTATGTCTACACTCCTAAACCAACTAAAATGAATTAATTTGATTGGTTGTTATTGGTTAACACAGTTAACACCCTATTTGTGGTTAACAACGGAACTCCCCTCTATATATATATACATAGAGAGAGAGAGAGAGGAAACTTCAAATGTAAACTCATCTTCATTGTGATTGTGAGTACCACTAAAATTGCGTTTTGTGGCAATCTGAATTCGCGCCAAAGCTTTATTCGGTATGAATATCATGTATACTATTGTGGGTGTATGCAGACTGAAGAAAGCTTAGGCGTAATCACTCTGAATCACACACCTAAGCTTTATTCAGACTAACGCTATGTTTGACAAACTAGCTGATAAGCTAGTTGTTGATTGATAAGCTAGCTAGCAACTGATAAGCTAACACATGAACAAATTATGTTTGACAAAAACTAGCTTATGAGTATGTAAAATGATCAAAAAATCTATATTTGAATTTAATATTTAATATTAATAAGGGTATAATTGAAAAAAGCTACAAAAAGCTACTAAAAGTAACGTTACAAAAATATAGCTTATATGCTAGTTTGTGTTACATGTTCAATTGGATGAACTAGCGTATTCTTGCCAAACACAGCCTAAATAAAGATTTTATTCATTCTTAATGATACATGTATATTCAGAATGAATATTGTTACATGATTCGATACTAGGGATCCTCATGTTAATAATGAAAGATGAGTTCACATTTGAACCCGACGAATATGTATTCTTGTTACATAGTCTTCAAGTAACCAAAACGTATACCATAATTAATCTAGATGTATATATTATACGATGCAAATAATTAAGTAACATCCATATTTTATAAGTAACGAAAACGTATACCAATTTTTTTATTTGCACAGCAGAAAGAGAAATATTATTACCACACAAGAAATTAGTTAACCAATTTCTGCCATTTTGCTAATAATATTGCTTTATCCAAATAATTATCTTATCCTATATTTTAAAGGCAAGACTTATTAAAATGAAAGTTTTGTTTGGATGCTTTCCTTTGGGTGCGAAATAGGGAGTTCGTTTGGTAGTTGTTGGAATAGAACTGATTCTGATGTTGGTGTTGTAATCCTGTTTCGTTATAATGCTCGATCCTTCGCGGTTCTAATGCCTTGCTAGACTTGTTTTGAATAAAAGCTGCTACAAAAAGAAAATAAAAAAATAAAGGCAAGACTTATTAAAACGAGTTGTTTGGATGCTTTCCTTTGGGTGCGAAATAGGAGTTCGTTTGGTAGTTGTTGAAATTGGACTGACTGGTTGTACTGGTCCTTCGCGATTCTAGCGCCTTGCTAGGCTTGTTTTGAGTATAAGCTGTTGTTTCAACACACACAAAAAAAAAAAAAACGAAAGTTATGTACTCATTTAGTTTATTTTAAAGACCCAGACTCTTAAAACCATAGATATTTTATTTTAAAGACCCAGACTCTTAAAACACATAAATTATAGGGATCAAATATGTAATTCACTCTAAAATAACTTCAAACGGAATAAGTCAAAGAAACACTCCAATAGGAAATAAGAACCCTTGTAGCAGGAAGCTTCCATTGACCTAACAGACAAGTATATAAAGGAAAGCAATATCTAGTTCAATTCCTAGAGAATCCTTCTAAAGAGATTTAAGGATTTTTTATATTAATCTTGATACATATATACGATAGGTAACGATAATTAAAAGGGTGTAACTTTTTATCGTTTGTTTATTGACGTAAGTTATGAGGGATCCCAGGTGCGATTTGCGACCAAGTTTGAGAAAAGGTACATGGAGTGCAACCGAAGATCGGAAGTTGGTTAATTATATAAGTAAATATGGTATCTCGAACTGGTGTAAGATGTCTTTATATGCTGGTAAGTTAACTATATTTAGCTCTCGAGTATAACGATATATATTGATGCAATTAATTGGATCTTGAAACCCAATCATAACATGCTTATCCTGATCCAGTTTTATTTCTTCATTTTAGGTCTATCGAGAACCGGAAAAAGCTGCAGGTTAAGATGGATGAATTATTTGAATCCAATCATAAAACGAGGAAACTTCACGGATGAAGAAGAAAAAACGATACTTCATTATCATTCACTTCTTGGGAACAGGTAATATTTGTGATTAATTTGTTTGCATTGGTTTCATCATATATAAGTTTGAACAAATATTTAGATAATTAATAAAATGATGATATCATTAAGAAGAATACAAGTTTTCATAACCTTATGCCTTGATAGTTAAGAATACATGAAGCGTTTGTAGCCATTTGATCAACATTTATGTATAATAACAGTAATTTTCTTTAGTGTTCATGAGCTTACTTAATTTAAATGCATATAAACTTATTCCTTAGTGTCCATTTAATCTTAAAAGCATATAAACTGTTTAAAACACAATGCTATTTTAAATAATGTTTAAACACACACATACACACACACACACATATTCATTATGAATGTGAGGACATACAAGAGCGCACGATGTGGCATATTCACTCTGAATAACACTAAATGTTGTGTTGTTCACTCTGAATAATAGTACATGGTTATTCAGAGTGAATATGTCACGTGACACGCTCTTGACTGTCCTCATGTTTGAAATGAAATTTGTGTTCGCAGCCGAAGTTTCTTATATATATCTGATATTAATAAGTCTAGGTAGCCTTTGTAATAGTAAATAAAAGGAACATATACATACATATATATTCCGAGAATTAATGTGTGTATTAATTTGATTGTGTGAATTTTGTAAAACAGATGGTCTGCAATTGCAAGAATGGTGCCAAGAAGATCAGATAACGAAATCAAAAACCACTGGCACACCCATCTCAAGAAACGCATAAATCATCCACTGCCGATAACAAAACCTAATCACGAAATCCCAAAATCAAGTGATCGGAAAGATGTCGAAAGTTCTGTTGAAAGTTCAGTTCTTGAGCCTGCTGATCATCACATCTTCTCGAGTACTGATAGCCATACCACTTCATCGTGCAGCAGCTTCGATATAAGTTCAAGATCTGATGATCTTGAACAACAACTAGTACTCGAGAGCACCGAAACTGGTTATTATTATGATATCAGTTCGCCAGGAACAATTCAAGATTTCGAAAGTTTCCAGCAACAACTTATTGATTATGCTAATAATAACAATATTACGGATATGGAGCTACAAGAACTTCTTCAAGATACAACTTCTGAATTCTGATCATCATGAATTCTTCTTGATGATTCATACAGCTTGCAGTATAGTTAAGCTGTGAAATTGTAAATGGAGACTAGTTAGTTTAATTTCCATTATAATAGTCTTATGTTTTTTTATCTCGAATTAGAGTTTTTTGCGATTATTGTTAATTAGGGTTTCATTTGTTCGGTCAATAAAATCTTTTATTTCGAGCTGTTTTTTATGAAGACCTTTCTATCCTACCCTAATTATATATATATATATATATATATATCATGCATATTTGATATACGATATATCGAATCAGATGATTGCCTTTCGATTTTCTGTTGACGTAAATTTTCGTAGTTTTTGCTTTGCTCAAGTTCTCCACCAATCGAGTGCAAGTGTTATACCCGTTTAAGCTATATATGTCTTTCGATCTGTTTTTTCTATCTTTTTATCACTGCCCTAAGCCCCTCCTATATATGTATATAGAGAAATGTTCAAATGAGAAACATATCAACTTAAGAGAACGTGTGAAGCAATCTCAGTCACTCATCTTGTCAATAAATACGGTTATGACCGATCCCCCTTTAATAATCTCTACCCTTCCATGAATCGTGTCAATCCTCCGTAATCACGTCCACTGTCACCGAATATGAGTGGCTAAGATCGCTCCGATTCTCACGTTCTATTAAATTGATATGCTTCTCGCATGTTTATAATACCGGAACATCCATTTAAATATACATGAAATACCAAATAGCAGTCTCTTTGGCTTCACTAAGGTAAAAAGATTCTTTGATTTTCACAACAGGTTTAGTGAAAAAATTTGGACATGGAGTGCACGCTGATTAGCAATTCATACATAAATCAAAGTATTAGATACATTTTTTACTGTTAACTCAACTTTTTATACGATCTTTTTCCTATATATATAGAGAGAGGAAAGTTCAAATGTGTACCACTTTTTGGTTGTGAACGTGAGGACAACCGAGAGTGCGACACGTGGCGGCTTTGAGTGTGGTCCCCCTCTTTAATTCAATGCCCTCCCATGAATCGCGCCTAGTCATCCCCCATGGACTTGACGTGGCGTCTAGTCATCCGCCACGTGTCGCGCCTTCGGTTGTCCTCACGTTCACAACAAAAAAGTGGTTCACATTTGAACCCACCCCTATATATATATATATATATATATATATATATATAGGAGAGCGACCAAAGATAAACCATCTTAGAATACAAATTGTACAAACCTTTGATTTCCTTGGTTAAGTTAATAAAATTGGTTTATGAAATTGTCTAATATAATGAATTTATACTATATAATATTTTTTTGATAATTTCTTTTAATATTTTGGTATTTTTCTGTTGAGTCTGAAAAATATCACTGCTGAGGTTACCACTGCTGATTAACACTGCTGAAAGGTTACCACTGCTAGCTTTGGAATTACTACTGCTGAAGAGTTGATCTGAAGATACCACTGCTAGTATGTGAGTTAACACTGAAGAACAAACTTACCACTGCCAGTACTGAAGTTACCACTGCTGTTACAAGTTACCACTGCTGGAACAGAATTACCACTGTTGCTGAAGATTATCGCTGTTTCTGTTCTGCCACTGCTAAGATGATGAAGAGAAGGGAAGAATTCTGTTGGAGAAGATATGGGATAGATACGAGTATCTTGTAGATTATTTAGCATAGATTTACTTTCCTTATTGTAATCCGTAACTTGTATAAATAGCTGGTAGAATGTTCTTTGTTGATAACAAGTTTTCATAAGTTTTGTTTAGAATTATAAGCCTCAAGATCATTCTTGAATCCCTGCACTAGAGAAGTTGTGCACGTCTGATTTGAGTCTGTTCAATTCAGATTGGGGCTTTGGTTGTAATCATCAAACTTGTGATTCAATATAAAAGTCTGTTTTACAAATTCATTGTTTCAATACAATCAAAGTGTTATTCCGCAAACTTCTTTGATTTGTGTTTTCTGTTCTTGATATATTGATATATTCGATCCTGTCAAGTGGTATCGGAGCTTGTTAGATACAGAAAACAATTAAACAATGGATACTCAAGAAATTGTCTTGGTTTCAAAGGTCCCCATGCTCAAACCTAATGAGTTTGACATGTGGAAAATCAGGATTCGTCAATACATGCTTCTCACAGACTATGGTATGTGGGAGGTTGTTGAAAACGGACCTGGCACTGATGAAGTAGTTGCTGAAGGAGGTGCAAGACCCCCACCCAGATCTGATGCTGACAGAAAAAGAAGGTAAACTCAGATGAAAGCATTAAGTACTTTGCTGTTGGCTATTCCCAATGAATACCAACATCAATTCAGTACATACACAGATGCCAAATCTCTCTGGACTGCACTTGAAAAGAGGTTCTCAGGAACCAAAAGCACAAAGAGAAACCAGAAGGCCATTCTGAAGCAGCAGTATGAGAACTTCACATCTCTGAAGAATGAATCTATGACTCAAACCTTTGATAGATTCAACAAGCTTATTGGTGAACTTGCAATTGTAGATGTCAAGATGGATAAAGATGATGTGAATAGAAAGTTCATCAGATCTCTTGGAGAGGAATGGACTATGTACACTGTTTCTTTCAGACAAGGAGATGATCTTGAAGACAAAGAACTTGAAGATCTATACAATGATCTCAGGATTTTTGAAGCAGAAGTGGAGAAGAAGAAATGACCTATTGGATACTCTCACAATGCTGCTTTACTTTCTTCTGAAAACCCTAGTTATTTTAATACCACTGCTTTTAATAATACCACTGCTACTTATAATACTACTGTTAATGAAACTGTTACTAATCTATCTCAGGAAACCAATGAAGATATCATTCTGGAAGCTTTCTTAGCAAGTCATGTCAAATCATCATTGATCAATGATGGTTTGGATCAAATCAATGCAGATGATCTTGAAGAGATGGACATCAAGTGGCAGATGGCTATGCTGACTCTGAGGATGAAGAGGTTTATCAGAAGAACTGGGAGAAACAACTTTGATGTCAAAAGAAGAGATAAGGCTGGTTTTGATAAGTCAAAAGTCAGATGCTACAAGTGCAATGAGCCAGGACACTTTGCTAGAGAATGCAAAGGAGGAACCACAAACCATCAGAACTCTGGAAGTGGTTCTTCCCAAGCCCCAAGATTCAACAACAGGGGAAGCAACTCAAATCCTAGTTCTTCACAAGCACTTGTCTCACAAGAAGGGCAAGGATTTGACTGGAGTGACCATGCTAAAGAAGCAGTCCAAAATCAAGCACTCATGGCTGAAATCAAGGAGTCTGAAATCCCCACTGAGGTATCCTCTAAACTTTGTTCTCATTCTTGTTTAGAAACTGTGAAAAAGTACAGAGATCATAATCAGACCATGAGTGATAGTATTAAGAAGACGGAGAGAGAAAGGAGAGAGTATGTTAAGATCATTGACAATCTGGAGGATCAAATTAAGGCCTACAAAGCCAATGAACTTCAGTTTGAATATGATCATAACTACTGGAAGTGGGAGAAGAAGGAGCTTGAGAGAAAACTATCAAAGAAAAGGAGGATTTGGAGAGTGCAAGGAAAGAGTTGTCTAAAGCCAAAGAAGACCTAGATAAATTTTCAAAGTCCTCTAAGGATTTAGAGTCAATTATTAGAGCACAAGTGACTGATGACTTAAAAAGGGGAATAGGATACAATAGCACCCCTCCTCCTTACAATCAGAATTACATTCCTTCCACAACTGATCTTCTTGAGGGTTTAGACAGAAGTAAGATGAAAGAAGGTTTGGAGAGAATAGATTCAGTTGACTCAGAGGAGGAATCTGAAAAGAAAAGCACTTCTGAGACCATTCCTGATGAAAACCACCTTCTCACCAATGAGAAAGGTGGTATGCCATTTATTCCTAGCAAAAAGATAGAGACTACTAGGAAAGATAAGGGGAAATCTGTCATGACAACAGAAAAGAGTAATGAGAGAAAGACTGAGACAAACAGAAAAGAGAGTAGGAAGGACCATTATACTCAGAGGACTGTAGTTGATCCTGGTACTTCCTCACAGTCTCAAAACAAAAATCATCCTATAGGGAACAAAAGGAACTGGAATAACCATTGGGCACAATGTCATGGTATTGATCTGAGCAAGATAAACAGACCAAAACCATGCTTTATATGTTGTAAGACAAATCATCTAGCAAGAGACTGTTATTTCAATCCATTTAATCAAAGAAACAGTTATCAAGCTAGAAGATTTGTACCTACAAACAAAAAGGTTGTTCCTAAACAAAACAGATCTAGTCAACCAAAGAAAAATTCAAATGAAAAGGGTTGAAAAGAAGTCTGTTAAGTTGGTTACTAAATGGGTACCAAAAGCTTCACTCAGTAATACTACTGCTTCTTCAAGCAGTGGTAATAACAGTGTTGCTACTGAAAGCAGTGGAAACAGCGTTAATAGTGTGAAAGTTAACACTATTGCTAGTAATAATAGCTGTGGAAACTCAAACACTGTTACCACTGAAGTGTCTTCATTGAGAAAGCCCATTATAACCAAATACTCCAGCCATGAGATTCCAAATAAAGATTATCTTTTGAAGCTCAACAGATTGACAGCGGTCAATTATGTTAATGATAAAGGAGAACCCAAGACCATATTGGCTTGGGTTCCCTCAAGACACTAACTGTTTCATCTCATGTGCAGGGCAACCAAGGAAGAAGGAGTACTCTTTGGCATGTTGATAGTGGTTGCTCTAGGCACATGACAGGTATCATGTCTTTACTTGAGGACTTTAAAAAGTTTGAAGGTGGACATGTTGCCTTTGGGGATAATCCAACTGGAGGTAAGATTAGTGGTAAAGGTAAGGTATCAAAAGGTAAGATGAACTTCGATGATGTTTATTATGTGGAGCAGTTAAGATATAACTTGCTGAGTGTATCTTAGGTTTGTGACAAAAAGTTTGGAGTATTCTTTACTGATACTGAGTGTCTTATACTTGCTCCTGGATTTAAGATTGATGAGAGTCAAGTAATGCTTAGGACTCCTAGGAAAGATAATGTTTACTGTTTGGACATTGAAGATGCTTCATCTTTATCATCCTTAAACTATTTATTCTCAAAAGCATCTGTGAGTGAGTCATCACTGTGGCATAGAAGGATGTGCCACATGAATTTCAAAAACATGAATTTACTTGTCAAAAACCACCTTGTGAGAGGTCTGCCTGCAAAAGAATTTTCAAGTGATGATTACTGTATAGCATGCCTCAAAGGTAAGCAACACAAAAACTCACACAAGTCCAAAGAAGTAAACACTATCTCATCACCTTTACAATTATTGCACATGGATCTGTTTGGTCCTACCAATGTGATGAGTATAGGCAAGAAATCCTATTGTCTTGTGATAGTTGATGATTACTCTAGGTTTACTTGGGTTCACTTTCTAAGAACAAAGGATGAGACAAGTGGACTGATCAAACCCTTTGTGACTAGAGTGGAAAACAAGACAAACCTTAGGGTAAAAGTCATTAGATCAGACAATGGCACTGAATTCAAGAATGCTGATTTGAATAGCTTTTGTGAGGAAAAAGGTTTTGAGAGACAATACAGTGCTCCTAGAACTCCTCAACAGAATGGTGTTGCTGAGAGGAGAAATAGGACACTAATTGAGGTTGCAAGAACTATGTTGGCTGACTCTAAACTTCCAATCACTTTCTGGGCAGAAGCAGTTAACACTGCTTGTTATGTCCAAAACAGAGTTCTTATAGTCAAATCAAAAGGCAAGACACCTTATGAACTTTTTGAGAAAAAGAAACCCTATATAGGATTTTTACAACCATTTGGGTGTCCTTGCACAATTCCTGATACCAAAACTCACTTAGGCAAATTTGAGAGCAAATCTGATGATGGATTTTTTGTAGGATACTCTTCTTAGAGCAAAGCACTTAGAGTTTTCAATAGTTCTACAAGGATCATAGAAGAAAGTGACAATGTCAAATGCAATGAGAACACTCCTAACATACCTGGAAGTGGTCCCAATTGGCTATTTGATATTGATTCACTAACTAACTCTTTGAATATGAGTTATACAGTGAATACAGGTTCAGGTACAGAGCAAGTCAAAGAAACATGTCCTACATTTGTTATGTTTCCCATGCCTTTTGTGGACTCAAATGATGCTAGTGCCACTGTTGAATCAACTTCAGATGATCAAACAGAACCTGGATCTGAGAAGAGTGATGAGCAACCAATTGAGGAATCCTCTGAGACCACTGATGAGATTCCTGCCTTAGAGGAGGGACCTCAATGGGATCAAGAACCAGAGGTGAATGACTCAAATCTAGGGGTACATCTGCCAGAAGAACCCTTGCATCTTACAAGAACTCAAAAGAATCATCCACCAACTTTGGTAATAGGAGACATTTAGTCTCCTATGATTACAAGGAAGCAGAGCAAATCTCTTCCCAATCCACACTTGAGCATGATTTCTGTTTTCCTATCACAAACAGAACCTAAGAAAGCCCATGATGCAATGAAGGACCCAAGTTGGATAGAGGCCATGCAAGAAGAACTGTTGCGGTTTGTTCTACGGCATGTGTGGGATTTGGTGGATCTCCTAAAAGGAAACAGGGTGATTGGCACTAAGTGGATATTCAGAAATAAGACTGATGAGAGAGGAATTGTGATCAAGAACAAAGCCAGATTGGTAGCACAGGGGTATACTCAAGAGGAAGGAATAGACTATGATGATGTATTTGCACCTGTTGCCAGAATTGAAGCCATCAGGCTATTCTTGGCCTTTGCATCTTACAAAGGATTCAAAGTCTATCAGATGGATGTCAAAAGTGCCTTTCTCTATGGAACTATAGATGAAGAGGTGTATGTCTGTTGGATGCAAAATCGGATTGTATCCGAGATCACAAGTTGGTGCACGAAGTGAAGACAAAGGCAAAGTCAAAGTCAAAGTTTAAAGTCAAAGTTAGTTGTTTGTTTACTTGCTTTAAATGTACTTTGTAATAGTTTTACTTTCTTAGGGTATAATGTGTAATTCTTGTAAAGTTGAAGGGTTGTAAGGGTTTGGGTATAAATACCCAAAGTGAGTTAGTTTGGTAGGTGTGACATGCATACGTATCATTGTGAAAGAGAGAGTGATTGAGAGAGTTATAGTTCTTAAGTGTGTGTGTTCTTGGTGTGTTAGTGTGTGTAAACTTTTCATCCAAGAATCAATGATATATGGCTTTCAAATCATTCTCTACTTGATTGCATGTTGATTAGAACTTGAATCTGGAACAACAAGTGGTATCAGAGCTGGAAATTTACTTGAATTTGGTATGATTTCTTGATTTTTTTTTATGTTTTTCGAAAATGAGGTATTTTGAGTTTTGATGTTCTTCATTTGATCATTGTTTGGATCTGAATTTGATTGTTTGTGGTTAATATGATGTTTTTACTGTGTTTAGGAGTGATTTAAAGTCAAAATTTGGTGTTTAGAGCTGTAATTTTTGAGTTTTTTTACCTTCTGCTCGGTTTTTCCTCGTTTTTCCGAATTCTGTTCATATTTTCCGAATTGGGATATTCATAAATTCCGAATCGGAAAATACAAATTTTCCGAATCGGAATTTTGAAGTTTTCCGAATCGGGAAATTTTTGGATTCGGAAATCTTGTTCGAAGGTAGTTATACTCATTTTCCGACTTGGTATTAGTCAAATTCCGATTCGGAAAACATCATTTTCCGATTCGGAAATTGCTCAAATACCAACTCGAATTTATCTCGGAACTCTTTCAAGTTTATCTTTTCCGATTCGGAAAACTACCTTTTCCGATTCGGAAAATTGAAAAATCCGAATCGGAATATAGTGTTTTCCGAATCGGATTAGTTTAAGCAAAAAAAAAAAAAAAAAAAAAAGTCTGGAAGCGTTTTTCGGGCGTTTTTTCACATAAACTTTTTAAGACTTCTTATCTGATTCTACGGTGAAAAAGTTCAGTCATTTTTAAGGTCATTTTTCCCGAAAAATGCCGGTTTTTTCGAGATTTTGGTGATTTCCGAGAGGTTGTATTTTTGGACTAAGATTTCAATTTCGCGGTCAAAATCAACTTTTAAATTTTTGAAAAATTTTTTTCTCGGGATTTCACTATTCACCGGTTGACTTTTCTGTTGACTTTTTGACTTTTGTCACTAACCTTATCTTTGATCAAAAGAAGTGTTCCGATTTGCATACCTCCAGCAGTTCAGAAGAAATCTATCAGTTTCATTGAATTATCGATCATTTTCAAGTTCTATTTTCGTATTAGTCAAGATGACAGAGCTAGTTGACTATCATACATTATGGAAGAATTATATGACATACAGTCAGCGTGTATTTGAGCTAAACCAGGAAAATCTAAAGTTGAGTTCTGACAAATTTTTGTTAGAAATGAAGATCGTGGATTTAGAGAAGTTATTACAGAGTGAAAAAGGGCAAGAATCGGAGAATTCAGAATTGTCAAAACAGATAACTGAGCTTCAACAAAGTTTATCTATATCAAATGCTGAAAAGGCTGATCTTCTTATTAAAGTTACTGATCTTGAAGAGTCACTTTCTAATGAAAGAAGTTTAACTACAAGTTTGAAAATTGATTTACAAAATGAGCATGATGAATTGTTAAAACATTCTTTTGGAAATGCTCAAAACCTAAAAGTTGTAACTTCTTTGAGGAAAGAAAATGAATGTTTGCAAAAGAAAGTTCATGAGTTAGAAGAAGATAAGAAAGTCTTTGAAAATAAACTTATATCTTCTCATTCAAGAGTGATAGAGCTTTCAAACCAAGTAAATGATTTTGAGAAAATCGTGATCATCGAAAGAAGTAACTTTGAGAAAGAAAGACGAGCTTTTGAAGCTAAGATTGGGGAACTTTCTTTGAAGATATCAGTTTTTGATGAGCAAAAAGAAAACAAGATTTTCAAAGAGTTTTCTGAATCAACATGTTATGTTAATTGTTGTTATGATGATGATGATTCCAACTCTTATGATGGAATGAATGTTTTTGATTCTCTTGAGTCTTGTACCGATTCTTGTACCAACAAGAAGAATGTTGTGGATAGTGAGTTGGTTAAGTTTGAAAAGATGTTACGAGATGAAAGAAAGGTTTTTGAAGAAGAAAGAAAGGTTTTTGAGAAAGAGAGAAAATCTTTTGAGTTGAAAAGTGATAAACTTTCGAAGAAGATTTCTGATTTAGAGAGACAGATTGTGAATGAAAGAAAAGATTTTGAGAAAAGAAGAATGTTTTTGAAAGTAGGAAGAAAGGTTTGAAGAAAAAGAATGTTCGTGTTGAAAGAGATAGATGTGTTGAGTTTGATTTTGAGGAAGAGAGTAAAGGTTTTGAAAAAGAAAGAAAAGCTTTTGAAGAAAAGAGTGTTCTGTTTAGGAAGAAAATTGCTAACTTAGAAGTGCAACTTTCGGATGAAAGAAGTGCTTTTAAAAGAAAAGAACATCTTTTAAAGTGTGAGATAAAAGGTTTTGAGCAACTGATTGCTGAACTAAAGAAACCAACCTTTGAGAAAAATGATTTTAAAGAGGAAAAGAGGGTTTTTGAGACAGAAGTAAGGAAGCTTACATTAAGATTATCTGAATTGTCTTCTGATATCATGAAAGAACAGATTATAAGTTCTAATCTGAAAAAGAAATTTGATGAAACAGTTGAAGAAAAGAATCTTTTATCTGCAATGGTGAAAGATCTTGAAGATATTGTTTTTAGAGTTAATTTGAATGAACCAAAGAGTCCCGATGTTATAGTACAATCACCATATGTTGATTATGCTGATTCTGTGTGTTCATTCAAAACTGCTCCAAGTTCTCTTCATGCAGATGTTTCTTCAACAAAATGTTTTACTCCAAAGAATCAGATTCGTACTTCTAATCTTTTCTATGATTATCGGATTGATGGTTCAGGTAAGAATCATTCCAAGAAAGGTAAGTTTGTTTGGAAAGTTAAAGGGTCTACACCAAATGTAGATAAACCAAAGTTATTTGTTCCCAAACAAAATGTTCAAAAGAACAATGGTTTTAAAGCTAAATCTTTTGTTAAATCTGATCCAATTTATTCTGTAAATCATAAGATCAGATTATCTCAAAAGAAAATATGTTGTTCTTACTGTGGAACAAATAATTTTGTTCGAAAAGAAAAGTCGGAAAGTTGGTATGGTACTTATAGTATTCCAAATTATAAACCAACTTCTTTTAACAAAAGAGGATCCACTTTCAAGTGGATACCAAAATCTGTATGATTTTGTTTTTGCAGGTCCCCATATCATTAATGCATTTTTCAAGGGGGAGTTTCTGCAAACAAGTGGCTTCTAAATAAATCAGTTTAGGACCCGGATTTCAATGTATTGTGGCTTCTGAATACAACAGTTCCGAACCCGTTCTTCAATGAACAAGTGGCTCCTAAATATATCAGTTTAGGACCCGTTCCTCAATGTACAAGTGGTTCCTAAATAAATCAGTTTAGGACCCGTTCCTCAATGTGCAAGTGGCTCTTGAATAAATCAGTTCAAGACCCGATCCTCAATGGTATTTCAAGGTATTCTACTTACTTTGTGAGAAAGCTTTAAATACTAATGTTTGATTATCCATTTGAGGGGGAGTACATAAAAGAGATATTATTTTTAGGGGGAGTGTTATAATATGCTTTAATGCTTACATATCTGAAAGACGAACAACTTTCAGGTATGAAAAACCTTTTTAAATGTTCAAACTCACTTCTTGATTCTCAAATGATTTTTCGAATTAGAAGTGTGATTTTTCATGTTTTCATATCATGATGAGTTGACGGATATTTTCTAACCGTGTGTTTCCAAAGATTAATACTTGTGTATTATCTTTTCATATACTTTTCAAGTATTCATACACACCGGTTTAGCTTCTTTTGACTTAGTTATTACCACGTCTCTATATGACCATATTTTTCGGTGGTAATACACTCGCTTGCTATCTTCCTATTTGTGCTTCATCGTTTATTTGATCAGATACGTTCTACAATGTTATATCTATATCTTGATCGTATAGATATCATTCTTTCATTTTGTGTACACCAAAGGATTTCAAGAACATATCTCACATCATATGATGAATCAGTTTTCTCAAACAAGTTTATATCATTCATGTTCTTCATTTCATACACTTGTTTGATGACATTTTTTTATGCTCCTATATTCTACATATATATTTGTTCGAGCATGTTTCATATTGGCTCATTGATTCACCCGTTGAATCATTGTACTTTCATGTTTAGGAAACTTATTTCACGGGATGTGTGAGCTTAATAGAACTTCTATGGATTTCCAGAACCGGCAATCCTACCCAAGAAGTTATCCTTGAGAAATGAGTGAGGGGTCTCCATCAAAGAGTGGGGGAGATAACTCAGGTGGTCGAGTTATTCTCATAGTGATTGAGTGAAAAAAATGAGAGATTGGTTAGAAGTGAGAATGTTTAAAAGAATTAGAGGGTGTGAGAACAGAGTTAAAAGAAATATAATCCTCTGCACCAACCACTTCTAAGCTGGGCAACCACATCATCTATTGGTTCACATTCTTTGGTGACCGATATTGAAATAAGGCAAAGCCCAATGCCGACTCTCGTTTTTACCCCACTAGCTACTCATTTCCTTCTTAACAAGGAGATGTTTCATTCATCACGGGACGCAGCACATACTCTATCAGGTTTTCATTTGGAAAATCGATATTGAAACAGAAGGAAGCTGCCCTGCCTTCGAACTTCGTTTCTACACATCGAGTCGTGAAATGTTTTCACATTTTGAGCCTTACGAAAGCACTTGATGCTATTTTCTTTTCATCACAAATACACACAAGGAATTTGTTTCTTTGTCGGAACGTTCATAGGAATACTTTTAGTGTTTGCGATGATTGAACGGAAGCCCTGGGGAGTGATCATCAATAAAGCTCTTTATATAGTGCATTTGTTGTACTGAGTTGCTTTGTGCTTCTCACAGGCATTCCAACTGATTCATATGTTGTTTCAGGATTTTCCCGTTTAAATCTGAATTTGCAAAGATTCGGATTACTTTTTGGAATTGACGGTATTTCTTTGGAGTAATAAGGGGAATTCTGGAGTAACAAGGAGGAGATGGTTATGTGAGATGGTTTTTGTTATCTATGGTGGTTCTGTTACATGTTTTGTATATTTATGAGATGAGTTATCTGATCATACATTTCTAGAGTTTTGATGATTATTTCATATTTCATCAAAAAGGGGGAGATGGTTTAGAAATGTAAAGTAGAGAAATGTTTTGAAGATATTTTGGGGAGATGGTTCTGAAATGTCAAATCAAAGAGAAGATTACAAGATATGACAAGAGATGTTTGCGAGAGATGTTTGAAGTTTGGTGATTATTTGAAGATATCTTGATTGGCTAAAGCTTCGTGTTCAAAGTTTGTTAAAGCTTCATGAAGATTTGGATGATTCGTGAAGATTATTACGGAAGCTTATTGTTCAAGGAAGCTTATCGTTGATGCTTAAAGTGTTGATGCTTTTTTGAAGACGTTTGCCTAATTCTTTTTGTGATCTCGAATCCAAAGGGGGAGATTGTTGGATGCAAAATCGGATTGTATCCGAGATCACAAGTTGGTGCACGAAGTGAAGACAAAGGCAAAGTCAAAGTCAAAGTTTAAAGTCAAAGTTAGTTGTTTGTTTACTTGCTTTAAATGTACTTTGTAATAGTTTTACTTTCTTAGGGTATAATGTGTAATTCTTGTAAAGTTGAAGGGTTGTAAGGGTTTGGGTATAAATACCCAAAGTGAGTTAGTTTGGTAGGTGTGACATGCATACGTATCATTGTGAAAGAGAGAGTGATTGAGAGAGTTATAGTTCTTAAGTGTGTGTGTTCTTGGTGTGTTAGTGTGTGTAAACTTTTCATCCAAGAATCAATGATATATGGCTTTCAAATCATTCTCTACTTGATTGCATGTTGATTAGAACTTGAATCTGGAACAACAATGTCAGTCAACCACCAGGGTTTGAAGATCCCAAATACCCTGATAAAGTTTACAAGTTGAGGAAAGCACTGTATGGTCTTCATCAAGCACCTAGGGCTTGGTATGATACCTTGTCCTCATACTTGTTGGAAAACAAGTTTGAAAGAGGTGTCATTGATAAGACCTTGTTCATCAAGAGAACTAAGACTGATATGCTTCTAGTGCAGATTTATGTAGATGATATCATCTTTGGATCTACAAAGGATGATATGTGCAAGGAGTTTGAGGAACTGATGCACAAGAAATTTAAGATGACTTCTATGGGAGAGCTAACTTTCTTTCTTGGTTTACAGGTCAAGCAGAAGTGTAACACCCCGCTAAAGCGGAACCGCAAGGTGTGACAGTCTAGATTTCATAGCGATAGGAGATAAACAACACCAATCATTCATACAAAAAATTTATAAAGTTTACAGTGTATTACAATCCAACCATAAATTTAGGTTTACAGACTTAACAAAAAGAAACATTGTCTTGATTGGTGATTACAATTGCCCAAAATTTAACTTTATCATTCACCTTCGGATTTCCTGAAAAGCATGTTAAAACAAGCGTTAACTACGAGAGTTTGTGAGTTCACAGGTTTTCATATGCACAAAACAGTTTAAATGCAACAAATTTTTAGTGAACCCTTTCGTTCACTCAGTTTTCCATAAGCTAGTTATAGTGAATCCGTTCATTCACTCAATTTTCATAAACAGTTATAGTGAATCCGTTCATTCACTAATTAAACAGTTATAGTGAATCCGTTCATTCACTAAATACGTATAAACAGTTAGAGTGAATCCTTTCATTCACTACCAACCTGTGAGTAAATTTCCCGGGTTAAGTTAATCACATGATATTTATTCTTTGAGCCACTACTAAACCTAAAACCAATTTGCCCTAACGATCTACCTCAGAGGTGGTAGCGAACCATATGCGTAGAGCGTTTTCGCGAACTACCTCAGCGGTGGGACTAAAACCCCACATGTGTAGACGCTGCACTACCTCAGCGGTGGGACTAAACCCCACATGTGTAGTACCACATATGATTACGTGCACCCTATACTCGTCAGTAAACAAGGGTGGGTCCACTCTACCAAATAGCGCTATCCACAATAACCATTGGCTCGAAACGAGTTAATAGTAGTGTATTCAACATGGGACTTTTACTCAATATATCATGTCTCATAACATATCAAATTTAGCTCACAACACATTTCATTTCGCAACATTTTCAAAATTATTCACAATCATTTGTAAGCATGCTTTTCACCCCAAAACACGTAAAAACGGTAAAAAGTGGGGCTGTGAATACTCACCTTGAGTAGCTTTGCGTTTCTAAACAACCGTTATTGCGTGAATAATCCCGATTCCAAGTCTAATTAAGCCCTATCACATTACATAATTGACGTAAGTCTAAATTCAACGGTTCATTTCTAGCAAGTCAATACCGATATCCTATTGTAATGCCTTTACTTAAATTTATTAAGTACAACTTGGTACAAAATAGGTTTTTGTTACTTTATATTAATATTCAAACACATGAGAAGTCTTGAAGTTCACAAACCCATCTTTTGAAAGAATTCAGATTTTGGCAGGTTCATTGTGTTGTAAAAATGTTATCTTTAAGCTTAGTTCCAAAAAGAGACAAGTTACCAAAATTTTACCTACTGATATTGAGGGTATTAACAACATTCCCACCAAATTTCATGATTTTTGGAGATGTTTAACATATTTTAAAGATTTTTACAAAATCAGTGTGCATAACTCATTTTTGAAGTTACAAGTCAGTAACGTTTGTACTCTATAGAATTCATTTCTTCACCAAAATTATATTTTCAACCGGGATATTCAAGATAAAGCTAATATCTAATAAATGAAACAACTTTCACACATTTTTGATGATTTTTGAATGAGATATGACCTCATGAACTCATGCATGTGAATCTGCCATACTTGGACAGATTACACCACGAATTCTTTTTCATTGGTTGAACCCTCAAAAATCCACCAAATCATGTGTTTTCGGATTCTTTGGAAAGCTAACTCACTGAACTTGAACTTAGAATCAAGAATCATGCATTTTGGATAAACCATCATGGAGATATTCATGCATCAAGTCAACACAATTTCTGACCAGTAACTGATTGCACACTAAAACGTTTTGTAATGGTTGAAGGTCTAAAACTTGGAATTTTTGAGTGATTCCAGTGGGGTTTGAACCTTAACACATAAAAAATTGCACCATAAAAAGTTCAGAAAAGATTGAACCCAAAAACGCCCTTTTTGGGTCGTCCAAACAACATGCATAAATCTGTCAGCAACATTCCAGATTCCAAGTTCACTTTTACTCACCAAAAACACATAAAATCACCAAAATTTGGGGTTTCTTGGAAAATAAACTAAAAACCCTTAACTTATATTAGATGAGTAGAAGAAATACACTTTGATATCATCAAAACATATGCATGAACTATTGAATAAGTTCAGCCCCACAAAGAGTAGAAAAAACATCAAAACACATGATTTTTAACTTCAAATCTTGTGTTCATAAGGAGGAGTCATAGATTTTCACCATTTTCAAATGTTCTTGCACATTTTTATGGTTAAATCTCATCCCCAAACATCAAGAATGATAATCAACCCTCAAAGAGGTATTAAACCTCTAAATGAGTAAGAAAAAGCTCAAAAATGGGCTCAAATCGAAGCTAAAACATGCAACCCATTCTTACCTTTGATAAAACAACTACTAGAGCTTCAAAACCTTGATTGAATCTTCAATAAAACTCAGATTTTGGTTGAATATAGGGCTGGATTTCTTGAAGGTTTAGAGAGAAATGAGAGAGAAGAGAGAAATTTGAATTTGGAAATGATGATGTTTAGAGGTAGTGATTGAGTTTTATGGGAAAAGAGAAAAAGAGAGAGAGAGTATTGGGGGAGGGGGTGGTGGCCAGCCATAGTGGGGCCCACCCACCTCTTTATTCCTTTTTTTTTTAAATAAGCTAGGTTTTATACTGTTAAATCTAAACGCAGTGTCGGTTTGCGACAGTTTTTTCGACAAAACCGACTTTTCGAGCATGAAATTAGGTTATTTAGAACATTTTATTTTTATTTTTAATAAAGTAACATATTTTACATAAGTTGACTTTAAATTTGGCATTATAAGGTTTTCGGGTGACTTTGGGCCGGTACGGGCTTTTTCGGGTAAATTTTCAGGAATTCTAGGTTATCTCCAAAATTTTTCGCACTCTCAACCTTAATTCTTCCTAAATAGATATAGGATTAAGATTTCACTAAGAGTTATACTAATGAGTGATTATCGGGCCGCTACCCTGAGAGCCGAATTTTGTCGGTTGTCACATTTACCCCCTGTTGAAAGAAATTTCGTCCCGAAATTTACTATTTGCCATATCCAGGAGGCTCTTTTGTAAACAGGTGAGGGTACATGCTCTTCATAAAAGCTTCTCGTTCTCAGGTAAACTCCAGTCCATACTTTGAGTTCCAACGGACCTTGACAATTGGTACCTAACTACGCCTCAACTGCTTGACTTCTTGGTCAAGAATTTCAATTGGTTCCTCCGTAATGCGTAGCTGCTCATTGATTTGAACTTCCTCTAATGGTAGAACCACTGTTTCCATGGACAAACTTTTCTTCAGATTCGAAACATGGAAGGTATCATGGGGCACTGAGTTCCAAAGGTAAATCCAATTTGTATGCAACTAGTCCGACTCGCTCTTGCATCTCAAATGGTCTAATGAATCTAAGACTCAGTTTTCCTTTCTTTCCAAACCCTAGTAATCCTTTCCATGGTAATACTTTCAATAGTACCTTGTTACCAACTTGAAATTCCAAAGGCTTCCTGCGATTATCAGCATAACTCTTATAATGATCCCTGGCTGCTTTTCAGCCTTTGCCGCATTGTTTTAAATTTTGTCCGTCGTTTCTTGAACGATATCGGGCCTAGTTAGTTGTTGTTCTCCAACCTCTAACAAACTAAGTTGTGACATGCATTTACGTCCATAAAGAGCTTCGTATGGAGCGCACTGAATATTGGTATGGTAACTGTTATAGGATTAAGATTTCACTAAGAGTTATACTAATGAGTGATTATCGGGCCGCTACCCTGAGAGCCGAATTTTGTCGGTTGTCACAAGAAGCCTGAGGGGATATTCATCAATCAGTCCAAATATGTTGCATCCATGCTTCAAAAGTTTGGAATGAATGATGCAAAGCCAGCAAGCACTCCAATGGAAACTCATAAACACCTTACTACTGATGTTGAGGGGGAGGAAGTTGATGTTCATCATTACAGATCCATGATTGGATCATTAATGTATCTTACAGCTTCTAGACCTGATATTATGTTTGCTGTTTGTGTCTGTGCTAGATATCAGGTTAGGCCCAAGGAGTCTCAACTACATGCAGTCAAAAGGGTCTTCAAATATCTAAAGGGCCAACCAAGATTGGGACTGTGGTATCCCAATGATTCTTCATTTGACTTAGTTGCCTACACAGATAGTGATTATGGAGGAGCAAATCTGGATAGAAAGTCAACATTAGGAGGATGTCAATTTTTAGGAGGAAGACTGGTCTCATCGCAATGCAAGAAACAGACCACTATTTCACAATCCACAACAGAAGCTGAATATATAGCTGCATCTCAGTGCTGTTCACAAGTCCTATGGATTCAGAATCAGATGCAAGACTATGGTCTTTCTTTCTTGAAGACACCAATCTACATTGATAATAACAGTGCTATCAGGATTGTTAACAATCCAGTCAAGCACTCTAAGACCAAACATATAGAGATTAAGTACCATTTTATCAGAGATTGTAATGAAAAGAAGTTAGTTCAAGTCCTGAAAGTCCACACTGATGATCAATATGCAGACCTGTTCACAAAAGCATTTGATGTTGGCAGGTTTACATTTTTGGTTACAGGTGTTGGAATGATGAACTCTGAATAACCCTTCTTTTTATTACACTTTTATTTGTACTTTCTCTGTATATTTTCTTCCTTTTTATTTTTATTCCTAAGTTGGTATTTTAATGAGTTTGTGAATGTTGCAGATACATGGTGAAGTTCTTAGTTTGATCACAAGACTCTGGGTGATGTTACCACTGCTTGGTTGGAGTTACTTCTACTAGCAGTGTCTCTATCGCAAAACAAAATTTACATCACTAAGTCTTTACCACTGCTTGTGTTGCACATTAACACCGCTAGCACACTCGCACATTATCACCGCTAGCACACTCGCACATTACCACCGCTAGCACACTCGCACATTACCACCGCTAGCACATTCGCACATTACCACCGCTAGCACATTCGCACATTACCACCGCTAGAACTTTTACCCCTGCTTGCATATTGATACCACTGCTTGTTCACATTTGTGTTCTTTCCACTGCTCTTTATTTGACAAGTGCTTTTACCACTGCACATTTAATTACCACTGCGTGTGTCTTTTACCACTGTTATGGCATATTACCACTGCTTTTAACTCCACACGCGTATGGTACCACTGCTATGGTAACTTACCACTGCTTTTCAAGTGACAAGTGTACTTACCACTGCTTGTATGTTTTACCACTGCTTCTAACGAATACCATTGCTAGTGTTACTTACCACTGCTTTTGATTTAGACCACTGCTTGTGTTCGTTACCCCTGCTTGTGGTAGTTACCCCTGCTCATCAGTTCACTATAAAAGCCCTAACTTGACCGCCCTTTTCACAAACGGCTATTCTGAACTTTTTCTCTGAAAACGTTTGCGATTCTGCATCAATTCTCCCTCTGTATTCTTGAAATTTCAATCGAGTACTGATTCTGCTTCTGATTTTAGGGTTTCTCTTGCGTAATCGATCATGGATTCTCTGTGTTTCGTCAAGGATCACAACAAAGTTGGTTATCTCACCAAAGATAACAACTCCGAAGGGTTTGAAGACATTCTTGACTTCTTGGCATCATCTAACATTGCCTATGCCGCAACCATTAATCCCACAATCTACATTCAGCATATGCAAGATTTTTGGTCGAATGCGGTTATTCAAGAAGTAGAAGGGGTCAAAATCATTCAAACCACCATCTGTGGTCAATCACTCACCCTTACCCCTGCAAAGATCAGGCTTCATCTGAAACTCAATGATGACACAAGTATAACTATGCTTACACCCTCAACTATAATGGAATCTCTTCAAAGAATGGGGTATACAGGCTCTCCAACTTCTTTAAAATACCTTAAGGGTAAATTTTGCCCTCAGTGGAGGTTCTTTGTGCATACCCTTCTACACTGTTTTTCAAAGAAAACCACCAGTTTTGGTGAGTTTAGTAGTACCATTGCTTCTGCTTTGGTCTGCTTAGCCACTAATCAGGTGTTTAACTTTTCTCAAATGATTTTTGATGATCTTGTTTACAATCTTGAAAACATCCATAATGACAAAATAAAATCTTTTTACATGTTTCCAAGATTTTTACAAGAAGTTATTACTAAGGAATTGACGGATGTACAATGGATGGAGACACTTACAAGAGTCATGCTCTTGGTAATAAAGTGTTTTCAAACATGAAGAGACCTACTACAGGCTCTAATGAGACATTCACCCCATTGTTCTCTACAATGATGAGGGTGAACCACCCACAAGGTGAGGCATCAGGCTTGCAGCCCTCACAATCAAGCATTCCCACTGATGACCTGCCCACACCTATCACTGATACCATTCCTCAGTCCCTTGACACAACCCCCACCCCTATACTCAAAAAGTATAACAGAAAGAACAGGGGAGCTCCTTCCTCATCTGGTTCTATGCCCAATCAGCCTTTAAACCATCAGTTGGAGCACTCTCCTTTTGAAAACATCCAAAGGGACACCCCTGGAGTGAGTCCCCACTCGAGTTTAAAGAAGGTGCCCTCTAAGGAGATGGAAGGGCATGTGGTTGGTGAGGCTCAAACTACTGATGTTGCACAAGGTGTACATCAGGACAGTTTGAACATAGCTAGGACCCCCACCAAGGCAACTCCTATTGAGAAATCAAAGGGAGGTCCCAGGTGCCAAGAAACCAAGGGGGCATCTAGTGCTTCAGCAAGGCTGAAGACTAATGTCAAAAAGCTCAAAGATCCAGTAATGGAGGTAAACACTCCTAAATCTGGTGAGGGCAGTTTTTCACACAAAGAATTGATGGAAAATTTCAAAGCCATTGCCAAGGATTTGAAAGCTTATGAGAGGAACTTTCATATCCATGATGAGAAGCACAAGTCCCATGAAGAGAGGCTGGATTTTTTGGAGGAGCTGGTTGATGTCCAAAATCAGCTTATCAAGGATAAGGATGCCATGATAGGGGAATTGCTCAACAAGATCAAGTCTCAAGGTGCTCTAGTTGCCTCCATGCATTTGAAGATTGCAGCACTTAACAAAAAGATACTCCACTTTGGTCTCTTTCACAAAGGGGGAGAGAAGATCTAAAGTTAAGGGGGAGTCCAAGAAGAAAACAAAACCTGTTGATGAAACTAAGGTTGTGAATGAACCTGCAGTTGAGATGGAGACTGAAGCTAAGGGGGAGGAACAGAAAGAACCTGGTACAGGAGCTGAAACTGTTTTGGAAGTAAATGAGGATGAAGTTACAATTGTTGAGCTACTTTTGACAATGCCTAATGTTACTCCACCAACCAAGGGTGTAGTGATCAAAGAACCTGCAGTAACAAAGAAGAAAGCTGAAGTCCATGTTGATCCAAATGACAAAGGCAAGGAGAAGATAGTTGAAGAGAGTGTGAATGAATCTGATAATGATGAGGAGTTGGGATTCAAGCCTGTGATGGATCCTGTAACTGAAGCCATTCTTTCTGATGAACTAATTCAGCAGATTGAAGAAGAAGAAGAGAAGAAAAAAAAGAAGAATTGGCTAGGATTGCTGAGAGAGACACAGTTGAGGCTGAGAGGATGCAAGAAGAGTGGAATAAGGAGGAATCTGAAGTAGTAAAGAAGAAGCCTGTTAAAAATACTACTAAGAAAGCAACTCCAAAAGATGTCAAGGAAAGAAGAAGGAGTATCGTAAGATATCTGTCTGGTGCTCTTGGAAAGCCAGTCCAATATTTTGCCAGGTGGGATCTGGAAACAATTGAGAACAAGTACAATGTCACCAGAGAGGCAATGCACCTGGAAGCTATGGAAGAACAACAAGTTGAAACTGAGGAGGTTGCATTGATTCAAAGAAAGAGAAAGAGAGATCAAATTGAAGAACATGTTACTACTGAAGGTAATCCTGAAGTTGATATGGAGATGATTAAGGAAACTGTAACTGATTCTGATCAGCAAGTTGTCCTAGTGATTGAGAAAAAGGATGAGAAAGAGGATGTGGAACAAACTGAGAAAGAGGATGAGAAAGAGGCTGAGAAAGTTGAGAAAATCACTACTTCTGAGAAAAAAGGCAAAGAGGTTGAAATTGCTGAGTCACCCAAGCCAAAGAGAAAGAAATCAATTGCCAAGAAGGGGAAGAAGACCAAAGAGATTGAAGAACCTTCTAATGTTTCTATGTGGATATTCTTTGAGAATAATCAGATTGATTATTTCAAGGTGTTCAGAAGTGATCGAACTAATGAAGTTTTTGCTAGCATCCTTGGAATTTTCAGAAAACTGTCAAGAGCTGATCTAAAGAAGATGTATGAGATTGCTTGTACTAAGGAGATTGAAAACTCTGAGGAAGCCAGATTACTTGTTGAAGATCTGAAGATGATGTTTGCATTCTCAAAGACCAAGGCTGAGCTGAAGAAAAACAGAAAAAGAGATCAGAATGACAGTGTTGGTGAAGGAAGAGTTATTTCCTGGACCACCTATGAAAATAGGGTGTTTTCAGTAAACTTTGATTAAGGTAGGATGAGCTACTTTTTGGTGGATAAGAGATATGACTTTGAACCAATTATGATGAATAGCATGTTGGAGGTGAAAGAGAAAGAAGAAAATTTCTCTGAGCTTGATAAGGAGTTGATTGAAAGATTGAAAGAACAGTTGCTGGAGGTGAATGAGAGGTACTTTGATGTAAAGATGATTGAGCAGAAACCTAAGAAAGTCACAGGTTGGGGAGTTGACAAAGATCTAAGGTATGTGATAAGGATGGATGATGGTACAGAACTCTGTGATTCTGACTGGATAAAGATTTTAGAAGCTTGTACAAGAGAAAATCTGCAAGAGTTGTATGATCTGAGATGCAAAGTGATTGATGTAGCCATGAATGAAAGATCCAACCTTGATCAAGCTGAAAAGAAGAAAGCTGCACTAGATTGTTTGTTTTGGTTGTTTGAACCATTCAGACTTCTAGATGTAAGGAGTAGGAACTGTGAATCTGTGAAAGAGTGGAGATGGTTTGAAAAGTGCAAGGTTTACAGTCTGAGAGTCAATGATGGAGACATGGAGTATTATCTGGAGGAATGTGAAACTGATGTACTTGATATACAAAGGCTGCAGTGCATGATAAATGTAAAACTGAGTACAGGTGGTGAACCTACAAAAGCTGCAAGACTGTTGGTGAAGAAGATAAAGACTTACTTAAAGATCAGACTCACAAACTTAGCTCCTCATGTTGAGAAGTTAAGTTAGGGGGAGATTGTTGAGTCTGAAAAATATCACTTCTGAGGTTACCACTGCTGATTAACACTGCTGAAAGGTTACCACTGCTAGCTTTGGAATTACTACTGCTGAAGAGTTGATCTGAAGATACCACTTCTAGTATGTGAGTTAACACTGAAGAACAAACTTACCACTGCCAGTACTGAAGTTACCACTGCTGTTACAAGTTACCATTGCTGGAACAGAATTACCACTGTTGCTGAAGATTATCACTGTTTCTGTTCTGCCACTGCTAAGATGATGAAGATAAGGGAAGAATTCTGTTGGAGAAGATATGGGATAGATACGAGTATCTTGGAGATTATTTAGCATAGATTTACTTTCCTTATTGTAATCCGTAACTTGTATAAATAGCTGGTAGAATGTGTTAGGATTATGTGCGAGACAGTAACAGAGTTTACCGTGTCCAATGTTATAAGATACTAGTAGGTCACACCGATGCACACAAATTAGAGAACATGGATTTATCAAAGAAATGGGAATAATTAATTTAGTATAAAATTAATTATTTAATAAAAGTTATTTATTATTTATAGTCGGTAAAATATCAGTTTGTATATTTTATCAGATTAATTAAAGATTAATTAATTAAGTGATTAATTAATTGAGAAATTAATTAATTAAAAAGGGGTTTTAAGTTTTGGGCTAATGGGCTTTAGTCCAATGAGCTTTTGGTAAGGATATGGACATTACCATATTTAGTTATATAAGTATGGTAAAGCCCTATCAGTTTCTCATTCAAGTCAATCATAATTAAACTGAACGCCAGAAAACTCTCTCTCTCCTCTCTCCCCTCCCTTGATCGACGGTCACAGAGAAAAACAACAGGAGGTTGTTTTCTGATAAATCCCTGGTGGTCTAGCAACTCGTTCTCAGATTGTGTCAGTAGCGGTGTATCCCCTACTCGCACAGGTAGTTGCCGTGGTCCCGAAAAGATCTAGGAGTCATGTCAACTAGACATGATTGGTAAAAGTCCTTACCTACCGAAATAAATACGGGTCTGGTGGAGCAAGAACATTACGCACATCAGGACGTATGAAATAAGGATCCTAGTCCAATAAATTGATCATTTAAGGGTTTATTGATAATTATTGGAATTTAATCTATTTACAGTTGCTAAAGACCAAAAGTTTTAATTTGTGTAGATGGCAAGCACTGTTACCAGCACTAACAATCTTTCCCTCCGCTCTATCCTAGAGAAGGATAAGCTGACCGGCTCTAATTTCCTTGACTGGGAGCGCAATCTAATGATTGTGCTCAGACATGAGAGGAAATGATATGTCCTTGAAGAGCCTCTTGGGGAGGCACCTCCGGCAAATGCTCCGGCTGCTGCTAGGAATGCCCACAAGAAGCACTCAGATGATCTACTGGATGTTGCCTGTCTCATGCTTGCAACAATGAGCCCAGATCTGCAAGCAGGGCTCATAAATACAAATGCTTATGACATGATCCGCCAGCTGAGGGACATGTTTCAGACCCAGGCTCGCACAGAACGATACGATGCCACAAAAGCATTTAATGAGTGCAAGATGATAAAGGGGACATCAGTAAGTGACCATGTCATGAAAATGAAACGGCACTTGGATCATCTGGAGAGGCTAGGTCATCCGGTTCCGTTGCAGCTAGCAACAGATACCATACTCAATTCACTGTCAGAAGACTACAGGCCCTTTGTAGTCAATTACAATATGAATAACATGGAGAAGTCAATAGCAGAATTACACTCCATGCTTAAGACAGCTTGTTGTCCCACAAATTCAATAAAACCAAGAGAAAAGGAAGGAAATCACAATCAAGATGATGATAAAAAGCTTCAAAGCAACAATGGAGAAAAAAGCCCAAAATGGTATAATGATTTCCAACAATAAAACCCTAAACATCCTTTACCTTTTATAGGTAAGAGGAAGTTACACAAAATGTCAATAAAGGCCCCCGAGGTTCCAAACCTCAAACAGGGGCACTAACAAAGTTAAATGTTTACAAATAAAGGAAACTGAACTAGAAAGCTTGTTAAAGATAGTGTCTTTCTGATTCTTCACAACACAAGAGGTCCTACAATCTCCCCCTTTGTGAAGAAGTCAGAAAGGTGGTGGAAGCTCCAGTGCAGGCTCCCACTTGGACATCTGCAAAAACTCTTCCCAATCACCAATGATCCGTGCTCTCATCTGCATCGCCGCCTCGACGCGTCTGTACATCAACCTTTCCTTGAGCTTCCTCTCAATCAGTCTCATCCCCTCCAGAATCTTTCCCTTCCCGTCAATAATCTTTCGGCCCGGTATCTGATCCGCCAAGAGTCGACTCTGCATCCCGTTGTAGACGTAGAGAAGAGTACCATCACAGAATTTGGCAAGTTCGCCAAATCTCATAAACTTTCGCTCCCTCTTCTTCCTCGTCACGTAGAGAACCCCGTGCTCTGGTATCCTGGTCGGCATGTAGGGAAGGTAGGCATCGATACCAGGTACGAGCAGGTTCGGTCTAAGCAGGTTCGGTCACCCGCGCAAGTGTGATCGCATGGCGAACGTACTTCTTCAGTATTTCAGTGCCGTCTCTGTAGTGTTGGGGTCGGAGAATCGGACCCTGGAGGTACTTGATGAGCGTGAGAAGGTCTTCTAGATGCACCTGATCTAAATCAGCTTCCGTGAAGGTCCAGTCCTGTAGCTCACCTCGTGGAGTGCCGGTCCCGTACATGCGGAGGTCGTACTCAAGAAATAACTGATGACCATGTTTGTAAGGGCGCATAGCAGTTACCTTGATGAAACGACGTCGGATCCTTTGACGTCCGTGGGTGGCCCAGTTGCACATCCTCTGGTGCACGTAAGCTGTTCTTCTCCTCTTGGTCTTGATGTGCGAGATCCCGAAGTAGACCTTTCGGGACCATACGTGCAGCCTTTCCTGCTGGAAGATACGGGAGAAGGATTCCTCAAGGAACGGTCAGAAGATGACAGAATGATTCCAGTTGAGTTGGATAACCGTTGGAGCGGCGGTCTCTGGATCTGTTGAGTGAATGGTCCGTGGAGCTTCTGGAGTGGGAAACTCAAATGCCGATAGGAAGCTGTTGTAGTCCGTATCCCGTACTATGTCGTCCCCTTCTGAAAAATCCTGAGGCTTTGAGCGAGCGACCGAAGAATCTTCCGGGCTTCCTCCGGAATCTGAGCATCTGATAAGTCTTTCGGCACTGCTTCCGGGGGAACGACGTTGATCTGCACCGTGTCGGTCATCTGAGGAAACTGTACTGTCTCCCCTTCTGGAATCGGCTCATAGTGCCAACTCCCCATGTCAGGAATATCCTCCGTGTCTGAATCGACATAGGGAGCATCGGGGGCAGCAGCTTCTGAAGGAGCACTGGAGGGGGCGGACGTGGAAGCTGGACCTGGAGTAGAACCGGAACCGGAGGCAGAATGGAGGTCGGTGCGAGGCCTTTTGGATGAAGCCTGCACCTCCCCCTCATGAGGACCCGGTGCCGAGTCATCAGGGTCATCATGCCTCCGTTTGGAAGGCTGAGCCTGAGACCGACACATGGCCTCTAGTTCCCGGATGCGCTGCTGCAGGATCTCAATCTGGGCTTCCCGATCTCTAACCTGGGCGGAGAGGCGGTCGTTCTGAGTCGTGTAGGATGAGATAACGAAGGCATGTTCCGCCTCAGTAACGTAGCCCGGTATCGGAGGTAGTTCGCCCGAAGTCGGAGGGGCGAGCCTGAGAACGTCTTCGGTCTGACAGGGGATCGGAGTCTCGGATGATGGGGCTGCCTCAGAGTGTTTGCCCTTGATTCGTCGTTTGAGCTCGTAGAGCTCCGCATCCCTGTCTTCTTGAAGCTTCCGAGACGCTTCAAGATCCGCCAGTCTTTTCCTCTCTGTCTCGGCCAAGGCTTTGTCCAGTGCCTCGACCCGCGCATCTCGAGCCCGGTTGGCTTCCTCCACCGCAAGTAACCTGGTTTGGACGACTTTTAGGATGTCGTCCGAATTCGTCGGAACTTGAAGTCCCGTTGGTGCAAGGGTGGTTTTAGGGATTCCACCCGAATCCGTCAGGCCTAGAAGCCCCGTTGTTGCGTGAGCATCTTTAGAGACTTTGCTCGAGTCTGTCGGACCATGTCCCGGTAGTACAACACCCGGTGCCTCTTGGGCTCCAGTTGTCGAGAATTGTCCTACTGAGGTGCTCTCTCGGCCTGATATCACCGCTGGTATGATGTTGACGGTGTCAGGGCTTCCGGCGGATCCTCGAAGGGCGTCACCCGACGCACCAACTCTCCCCGTTCCGGCGGAGTCCCGAGGGATCTCCGCTTGTGGTACAATAGAGCGTGGCCTAATAATAGAAGGGATCGTAAACGTCCCGGGAAGTGGCTCTATGACTCTATGTGCAACAAGTGAAGTCGAGAGGTGGGGCGGTTTTTCTCTTATCTCAACACCGGCAGACTCCGATTGAGTGGCCGGTGGAAGTTGTGCTTGATCCCCGTGTGAGACTGAAACGACCATCTGTTGAGAGATGGTCGAGTGGCTGGGTTGGGTGTGCAAGTGCGGTAGTTGGCTGCTAGCGTCTTGACCAGACACCGTAGGGTGCCCGGTCTCGGTGTGGGTTGCCTCTCTGTTGGATGGACTCGAGGTAAGGGGAACTTCCGTTTCTAACCTGTGCGGCTCTACTTCTTCGCCCGCATCCTCTAGTTGAGCCCAAAGCTCGCCTAATTGGACCTCAACATCTTCGGTCTCTTTTTCTCTTCTCTCTCTCTCCTTTTCTCCCCTCTCTCTCTTCTTCCTCACTGTCTTCTCTACCCCATCCGGTAGCAACCTCGGCCTCACCTACTTCCTCACGACCGACGGTCCGGTCATCTGATGCAAGATCCTCAGCAAGTACTGGATCTCCGGATATTCTGTCGTCGTTGAAGGAGGAGGTGGCTTCATCCACATCAATAATCTGGGCCTTCCCGCCCTTCGCTGGTTCTGATAGTTGGAACTCAGAGTCAGATCCGTAATCCACCATCTCTTCATCTGTGGCTTCGTCATCGGGCTCACGACGGTCCGAAGGAGTGTGCTCGGGGGACTCGGGACCGTCGGAGTCATCGCCTGAAGGATCGCCTGAGGGTTCGCCTCCTTGAGAAGTAACGGCCGCCGCGTGTGGTGGTGAAGGAACGTGTGCTTGTTCTTGTGGGGAAGCTTCCACGTCCTCACTAGTCGGTTGAGGTTGTTGCGGCGGTGTCGGCGATCGGCGCTCTTCCGATGACGAATGAACTGGGGATTGTTGGAGAATCCCGGTGTACTGCTTCACCCGGAAGTGACTCATGATTTCACGTTCGCGGGCAACTGGGGATGTTTCTTCGACAACTGTTGGTGTTCGAGCTCGACGGGTGCGGTTCCGGAGCATCATCTGATAGGCTTCTCCTCGAGACATGTGTGGCGTGGCGGACGTACCAACAACTCTACCCACTTCACCCCTAACATCCACTCTCATCACTCCCGAGCCATGAGCTCCCCCACTGGAACTCTGGCCCGCCGTGCCAGAGGCACGGCTCCTAGGAAGGACGGGTCGCGCGTCCGAGGTAGGGCTCCTCGGTTCTGAGGAGTCCGTGGACGCGTCTTCTAAACCTATCGACGCACGGTACATCCTAACACTCTCAGACCTACGGTCCGCCAAGCCAAGTACATTATCAGGGATAGGCATTTCTACCTGACCTGATTGCAGAGTTCGTCGGTTCATCCTGCCTATCTGAATGCTCTCGAAGCGCTGGTGGCCGGATCTGCGTCTGACGGCCGGATGTTGTTCCAGGTGCTCGTGAATGATCAGACTGAAGAACCTCATCCAAGGAATGGATGTATGACGGGTTCTTGCAGGCCCTTGTCGGACGTCGGTGACCATGTCAGCCCAAAGTTGTTGGGCGAAGTCGATGCGCCTCCCGTAGGCGACCGCATGAATGACATGCCAGAACGGAGTGGAAGCCTTATCCACACCGTGGGTCTTCGACGACAAGGTCCTGTTGAGTATGTTGAAGAAGGAAAACCAGATTGGTGGCAGCATCCCCTGGGTGACCTGGGAAATCCCGTTCGGTCGGTTGTTTGCAGTGTAGTGGACCCCGAGAGCGAGTACTTCGCTGAAGAGTTCGGGGCCGGAGACCAGTGGTTCGAACGGGGCCTCAGGAGTGGCAGCAGGCAGGTGGAGGACGCGCCTCAAATCCTCCACAGTGATAGTGATGTCGGTGTGATCAACACGACCGACGATGGTCTGTACACCATCTCGAGTCTCCACGGTAGGTGAAGCAAAGAACTGCTGAAGGTAGATCATGGGAATGTTGGCAGTGGCTTGCATCGCGTACGCCAGTGGATGCGCACGAAGGATCTCCAGTACCACCTTGTCCTGAGCAGTGAAGTTGGACAGGTCAACGTACCCGTTGTTTTGGTGGATGGGACGGATGTCAGATGGTGCAATGAGTGCCCGGTCAGCAGCGTTGTTGACCGGGGAAGAAGGAGCAGGAGCGTTCCATTGACTGGCCATTTCTGTCTCGTCACAAAAGGATCAGTTAAGTGTTTAGAAAGATGTTGCGTTAAAATGACTATACCCTCGACTAGGCGCGAGTCGGAAAAACTCGAAAACCCAAAAATGAGTATTTCGTATTTTCCGAGTCGAAAAACGAACAAACACACGAGGGGGTGTTTTCCGATTCGCAAAAGGTGATTTTCCGAATCGGGAAACTCCAACACTTAGAGAAAAATTCAGTTCAATAAAACACAAGTTTTCCGATTCGGAAAAGGTGCTTTTCCGATTCGGGAAACTCCCACACTTAGAAAAATATAGCATGAAGGACAAGTAGGTTTTCCGATTCGGAAAACGTAGTTTTCCGATTCGGAAAATGTGCAAGACTTAGAAAAAATTTGGCATGACTTGGTCTTATAAGAGATTCGGAAAACCTCGGAAACCCGTAAGGGTAATTCCATGTTTTCCGAATCGGGAAAACTTAGCTTCAAAACCGAGACACAACTAGGATTCGGAAAACCTGATAATCCGATTCGGATTTATCTGGTTTTCCGAATCGGAAAACATATATGAGTGTTCATCGTTGAATGATGCGGAAAACTTGAATGTTCAAGTTCTAAACAAAAAAACCGCTCACCAAACGTCGATCTAAGGCCCTAAGCTATCAACATGCATCCTAAATCAGTTAATAACAAGTTTCTAATCAACAGAGGATCGATTTAAAGCCCCGAAATCCCATTCCAAGAAGTTTGGGTTTCGGGTAAGTTTTGAAAAGTTTAGGCTTCGATCCGGACCTTAAAACGACAGAATTAGATGTTATAACAATATAAGGTTGATCGTAAACTTACTAGGAATCCGAAAACGTAATCTGATCGACGAACGGAGCAAAAACGAGTGCAAACGAATCGAGCGCGAGAGCGGTTATCGGGTGAGAGTTCAGAGAGAAAAAGTGAAAATTTGAATTTTTTTGAAAAGTAAATCTTAAAACCGGTATTTATATTTTTTACCGAGTTACACTGTGTTTGGGTCAAAAACACTGTGTTTGGCTCTCCTGATGACTCTCTTAACCCGACTTTCACCTATTGGCAAAAACCACCCATGGAATTGAAGTTTCAAGAAACTTACAAACTAGTCCCTGAACTTGTAGTTTTAAGAAGTTTCAAAACAGACCCTGGACTACAAGTTTCACCAAAGTGCAAAACGAGTCCCTGAACTATAAGAATCAGAAAGTAGCAAAGTTAGTCCCCGAACTTGTAAGTTCAAGACATGTACTCTACCGCCCAAGTTCACAAAAATTTACAAGTTCAGCGCTCGACTTCCGAGAAAAAAGACTTACCTGGTACGTCTCGACAGGGTTTTGTGCGAGTTCTGATCTGAAGTAACCAGAAGTCGTTGTGAGGATCCACACCTACAAAAGAAAATATAAAATGGTATCCAAGGTGTTGTGGATCCGAGAACGTTAGTAAACTCACCAAACATTGAAAACAAGACATAGTACTCCCCCTCAATTTATGCAATCTCTCAAAGACTATTAAAGACTCCCCCTACACACATGCATGCATAAAATGAACTCCCTACTCCCCCTAGACCTCAGGCCGGGAGGTCTAGCATTCCTAACTTGCTTAGGAGAAAGAAGTGACGTTTCTCGTCAAACGGCTTAGTGAACAAATCAGCAAGCTGATAGTCACTCTCAACAAAGTAAAGTTCAACATTACCTTTCTCGACGTGGTCTTTGATGAAATGATATCGGATATCGATATGCTTCGTCCGAGAATGTTGAACCGGATTTGCCGTGATCTGAATCGCACTTTTGGAGTCACAGTAGATGGGAATCCGTTGCATGGTGTATCCAAAGTCAGCAAGTTGGGTTTTCATCCACAGAACTTGCGAGCAGCAGTAGGCGGCGGCTACATATTCTGCCTTCGCGGTGGATAGGGATACGCAATTCTGCTTCCGGGATGACCAACTCACCAGCTTGTCTCCGAGAAACTAGCAAGCACCAGATGTGCTTTTCCTGTTGAGCTTGCAACCTGCATGGTCTGAGTCTGTATATGCAATTAGTTCAAAACCAGAATCCTTTGGGTACCAAAGGCCAAAATCCGGTGTGCCCTTCAGATACGTAAGGATTCTTTTGACTGCAGACAGGTGTGAATCACGTGGATCACACTGAAAACGGGCGCAGACACCCGTGGAGAAAACAATGTCTGGTCTACTAGCCATGAGATATAAAAGAGAACCAATGATTGCCCGATAAGTCTTCTGGTCAACCGGTTTACCAGAAGTATCTGCTTTTAGTTGAAAATTTTTGGGCATTGGTGTTGCCGCAGAGTTTGAACCACCGAAATCAAATCGTTTTAAAAGATCTTGAACATATTTGGCTTGATTTATGAAAATGCCATCAGGGCGTTGTCGAACTTGAAGTCCTAGAAAGAACGTCAACTCGCCCATCATGCTCATTTTAAATTGGGATTTCATGGTGTTCTCAAACTCGTGGCACATCTCATGCTTCGTAGATGCAAAGATAATATCATCCACGTATATCTGAACTATAATTAAATCTTTACCTGACCTCTTGAGAAACAAAGTGGGATCGATTGTACCTTTCTTGTAGCCAACTCCTAGCAAGTAATCAGTGAGTGTTTCATACCATGCCCTAGGAGCTTGCTTGAGACCGTAAAGCGCCTTGTCTAACACGTATACGTGTTCTGGAAATCTGGGATCGACGAATCCTTCCGGTTGTTCGACATACACCTCTTTTTGAAGGACTCCGTTCAGGAAGGCACACTTGACGTCCATTTGATACACCGTCATGTTTTTGTGTGCGGCATACGCAAGAAAGATCCGAATTGCCTCGATTCGAGCAACGGGCGCAAACGTCTCATCGTAGTCGATACCCTCTTGCTGGCGATAACCCTTGGCGACCAATCGAGCCTTGTTCCGGATGATGAGATCGTTCTCGTCCTTCTTGTTCCGGAAGATCCACTTCAGGCCGATGATGGATTTTCCCCACGGTCTGGTTACCAAGCGCCAGACTTTGTTTCTCTCGAATTCCGCAAGCTCTTCTTGCATCGCTAAAACCCAATCAGGATCAGTGAGAGCTTGGGAAACATCCGAAGGTTCGAATTCACTAAGGAAACCTCCGAATAGAATCAGGTTTTCGACATTCTTTGCAGATCTCGTAGTGACAGTTTGTGAGGGACTCCCGATGATCTGGGAGGGGGGATGATCTTTTGTCCACTTGCGAGTGTGTGGGTGAGTGACATAAGTTAGTTGGTTGTTGGTGGCGTCGTTCTCATCTTGCACGGCAAGGACCTCTTGCTGGTTTCTACTTGATGACCCGGCCGCCAGATTATTCTGCGGTGATGCCTCCAACCGGGGCTCACGCACTACCTGAGCATAAGTTCTTTGAGCTGAACTGGGCGATGGTAGTGGAGCTTCTTCTGGGATAGGTGCAAAAACAGGTTGTGGGGTCTGTTCTCGGACAGGTTCCGGTGAGGCAGATGATGAGATTTCAGGGGGAGAGACCGCAGTTGATTCTGGTGACACTGAGTTAGTAGATGTGCTTGAAGATGGCTCAGTGACGAACGCATCGGACGTGACGGAGGTAGAAGTGGAACCAGCATGAGCAGGAACTACAATCGGACCCGTGAGTGTGGGTAGATCATAATCTGCGAGGTCTAAGAAGTCTAAAGCATAAAAGTTAGTGGAAGAATCTGTGCTCGGTTGTGCGGTGAACAGTTCAGGAAAGCTGCATTTACATTACTTTAACTTGCCACAGAATAGGTCTCGGTTTCGGAAAAATCAACATTTGAGCTTTCCAGGATGGTTCGGGTCCGTTTGTTAAAGACCCGATAAGCCTTAGAGTTATGTGAGTATCCGATGAAGATAGACTCATCAGACTTGGGTTCAAACTTTCCCAAATCATCCCGGTCATTTAAAACATAGCATTTACATCCAAAAACTCGAAAGTAATCGATGTTAGGCGTACGCTGTTCTACCATCTCGTAGGCGGTTTTACCGGTCCGCTTGACGATCAGAGTCCGATTCTGCGTGTAGCATGCTGTTGATACTGCTTCGGCCCAAAATGATTGAGGAACTCCAGAATGAGCCATCATGGATCTCGCTGCTTCGACCAACGTCCGGTTCTTCCTTTCCACAACCCCATTTTGTTGAGGTGTTCGTACGGCTGAGAAGTTGTGAGAGATTCCCACATCTTCAAGAAAGGATTGCAGCTTTGCATTGCGAAACTCGGTTCCGTTGTCACTTCTCAACTTCTTCACTCGGCGTCCCAAGAGAACTTGAATCCGCTTGATGAAGGAAATGATTCGATCGGCAGCGTCAGACTTGGCTCGAAGGAATTCAAGCCATGTGAACCTAGAGAACTCATCAACGAGAACTAACATGTATTTCTTTCGGGCTAGGCTCTCGGTTCTGGTAGGTCCACACAGATCCATATGAATCATGTCAAGGGGACTCTTGCTATTCGTATCCATCCTCGGTGGATGAGAGCTTCTCGTCATCTTTCCTTGTTCGCAAGCGGGACACAGTGTATCCTTGGAAAGGCGAGTCTCCGGTTGTCCCTTGACGAGATTTTTCGAAACCAGCTTGTTCATGTCTTTAAAATTCTGATGGCAGAGTCTTCGATGCCATAACCAACTGTCCTCCTTTGAAGCTTTTGCGAGCAGACAGATTGCATTCCTCGGATCAGAAATTGCTTCAAACTGTGGGTGAGTCCGAGGGATTGAACGAAAGACGGTGGAATAAAGATTGCCATTCCTACGTGCACTTAGGATGACGTTGTTGTCTTCGTCATTCACGTCGCTTCCGTATTGAAATTGCTTCACCCAGTATCCGTTGTCGTAGAACTGACTGGAGCTGAACATGTTGTAACCTAATCCCTCGACATACCTTCTATCTTTGATGATGTATTTCCCATCCGTAATTTTCCCATAACCCACCATTGGCTTAGGCGTCTTGTCGGCTGTTTTAACATATCCCTCGAACCTTTCAACATAGTCGAAAAGGAAGGATCTCTGACCAGTCATGTGTCTATATGCGCCGGAATCGAAGTACCACACATGACTGACCTGCAAGACAACTAAGCTTGTTTAGGGACCCATTGCCAAATGGGTTCCTGTGGGTTAGAAACAGATAAATCAGTCGGTGCAGTCCCCTTTTCGGATTTCTTCTTAGGCGGAGGAGACTTCACTGACGATGAGGATTTTGCTTTTCCTCTTTTTCTTCCCCTTCTCTTTCGGGATTTAACATTAGAATTAGGAGCATAGAAAGAATTAGACACACCATAACGCAGGAAATTATCAAACATAAAGCACATGTCATTGCGAAAAGTATTAAAAGCATCGTTCAAGTTGCGATTAGAATTAACAGACATGTTCGAATTCTTTCCTACACTAGGTGGAGCAAAGCCTAAACCCGCACGGCTAGGACTATGCTTCTTAGGGAAAGCAGAAAAAGAGTTGTTCCTCCCATGATGATCCTTTCTTGGTGGCTTCACATTCGGTCCACCATCTTTCCTCCTCGCATCTGCATGAAAAGCACGATGTGAGTTAGAGGACGGTTTTGTGGGAATGGAGTTACCACCTTTTCCAGATGACTTTTTAGAAAATTTAGGTTTTGTGGAACTGAAAGGTTGATTTGGTTGTAACTGAGATGTCTCGCCCACTTCAAAGGAACTTTAATGAAAGTCAAGACTTTTAATGGGCTTGACTGAGTTACGAGCATCGTTAGACTTTGAATGCTTTTTCTGGAGTCCTTTGGGTGCGTGAGGCTTAACTGACTTACCCTTGTCAGTACCTACACATTTTTCACCCTCAGGGTTACTTTTCTCAGAAATAGGAGCTCGTGACTCAGTAGGCTTCTCAGGTTTGACAACAACAGATGTTGGCTTCTTTGGAATAAAGCCTGAAGGATCATCATCCTCATCTAAAAACACCTTCATATCGTATTCAATATTTGGATCTTAGACAGTCTTGGGTTCGGCTATCCTATGGTGTGAATTAGGGGGTTCATCATCATCAGAGATTATGGAGTAATAGTCCTCTGTGTCTAAGATAGGTTTGGGTTGGGGATTGGCTATTGGATGGTTAAGGATTGGAGCAGTCTTATCATTAACTGAGCCTGAGAAGTAGAGATTTTCAAGAGTCATTACTTTCCTTTTTAAAATGGAGTTAGACACCCGTTGGTTGGTTAAAGATTGGCGATACATTATCCTTTCATCGTGATCAAGTTCTTTTAAAAGTTCAAAATGGACATCTAGGATAACATATCGAGCCTGAAGATCCGCAACCTTGTTTTGAAAATTAGTGAAAGCTAAGGATGCGGTCTCACATTCTGAAGAAAGCCTAATTCTCTTAGCGTTGGCCTCGAGCAAGTCTTTTTCCAGATTGCGTACCAACGTGTCTTTCTCCGAAACAATAACTTTCAGATTCAAGATCTGATGTTGACATGCATCCAAATCCATGGCTTTTAACCTAAGAGCAAACACTTCCTTTTCTAGCCTATCTAGGTCGGGACACTTAGTTGCGGAAGTATCCTCGGGTGGGATAACTAAGGTCTCCTCTGAAAATTCCATCTTCCTAGAATCATAGCTTGAGTTAAGGTCATTATAGTTGATGGGAGGCATTGCTACTCTAGGGGTTCTGGCCTTGATGCCTTCCCAAGTGGGTTTGGAGTTGGTCGGATCACTAGCCGGAACAAAAATTGGTCTATTCGGAGGGGGGCTAGTGGGAGGACTGCTAGAGGTACTGTTCGTTGGGCTGATGGTTCTAGTTATGGTCTCACCGTTTATGACTTCGGTGTATGTGACAGTCTGCCTAACAAATTCCTCGGTCACATGTCCTCCTACAAGTGCAGGTTTAGGCTTGGAGGCTGCCATATCCTCAAAATTGTACAGATGAGAAGGTGCTTTATCTAAAACATGGTTTTCAGACAGTCCTAGGCCGGGTTTAGCTTTGTAAAAAGGATTTCTCTTGGCATGCTGAGTGAGGATACTTAAAGTCTGTTCAGATTGTCCTCTTTTGAAATTGTTGTCCACAAGCTCTTGAATTTTTGAAAACAACCGAGTTCTATCTTCCGAAAGTAACTGGAATTTTATGTTGAGCTCCCCATGATTACTGTTAAGTTCCTCATGGGCTTGTTGAAGACAACTAAGTTTGTTAGCTAAATTGGACTCTCTAATTCCAGACTCAAGTGTTTCACGGTTATAGACTATGGTCAATTCCTCGAGAAAGTCTTTGTAAATGGCACTGTCGATTCTAAATTTCGTGACGAGAGTCCTCTCCGATTGGAGACATCTCTCTAGTTCACAAATTTTAGACTCCAACATTGCCACGGTATCAGTAATATCTGGGATAGAGGATACCTCAGACGGATCTATGTCCTGATAAGTGCTTGGTCCAACGGCTTCCGATCCCTCGAAGTCAGCCATCAAGCAAAGACCCTTCACCAAATGATCCTCCTCGTCTGAGCTCTCCTCTTCACAAACCCAGTTCTCTTCATCTACCAGCAAAGCAACCCCTTTTTCTTTCTTCCTCATCAGGGAAGCCTTCCTCTCAAAGTACGCGGCATCCTTGTACTTAACGGAGCAATCTCGAGCGTAGTGTCCCAACTTACCACACTTGTAACAAGTGGTAGTGGGACTTGCGGTTTGTTGAGGAGCGGGGTTCTGGGTTATGGGACCCTGAGGATTATTTGACCGTTGAATTCCTTGATCAACTTGAATAGGTTGATCTTCCCTCTGAACTTGCCTGGAGCTGTTTCCTCTGGATCGCCTCCACTGTAGTTGTTTTTCCCGTGATCCATTCTCTCATCTTGCCTTCGATCACCTCGGTTCTGCTCATACCCATAGCCTGGCCCTTGATCTAGCCTTCCACTCTCATGTCTTCCTCCATACCCGATCTCATACCCCTGACGGTCGATATACCCAGATTCAGGAGTATATTGCCTCATGCTGTTTCGGTAGTTAATGTCTCAGACTTGACCTCTCCAATCTCCTTGACTACTTTGGCCTCCTTGATAGTCAAGATACGTGATGTCTCTTCTGGGCTGATCTCTGAACCTGCCTTGATCTTCCCTGAACCTTCCCTGGTTGTTCCGATAACCTCCTTGATCGTAAGCCTGTATTCCCCCTTGCTGATAGCTTCCTCTCCCTTGATTTCCAAACTGGCCTCTATCTTGCTGATAATGACCTCCTCTACCTTGCCCCATTCTTCCTCCACTGGGAAATCCGGATCCTCGTGATCGGTTGTATCCACGATTTGCGTTCAATCGTTGTACACTGTGTGAGATGAGGGCAAGGGACTCATTCACATGGAAGAGTTCTTCGTCTGAGATGGAAATGATCACTGGTTCATCAGGTTGTTGTACACTTGTTCCATAGTTTGGGTTGAACTCCTGACTGTATTCTTCTATATATAACTAGGGAGAGACATTGTTGTAAGGCATTGGTTGGACAGGTACAGAGCTTGGTCCTCCGAAGGGCACGGCCGACAATGCCAGAGGATCGACTGCTTTCTTGGTGCGTCCACCAGTGATGAATTCTTCGTGTTGAACCATCATGCTGAATAAGTCGTGCAGACCCATGGCTCCCAGATTCTGGCTCAACTGAATGTTGATAGCCATATTTTGCCATTCCTGAGTGAGATTCTTCAAGAACTTAACATTCACTTCGTACTTTGATTTCTCAACCCCGAGCCGTCTCAAGTCGTTGACGAAGGCATTCAGTCTTTAATAAGACTCAGTGAGGGATTCGTTTTCCCTAGCCTTGAAGCCTTCATAGGAATTGAGCGCGCTTTCCTTCTGACTCTCCATAGCAGTGTCTCCTCCCTGCATCTGTTGTTCGATTTCCAACCAAACGTCTCGTGCGTTGGTCAGACTATCCACTCTCGCATACATGTCGTTTGGAAGAGCCATGATCAGCAGGGTTAGTGCACGCTTGTCGATGAGGTGTCGGGCTCTTTGTTCTGGGTTGAACATCTCAACAGGCTTCTCGACCACGTATGCCGGAAGTTCGGGACAAGTATCTGTTTTAGGGACTCCGGCAACGGTGACGGTCGGTCGGATAGGCCCTTCTCGGATGGACTTCATCAGGTTTTCATCCAGCAGATCTAGAAAGTGGATCATTCTGCGTCTCCATTGTTGGTACTCGCCCATCACCAGGACGGGAGGACGAGTCTCGGATCCGATTCCGAGGATTTCCTTCGACATTTCTCTCTAACAGATAAGACCTCCTTAAATGACTCACTTGGCTTTAAAAAGAAAAAGGTTTTTAAAAAAAACAGATATTTTGAGCGCCTCGGGACACAGATAGCGTTGAGATTTAAAAGGTTTTGAAAAGCAGCTATGTGTCGGATTCGGGGAACAATTTTGCAAGAGTTCCGGCTCGAAGAGGCGAAATCCGATCTGGAAACTGAAGTTTTCCGAATCGGATTTGGCTCAAAATGCTGGGTGCGGAAAAGACTCTTTTCCGATTCGGAAAATACTGTTTTCCGATTCGGAAAAGGTGGAGTTCGGAAAATGCACACAAGGTTCGGAAAATGATATTTTCAGGAGTAAAACCCCAAATCAGAGGCCTGTTTTCCGATTCGGAAAATGCTATTTCCGATTCAGAAAAGAGGTGTTTTCCGATTCGGAGTATAGTGCAATTTCCGATTCGGAAAATTTGAACTGAAATTTCAGCTCTCGTTTTCCGATTCGGAAAACCTGCACAGGAACTCCGAAAAATCACTGAAAATCCCAAAAAAACACTTAAAAGATAAGTGATAAGACCCCCAATTTGTAGGAAAATCACTAGAAAACAGTGGGGAATCACTTATCACTTATAAAACCCTTTTTAAAACTACTTTTTGGATTAAAAACCCAAAAAGTTTGTAAAAACCCAAAACTTTAAAACCTTAAAAAATCTTTGAAAAACAACACTAAGCCAAGGAATCAAAAAGGTATGGCTCTGATACCAATTGTTGTCCCACAAATTCAATAAAACCAAGAGAAAAGGAAGGAAATCACAATCAAGATGATGATAAAAAGCTTCAAAGCAACAATGGAGAAAAATGCCCAAAATGGTATAATGATTTCCAACAATAAAACCCTAAACATCCTTTACCTTTTATATGTAAGAGGAAGTTACACAAAATGTCAATAAAGGCCCCCGAGGTTCCAAACCTCAAACAGGGGCACTAACAAAGTTAAATGTTTACAAATAAAGGAAACTGAACTAGAAAGCTTGTTAAAGATAGTGTCTTTCTGATTCTTCACAACACAAGAGGTCCTACACAGCTGAACTGAATATGGGGAACAAGAACAAGATCAAGGATGTCTTGATGGTGAAAGACGGAGGGGTGAAAAAGAAAAATGGGCATGCTAGCACCAGCAAAGGAAAGGGACCAGTCCAGGTCATCCAGAGTGCACCCAAGAAAGGCAAAGGCAAGGGCAAGGGCAAGAAGGTTAAGCCAAATAAAGCTAGGACCGAGAACCGCTGCTTCACATGCAATGAGGTCGGTCACTGGAGGCAAAACTGCCCTAAGCGTCATGAAGCAGGTATGTAAACCTCAGAAATTTATGATTGCTTTAATTTGTCACTTCTTAATTGTTGGTTTACAAGTATACTGATACCTAGAGCAAATGACTATTGCAGGAGGTCAGAAGTGAAGTGCCCAGAAGTTGCTGAGGATCTTAAGTACAAGTTAATTTCGATATAAGTCAAGACTTTTTGAATTTATGTTTTAAAACAGTTAGTTTTGGATTTATGTTTTAAACAGTTTTTTTTTTTTGGGATAATTATATTTTTGGATTTATAATTTTATGGTTTTATTTTCAAAAGTTATTGTCTTGACATTGAAATATCTGATTGTGCTTAGTATTCTTAAATCCGTATGATCCTAGTTGTTGCCTGTTATAGTTACTTCAAAAATCTATTAAATTGAAGTAATTTGTATAAAAACTATCAAAACACACGAAATTCTACAGGAATGTGTTTTGAGAATAAAACATTTATGAATAATAGTTTTGTGATCAAATTTTATTAACTCAGATGGCGTTAATAACAGTATTTATAAAACTAGAAAGATTCCAAGTTCTGGAATTAGGATTTAATCAAATCCAGTTAAGTTTTATTGACTAATCAAGTTTGATCAAGTTTTATTATTCAAATGTTTTAAAAGGAGAATTTAGGATATTAACTCAGATGGCGTTAATAACAGTATTTGTAAAACTAGAAAGATTCCAAGTTTTGGAATTAGGATTTAATCGAATCCAGTTAAGTTTTATAAAAGAAATTCTCAAAGTTTATTACTTAAAATAGAATTAACAAATCAAAGTTTTGACTAAGTCAATGGTAAATTTTGAGTAATAGTTAGTTTCTATATAAGTAAGTGGGAGCCCAATTTATTCTCTATCTAGTCTAAGATAAAGAATAAAAGATACAATTATTGATTCGATATATCTCGGAATTCATAATCCAGATAGGATAAGAATTCATAAGATATAATTTACCTTTCTAGTCAAAAGGATAAAAGTTTCAGGACCCTTGAAACAAAGTAAAGTCATAATTGACTTTAAAATCAATAATAAAAGTGTTGGATTAAATGTAGAATTCCAGTAGATTTGCCAGCATTGCAAATGGAACCTGATTTCAGGTAGAAATCATTCATCTACACAGCAACTAAGGAAAGTTGTAGTTTTACATATTCAGGAACTGGAAGTTAGTCCAGGTCTCCGAGTTCATGGAATATGATAAAAGTGTAGTTATTGTTTTAAGAGGTGTTTGCAAAACAATAATTAGCAGATACAAGTAGATCGTATAAACAGACTTGTATTATTTGGTTATCACTTTGATTAAAATGGTAAACTTTAATCAAAGGGTTTAAACTAAAGATAGGTGATACTTTATTTTAGACCAGTATTTAACAAATGTTAAATGGATATGATGAAAGTTATTAAAGAAAAGACATTCAATCTTGTTATTATTACAGCGTGTAATATGGACTATACAAAATTGATTTCTTTATCACTTTTACAATTTTGCATGTTTTAATATATCCAGGAATGAAACTAGTTTCCAGTTTTCATTCAATACCTATCCGTGACAACTTATCATTGTGGGAACATGATAAGGTGTTAAAGTCATTGTGAACTTTTAGGTAGTTATGATCAGTTGCTGAATAACAGCTACAAGTGTTGTAGACTAAAAGTTGCACAGATATTTGATAGAGTAGCAAATATTGGACGTGATCCGCAGTTGAGATTACTTCTTGGAATCAGTCATAAGTAAGTCTCACAATGGTTGTCCCTATTACCTGAGGTATCTGATTTAGTATCATGAGGACCACTGAATACTTAGTGCACTCAACCGCTACACCATAACAGGGTGGCTATAAAGGGCGTAACTAGATTCAGCAGAAGCCGTGGTGTTAAAGGCAGATATGCAAGATGGGATTTGCACCTCTTCTCTGAAGAGAGATATTTCTGGGCCCATCTTGACTGACTGAGTATACTGATGTAGTGCATGGCCATGCCCAAACGAACTGATTAGTTCTTTGTCGTTTACCTATCAGTAAAAGTCGGATAGTCAAGAAAACAAAATCTTGAGTATTTAGAGTTGACACTTTCCAAGCTCATACTCACAGATGAAATATCGCGATGCAAACGGAAAAGCCAAGATATACCCAATCAATGAACAGTAGTTTCATAGATACTATTTCCTTACGGAATGTTTATATCACCAGTCTGGGTATAAGAGTTCTTGTAACCTGGTCAGCCTAAGTGCCTGTCTAGGGGCCTCCTTAGGTCAGTGTAATCAAAGGCGGTATTGCCAACTTGCACAAGTGGGAGTCTGTTAGGGATTATGTGCAGAGTTGACAAACCAAGTAATTACACATCCAATGTTACAAGACACTTGAGGGTCACACCTGTGAGGACCTATAAATCGAATAAGTTAAATGAAACCCGGAAATGGGAAGTTAGGATTTATAATAGTGAATTATAAATCAGTTGGGTAATTTCAGTCAGAAATCCCAAAGTTGGAGGGTTATTAATTAATTAGAACATTATATATTTATTAGATAAAATAAATATATAATAGTTAATTAATAAGTAATATATATATTAGATAAATATATATATATATATAATTATCATAGGCAAATTCTTTTCCAGTAATTAAAGAGGGAAAAGATTTGAGATAATTATAATATGGAAACTGGATTCTATTCAAACTGTATTTTTCCTCCATATAAATAAGGCTTATGGGTTAAGGAAAAAGCTAAGCTTTCAATCAACTAAAAATCCAGTTCCAGTTTCCTCTCTCCCTCTCTCTCTTCCCAAATCGGCGCCGCCACCGCCCTCCTTCCGGTCAAATTCCAGTTTTTGGTTTTTCAACTTTCGGGTTTCAGTTCTACTAGAGGAACATTCGTTGGTCGATCACCGGTGGACTAAATCTCAAGCAATCCAGGTAACTGATCTAAAACTATTAGAATTAATTGAACTAGAAACGATTAAAGATCAATAAGTGTTTAAGGGTTTTTGCTTTATCGCTTCCGCTTGATAAGATCAAATCAGTGTGTTTTTGATCGTATGGGTTTTATCAGTTTGATTGTTAAACCTATGAGATTTATCAAACCAGTGAGGTTCGTTAGATCTGTGTTAAACCTCGAGTTAGTTTGATCCGATGATACCCATAAAAACCCAACATAAATTCCTTCCAACTTCAAAGGCTTCGTCGAGATCAGCAAGCTGCTCCTCTGATCTGCAAAATTTTAGCTAAACTACCTCTTTGTTTACCAACTCTCTAATGTACTGGAAGCATACGTCAATATGCTTTGTTATATGATGCATTACCGGGTTCTTTGACAACTTTATGGTTGAACTGTTGTCACAAATAATCTCCACAGTTCCAACTTTTTCTTCAAGTTCTTCAAGCAAACCTTTTAGCCATACGCAATGGCACACACACACTGTGGCTGCTACGTATTCTGCTTAAGTTGTTGACAGCGTGACTACTTCTTGCTTACGAGAGCTCCAACATATTGCAGTTCCGTTAAATAGACAAACATATCCGGAGGTGCTTCTCCGATCTTCTAGATCAGGCGCATAGTTGCTGTCAGTGAACACCCTTAACTTCTGACTTTTATCCTTCTTGTAACACAACCCATGATTTAACGTTCCTTTTATGTACCTTAGTACCCGCTTTGCCACCGCCATGTGTTCTTCGTTAGGTTTACCCATAAGCCTTGATAACAAGCTAACCACATACATCAAATCTGGACGTGTCACTGTTAAATACATGAGGCTTCCTATGAGACTCATATACTTGGTGTTGTTCACGTCCTTCCCTGATGTGAGCTTCATAAGGTTGGTACCCGGAAGAATTGGATTCTTCACATCGTTTGCTTCCCACATCTCGAACCGTCTTAAGACCTCATTTGCATACTGTGATTGACACAGTGATATTCCTTCTGAATTCTGGCTTACTTCCACACCAAGAAAGAATTTCATCTTCCCTAAATCAGTCCTTTCAAATTCAAGTTGCATAGACCTTTTATAGGACTCACACATCACAGGATCATTTCCAGCATAGATCAAATCATCTACGTATAAGCTGACAAAGATGATTTTATTTCATACCTTCTTTACAAATAGCGTGTGATCATGAGCGCTCTTCTTGAACCCTTCATGTATGAAATATCCTTCAATCCGATTAAACCAAGCTCGAGGAGCTTGTTTTAATCTATACAATGCATGTTTTAACCTGTACACCTTAGCTTCATCTCCTTTCTTTATGAACCCTTCCGGTTGAGCGACGTGCACCACTTCCTTGAGCTCACCGTTCAAGAACGCGCTTTTGACATCTAATTGGTACACCGTCCAATTTCTTTGTGCAACCACTGCTATTAAGGTTCTGATAGTGTCCCACCGTGCTACTGGGGCAGATACCTCGTTATAATCCACTCCTTCCCGTTGGCATAACCTTTGACTACTAATCCCGCCTTGTACTTGTCAACCTTCCCAAGTTCGTTCAGCTTCGTCTTGAACAACCATTTTACTGCTATAGGTATTACTGCAGCTGGAAGATCGACCAATTCCCAAGTATGATTCTTTTCTATAGCAGTCATTTCGGCATTCATTGCTTGAACCCATTTTTAATCTTTGCATGCTTCTTCAGAGGTCATTGGGTCGTCCATTGCACTATACATTGCAAAATCAGCTTCATCTTCAAAAAGTGGGTCTTGATCTGTACAATAGTCATCCATCCACGCAGGTGGTCTGTCTGTGCGAGTGGATGGTTCCAGTTGAGTAACCGGCACACTTTGATCCTGTAAATTTCCTGTGGTGGCCATGACTGGACTGTTAGGAACATTTTCAGTGCTTTGAGTTTGTGAGTTACCTCGAGCTGGTGAGCGTGCTTCATTCAGACTTTATCATGCCTACACTAGTTATCAAGAACTTAAATCTCCCCACATCAAATGCTTTTGTGAACAGATCTGCATATTGATAATCAGTGTGCACTTTTAACACCTGGATGAGTTTCTTTTCATTTGAGTCCCGAATGAAATGATACTTGATCTCTATGTGTTTGGTTTTGGAATGCTTGACAGGATTGTTAACAATGCTAATAGCACTGTTATTATCAATATAAACAGGAGTGTTAAGAAAAGTAATACCATAGTCTAACATCTGATTTTGAATCCAAAGAACCTGTGAACAGCATTGTGCAGCTACTACATATTCTGCTTGTGCTGTTGATGTTGAGACTGTGGTATGCTTCTTACATTGCCATGACACCAATCTTGCACACAAAAACTGACATCCACTGAAGTGGATTTTCTATCCAAGCTTACACCTCCATAATCACTATCAGTGTAGGCCAATAACTCAAAAGGAGACTCATATGGATACCAAAGACCTAATCTAGGTTGTCCCTTTAGATATCTAAAAATCCTCTTAACTGCTTGAAGATGAGAATCCTTTGGCCTAACTTGAAATCTTGCATACACACATACAACAAACATAATATCTTGCCTGGAGGCTGTGAGTTGCTTGTGTGTCTCCATTGGTGTTGAAGCTGATTTGGAATCAAGAAAACCAAACTTTATGAGCATATCTTTGACATACTTGGATTGATTTATGAGTATCCCATCTTCCTTCTGTTTGACTTGCAATCCAAGGAAAAATGTCAATTCACCCATAGAGCTTAATTTGAGCTTCTTGTGCATCAATGCCTCAAACTCCTTACACATCTCTTCCTTGGTGGAACCAAAGATGATGTCATCAACATAGATTTGAACCAAAAGCAAATATGTGCCATCTTTCTTTATGAACAGGGTCTTGTCAATCACTCCTCTTTCAAACTAATTCTCCAAAAGATAGGTAGACAGTGTGTCATACCAAGCTCTTGGTGCTTGATGTAGACCATACAATGCTTTTCTTAGCTTGTATACCTTGTCTGGAAACTTTGGATCTTCAAATCCTGGAGGCTGACACACATATACCTCCTCTTCAATCTTTCCATACAGAAATGCACTTTTCACATCCATCTGAAGTACCTTGAACTGTTTGTGTGAAGCAAAAGATAAGAATAGTCTTATTGCTTCAATTCCTGCAACAGGGGCAAATACATCATCATAATCAATTCCTTCTTCTTGAGTATACCCCTGTGCCACCAATCTTGCTTTGTTCTTGATGACAATTCCTCTCTCATCCTTCTTGTTTCTGAAGATCCATTTGGTACCAATTGCCCTATGTCCTCTTGGCAAATCTACCAAATCCCACACATGCTGCAACACAAACTGAAGCAGTTCTTCCTGCATTGCTTCTATCCAACTAGGATCCTTCATTGCATCAAAAACCTTCTTTGGCTTCGTCTGAGATAGAAAACATGAAAACATTCCAGAGTTGGGATTTTGAAAACCCACAGCTTTACTCTGATTTCTTGTGATCATTGGCGATTGAGTATCTCCTATCACCAGACTTGATGGATGATTCTTCTAAGTTCTAGTAAGATGTAGGGGTTCCTCTGAAAGATCCACCCCTAGATTAGACTCATAAATATCATGTTCTTCATGTTGAACTGTGGAATCACTCACATTTGTTTGTGGATCATCCAAATGTGAGACAATTTGATAACACCAAATTTATACATGTTTTGGTTGAGCTTAATTGTATGACTTTACCCCATTTCTCACCCGTTTATGATCATTTCACTCACCAAATGAGCTTATTATTTCTTTATGTAGGATTTGGAGGCCATGGAACGGAAAAGTACGAAACAAGGCGAAAAAACATGAAAAATGTGCAACATCAATCCAGTAGCCATCTGGCGTCCGGGAAGTTCAAGATCTGGCGCCACCAAGTTCGATAAAGATGAAGACCAGGGTTTGACGTAAGTGCTTGGCGCCGCGAAACTAGCAGTCTGGCGATCCCGAAATGGCCCCTGGACGTTTTCTTTTAAATACCAGCCTCCTCCTTCAATTCAGAATATACGGGGATACGAAGCAGAGACGAGAGGAATGATATGGGATAAGGGAAGAATTCTGTTGGAGAAGATATGGGATAGATACGAGTATCTTGGAGATTATTTAGCATAGATTTACTTTCCTTATTGTAATCCGTAACTTGTATAAATAGCTGGTAGAATGTTCTTTGTTGATAACAAGTTTTCATAAGTTTTGTTTAGAATTATAAGCCTCAAGATCATACTTGAATCCCTGCACTAGAGAAGTTGTGCACGTCTGGTTTAAGTCTGTTCAAATCAGATTGGGGCTTTGGTTGTAATCATCAAACTTGTGATTCAATATAAAAGTCTGTTTTACAAATTCATTGTTTCAATACAATCAAAGTGTTATTCCGCAAACTTCTTTGATTTGTGTTTTCTGTTCTTGATATATTGATATATTCGATCCTGTCATTTTCATTCTGATAAAATCGTTTCATTTTTTTTATTCTAATAAAATATTTTCATTTTTAGATGAAAAACACAAATATATAAAACAGTGCTATCAAGAAAACAATTGTATGAAACATTTTTATCAAATTAAACAATTTTATGAGTTTTTTAATTAATTTAACCAATAAACTGACGCTTTGCATGATTTGTATTCTATGAGTGGTTTGCAAATGAACATAAATATATATAGGAGCTTTGTCATTTGAGAACTGCAAAATTTGTGAGATCCGTGGAACTTCTACCTTACGGTTTTGTTTCACATGATTTTTTCTCACATAAGGGTACTATTTAATTTATTTATTAACATATGTTTGTTTGAGAATATGATTATTTACATGTATTTGGTTCACAATGTGAAACTCTTTTATGTGTATTTTTTCTTTCACAATAAACACATAATACAGACGAGAATCACAAGAAGCGGGTGGACGGTGGATTCAGGCAGGTTAAAATGGGTCTCGGGTCTGATTTGAACATCAACCCATCCTGTTTTCAAGTAGCAAACCCACCCGTGGCGGATTTCTTTTCCACGACCAATCCTGGAATTAATGTTAAGATCTGATCGGATGGCCTAGGAAGGGGACAAAAGCACAGAAGAACTCCGACCTGTAATCACACAGCTCTATCATGTATGATGGAGGCGACGCTTTTGTAACGGAAAGGGACGAGGGTAATCCATTAGGGTCGGAATTCCACTTACACCTCTCGAACAAGTGGAATTGGACAAAGATTTCGGAACCTAATCCCCTAGAAGGTTGCGAAGAGGTAGTGTACGAGGTGTAGAATACAAAGTGATAACAAACTGATTCAACTCACCAATTTTGATGATCTTATTCAAGAACAAAGAGGCATTAAATAGCCAAAACATACAACCGGAAAACGAGAAATATTGGAAATTGAAAAACAAATCTTAACAACCCTAAGGAAGCGTTCAAGACCGAGAGACCCGGATCCAAGACGACTAATTATTGACTAATGGCCTGGGCCTTATTCCAAATATCTAAAAACCCAAAATGGACTGACCCAATCTGAAGCAAACAACCCAATAAATTCCTTCCCTTAAACAAGCAAGCATTAAGCTGTTTGTTTAACATTTTGCACCCCGAAGCAAACAACCCAATAAATTCCTTCCAACTTCAAAGGCTTCGTCGAGATCAGCAAGCTGCTCCTCTGATCTGCAAAATTTTAGCTAAAATACCTCTTTGTTTACCAACTCTCTAATGTAATGGAAGCATACGTCAATATGCTTTGTTATTTGATGCATTACCGGGTCCTTTGACAACTTTATGGTTGAACTGTTGTCACAAATAATCTCCACAGTTCCAACTTTTTCTTCATGTTCTTCAAGCAAACCTTTTAGCCATACACAATGGCACACACACACACTGTGGCTGCTACGTATTCTGCTTAAGTTGTTGAATGCGTGACTACTTCTTGCTTACGAGAACTCCAACATATTGCAGTTCCGTTAAACAGACAAACATATCCGGAGGTGCTTCTCCGATCTTCTAGATCAGGCGCATAGTTGCTGTCAGTGAACACCCTTAACTTCTGACTTTTATCCTTCTTGTAACACAACCCATGATTTAACATTCCTTTATGTACCTTAGTACCCGCTTTGCCACCGCCATGTGTTCTTCGTTAGGTTTAGCCATAAGCCTTGATAACAAGCTAACCACATACATCAAATCTGGACGTGTCACTGTTAAATACATGAGGCTTCCTATGAGACTCATATGCTTGGTGTTGTTCACGTCCTTCCCTGATGTGAGCTTCATAAGGTTGGTACCCGAAGAATTGGATTCTTCACATCGTTTGCTTCCCACATCTCGAACCGTCTTAAGACCTCATTTGCATACTGTGATTGACACAGTGATATTCCTTCTGAATTCTGGCTTACTTCCACACCAAGAAAGAATTTCATCTTCCCTAAATCAGTCATTTCAAATTCAAGTTGCATAGACCTTTTATAGGACTCACACATCACAGGATCATTTCCAGCATAGATCAAATCATGTACGTATATGCTGACAAATATGATTTTATTCCACACCTTCTTTACAAATAGCGTGTGATCATGAGCGCTCTTCTTGAACCCTTCATGTATGAAATATCCTTCAATCCGATTAAACCAAGCTCGAGAAGCTTGTTTTAATCCATACAATGCATGTTTTAACCTGTACACCTTAGCTTCATCTCCTTTCTTTATGAACCCTTTCGGTTGAGCGACGTGCACCACTTCCTTGAGCTCACCGTTCAAGAACGCGCTTTTGACATCTAATTGGTACACCGTCCAATTTCTGTGCAACCACTGCTATTAAGGTTCTGATAGTGTCCCACCGTGCTACTGGGGCAGACACCTCGTTATAATCCACTCCTTCCCATTGGCATAACCTTTGACTACTAATCCCGCCTTGTACTTGTCAACCTTCCCAAGTTCGTTCAGCTTCATCTTGAACAACCATTTTACTGCTATAGGTATTACTGCAGCTGGAAGATCGACCAATTCCCAAGTATGATTCTTTTCTATAGCAGTCATTTCGGCATTCATTGCTTGAACCCATTTTTAATCTTTGCATGCTTCTTCATAGGTCATTGGGTCGTCCATTGCACTATACATTGCAAAATCAGCTTCATCTTCAAAAAGTGGGTCTTGATCTGTACAATAGTCATCCATCCACGCAGGTGGTCTGTCTGTGCGAGTGGATGGTTCCAGTTGAGTAATCGGCACACTTTGATCCTGTAAATTTCCTGTGGTGGCCAAGACTAGACTGTTAGGAACATTTTCAGTGCTTTGAGTTTGTGAGTTACCTCGAGCTGGTGAGCGTGCTTCGTCTTCAAAATTCTGTGTTGTGTCGGGCATGTTTAGACATTCATCAGCAGCTTCACTTTCAAGTGTCTTCCTTGAGCCTTTTCATCATCTTCTATGATGAACTCTTCTACTTTCTGATTTTCTTTAGACCAGTCCCAAGTTGCATCCTCATCGAATTTCACATCTCTACTGATCACGACCTTCTTACTTGATGGGTCATACAAGCGATAGGCTTTTGATTCTTGGCTAATACCAAGAAACACGCACTTGTGACTCCTTGCATCCAACTTTGTTCGTAATTGAGCAGGTATATGGACATGCCCTATGCAGCCAAATACTTTAAACTTCTCAACACTTGGTTTTGAGCCTTTCCAGAATTCTTCTGGTACCTTTTCATCAAGGCTCCTGCTCATACACCTATTTAATACATAGCACGCCCACTTTGCTGCTTCTGCCCAAAAATGTTTAGGCATTGATTTTTCAGCTAATAAACATTGAACCATGTTCATTAGGGTCAGATTTCGTCGCTCTGCAACCCATTTTGTTGTGGGGTGTAAGCGGCCGTAAGCTGCCTTTTGATACCTTGAGCTTCACAAAACTCATTAATAACAAATTGATTCAACTCACCAATTTCTGATGATCTTATTCAAGAACAGAGAGGCATTAAATAGCCAAAACTTACAACGGAAAAATGAGAAATACTGGAAATTGAAAAACAAATCTTAACAACCCTAAGGCAGCGTTCAAGACCGAGAGACCCGGATCAAAGACGACTAATTATTGAGTAATTGCCTGGGCCTTATTCCAAATATCTTAAAACCCAAAATGGACTGACCCAATCAGAAGCAAACAGCCCAATACGAGGATCATAATAGTGACCACGTAAACACTATATCCTTTTGCGATTTTGGGAAAAATATTAGGTTTGATATGATAAGTCGGTCGAAGGCGGATATAGAGAGTGTCCGTACCCATTGTTAAGGTGTTATCCATAAACATTAACGGAGTTGAGGGAAGTCTCAAATGTATGGTTAAAGAAATTGGTAGGAGTAAAAAGGCTAACGTGTTTTGCATTCAGGAGACCTACCTACAGTCCCTGGACTCTAGTTGTCTTGGTGAAATTTGGGGAAATGATGATTTTGTGGCCTCGTCGGGAAGATCGGGTAGACTTTGTACTGTCCACCTATCCGGGATCCCTACTATTCTCCAAGAGTCGAAGATGAAAGATTCAAATTTTGTGATGGTGATAGGTCGTTGGATTCCTTGAGATATTTCTTGTCGTTTTGCGAATATTTATGTTCCTAGGACGATCCAAGTAAGGGAGCAACTCTAGAACAAGTTGTGGAATTATCTAGATACCAATCTAGCTAGGAGTTTGTTGGCTGCTATGCGAGCACTTTAATGAGGTTAGGAGACCTGAGGAACGTAGAGGGTCCTCCTTCGTATCGAGAGGGGCAGTTTCATTCAACGACTTTATAGCCACCTCGGGGTCGTTCGAACCCTCCTTAGGGAAAGGAAGTTTACATGGACGAGTTTGGACGGAGACAAAACCAGTAAATTGGATCAATTTCTCTTCTCCCAACGCTTTGCAGTGTGTTAGCCTAACTTGAGTTTTATGGCTATGCATTTGCAAAAAAAGCTTAAACTGGTTAAGGAACATGTAAAAAGCTGAAAACAAAATGAGGTTATGGAAGACTTGGGGTCCGAATGAACCTTAAACTTAAGCTCAACAACGTTGGTATATCGACACACTAGCAATATAGGACCTCAAACAAAAAGAGAAAATCAAATGGACCATGGAAGACGATTGTGGTAATGGGTTTGAGCCCAGAGCACGTAGCTCAGTTGGTAATGGGTGAGAGCATAGTTTGTCAAAATCAAATCGGTCAAGGGTTCGAGCCTAGGGCACCCCCATAGCCACAGAGTCAGGTATGCACCCCCACATATGGAATTGACAAACGATTGTGGGCCGGTTGGAGTTACCGATATCAACCTTTTTTTGTCCAAAAAATGGACAATGGAAGGAAACGAAAATTCCAAAATTTCTTTCACGGCATGGTTAACAACGGACAAAGGAGTAATAAAATTCATGACCTTGTCTCTAATGGAGTCTGGGAAAAGACCCCTACAAAATAAAGAATAAAGTTCTTGACTTCTTCAAATTGAAATATAGAAAAGGTTTATGCTCTTGACTTATATCTATATATGTAATTTAAAATGAATCCAAATACTTTAATCATTTTTTTTCTTCATAAAATCACCTAGGTTATATATTATCTCTTGTCTGTGATCGTTAAGTTTGTTAATGGAAAAAAAATCTTTGGTTTTGAATACATCTTCCAATGTCAACACTCAAGAACCATAAAAGAGTTATCGTTCTAGAATACTATTTCAGAATTCTAATGCTAAACATTAATAAAGTTATATATATGCATATAGAGGGAGGTTTAAACGAGAAACATGTCAATTTAAGAAAATGTGATATAAATCATAAACAACTTTATGCCCAAGATTTTAGACAAACATGATAACCACACATATTAAAATATGCATACATGATGAGGCCATTGTGTTAGTAAGCATACCGTAGGATGAAACACGAAACCTTCAATTGGTAATTGATTTCTCTCTTCTTCCCTTTACCTCTATTATGAGTTGTAATATTTTGTGATGATTGAATTGATGGAATTCAATCTCTTATTTATAGGTGAAGAGAGGACCAATTACCTAAAATACATTGTTGTTTATCTTCCATCAAGATATTCATAATCTTAATTGTATTAGGATTTATCTCCTTACCAAATTAACAATCATTGAATTTGGTATGTTAATAATCAATCAATTTAGTATATTCCAAAAATAAAGATAATTACCATTGACCATATTAAGATACTAAAATATAATTATCTTACAGTCTCCCACTAGTCAAGAGTAATAATCTTTTAACAATTATAATTTGGAATCATAAGGCGCGCATAAATACTAAATTAGTTATTCATAATATCTTCATTAAACAAGTTGTTCATGTAGGTCATAGCGGTTCCATATTATCAGTTTATTCATCAACATGGTTCTTTCCATGTACTATGACGTAACTTATTTAACTAGATCTTTAAGTAGGAGTATACATGATGGTCCAATAAAGTTCTTTTTTCAAGAACAATTTCTGTCAGCAGTTATCCATTCACATAAAGTATACAAAATGGACACAGAACCAAAATTCAGAATTTCAAAATAATAGTTCCACAATTGTTCAATTTAAATATAAGAAACAAGACATGAAACTCAGTAATCAGTAATCCTCACTAGACCCATACTAGGAACATGCTGTTGCAAGGTCTTAGGGGGTAACCCTTTCGTTAGTCCATCTGCAATCATGAGACTTGTACTTATATGCGTGATGAACAATTGCTCTTTCTGAATTGCTTGCTTCACCAATAGATATTTAAGGTCCATGTGTTTTGTTCCTTTGGAATATCTATCGTGTCTTGAGAAAAATACAGCTGCCTTATTATCACAATAAAGATTCAATGGTCCAGAAACAAAATTCAAGTCTCCAAATCTCGATATGAAATTTTGCATCCATAAGCAATGATTCATAGCTTCATGACAAGCTACAATGTCAGGATCGAATTCGTAACAAGAATTAAAACAACTTAGAAACAGAATTAAAGAAGTTGCAGAGAACACTTTAATTGGAAAACGAACAATGAACTCAAATGATCAATTGTATTAATCATAGATTATCAAAAGATTACAACTAAAGCCCCAATCTGCAAGAACAAAAATATCACAGACGAGTAACACTTCTCTATTGCTAGGAAATTTTTGAGGCTCTATTTTTTACCTCTCAACAAACTCTGTGAATCGCTTGTAATCTAAAACAAAAACATATATCTTCTATTTATACAGATTACAGGATAAACATAAGGAAAACAAATCTTCTAAACTAATTCCAAGATATTCGGAATCTTTGCCTTATCGCATCAAACTGAATTCTTTCCTTATCATAACCTTAAAAGCAACATTAACAAGAGAAGCATTAACTGAAACTGGTAAAACTGACTAGCAGCAATAACTCCTTAGCAGCAGTAATCATTACTGCTTCTAGGTCTTCAACAACAACATTAACTTGTTATCAGCAGCAGTAATCATACTTGATCTTTTTCACCAACCCCATTACCACTGCTGCAGCATTATCTACCTTTCAGCAATATTAACAAGCAAATATCCCCACAAACTCCCCCTAACTTAACCATTCATCCCTGAACTATTAAGTTCTCTAATTGTTGCTGAAACTTCAAAACCAAATCAATACCTATCTGAGAATTTTGATGATATGTCATTTTCACTCTGTCCATTCCCTGCAGCCTTTGAGCATCATGTACTTGAGTCCCTTCAACAAAGTAGTACTCCTTATCCATCCTATTGATTGTTAGTGAGTACACACCACATTTCTGGAACAATCTCCATTCACTAATAGTCTCACAAGGCTGATTCATCAAGTTTGCAACCCTTGCAGGTTCAAACAGCCAACATAAACATTCCAATGCACTTCTTATTTTCAGAATTATGGCTTCTTGACTTTCAACCTCCAACATATTTCCATACAAGTGCATACCTTTCTCATACATCTCCCTCAGGATTTCTCTAAAACATACCTTCAAAATATCAGCTAGAATACCTCCCCAACTAGTTTTTCCATCTTCCCTTTCCACTTTGTAGTAGAGTCTTCCATTCAGATCTCTTACATACCATTCCTTTACACTCTTCACAGCACCATCATCTCTACCTACTTCATCTGGATTAAAATCAGCATCAAAATGCATCATTCTTTGATTGATTGTTTCCACAAACTCCTTATCAAGCTCTGTAAGCACAAATTTCTTCTTCGTTATCTTCAAAATGCTAGTATACAGATGATGATCAAAATCATATCTCTTATCTATCAAAAAATAACTGTGCCTACCACTTTTGAAAGAGATAGACACCACTCTGTTCTTCTTGTTAGTAGACCATCCTTCAGTTTCACCTCCTCCAATGCCCTGAGATGGACACTTTTGAAAGAGATAGACACCACTCTGTTAATGGTCACTCTTCTTCTCTGCTTATCTCTGGTTTTCTCAAAATCAAACATGATTTTAAGATCTTCAATCAGCTGAATAATCTCTACCTTCCCTTTAGGATCCTTTACACATCCTATCTCATACATTTTCTTCAAATCTTCTTGATTCAGCTTAGTGAACAATGAATACACAGATCTGTATGACTCTAGCTTTCCACCCTTCCTTTCCACCATCAAAACTATCCCTTAGTTCTGTTCAGCAGAATCCCAATCAAGAATATCTGAATTTGCATAATCATCCACCAACTATTGTTTCTTTGCAGATTTCTTGTGCGCTATTGACTTCTTTCTCTTTGCATCACCAGTTTTCTTTTGCTCAGCTGTTCCAGTTTCAACTTCTTCTTTGCTGGGAGTGTCTCCAACTTGCTTACTTTGCTCTTCTTCAGTCTTTTCTACAGCCATCTCTTCCTCCTTTTTCTTTTCCTTTTCAGCTTCCTTCTCATTCTCAACTTCAACATCTTTAGTCAGAGAAACATTCTCCTCAGGCACAGGTACATCATGCTTTCTTTTGCTCCTCCTTTGCACTAGAGGCACCTCCTCAATCTCTTCTTCTTCCTCTTATTCCAATTCTTTCTTCTACAAAGCATCCCTTTCTTTATTATACCTGTCTTCAAGCTTCTTGTCACTCCACCCAGCATACACAATTTCTGTTCCTCCAACTGCATTGACAAGAAACCTGATTCTGCCCTTTCTTTCCTCAGTTCTTGACATTTGCCTGGTTCTCATAATCACCTTCTTTGTTTAAACCTTCTTGGGCTGAGGCTTAGACTTTGGTTTTGGCTTTGAGGGAGCTTTTTTGACAACAACATGTTCTTCTTCTTGTTGAAGCTTCCTTGCCACCTCTCTTGATGCTTCTTCTTCAGCAGCTACCTTCTTTGCTTTTTTCAATTCCTTAGGAGTCATCATGGAATAAATATCTTTCATAGAAAAAGCTTATTCCACCTCCTTTGGAATTCTTTTGGCACTTTTTTTCTTTGGTTCCTCAATGGCAATACCTTTTCCTTTGTCCTTTACATCCACCTTTGAATTTGAAACAGGGCTTTTCTGAATCTCTCTTTCCTTAATTACTACTCCTTTGGTCTGTAGAATGACCTCAGGAGCAGCTTGAGGTGAATCAACAAGTGCATCTACAGCCACTCTTTCATCCACATTCACTTCTGCTGCAACTTCAGATCTTGTTTCCTTTTCTTCTTCAAAAACTGGTTTCTTCTCAGATATTGCTGCTTTCATAAACTCCTTCTTCACAGATGACTCCCCCTTAACTTTAGATCTCTCCCCCTTTGTGAATGCAACCAGTGTAGTATACCTTCTTTGAAGGGCTGAGATTTGCATATGTTGAGCTGCAATTTTAGCACCTTGAAACTGACATTTCTTATGCACATCTGAAATCAATTGATGCTGTGTTTTGATCATCTTCTCCAAAATCTCCATTCTAGCATTAGTATATGTATGTCTTTGATCATGAGCTTGAAACTGATCATCATGGGCTTGTAAATCTTTGGGTATGGCAGCCAGTGAATCCATCAATTCCTTAAGTGATAATCTACCCTCACCAGGTTTAAAAGTTAAACCCTTCTGTTCTTGATCTTTGAGAATGTTAGTCGAAGTTTTCAGCCTAGCTGAAACACTTCTACTCCCTTGGTTTCTTGGAACCTGGGTCCTCTAGATGATTTCTCATTAAGAGTTGCCGTCGAGGGGTTCTTACCTATGTTCACACTGTCCTGAGGCACACCTTGTGTAACACCAGTAGTGTGAGCCTCACCATCCACATGCCCAATCATATCCTTAGAGGGCACCTTCAATGAATTGGAGTTGGGGACACTCCTTGGGTTTCCCTTTTGGTCCAACTCAAGTGGAGAGTGCTCCACAAGAGGGCTTGAAGGTATAGGTTTCTTGGATCCAGAGGAGGAAGGAGCTCCTTTGGTCCTTCTTTGATACATTTTAAGTGCAGGGGTGGGGGTTTTGTGAACATGACTCAGAGGTGCATTTTGAGAGGTAGGTGTGGCTAGGTCATCATAGGGTGTGCTTGAATGTGTGGGCTGCAAGCCTGATGCTTCACCTGTGGGGGGAATCACACCCATCATTGTAGGGAACAATGGTGTGATTGTAGAGATACCTCCTCTTTTCATGTTAGACTACATTTTGAAAGAGGGGTCATTCATATTATAGGTCTGACTAGAGGTAGGTACATCCGTCAATTCCATGTTAATAACTTCTTGTATAAATCTTGGATACATGTAAAAAGCAGTTGAAGTTGATTTTGGATCAAGGTTTGAAACAAGATTTTCAAAAATCATGTTGGAAAAGTTAAATCTTTTGGATGTGGCTAAGGAGACCAAAGCAGATGCAATAATACTACCAAACTCACTCCATCCAGAGGTTTTCCTTGAAAAACAATGCAATAGAATATGAAATAGAAACTTCCATTGATGACCAAACTGGTTCTTTTTGATTTTCAAAGAGGTCAGGGAGCCTTCATATCCCATTTGTGCTAAAGCAGGAAAAATATCAGTGGTAGGGATAGAAATCTCACCTTATTCGTCATCCAAATGCAAACACCTTCGAATTGTTGACTCAGTTACAGACAGAGGTCTGTTCTGAATAGTGGTATGAATGGTTTTCATCGAATTCTCCATTTCTACATGAGCATTCCTCCAGAAATCTCTCTGATGATCAATGTAAATCTTTGGATCAAGAAGAATGGCATGAGCGAGTGTCGATGATCGAAGAAAGTCCACTATATCATTGAATCCCTCTGATTTCTTTCCTTTGGTAAGAAATCCAACTTTGTTGTGCTCCTCGTGAAATCGCAAGTCATCCTTGATCAGAAAAAGATGATTAATCAAACAGATTAGATCAAAATCACAAGAAATTTGAGAAATCGAACAGGAAATTGCACGAAATCGCCTTAGAATCGCAAAGGGTTTTTGAGTTAGGGTTTTGAAAATAACCATTGTGAAAAAGGCAGTGATGAAGGGGATATTTATACATTCTCAAAGTAGTTAAAAGCAGCAATAATTGAATCAGCAGCAATAACTAGAGAGAAGTAGTAACCACAAACCCTAGACAAAAGCAACAGTAATCGAGACTAGCAGCAATAATGACACTAGCGACACTAATGATTCCAGCAACAGTAATGGAACGTGCTACACTAAGGACACTAGAAGTAGTAACTGACAAGAAGCAACAGTAATGATACAAGCAGTAATAATGCAAGCAACAATAACTAAAGCAACAGTAATAACCCCCTTTATCCCTATGAGCGGCAATATCACCCGCTTATTAACAAGAACAACCCACAACAACAATAAGTCCCGATTAGCAACAATAACTTCCTTAAGCAACATTATCAGCACCCCACAGCAGTAACTTTACTTAGCGAAAGTAACACTACTCAGCAGCAGTATCTTCACCTAGCGATAGAAACACCACTTAGCAGCAGTATCTTCACTTAGCAGCAGTAACTTTACTTAGCAACAATAACGACCGTTTTGCGATGATGAGCACTGAAAACACTTAACAAACACATTAAATGCACCCTGAGGTATAAATACACATAAGATACAAGATATTTACATAAGAAAGATAAAGAAGCTTCATTCAGAGTTTATCATGACTACACTAGTTATCAAGAACTTAAATCTCCCCACATCAAATGCTTTTGTGAACAGATCTGCATATTGATAATCAGTATGCACTTTTAACACCTGGATGAGTTTCTTTTCATTTGAGTCCTGAATGAAATGATACTTGATCTCTATGTGTTTGGTTTTGGAATGCTTGACAGGATTGTTAACAATGCTAATAGCACTGTTATTATCAATATAAACAGGAGTGTTAAGAAAAGTAATACCATAGTCTAACATCTGATTTTGAATCCAAAGAACCTGTGAACAGCATTGTGCAGCTACTACATATTTTTCTTATGCTGTTGATGTTGAGACTGTGGTATGCTTCTTACATTGCCATGACACCAATCTTGCACACAAAAACTGACATCCACTGAAGTGGATTTTGTATCCAAGCTTACACCTCCATAATCACTATCAGTGTAGGCCAATAACTCAAAAGGAGACTCATATGGATACCAAAGACCTAATCTGGGTTGTCCCTTTAGATATCTAAAAATCCTCTTAACTGCTTGAAGATGAGAATCCTTTGGCCTAACTTGAAATCTTGCATACACACATACAGCAAACATAATATCTTGCCTAGAGGCTGTGAGTTGCTTGTGTGTCTCCATTGGTGTTGAAGCTGATTTGGAATCAAGAAAACCAAACTTTATGAGCATATCTTTGACATACTTGGATTGATTTATGAGTATCCCATCTTCCTTCTGTTTGACTTGCAATCCAAGGAAAAATGTCAATTCTCCCATAGAGCTTAATTTGAACTTCTTGTGCATCAATGCCTCAAACTCCTTACACATCTCTTCATTAGTGGAACCAAAGATGATGTCATCAACATAGATTTGAACCAAAAGCAAATATGTGCCATCTTTCTTTATGAACAGGGTCTTGTCAATCACTCCTCTTTCAAACTGATTCTCCAAAAGATAGGTAGACAGTGTGTCATACCAAGCTCTTGGTGCTTGATGTAGACCATACAATGATTTTCTTAGCTTGTATACCTTGTCTGGAAACTTTGGATCTTCAAATCCTGGAGGCTGACACACATATACCTCCTCTTCAATCTTTCCATACAGAAATGCACTTTTCACATCCATCTGAAGTACCTTGAACTGTTTATGTGAAGCAAAAGATAAGAATAGTCTTATTGCTTCAATTCCTGCAACAGGGGCAAATACATCATCATAATCAATTCCTTCTTCTTGAGTATACCCCTGTGCCACCAATCTTGCTTTGTTCTTGATGACAATTCCTCTCTCATCCTTCTTGTTTCTGAAGATCCATTTGGTACCAATTGCCCTATGTCCTCTTGGCAAATCTACCAAATCCCACACATGCTGCAACACAAACTGAAGCAGTTCTTCCTGCATTGCTTCTATCTAACTAGGATCCTTCATTGCATCAAAAACCTTCTTTGGCTTAGTCTGAGATAGAAAACATGAACACATTCCAGAGTTGGGATTTTGAAAACCCACAGCTTTACTCTGATTTCTTGTGATCATTGGCGATTGAATATCTCCTATCAACAGACTTGATGGATGATTCTTCTAAGTTCTAGTAAGATGTAGGGGTTCCTCTGAAAGATCCACCCCTAGATTGGACTCATAAATATCATGTTCTTCATGTTGAACTGTGGAATCACTCACATTTGTTTCTGGATCATCCAAATGTTAGACAATTTGATAACACCAAATTTATACATGTTTTGGTTGAGCTTAATTGTATGACTTTACCCCATTTCTCACCCGTTTATGATCATTTCACTCACCAAATGAGCTTATTATTGCTTATGTAGGATTTGGAGGCCGTGGAACTGAAAAGTACGAAACAAGGCGAAAAAACGTGAAAAATGTGCAACATCAATCCAGTAGCCATCTGGCGTCCGCGAAGTTCAAGATCTGGCGCCGCCAAGTTCGATAAAGATGAAGACCAGGGTTTGACGTAAGTGCTTGGCGCCGCGAAACTAGCAGTCTGGCGATCGCGAAATGGCCCCTGGACGTTTTCTTTTAAATACCAGCCTCCTCCTTCAATTCAGAATATACGGGGATACGAAGCAGAGACGAGAGGATCGATATGGGATAAGGGAAGAATTCTGTTGGAGAAGATATGGGATAGATACGAGTATCTTGGAGATTATTTAGCATAGATTTACTTTCCTTATTGTAATCCGTAACTTGTATAAATAGCTGGTAGAATGTTCTTTGTTGATAACAAGTTTTCATAAGTTTTGTTTAGAATTATAAGCCTCAAGATCATACTTGAATCCCTGCACTAGAGAAGTTGTGCACGTCTGGTTTGAGTCTATTCAAATCAGATTGGGGCTTTGGTTGTAATCATCAAACTTGTGATTCAATATAAAAGTCTGTTTTACAAATTCATTGTTTCAATACAATCAAAGTGTTATTCCGCAAACTTCTTTGATTTGTGTTTTCTGTTCTTGATATATTGATATATTCGATCCTGTCATTTTCATTCTGATAAAATCGTTTCATTTTTTTTATTCTAATAAAATATTTTCATTTTTAGATGAAAAACACAAATATATAAAACAGTGCTATCAAGAAAACAATTGTATGAAACATTTTTATCAAATTAAACAATTTTATGAGTTTTTTAATTAATTTAACCAATAAACTGACGCTTTGCATGATTTGTATTCTATGAGTGGTTTGCAAATGAACATAAATATATATAGGAGCTTTGTCATTTGAGAACTGTAAAATTTGTGAGATCCGTGGAACTTCTACCTTACGGTTTTGTTTCACATGATTTTTTCTCATATAAGGGTACTATTTAATTTATTTATTAACATATGTTTGTTTGAGAATATGATTATTTACATGTATTTGCTTCACAATGTGAAACTTTTTTATGTGTATTTTTTCTTTCACAATAAACACATAATACAGACGAGAATCACAAGAAGCGGGTGGACGGTGGATTCAGGCAGGGTAAAATGGGTCTCGGGTCTGATTTGAACATCAACCCATCCTGTTTTCAAGTAGCAAACCCACCCGTGGCGGATTTCTTTTCCACGACCAATCCTGGAATTAATGTTAAGATCTGATCGGATGGCCTAGGAAGGGGACAAAAGCACAGAAGAACTCCGACCTGTAATCACACAGCTCTATCATGTATGATGGAGGCGACGCTTTTGTAACGGAAAGGGACGAGGGTAATCCATTAGGGTCGGAATTCCACTTACACCTCTCGAACAAGTGGAATTGGACAAAGATTTCGGAACCTACTCCCCTAGAAGGTTGCGAAGAGGTAGTGTACGAGGTGTAGAATACAAAGTGATAACAAATTGATTCAACTCACCAATTTCTGATGATCTTATTCAAGAACAAAGAGGCATTATATAGCCAAAACATACAACCGGAAAACGAGAAATATTGGAAAGTGAAAAACAAATCTTAACAACCCTAAGGAAGCGTTCAAGACCGAGAGACCCGGATCCAAGACGACTAATTATTGACTAATGGCCTGGGCCTTATTCCAAATATCTAAAAACCCAAAATGGACTGACCCAATCAGAAGCAAACAACCCAATAAATTCCTTCCCTTAAACAAGCAAGCATTAAGCTGTTTGTTTAACATTTTGCACCCCGAAGCAAACAACCCAATAAATTCCTTCCAACTTCAAAGGCTTCGTCGAGATCAGCAAGCTGCTCCTCTGATCTGCAAAACTTTAGCTAAAATACCTCTTTGTTTACCAACTCTCTAATGTAATGGAAGCATACGTCAATATGCTTTGTTATTTGATGCATTACCGGGTTCTTTGACAACTTTATGGTTGAACTGTTGTCACAAATAATCTACATAGTTCCAACTTTTTCTTCATGTTCTTCAAGCAAACCTTTTAGCCATACGCAATGGCACACACACACACTGTGGCTGCTACATATTCTGCTTAAGTTGTTGACAGTGTGACTACTTCTTGCTTACGAGAGCTCCAACATATTGCAGTTCCGTTAAACAGACAAACATATCCGGAGGTGCTTCTCCGATCTTCTAGATCAGGCGCATAGTTGCTGTCAGTAACACCCTTAACTTCTGACTTTTATCCTTCTTGTAACACAACCTATGATTTAACGTTCCTTTTATGTACCTTAGTACCCGCTTTGCCACCGCCATGTGTTCTTCGTTAGGTTTAGCCATAAGCCTTGATAACAATCTAACCACATACATCAAATCTGGACGTGTCACTGTTAAATACATGAGGCTTCCTATGAGACTCATATACTTGGTGTTGTTCACGTCCTTCCCTGATGTGAGCTTCATAAGGTTGGTATCCGGAAGAATTGGATTCTTCACATCGTTTGCTTCCCACATCTCGAACCGTCTTAAGACCTCATTTGCATACCGTGATTGACACAGTGATATTCCTTCTGAATTCTGGCTTACTTCCACACCAAGAAAGAATTTCATCTTCCCTAAATCAGTCATTTCAAATTCAAGTTGCATAGACCTTTTATAGGACTCACACATCACAGGATCATTTCCAGCATAGATCAAATCATCTACGTATAAGCTGACAAAGATGATTTTATTTCATACCTTCTTTACAAATAGCGTGTGATCATGAGCGCTCTTCTTGAACCCTTCATGTATGAAATATCCTTCAATCCGATTAAACCAAGCTCGAGGAGCTTGTTTTAATCCATACAATGCATGTTTTAACCTGTACACCTTAGCTTCATCTCCTTTCTTTATGAACCCTTTCGGTTGAGCGACGTGCACCACTTCCTTGAGCTCACCGTTCAAGAACGCGCTTTTGACATCTAATTGGTACACCGTCCAATTTCTTTGTGCAACCACTGCTATTAAGGTTCTCATAGTGTCTGTTTGTGTAAAAATTTGCTTAAGTTATTATCGTAAGATGTCGTGAGGCAAAATCGTCAAAAGAAAGAACCCTTGTTCGATAAAACGTGCGATAAATGAAAGTAAATAGACAAAAAGATTGATGACGCAGGAAAAACCTCATAATCGAGGAAAAAACCTGCGGCCGACTGAATAGGATAGTCGACGTTGCACTATTGATCACCAATAAGGGGTGATATCCTCGATGTTACAGTTGTATCATACGATTACAATAAGGAAATGAATGCTATCGAATGTAAATACAGAGAATAATATTAGTATTGCTCTTTTTCTCTTAGAATCAATCGTCCCGAATATGTTGTCTTGACTCTCTTTTTATAGTTGTCGATCTTGTAACTGTTCATCCATTATTGAGCAATAAATGCAACGGATATAACTGAAGCTGGTTTCATGATCGTAACGTCCAAGTTCTTAAAGACGAGCGTATCTTGTTCAAACGGTCATATCGGGTTTGATAGGCGATGACTATGCTTCGAGGTTATCTTGGATAAGTTTTCCTGCAATAAGAGCAAACTTGAACATGTATATCGTTAGTTCAATCGTATGATCATATGATGATATCGCACGATTTACTTCTTTTTATCTTCGATGATCACTTGTCTTTGTTTGATGGTAGTTATATCTTTATCCCAGGACCTTATCTTAATAAAGGAATATCATCCTGGAAGATATCTTATCATTCGATCGTTCGATGATAAAATTTCACCTAAACAGTTTGCCCCCAAGATTTAGAAAATATGTTACAGATTTTCTGAATCTTACGTGTGCAAAATCAAATCGTTAGTACATTAATTTTATCGTGATCAATTTGTCGAATATGAACGGTTTCCTGAGTTAACGGCGTCATAACTTGGTTATCGGCTAGCTGTCAACACAACGGTTATATGGGACAGGTGTCAATGCTCGATTCGACCTCAATTACTTGGGGAAGAGTTTAATTTGTATAAAAGATTGATTTTCGGCCATAATTATCACAAAATCTTTACCAATTCGAATTCAAATTCCAACCGAATCCTTACAATCTTTAAGAAGATTTACTCCCAATTCGCCTATAAGGTATCTTTCTCTTCCTTGTTTCAATTCAGTTCATGCGTTTGAAAGTTAGGGCTGAGAAGAATCCTAGGAACTTCGATTTGTTGCGTTTCGACAGATTACATAGAAGTTTAGATCGTCTAAGTTTTAGAGAAATCATGGTGGTTAAGAGTACAATCCAGGGAGCAGCCGATCTTATTCATCTTAGGAAACTTGCTAGGATGCCTAAGGATGCCATAATTAAATCACCTGGCGAAGTTAGACCCGCCGACGCTCCGGCAGGCTTCTTCGCTTTATTCGAATACCCCTTTAAGATTGGGTTCACCTGGCCCTACAGTCCTCTATCTCGTGCGTTCATGACACGATTTAGTCTCTCTCCTAGACAGCTCATGCCCCAATTCTGGAGGGTCATGAGCGTTATCGAACGTGTGACTGAAAACTGGGGTAGAGCCCCTTTCACCGTTGATGATCTTCTTACGGCGTACACCGTGAAGGTCTCTGATTACGATAGGTATGGGATTTATCCCAAGGGTAGGGGTGATGCCATGTTAGTACATGGTACCCAAGCGTTTGATCGAGGGTGGAAAGCTCGATACGCGTTCGTACGATCCTCGTCGGTCTTGGAGGAGGGTGGATGGGTGGCTCCAGAATGGAACTCACTAGGTATAGGATGTTTTATGTATTTTGCTTTGTTCGATCTTATTGCATAATCTCTTATCATGTGTTTCTTTTGCAGAGATCGAGTTTACTTTCGAGGAATCTACTGAGGCTGTTAATCGTTTCTTGGAATACGGCGTACAAGAAAGATCGTACGCCAAATCGAAGGGGAAGGGTCCAAGAGAGGATAGCGACGAAGAGCTTGAAGTTCAGGTGTTGAACGAAGAAGAAGAAGTAGAAGAAATAGAAGAAGAAGAGATGGAAGGTAAATCGTACGATGAGTTTTACCTTTTTTTTTATCTTACGTTTTCTTAAGTTTGTCGTGCGATATTAACGTGCGTTTCTTGTTTTTTTTTTCAGGTCAAAAGAAGCCTTCGAAGAAGATGGCCAATATGGCGGCGGCCAAGAGGGCTCTAGAGAAGAAGAAGGGAGTTAGTGGTATGGAGCCACAACTCAAGAAGACGAGGTCTTCTTTGGGTGCTTCGATCTCATCGAAGGATGCCGCACGACAGGCGGACGATGTGGTTGATGCGACCCCAATTCACAGCGCTCCTCCTCCTACGATGTCTCCTACGATGTCAAAGGAGAAGAGAATTCCAGCCAAGCCTTCGAAGGGGAAGGAGGGTGAGACGTCGATCCGCATATCCTTGCCCTCGAACTTCCTTGATGGTGACGTCATCAACCAAGATGATCTTTTCCCTGCCATCGAACAGTACCTACTTCCTTCACAGAAGGCTCACATGGATGCACGTCGGATCGGCGAGCTCGATGCTGGTGCAGTTGGATATTCTTTCATGGTAAGCTTTCTTTTATCTTACGATGTTTTATCTTGCGTTTTTGTAATCGTATGTTCTAACCATCTTATGTCTATGTAGGCTTTCCATGCGTGTCTCGGTCTTCACCAAAGATTGGAGACCGTTCAGAGGGACATGAAGATGAAGATGTCTAGCGAAAGGGCTGCGGTGAATGAGGCTAAGAAGGCAAAGGAGAAGATGGCAAAGATGGAGGCTGAGTTCGATGTTAAACAAGTCAAGTTGGATGATCTGGAGGCCAGGTTGGAGGATGCTGAGCACTTGGAATCTGAGCAACGTGCAAGGTTAGTTGCCTCCAACAATCGTGCGATGAAGCTGGAGGAAGAGCTCCAAGCTCTTCGAGGGGAATATGCTGATCGTGAGAAGGCATCCTCCTCTGAGATCCAGGATCTCAAGGATGAGATGGCTTTAACAAGGATGGTGGCCCGTGCAGCCGTTATACGCCAACTTGTTGGTGGCACGCAAACCATCGAATCACTCAAAGGGGAGTTGGAGGCCTATCGCGAGTTGATGGGATCGGATGAGCTCCTGGATGCTGATGATGCCAAGGATGCTGATGAAGAAGAGGAGGGTGCTGAAAAGAGCAAGGAGGCTGAAGTCGCGATGATCGAGGAGGAGGATAAAAATGAAGATGCCTCTGGATCCGGCATCGTGGACAAGGCTACTGAAGACGTTCCTCCTCTTATCGTAGAAGCTAGTGTAGGTGAAGGTGTTGGCGTAGAGGCCACCCCTGAAGTTTAAATTATCATTCGATGTAATCGTAGTACTTTAAGTACCTTTTTAATGAAATTATCTACTTTTGCAATCATGCGATGTTGACTTAGTACTTTATTTTTGTCTTGAGTACTTTTAGCAAATAGATAATCGTGCGTTTTAGCTTGCTATGTTCGTTGTATGCTTAAGGCTTTAATGATCGTGCGTTTTTTACTTGCGATTTTTATCGTGCGTCTAAGGCATTTAAATTTTATAGAAACGTTTCTGTTTAATCATTCGTTCAGCGTTTTGACTTGCGCCCTTGCGAACGTGTTAAGTTTGATGCATCTTTTAAATTTCATGCGTTTTAAGCATTATCTTTTATCGGGCGTTACTTGCCGTAGATCGTGCGATGTCCGCAATACTCGTGCGATGTCTTGTGATAATCATGCGATGTCTTGCGATAATCGTGCGTTACCTGCGAATAAAATTGGCTAAGGGGTGGCCGTTGGATTGACCAACGGCGCTCCGATGCCTAAGTCAGTAATCGTTTGATAGAATAATAGTTAAAAAATAAAAAAAGGGTTTTAGAAGTAATACCTCTTTAGATGAGTTGCATTCCAACTACGGGGGATTTCATTACCTTCGATGGTTGAAATTCTGTAAGCACCTTTCCCAACAATCTTAGTAATGATGTAAGGTCCTTCCTATTTGATGGAAAGTTTTCCAGCATTCGATTCTTGTGTATTTGGAAAGACACGTCGCAGGACATGATCTCCAACTTGAAATATCTTGATCTTCACCTTTTTATTGAAGTAACGTTCGACCATGGCTTTCTGCGACGCCATTTTTTGAAAGGCTTTCTCTCTTAGTTCTTCCAAAGCATCGATATCGTAACACAAGTCTATCGAGTTTTGTTCAATCGTACGATGTCGAGCAACAGGAACTTGTGATTCGATCGGAAGGACTGCTTCACATCCGTATACCAGGGAAAAGGGCGTTTGTCCAGTTGAGGTTCTAGGTGTCGTGCGATTTGCCCATAAAACGGATGGTAACTCTTCGACCCATCGACCCTTTGCAGCTTTCAACCAATTTCGAATGGAATTAATAATATTCTTGTTGCTAGATTCAGCCAAGCCGTTGGATTGTGGATATCTTGGAGTCGATGTGATGAGCTTTATCCCACGTTCATCGCAGAACTTTCGAGTTTTCTCACTTATAAATTGGGACCCATTATCGCACGTTATTTCTGATGGCACTCCAAACCTGTAAATAATGTTAGTTTGGATAAAGGAGATAACCTCTTTATCCCTAACCTGTGAGAAAGCTGCGGCTTCGATCCATTTAGAGAAATAATCGGTGAGAACAAGTAAAAATCCTTTTTGACCTGGAGCAGGTGGCAATTTTCCTACGATGTCCATCCCCCATCGCATGAATGGCCATGGGATTAAGACAGAGTGTAGGGGTTCAGAAGGTAGATGTGACGTACCTGAGTGTCTTTGACAAGCATCGCACCTTTGAACATACCTTATCGAGTCCTCTCGAAGAGTAGGCCAATAGTACCCTTGTCTCGAGATTCTGTTAGCAAGGCTTCTGCCCCCAGAATGGTTTCCACATTCTCCATCGTGCATCTCTTGAAGGATTTGACCGATTTGCTGCTTACTTACCACGCATCGTAAGATTAGACCCGTTGTGGATCTTCGATACAGCTGATCATCGAAGATTGTGTATCGAGAGCTTTTAAGTCTGACTTTCCGGGCTTTTAACTTGTCTTCAGGGAGTTGGTCATTCTTGAGGTAGTTCCATATATCAAGCGACCAATCATGGTTTTCTTCGATCATTTGAACTTCTTCGATTGTTGGAGACATAAGATGTATTATCGGAACACTTTCTAGAGTTGGTTCGTTGAATGCGGACCCCAAGTTAGCCAAGGCATCGGCTTGCATATTCAGATCTATTGGGATTTGTTCTATCGAGAATTTATCGAATCGTGCGATCTTATCTTTTGCGATCTTGAGATACGATATCATCTTTGAATCTTTTGCCTGGAATTCGCCATTGATTTGGTTCACAACTAGTAGCGAATCACTTCGTACGTGTAGCCATCGTGCTCCTAAGTTATATGCCATATCCAATCCAGCGATCAAGGCTTCATACTCTGCTTCGTTGTTGGTAGTTTTGAACTCGCATCGTATCGAATATACCATATTGCCCCCATGTGATGATTTCAGGACCACTCCCAAAATTGATCCTCGTGCGTTAGAAGCTCCGTCAACGTGCATGGTCCATGGTTCGTTGTCGTGAATCATCACATTACTGATTTCATCGTACGATGGCTCTTCGATCCCCGGACTGAATTCAGCTATAAAATCTGCTAACGCTTGAGATTTTATCGCTGTTCTTGGTTGATACGTTAGATCGAAGCTGCTAAGATAAATACTCCACTTTGCTAATCGTCCTGTAAGTTCAGGCTTACGAAGTATGATCTTAAGAGGATAGTTAGTAACAACGATTATATGATGCGATTCGAAATAATGCCTTAACTTTTTAGCTGCAGTCACGAGGCCAAGTAAGAGTTTTTCCATAGACGTGTACCTTGTTTCGGCATCGAGGAAAGACTTACTTATATAATAGATAGGTTGCTGTTGTTGGTCACCTTCTCGTACGAGCACTGCACTAACAGCGTTTTTGCTCACAGCGAGGTATAATTGCAAGCTCTCTCCTTCGATTGGTTTCGTCAACAGTGGAGGATTGGACATGTACTTCTTTAAGTTTTGTAGTGCTTCCTCGTGTGCCTCTGTCCAATCGAAGCCTTTGTTCTTTCGAAGCACGTTGTAGAACAAGTGACATTTATCGGATGATCTTGAGATGAATCTATTTAAGGCTGCTACTCGTCCGGTAAGCTTTTGTACTTCTTTCACATTTCTTGGTGATTGAATATCAAGGATTGCCTTGATCTGTTCCGGGCTTGCTTCAATCCCTCGTCGTGTAACCATATATCCAAGGAACTTGCCTGCACGTACTCCGAAGGAGCATTTGGTCGGATTGAGCTTCATCTTGTATTCCCGTAGTATATCGAACGATTGCTTCAAATGTTGAATATGATCGTGCGATCGTTCTGACTTTACGAGCATATCATCGATGTACACTTCCATCGTACGTCCAAGGTGTTCTTTGAACATCTTGTTCACTAATCTCTGATAAGTTGATCCAGCGTTTTTAAGACCAAATGGCATTACTTTATAGCAGTAAATGCCTTTATCAGTCATAAACGCGGTCTTCTCTTGATCGTTCTTGTGCATTAAAATCCGGTTGTATCCTGAATAAGCGTCCATGAATGTCAGTAACTCGTGTCCCGCTGTTGCATCGACCATCGCATCGATGTGTGGCAAAGGAAATGGATCCTTCGGGCAAGCCTTGTTTAAGTCTGTGAAGTCTATACACACACGCCACTTTCCATTCTTCTTTTGTACTACCACCACGTTAGCGAGCCAATCTGGATACTTTACTTCTCGAATCTTCCCAGTTTTGAGTAGATTGTCCACTTCGTCGTTGATTACCTTGTTGTGTTCTGGTGCAAACTTGCGTCTTTTTTGCTTAATGGGTTTAAACGTAGGATCCACGTTCAACTTGTGCGATATGATGTTAAGATCTATCCCCACCATATCCTCGTGTGACCACGCAAAACAGTCCGAATGTTCCTGCAAAAAAGAAATAATACTATTTTTTATATCGGGGATTAGAGTTGCACCTATGAAGACCTTACGATCAGGATGTTTGGGATCTAGCACGACTTCTTCCAACTGAAGATCATCGTACGATCGTACTCCATCCTGGCTCTGTAATTGCTAGATATCGTGTGGTTTGGCCTTCATCGTAATCTTGTAGCACTCCCTTGCGATTTTCTTTTCACTTATGATCTCTTGTACGCCCCATGGAGATGGAAATTTGATCTTCTGGTGGTACGTTGATGGTACGGCCTTCATATCGTGGATCCAAGGTCTTCCGAGTATAGCGTTGTAAGCGGAAGGGCAATCGATGACGTTGAACTTGGTTTGTTTGTTTATGCCTTTAGCGAAGACTGGTAGTATAATCTCTCCGAGCGTATTGGTTGCATCTCCGTTGAATCCGATTAACGTTGTTGTTCGTCGTACAATGTTGGATCGATCGATACCCATGATCTTGAGTGTTTCTGCGAATATCACGTTTGCTGAGCTGCCTCCATCGATCAACACACTTTTGGTTAAACAATTACCAATGGTTAATTGAATGACCAAAGCATCGTGGTGTTTTTGATGAGCGTCTGACATATCTTCGATATCGAACGATATCTTCGTTGCATCGAGTTCTTTATCATCTGTAGATCTGGATTCACTTGGGATTGGATGTCCTTCGGGCCCTTCACTTGCGTGCCTTTTTGCTGCGGAATAGGTAAGACCACACACGTCTGATCCTCCTGTAATACAATTTACCACCTTCGTTGGAACGGGTGATGTTGGTCTTTTCGAGCTATCGTCGAGAAGATTTTTAAGATGTCCGTTCGATTTGAGGTATGCGATCTCCTTCTTCAAGCTAATACAATCATCTGTATTGTGTCCGTGGTCGTTGTGGAAGTCACACCATTTTGTTTGGTCTTTGTCCTTGCTAGGATTTTCTGGTTTCTTGGGCCATCGTACGTTAACTTCCAAATTCCGTAGAGAATCCACCAAGTCTTTCGTCGTACCTGCAAAATGGTAAGTTGACTAATCTGGATATCTTACTTTACCTGTACCTTGGTTCGAACGTTTATTCTGATCGCGTCGGGAATTATCAATCTTGTTTACTCGTTTAGGTTTGAAATCGTGTTTCTGCGCTCCAAGATTTTTCTTATCGTTCGAGTGTTTACGTCGGAAGATTGCGTCATCTTCGATCCTCATGTGGGTCAACGTACGAGCTCGTACATCATCGAAGTTTTCTGGTGGATACTTCGTTAGATCTGTGTATAACTCCGAGGATGTATCTAACCCACATTTGTATGCTTCGATCGCCGTCCGCACATCGCAGTTCTTAACTTCGATCATTTCTGCATTGAATCTGTTAAAATAATCACGAATGGTTTCACCTGTTTTTTGCACAACATAGTATAGATCGCTTGTTTGTTTCTCCATCTTGCGACTACTTGCAAACTGCCGAGTAAACTGGTTTACTAATTCAGACCACGATGCGATGCTTTTGGGTTTCAAATTGATTAACCATTGCAACGCAGCTCCGGTAAGTGTTGATCCAAAGCCTTTGCACATACAAATTTCTTGAAACTGGGTCGGAATAGGAATTGTCCACACTAGTGGCTTGTATTGTGCGATGTGTTCCACAGGATCAGAGATTCCAGAGTATTTTGGTGTGAAGGTTGGGATATTATATTTTTTGGGAATATCAACGAGAGCAATCTCATCGATATAGGGCGAGGCTTGGAATCCAGTTTTAGGTTCAACTTCGATGGGTACGGCAGCTCCAGGAAGTTTGGTTAACAATGCGAGCATTGCTTTGTTTTGTTCTTCTAGCATTTTCAATCAAACATCCACGATATCAGTGATAGGTGGATTACTGGAGGTTCCTGGAACGTTCGATAGGTTTGGAATATGAGTTATGGGGGTAGCTGCGGTGGGAACGTGCGATATAGGTTCTGGAAAAGGTACAAAGGGACGAGGCCCTGCTTGAGGTTGGTTGTAAGTGAACGTGGTTGTTCCTGGGTAAGGACCTGATGGTAATGGAGGGAAGATAGGACGCTGGTTGTTGGCTGGAGGTGGTGGTGGTAAGCTAACTTGTGACACTTGCGGTGGGATAAAAGGTTGTGATATTTGTGGCTGGACAAATGGTTGTTGAGGAACATGGGGTTGATTTTGAGGGAAGAATGGCCTCGGTTGATGAATGGAAACTGGAATGTGAGAAGTTTGTGGATTCGATGCTCTCAATCTAGACAGTTCGCCATTCATTTGTAAATTCTGCTCATTCAACCATTGGATTTGTTCTTGTGCTGCTGCCAATTGTTGTTGCAAGGTAGGTTGGGAACCGTTCGACATTTTCCTGCACTTCGTTCACAAAGAAGCTCGAAGAAATAGGTTAGCAAGCTGACGCCTTATCGAATAAGATTTTCTCAAAACGGGCCCCACGGTGGGCGCCAAACTGTTTGTGTAAAAATTTGCTTAAGTTATTATCGTAAGATGTCGTGAGGCAAAATCGTCAAAAGAAATAACCCTTGTTCGATAAAACGTGCGATAAATGAAAGTAAATAGACAAAAAGATTGATGACGCAGAAAAACCTCAGAATCGAGGAAAAAACCTGCGGCCGACTAAATAGGATAGTCGACGTTGCACTATTGATCACCAATAAGGGGTGATATCCTCGATGTTACAGTTGTATCATACGATTACAATAAGGAAATGAACGCTATCGAATGTAAATACAGAGAATAATATTAGTATTGCTCTTTTTCTCTTAGAATCAATCGTCCCGAATATGTTGTCTTGACTCTCTTTTTATAGTTGTCGATCTTGTAACTGTTCATCCATTATTGAGCAATAAATGCAACGGATATAACTGAAGCTGGTTTCATGATCGTAACGTCCAAGTTCTTAAAGACGAGCGTATCTTGTTCAAACGGTCATATCGGGTTTGATAGGCGATGACTATGCTTCGAGGTTATCTTGGATAAGTTTTCCTGCAATAAGAGCAAACTTGAACATGTATATCGTTAGTTCAATCGTATGATCATATGATGATATCGCACGATTTACTTCTTTTTATCTTCGATGATCACTTGTCTTTGTTTGATGGTAGTTATATCTTTATCCCAGGACCTTATCTTAATACAGGAATATCATCCTGGAAGATATCTTACGATTCTAATCATTCGATCGTTCGATGATAAAATTTCACCTAAATAGTGTCCCACCGTGCTACTGGGGCAGACACCTCGTTATAATCCACTCCTTCCCATTGGCATAACCTTTGACTACTAATCCCGCCTTGTACTTGTCAACCTTCCCAAGTTCGTTCAGCTTCATCTTGAACAACCATTTTAATGCTATAGGTATTACTGCAGCTGGAAGATCGACCAATTCCCAAGTATGATTCTTTTCTATAGCAGTCATTTCGGCATTCATTGCTTGAACCCATTTTTAATCTTTGCATGCTTCTTCATAGGTCATTGGGTCGTCCATTGCACTATACATTGAAAAATCAGCTTCATCTTCAAAAAGTGGGTCTTGATCTGTACAATAGTCATCCATCCACGCAGGTGGTTTGTCTGTGCGAGTGGATGGTTCCAGTTGAGTAATCGGCACACTTTGATCATGTAAATTTCCTATGGTGGCCAAGACTGGACTGTTAGGAACATTTTCAGTGCTTTGAGTTTGTGAGTTACCTCGAGCTGGTGAGCGTGCTTCGTCTTCAGAATTCTGTGTCGTGTCGGGCATGTTTACATTCATCAGCAGCTTCACTTTCAAGTGTCTTCCTTGAGCCTTTTCATCATCTTCTATGATGAACTCTTCTGCTTTCTGATTTTCTTTAGACCAATTCCAAGTTGCATCCTCATCGAGTTTCACATCTCTACTGATCACGACCTTCTTACTTGATGGGTCATACAAGCGATAGGCTTTTGATTCTTGGCTAATACCAAGAAACACGCACTTGTGACTCCTTGCATCCAACTTTGTTCGTAATTGAGCAGGTATATGGACATGCCCTATGCAGCCAAATACTTTAAACTTCTCAACACTTGGTTTTGAGCCTTTCCAGAATTCTTCTGGTACCTTTTCATCAAGGCTCCTGCTCATACACCTATTTAATACATAGCACGCCCACTTTGCTGCTTCTGCCCAAAAATGTTTAGGCATTGATTTTTCAGCTAATAAACATTGAACCATGTTCATTAGGGTCAGATTTCGTCGCTCTGCAACCCATTTTGTTGTGGGGTGTAAGCGGCCGTAAGCTGCCTTTTGATACCTTGAGCTTCACAAAACTCATTAATAACAAATTGATTCAACTCACCAATTTCTGATGATCTTATTCAAGAACAGAGAGGCATTAAATAGCCAAAACTTACAACGGAAAAATGAGAAATATTGGAAATTGAAAAACAAATCTTAACAACCCTAAGGCAGCGTTCAAGACCGAGAGACCCGGATCAAAGACGACTAATTATTGAGTAATTGCCTGGGCCTTATTCCAAATATCTTAAAACCCAAAATGGACTGACCCAATCAGAAGCAAACAGCCCAATACGAGGATCATAATAGTGACCACGTAAACACTATATCCTTTTGCGATTTTGGGAAAAATATTAGGTTTGATATGATAAGTCGGTCGAAGGCGGATATAGAGAGTGTCCGTACCCATTGTTAAGGTGTTATCCATAAACATTAACGGAGTTGAGGGAAGTCTCAAATGTATGGTTAAAGAAATTGGTAGGAGTAAAAAGGCTAACGTGTTTTGCATTCAGGAGACCTACCTACAGTCCCTGGACTCTAGTTGTCTTGGTGAAATTTGGGGAAATGATGATTTTGTGGCCTCGTCGGGAAGATCGGGTAGACTTTGTACTGTCCACCTATCCGGGATCCCTACTATTCTCCAAGAGTCGAAGATGAAAGATTCAAATTTTGTGATGGTGATAGGTCGTTGGATTCCTTGAGATATTTCATGTCGTTTTGCGAATATTTATGTTCCTAGGACGATCCAAGTAAGGGAGCAACTCTAGAACAAGTTGTGGAATTATCTAGATACCAATCTAGCTAGGAGTTTGTTGGCTGCTATGCGAGCACTTTAATGAAGTTAGGAGACCTGAGGAACGTAGAGGGTCCTCCTTCGTATCGAGAGGGGCAGTTTCATTCAACGACTTTATAGCCACCTCGGGGTTGTTCGAACCCTCCTTAGGGGAAGGAAGTTTACATGGACGAGTTTGGACGGAGACAAAACCAGTAAATTGGATCAATTTCTCTTCTCCCAACGCTTTGCAGTGTGTTAGCCTAACTTGAGTTTTATGGCTATGCATTTGCAAAAAAAGCTTAAACTGGTTAAGGAACATGTAAAAAGCTGAAAACAAAATGAGGTTATGGAAGACTTGGGGTCCGAATGAACCTTAAACTTAAGCACAACAACGTTGGTATATCGACACACTAGCTATATAGGACCTCAAACAAAAAGAGAAAATCAAATGGACCATGGAAGACGATTGTGGTAATGGGTTTGAGCCCAGGGCACGTAGCTCAGTTGGTAATGGGTGAGAGCATAGTTTGTCAAAATCAAATCGGTCAAGGGTTCGAGCCTAGGGCACCCCCATAGCCACAGAGTCAGGTATGCACCCCCACATATGGAATTGACAAACGATTGTGGGCCGGTTGGAGTTACCGATATCAACCTTTTTTTGTCCAAAAAATGGACAATGGAAGGAAACGAAAATTCCAAAATTTCTTTCACGGCATGGTTAACAACGGACAAAGGAGTAATAAAATTCATGACCTTGTCTCTAATGGAGTCTGGGAAAAGACCCCTACAAAATAAAGAATAAAGTTCTTGACTTCTTCAAATTGAAATATAGAAAAGGTTTATGCTCTTGACTTATATCTATATACGTAATTTAAAATGAATCCAAATACTTTAATCATTTTTTTTCTTCATAAAATCACCTAGGTTATATATTATCTCTTGTCTGTGATCGTTAAGTTTGTTAATGGAAAAAAAAATCTTTGGTTTTGAATACATCTTCCAATGTCAACACTCAAGAACCATAAAAGAGTTATCGTTCTAGGATACTATTTCAGAATTCTAATGCTAAACATTAATAAAGTTATATATATGCATATAGAGGGAGGTTTAAACGAGAAACATGTCAATTTAAGAAAATGTGATATAAATCATAAACAACTTTATGCCCAAGATTTTAGACAAACATGATAACCACACATATTAAAATATGCATACCTGATGAGGCCATTGTGTTAGTAAGCATACCGTAGGATGAAACACGAAACCTTCAATTGGTAATTGATTTCTCTCTTCTTCCCTTTACCTCTATTATGAGTTGTAATATTTTGTGATGATTGAATTGATGGAATTCAATCTCTTATTTATAGGTGAAGAGAGGACCAATTACCTAAAATACATTGTTGTTTATCTTCCATCAAGATATTCATAATCTTAATTGTATTAGGATTTATCTCCTTACCAAATTAACAATCATTGAATTTGGTATGTTAATAATCAATCAATTTAGTATATTCCAAAAATAAAGATAATTACCATTGACCATATTAAGATATTAAAATATAATTATCTTACAGTCTCCCACTAGTCAAGAGTAATAATCTTTTAACAATTATAATTTGGAATCATAAGGCGCGCATAAATACTAAATTAGTTATTCATAATATCTTCATTAAACAAGTTGTTCACGTAGGTCATAGCGGTTCCATATTATCAGTTTATTCATCAACATGGTTCTTTCCATGTACTATGACGTAACTTATTTAACTAGATCTTTAAGTAGGAGTATACATGATGGTCCTATAAAGTTCTTTTTTCAAGAACAATTTCTGTCAGCAGTTATCCATTCACATAAAGTATACAAAATGGACACAGAACCAAAATTCAGAATTTCAAAATAATAGTTCCACAATTGTTCAATTTAAATATAAGAAACAAGACATGAAACTCAGTAATTAGTAATCCTCACTAGACCCATACTAGGAACATGCTCTTGCAAGGTCTTAGGAGGTAACCCTTTCGTTAGTCCATCTGCAATCATGAGACTTGTACTTATATGCGTGATGAACAATTGCTCTTTCTGAATTGCTTGCTTCACCAATAGATATTTAAGGTCCATGTGTTTTGTTCCTTTGGAATATCTATCGTGTCTTGAGAAAAATACAGCTGCCTTATTATCACAATAAAGATTCAATGGTCCAGAAACAAAATTCAAGTCTCCAAATCTCGATATGAAATTTTGCAGCCATAAGCAATGATTCATAGCTTCATGACAAGCTACAATGTCAGGATCGAATTCGTAACAAGAATTAAAACAACTCAGAAACAGAATTAAAGAAGTTGCAGAGAACACTTTAATTGGAAAACAAACAATGAACTCAAATGATCAATTGTATTAATCATAGATTATCAAAAGATTACAACTAAAGCCCCAATCTGCAAGAACAAGAATCTCACAGACGAGCAACACTTCTCTATTGCTAGGAAATTTTTGAGGCTCTATTTTTTATCTCTCAACAAACTCTGTGAATCGCTTGTAATCTAAAACAAAAACATATATCTTCTATTTATACAGATTACAGGATAAACATAAGGAAAACAAATCTTTTAAACTAATTCCAAGATATTCGGAATCTTTGCCTTATCGCATCAAACTGAATTCTTTCCTTATCATAACCTTAAAAGCAGCATTAACAAGAGAAGCATTAACTGAAACTGGTAAAACTGACTAGCAGCAATAACAGATAGCAGCAATAACTCCTTAGCAGCAGTAATCATTACTGCTTCTAGGTCTTCAACAACAACATTAACTTGTTATCAGCAGCAATAATCATACTTGATCTTTTTCACCAACCCCATTACCATTGCTGCAGCATTATCCACCTTTCAGCAATATTAACAAGCAAATATCCCAACAAACTCCCCCTAACTTAACCATTCATCCCTGAACTATTAAGTTCTCTAATTGTTGCTGAAACTTCAAAACCAAATCAATACCTATCTGAGAATTTTGATGATATGTCATTTTCACTCTGTCCATTCCCTGCAGCCTTTGAGCATCATGTACTTGAGTCCCTTCAACAAAGTAGTACTCCTTATCCATCCTATTGATTGTTAGTGAGTACACACCACAGTTCTGGAACAATCTCCATTCACTAATAGTCTCACAAGGCTGATTCATCAAGTTTGCAACCCTTGCAGGTTCAAACAGCCAACATAAACATTCCAATGCACTTCTTATTTTCAGAATTATGGCTTCTTGACTTTCAACCTCCAACATATTTCCATACAAGTGCATACCTTTCTCATACATCTCCCTCAGGTTTTCTCTGGAACATACCTTCAAAATATCAGCTAGAATACCTCCCAAACTAGTTTTTCCATCTTCCCATTCCACTTTGTAGTAGAGTCTTCCATTCAGATCTCTTACATACCATTCCTTTACACTCCTCACAGCACCATCATCTCTACCTACTTCATCTGGATTAAAATCAGCATCAAAATGCATCATTCTTTGATTGATTGTTTCCACAAACTCCTTATCAAGCTCTGTAATCACAAATTTCTTCTTCATTATCTTCAAAATGCTAGTATACAGATGATGATCAAAATCATATCTCTTATCTATCAAAAAATAACTGTGCCTACCACTTTTGAAAGAGATAGACACCACTCTGTTCTTCTTGTTAGTAGACCATCCTTCAGTTTCACCTCCTCCAATGCCCTGAGATGGACACTTTTGAAAGAGATAGACACCACTCTGTTAATGGTCACTCTTCTTCTCTGCTTATCTCTGGTTTTCTCAAAATCAAACATGATTTTAAGATCTTCAATCAGCTGAATAATCTCTACCTTCCCTTTAGGATCCTTTACACATCCTATCTCATACATTTTCTTCAAATCTTCTTGATTCAGCTTAGTGAGCAATGAATACACAGATCTGTATGACTCTAGCTTTCCACCCTTCCTTTCCACCATCAAAACTATCCCTTAGTTCTGTTCAGCAGAATCCCAATGAAGAATATCTAAATTTGCATAATCATCCACCAACTATTGTTTCTTTGCAGATTTCTTGTGCGCTATTGACTTCTTTCTCTTTGCATCACCAGTTTTCTTTTGCTCAGCTGTTCCAGTTTCAACTTCTTCTTTGCTGGGAGTGTCTCCAACTTGCTTACTTTGCTCTTCTTCAGTCTTTTCTACAGCCATCTCTTCGTCCTTTTTCTTTTCCTTTTCAGCTTCCTTCTCATTCTCAACTTCAACATCTTTAGTCACAGAAACATTCTCCTCAGGCACAGGTACATCATGCTTTCTTTTGCTCCTCCTTTGCACTAGAGGCACCTCCTCAATCTCTTCTTCTTCCTCTTATTCCAATTCTTTCTTCTGCAAAGCATCCCTTTCTTTATTATACCTGTCTTCAAGCTTCTTGTCACTCCACCCAGCATACATACTTTCTGTTCCTCCAACTGCATTGACAAGAAACCTGATTCTGCCCTTTCTTTCCTCAGTTCTTGACATTTGCCTGGTTCTCATAATCACTTTCTTTGTTTAAACCTTCTTGGGTTGAGGCTTAGACTTTGGTTTTGGCTTTGAGGGAGCTTTCTTGACAACAACATGTTCTTCTTCTTGTTGAAGCTTCCTTGCCACCTCTCTTGATGCTTCTTCTTCAGCAGCTACCTTCTTTGCTTTTTCCAATTCCTTAGGAGTCATCATGGAATAAATATCTTTCATAGAAAAAGCTTATTCCACCTCCTTTGGAATTCTTTTGGCACTTTTTTTCTTTGGTTCCTCAATGGCAATACCTTTTCCTTTGTCCTTTACATCCACCTTTGAATTTAAAACAGGGCTTTTCTGAATCTCTCTTTCCTTAATTACTACTCCTTTGGTCTGTAGAATGACCTCAGGAGCAGCTTGAGGTGAATCAACAAGTGCATCTACAGCCACTCTTTCATCCACATTCACTTCTGCTGCAACTTCAGATCTTGTTTCCTTTTCTTTTTCAAAAACTGGTTTCTTCTCAGATACTGCTGCTTTCACAAACTCCTTCTTCACAGATGACTCCCCCTTAACTTTAGATCTCTCCCCCTTTGTGAATGCAGCCAGTGTAGTATACCTTCTTTGAAGGGCTGAGATTTGCATATGTTGAGCTGCAATTTTAGCACCTTGAAACTGACATTTCTTATGCACATCTGAAATCAATTGATGCTGTGTTTTGATCATCTTCTCCAAAATCTCCATTCTAGCATTAGTATATGTATGTCTTTGATCATGAGCTTGAAACTGATCATCATGGGCTTGTAAATCTTTGGGTATGGCAGCCAGTGAATCCATCAATTCCTTAAGTGATAATCTACCCTCACCGGGTTTAAGAGTTAAACCCTTCTGTTCTGGATCTTTGGGAATGTTAGTCGAAGTTTTCAGCCTAGCTGAAACACTTCTACTCCCTTGGTTTCTTGGCACCTGGGTCCTCTAGATGATTTCTCATTAAGAGTTGCCGTCGAGGGGTTCTTACCTATGTTCACACTGTCCTGAGGCACACCTTGTGTAACACCAGTAGTGTGAGCCTCACCATCCACATGCCCATCCATATCCTTAGAGGGCACCTTCAATGAATTGGAGTTGGGGACACTCCTTGGGTTTCCCTTTGGTCCAACTCAAGTGGAGAGTGCTCCACAAGAGGGATTGAAGGTATAGGTTTCTTGGATCCAGAGGAGGAAGGAGCTCCTTTGGTCCTTCTTTGATACATTTTAAGTGCAGGGGTGGGGGTTTTGTGAACATGACTCAGAGGTGCATTTTGAGAGGTAGGTGTGGCTAGGTCATCATAGGGTGTGCTTGAATGTGTGGGCTGCAAGCCTGATGCTTCACCTGTGGGGGGAATCACACCCATCATTGTAGGGAACAATGGTGTGATTGTAGAGATACCTCCTCTTTTCATGTTAGAATACATTTTGAAAGAGGGGTCATTCATATTATAGGTCTGACCAGAGGTAGGTACATCCGTCAATTCCATGTTAATAACTTCTTGTATAAATCTTGGATACATGTAAAAAGCAGTTGAAGTTGATTTTGGATCAAGGTTTGAAACAAGATTTTCAAAAATCATGTTGGAAAAGTTAAATCTTTTGGATGTGGCTAAGGAGACCAAAGCAGATGCAATAATACTACCAAACTCACTCCATCCAGAGGTTTTCCTTGAAAAACAATGCAATAGAATATGAAATAGAAACTTCCATTGATGACCAAACTGGTTCTTTTTGATTTTCAAAGAGGTCAGGGAGCCTTCATATCCCATTTGTGCTAAAGCAGGAAAAATATCAGTGGTAGGGATAGAAATCTCACCTTCTTCGTCATCCAAATGCAAACACCTTCGAATTGTTGACTCAGTTACAGACAGAGGTCTGTTCTGAACAGTGGTATGAATGGTTTTCATCGAATTCTCCATTTCTACATGAGCATTCCTCCAGAAATCTCTCTGATGATCAATGTAAATCTTTGGATCAAGAAGAATGGCATGAGCCAGTGTCGATGATCGAAGAAAGTCCACTATATCATTGAATCCCTCTGATTTCTTTCCTTTGGTAAGAAATCCAACTTTGTTGTGCTCGTCGTGAAATCGCAAGTCATCCTTGATCAGAAAAAGATGATTAATCAAACAGATTAGATCAAAATCACAAGAAATTTGAGAAATCGAACAGGAAATTGCACGAAATCGCCTTAGAATCGCAAAGGGTTTTTGAGTTAGGGTTTTGAAAATAACCATTGTGAAAAAGGCAGTGATGAAGGGGATATTTATACATTCTCAAAGTAGTTAAAAGCAGCAATAATTGAATCAGCAGCAATAACTAGAGAGAAGTAGTAACCACAAACCCTAGACAAAAGCAACAGTAATCGAGACTAGCAGCAATAATGACACTAGCGACACTAATGATTCCAGCAACAGTAATGGAACGTGCTACACTAAGGACACTAGAAGTAGTAACTGACAAGAAGCAACAGTAATGATACAAGCAGTAATAATGCAAGCAGCAATAACTAAAGCAACAGTAATAACCCCCTTTATCCCTATGAGCAGCAATATCACCCGCTTATTAACAAGAACAACCCACAACAACAATAAGTCCCGATTAGCAACAATAACTTCCTTTAGCAACATTATCAGCACCCCACAGCAGTAACTTTACTTAGCGAAAGTAACACTACTCAGCAGCAGTATCTTCACCTAGCGATAGAAACACCACTTAGCAGCAGTATCTTCACTTAGCAGCAGTAACTTTACTTAGCAACAATAACGACCGTTTTGCGATTATGAGCACTAAAAACACTTAACAAACACATTAAATGCACCCTGAGGTATAAATACGCATAAGATACAAGATATTTACATAAGAAAGATAAAGAAGCTTCATTCAGAGTTTATCATGCCTACACTAGTTATCAAGAACTTAAATCTCCCCACATCAAATGCTTTTGTGAACAGATCTGCATATTGATAATCAGTGTGCACTTTTAACACCTGGATGAGTTTCTTTTCATTTGAGTCCCGAATGAAATGATACTTGATCTCTATGTGTTTGGTTTTGGAATGCTTGACAGGATTGTTAACAATGCTAATAGCACTGTTATTATCAATATAAACAGGAGTGTTAAGAAAAGTAATACCATAGTCTAACATCTGATTTTGAATCCAAAGAACCTGTGAACAACATTGTGCAGCTACTACATATTCTGCTTGTGCTGTTGATGTTGAGACTGTGGTATGCTTCTTACATTGCCATGACACCAATCTTGCACACAAAAACTGACATCCACTGAAGTGGATTTTCTATCCAAGCTTACACCTCCATAATCACTATCAGTGTAGGCCAATAACTCAAAAGGAGACTCATATGGATACCAAAGACCTAATCTGGGTTGTCCCTTTAGATATCTAAAAATCCTCTTAACTGCTTGAAGATGAGAATCCTTTGGCCTAACTTGAAATCTTGCATACACACATACAGCAAACATAATATCTTGCCTGGAGGCTGTGAGTTGCTTGTGTGTCTCCATTGGTGTTGAAGCGGATTTGGAATCAAGAAAACCAAAATTTATGAGCATATCTTTGACATACTTGGATTGATTTATGAGTATCCCATCTTCCTTCTGTTTGACTTGCAATCCAAGGAAAAATGTCAATTTTCCCATAGAGCTCATTTTGAACTTCTTGTGCATCAATGCCTCAAACTCCTTACACATCTCCTCCTTGGTGGAACCAAAGATGATGTCATCAACATAGATTTGAACCAAAAGCAAATATGTGCCATCTTTCTTTATGAACAGGATCTTGTCAATCACTCCTCTTTCAAACTGATTCTCCAAAAGATAGGTAGACAGTGTGTCATACCAAGCTCTTGGTGCTTGATGTAGACCATACAATGCTTTTCTTAGCTTGTATACCTTGTCTGGAAACTTTGGATCTTCAAATCCTGGAGGCTGACACACATATACCTCCTCTTCAATCTTTCCATACAGAAATGCACTTTTCACATCCATCTGAAGTACCTTGAACTGTTTGTGTGAAGCAAAAGATAAGAATAGTCTTATTGCTTCAATTCCTGCAACAGGGGCAAATACATCATCATAATCAATTCCTTCTTCTTGAGTATACCACTGTGCCACCAATCTTGCTTTGTTCTTGATGACAATTCCTCTCTCATCCTTCTTGTTTCTGAAGATCCATTTGGTACCAATTGCCCTATGTCCTCTTGGCAAATCTACCAAATCCCACACATGCTGCAACACAAACTGAAGCAGTTCTTCCTGCATTGCTTCTATCCAACTAGGATCCTTCATTGCATCAAAAACCTTCTTTGGCTCAGTCTGAGATAGAAAACATGAAAACATTCCAGAGTTGGGATTTTGAAAACCCACAGCTTTACTCTGATTTCTTGTGATCATTGGCGATTAAATATCTCCTATCACCAGACTTGATGGATGATTCTTCTAAGTTCTAGTAAGATGTAGGGATTCCTCTGAAAGATCCACCCCTAGATTGGACTCATAAATATCATGTTCTTCATGTTGAACTATGGAATCACTCACATTTGTTTCTGGATCATCCAAATGTGAGACAATTTGATAACACCAAATTTATACATGTTTTGGTTGAGCTTAATTGTATGACTTTACCCCATTTCTCACCCGTTTATGATCATTTCACTCACCAAATGAGCTTATTATTGCTTATGTAGGATTTGGAAGCCGTGGAACGGAAAAGTACGAAACAAGGCGAAAAAACGTGAAAAATGTGCAACATCAATCCAGTAGCCATCTGGCGTCCGCGAAGTTCAAGATCTGGCGCCGCCAAGTTCGATAAAGATGAAGACCAGGGTTTGACCTAAGTGCTTGGCGCCGCGAAACTAGCAGTCTGGCGATCGCGAAATGGCCCCTGGACGTTTTCTTTTAAATTCCAGCCTCCTCCTTCAATTTAGAGATGAGAGGAACGATAGAGAAGAGAGTGAAAGTCTGAGTGGTGCCGATACGCTGCGGGGTTCGATCTTTGATCATCCGTCGTTGTATTTCCGGTATCATGTCTACTATCATGTTTTCTGTTTTCATTATGATTAGTGAGTAGTCTCTTAATAGTGGTACTTATTGTGGTCGATGAACCATTGTGGATGATGATTTTATAATTAATGTTTATTGGTTTGTTTTTGGTTGATTGAATGTGTGTTATGATTCCGTTCTGATTATTATTGTTTGGTTATTTGAACTCATTGGTTGGGTGTATCTGTTTGACCAAAGTAGATAGACTCCGATAGGATAATCAACCTACCTTAACCTACCTTTTGACCAAGAGAGTTGTGTTAAGTGGTTACTTGGACCGAGAGTAACCTGGAGGTAGAAAACCATACAATAGAAGTAGCATCGGATTACTGGTACTAGGTTGCCTGACAAACGACCTAAGTATTGGAACTAGGACGACCAAGACCTAGTTAATGACCATAATCACTACATGTTAGGGTGTCCTAGACTTAAATTCCTACAATAACTAAAACAACCAAACCTTTGGCCTATTTAAATCATCCACTTGGGGATTCACTATACCATGATAAGTGCTACTGTTTTCCTTCATATAGTTCTTAATCAATCTTTTTAATCGCTTTCTTAGTTCGTAGTTAAGTTAGTTGTCTTTTTAGTATTAAAAACCTTTTTCATAACCCCCCCCCCCCCCAAAGCTTTAGGTTAATTAAACCGATTTAGATTAATAATCTACGATAACTTGACCGTTCCCAGTGGTAGATACGATACCTAGACTTTCCTACACTATATTACTCACGATCAGGTACGCTTGCCTGTATATGTGGTAAGACAGTGGCTAGGCATTAGAGGTTAAAACTTGTTTCGCTTTTTATATACAATAATTACCGCATCTAGTTTTTGGCGCCGTTGCCGGGGAACGGTAGTTGTTAGATTTTAGTCTTTATTAGTTTTGTTAATTGATCCTTGTGAGGGATTCTTTCCCTTGCGAGTTTTTCGCTTTCTAGTTTAAATTAGTTATTTATATTTTTATTTTATCTCTTTGTTTCCCGCAAGTTGCCCGTAACCGTTTGTTGTGATTTCAGTCACGGCAGACTTGGTAGAGCCACTTGAGGAGCCGAGAGAGAATTCAGAAAAAGAAACAAAAAGAAGTCAAAAGCTAATAAAGTTTGCCCGAGAGCTTTGATTTTTGAGATGGGAGACGAGGCACCGATGTGGACCGCCAGGAGAGCTGCTCCAACTGTACCCACCAATCCGATCACGAAGCCGGACCTAAACAAGGAAATCCTGGGGAAGCTCCTTCACATGATCAAAGACCTTACCTTCGACGGGAAAAACGATAGCAATCCTATCGTACAGATGGAAAACTTCGTGGATATATGCGATCTGTTCAAAACGGAGGAAGGCCGAGATGATGCGATTCGTCTCCGAGTCTTTCCTCTCACACTTACCGGAGAAGCTAGAGCTTGGTTGCGCTCGTTAGAGCCAAGTTCGATCACCACTTGGGAAGGACTTCGTTCAAAGTTCCTTTCCCGATTCTTTCCACCGTCTAAGATCGACAAGTTAAGAGCCGAGATCCGATCCTTCCAACAAGATGACGGGGAGACCATATCCGAAGCATGGGAACGCTTCAAGCACCTTCTAAATTCGTGCCCGAGTCACGGATTGAATAAGAGTGAACAAGTTTAAACTTTCTATAATGGGCTTGCTTATTCTTCACGCGCTACATTGGATTCATCTGCCGGAGGTGTCTTTATGTACAAAACGCCCACGGAAGGCTACATGCTCCTCGAAGACATGCTCATACACAGCATAGATTGGAGGACGGACAAACGCTTGCAAATCCCGAGGATGGCTGGAAAGATCTCAACCGATTTCGATCCATCCGATGAACTAGCCGCAATGAAAAACCAACAGGTAAAGTTTGAACGCAAAATCGAAGAACTAATTAAATCTGTTCATGCTTTGCAGGTTGCATGCGAGGAGTGCAATGGACCACACTTGACTAAGGATTACCCGAATCGACCAATGATGACACCCGAGGAGGTGAATTATCTTAACCGATGCGATTACCAAGGGAGGTGGAACAACAATCGTAATTTCATCCCGCGACCTCCCGGTTTCTTTGCACCAAATCAACAAAACCAAAGACCGGATGGAGAGCCACGTGTTTCTATCGAGGATTGGATTGTCCAATTCATGGATATGCAAAAGAAGCTAAACGATGAGGTAAGTTCATACTTACATAACCACCAAAGTACTATCTAGAATTTGGAATTGCAGGTTGGACGTGTTTCGCAAATGCTAAGTGAAAGGACTCAAGGGGAGTTACCAACGCAAACACAAGTCAACCCGAAGGTGGAGAATGCGAAACCGATGCTCATGATGACCGGAGAACCATCAAAGAAGAAGTGGACGTACATCTACACAAAGAAGTATGTGGAGAGCGATAGTGGAAGTGAGCCCGATTATGCCACGGATTACGACTCGGAAGGGTTCACCATTTCGTTCGAACATCTAGGACTTAAAGGACCTGTTGCTTCAAGTGATGATGAGAAGGAAGATGGAAAGCAAGGTGGATACGCGGAGTTCGTGATACCGAAGAAATAGGATAAAGGCAAAGAGAAAGAGAAGGAAAAGGCACTGGGGAATGACCTCATCTACATTGCACCTATCAAGCATGATCCAGGGAGTTATAACTTACCTATTTCTTGTCATAAATTTAAGGGTCTTGCTTTGGTAGATTCAGTTGCCGCACTTAACATGATGCCTGTTGGTTATTGCAGGAAAATGGGAGTTAAAAAGATCATTTCAAAAGACTATCAATATCGAGGAGTGAACGGATACATGACAAAGCCGTTAGGAATAGCGGAAGGAGTCCCAATTCGCATTGGCAACTTTGTTTACTTTACGGACTTCGTCATCGCTAATCTTCCACAGAACACGGAAATCCCGATAATCCTCGGGAGATCTTTCTTGCACACCGCTCAAGTGAATACCATATGCGAAACCAAGTGACGAGCTTGGGATATGGAGAAAATCGGATTTACTTTGATCCTAACGGAGAGCCAGTCACACATCTTGATGAACCATATGAAGATCCTTCTCTGGCCTACAAGAAGAGCATGAACCGCCCGTTACTCCCTCATGAACGTGAAAAGAAGACGGAAGATTATCCGAACCCAATACGTCAAAAGGAGCAAACAACCAATGGGTCGGGACCCTCCAGGAAGGAGTACAGAAAGAAGAAGGGCACGTCATCCCGACGTGCCAAGAAATGAGCCAAAAAAGGGGTCGAGCTCTAGACCCATTCAAAAACGAAGCGCTTCTCGGGAGGCAACCCGAGCATTTTCTTTCTTTTTGCATTTTTAGGTTTTTTCGTGTGTGTTTTCGTTAATCTTTTTGTTTGATATTGCTTAGGTAACCATATGGAGGGAATAAGAACCAAAATCGAGCAAATCCGACGTGCGATGTAATTTTTGAAAAGTTGGAAACAGAAGGCATTTCGCGATCGCCAGTTTTCAAGTTTGGCGACGCGAGGTTGGTAAGTTGTGGTAACAGGTAAAATTTTCGAATCTCGCGACGCGAGGGGGCCGTTTCGCGACGCGAAGCTTAAAAATTAGGGTAAACATTTAAGAAACTGCCTATTTCGCGACGTGAAACCCTGGGTTTGGCGACGCGAAGTCGGGGCAGACGGGTTTTTAACCCTCTTTTCTCACTTTTTCAAAAGAACACAACCCTAATTTCTCTTAGGCGCCGCGAACCCCTCTCACGTCTTTGCGAAATCCGACCTTCTTGAGCTTCAATTTCATCATTCACCATGACTAAGGTATGTTTCCCAACTTTAATTTCATGAGATTAGCTTGATTTGGTAAATGTAGATCTTGTTTTGGGCATCAATGGTGTTTGTATGCTTATATGGATTTGATATTGTTCTTAAAACACCATTATTTGATTAGTGCTTATGAGGTTATGCATGCTATATGTTTTGATTGAAATTTCATTCTAGCATGTTGTATATTCGTTTAATCTAGTGATTGTGCTTTGATGATAAGTGCGGGGATTTTGATGATATCAAAATCCCCCATTCTTGTTTAGCTAGATTAGTTTGCAATTGAGGTTGGACAAAAAGTTCAAGTGTGGGGATGTTCCACATCCCCTTTGATTTTGGCTTTTCATGTATACATTTGCTAGTTGAACTTTTTAGTTGTGGAAGTTTTATCTCGTTAAGCTTTGATATAATTGAACCTTGTGTTGTGTTTACTGCTCAAATGTGTCTAAGACAATGGTATGTGGATTTTGTAGAGACAAAGAACCCGATCGTCAACTTCCACCGCAACCAACTTCCATGCACCGGATGGGAGCCACATTTTCACCTATTTCATGAATGACCCAACTTTGAAGGGTTCGAAACGGGAGGAGTACCGGGATACTGTTAACCAGCTTCTCGCCCGTCAAGTTTTGATACCGAGGAGAGTCGACTGGGACCTTCTTCGATAAATGAGTGTCGAAAACAACATCAAGGCGATACTCGAGAAGCACGCCTACGATGAAGATGGCACCGAGTACTATATTTGCCATGCATGGGAACGAGTCTTCGACATTTCCGAGACCCTCTATCGAGAGCTTATCATTGAGTTCGTGGCCACGTTCCGTTTCGACACAATCAAGGCCCTTGAGGAGTTCTATCAGTCGTGCATGACGTTCCGACTCGGTGGAGTTTGGAGATCACTTTCATTGGTCGAGTTTGCCGTTGCCTTGGGGATATACACCCAAGATGAGGTTGATGCTCCCGGATTCGTGGAGTACATGTGGGCGACTTCAAAAAGGCCGGATGGTTTTGATCCTCAGTTGGCTTGGGCGGTTCTAGGTGAAGGTGATTATGGTGGTAATCTCAAGGTGAAAGGTTTTCTTGCTTCTTCGGATCGACTTCTGCACCGTATGCTTATTCAAGCGGTGAATGTTCGTTCCTCGAGTGAGGAGAAAGTTTCGGTTTATGATCTATGGCTTCTTGAGCAGCTTTCCACGGATGACAAATATCTGAATGCTCCGTATCTCATTGCCGTTCAACTCGCTAAGGCGAGTGGTTATCAAGAGGGTAGTCGAATGGTCGGTGGCCAGTACGTCACGCTTCTCGCCAAGCACTTCGGTATCCTTACCGAGGGTGCCATTGTCTCGATGACGAACCATGGGGAGATGGGATTGATCGACATGGACCAACTCCGTGGCATGGGTGTAGCAAGGGTTGAGTATATGGTCGGAAGGGATTATAACGCATGGATCCACAATCCTCAAGCTTATGGGACGAGGAGTCAACCAAGGAGTCAAACAAGAAGCACGCATGAGACCGGTGGAACGAGTTGGATGTGTGCGGGGGAACAACCGGCGGAATGGACGGCATATTCGGGTTACCAAGACTTGAGTAACCGACTCTCGGAGATGAGGCTCTTCACCAAGCCAATTGGCAAAGTGGAGTACAACGCCGTTGAGGCTCTTCACCAAGCCAATTGGCAAAGTGGAGTGATGAACCAAATGGCCTCTCATTTCGGTATTCAACCAAATACCGCGTATGCTCCATCACCTTTTTGGCCATACTCCGAGGATGCTCCGCCCGGTTACCCGACTTACGAGGATTGACAAAACCAACCTCGTGGCCCTTATTGATCTCTCTCTTTTAATCTCTCATTCAATATGGTTGTTTAAGACAATTTTATTTTGCTTTGTTTGTGTTTGGTTTGTTTGGACAACTTTTTATTTTTTGTTGGTTTGTTTAGGATTTTAAGTACTCTTTAATTGCTTTAGTTTGGTTTATTTTGTTTTGTTCGATTTTACTTTTTCTTTTTCTTTTCGGTAGTAGATACAGCGATCTATGATCTTTGATCGAGCACGATACTTGGAACACTCTCTCAGATCAGAACAGATTTCGTCACATAACCCGGGAAGTTTCTCTTTTTCCCAATTACTCCATAATTGTTTTGATTGTTGCATTGAGGACACTGCAAATTTTAAGTGTGGAGAGGGGGTTATGTAGACTTATCTGTTTAAATGGGTTCACTTTTTGCTTTATGGATTGTCGTTTTTCAAATTTTTGAAAGCTTTGAGATTTGACCCCAATTTTTTCGAAATCTGAGATTGTTTTTGAGACTGAGTTGCTTGCATAGGAGAACACTGAATAGGATTAGTTGAGTAAAAGGATGCCTTGGAATACTGATTACCATGAGTGCCTCACCCAATTCCATTGAGAGTTTGAGCCTTAATTGTTATTTATTTCGTGAGGAATACCGACTTTGACCCAAGGAAGAACTTGTCATTTGAATGCTTGTCGAGACCACATAAGAGAATTATTTATCACCATTGCACTGATAGATGCCTTCGTTTCTAACCCTTTTAGCCTTCGTCAGATAACCTCATCATAAGGTTATTTGATTTGCCTAGCCTTTGATTAAAAAGTACTCAGTGGTGGAGATTGACGGTTGACAACTTCTCAGTGGTGTAGATTAGATTTGGTGACAAGCTTATGCATGCGGGAATTAGTCGAGTATTGGTGTGATCACTTACATATATACACTTTTACCCCCGAGAGATACACTTTATATGATTATTCATACTATGTGAGGGTAAAAGGTTGATCTTGGTATCCGATTGCTTAATGAGTCTTGTTTGTGTGTTCGATTGTGTGAGTATACTTTGTTCTCTTGGATGATCTTGGGTGGAGATAATTTTGGAGTTATCTTTCTTATCTTTCAGTCTTTTGATTGAGGACAATCAAAGCTTAAGTGTGGGGATTTTGATAACACCAAAATTATACATGTTTTGGTTGAGCTTAATTGTATGACTTTACCCCATTTCTCACCCGTTTATGATTACTTCACTCACCAAATGAGCTTATTATTGCTTATGTAGGATTTGGAGGCCGTGGAACGGAAAAGTACGAAAAAAAGGCGAAAAAACGTGAAAAATGTGCAACATCAATCCAGTAGCCATCTGGCGTCCGCGAAGTTCAAGATCTGGCGCCGCCAAGTTCTATAAAGATGAAGACCAGGGTTTGACCTAAGTGCTTGGCGCCGCGAAACTAGCAGTCTGGTGATCACGAAATGGCCCCTAGACGTTTTCTTTTAATTACCAGCCTCCTCCTTCAATTCAGAATATACGGGGATACGAAGCAGAGACGAGAGGAACGATAGAGTAGAGAGTGAAAGTCTGAGTGGTGCCGATATGCTGCGGGGTTCGATCTTTGATCATCCGTCGTTGTATTGTCGGTATCATGTCTACTATCATGTTTTCTGTTTTCATTATGATTAGTGAGTAGTCTCCTAATAGTGGTACTTATTGTGGTCGATGAACCATTGTGGATGATGATTTTATAATTAATGTTTATTGGTTTGTTTTTGGTTGATTGAATGTGTGTTATGGTTCCGTTCTGATTATTATTGTTTGGTTATTTGAAGTCATTGGTTGGGTGTGTCTGTTTGACCAAACTAGATAGACTCCGATAGGATAATCAACCTACCTTAACCTACCATTTGACCAAGAGAGTTGTGTTAAGTGGTTATTTGGACCGAGAGTGACCTGGAGGTAGAAAACCATACAATAGAAGTAGGATCGGATTACCGGTACTAGGTTGCCTGACGAACGACCTAAGTATTGGAACTAGGAGGACCAAGACCTAGTTAATGACCATAATCACTACATGTTAGGGTGTCCTAGACTTAAATTCCTACAATAACCAAAACAACCAAACCTTTGGCCTATTTAAATCATCCACTTGGGGATTCACTATACCATGATAAGTGCTACTGTTTTCCTTCATATAGTTCTTAATCAATCTTTTTAATCGCTTTCTTAGTTCGTAGTTAAGTTAGTTGTCTTTTTGGTATTAAAAACCTTTTTCATAAAACTCCCCCCAAAGCTTTAGGTTAATTAAACTGATTTAGATTAATAATCTACAATAACTTGACCGTTCCCAGTGGTAGATACGATACCTGGACTTTCTTACACTATATTACTCACGATCAGGTACGCTTGCCTGTATATGTGGTAGGAAGTGGCTAGGCATTAGAGGTTAAAACTTATTCCGCTTTTTATATACAATAATTACCGCATCACAATTACATCTGAAGACTAAGAATCATCCACAGGATCCTCTTGTTGTATGTCTGGATGACTCTGATTTTGATTTCCTTCAGTCTCACTTTCCTTCTGAATCTGACTTCTTCACCTTTTTTCTGATACCGGTCTCCTTCACCTTCTTTCTGATTCTGATCTCCTTCACCTTCTTTTTGAGTTTCAGGCTCCTTTTCTGTATTGCAGAACTCAATGGGGTCCACTGTTGGCATAGGAAACATGACAAAAGGTGTCCCTGTGTTTTTCTCATTTGTCTGCACTAGAACCTATATCAACTTCATAGCTCATATTCAAAGAGTTAGCCAGAGAATCAATGTCAAATAGCCAATTTGGACCAGTACTAGGTATATTTGGTGTGTTCTCAATGCATTTGACATTGTCACTTTCCTCAATAATTCTAGATGAGCTGTTGAAAACTCTGAGATGAGTAACCAATAAGAAATCCATCTTCTGATTTGCTTTCAAACTTCTCTAAGTGAGATTTGGTATTCAGAATAGTGCAAGAACACACCCAAAAGGTTTTAAAAATCCTATAAAGGGTTTCTTTTTCTCAAAAAGTTCAAATGGTGTCTTGCCCTTTGACTTTACTACAAGAACCCTGTTTTGAACATAGCAAGCAATATTAACTGCTTCTGCCCAAAAATTAATAGGAAGTTTTGAATCAACTAACATGGTTCTTGCAGCCTCAATAAGTGTCCTACTTCTCCTCTCAGCAACACCATTTTGTTGAGGGGTTCTAGGAGCACTGTATTGTCTCTCAATTCCTTTTTCTTCACAAAAGTTGTTCAAATCTGCATTTTTAAACTCAGTCCCATTGTCTGATCTGATGACTTTTACTTTCAGATTAGTCTTGTTTTCTACTCAGTCCACTTGTCTCATCCTTTGTTCTCAGAAAGAAGACCCAAGTGAATCTTGAGTAATCATCAACAATAACCAGACAGTAGGATTTTTTTCCAATACTCATTACATTTGTAGGACCAAATAAATCCATATGCAAAAGCTGTAAAGGAGATGAAATTGTGTTTACTTCTTTGGACTTGTGAGTGGATTTGTGTTGCTTGCCTTTAAGACAAGAAACACAGTGATCATCACATGAAAATTCTTTTGCAGGTAAACCTCTCACCAAATTACCTTTAACCAATTTGTTTACGTTTTTAAAATTCATGTGACACATCCTTCCATGCCAGAGGGATGATTCACTCAAAGAAGCTTTTGACAATAAACAGTTTAAGGATGATTTGGATGAAACATCCTCCAAGTCCAAACAGTAAACATTATCCTTTCTTGGAGCTCTTAATGGTATCATATTTTCATCAACTATTTTAAACTCTGGTGAAAGTATCAAACACTCTTTATCATTGAATAATATGTTATGTTTCTTGTCACACACCTGTGATACACTTAACAGGTTGTATTTTAACTGCTCAACATAGTATACATCCTCAAAGGCCATCATACCTTTTGAAATCTTACCTTTTCCACTTACCTTTCCTCCCTTTGGATTGTCCCCAAAAGCAACATGTCCACCCTCAAACCTTTTAAAGTTTTCAAGCAAGGACATGATGCCTGTCATGTGCCTAGAGCAACCACTGTCTACATGCCATAGATTTTTTCCTCTTCCTTGGTTGCCCTGCACATTCAAAAGAAACAGTTAGTGTCTTGAGGGAACCCAAGCCAAAATGGTCTTGGGTTCACCTTTATCATTAACATACTTCACTTCAGTCAGTCTGTTGAGTTTCAATAGATAGTCTTTGCTTGGTATCTCATGACTTTAGTATTTTGTTACAATATAGGGTTTCCTCTTTTCAGAACTTGCAGCAGTATTAACTTTAGGAGTGTTTAGATTACTATTGCTACTATTGCTAGCAGCAGCATTAAGCTTTATACTACCACAGTCATTACTACTGCTTTCAGAAACAGCAGTATCACTTGCCACTGCTTTTGGTACCCATTTTGTAACCATCCTAACTGATTTCTTCTCAACCTTTTTCTATTGAACTTGCCCTTTTGGTTGAGAGGGTCTGTCATGATTTGGAACAACTCTTTTGTATGCATGCTTAAATCTTTTTGCTTGTGACTGTTGTTTCCTTCCAATCCAAATAGAATCTGATTTTTGAAAAGTGTTCCTTTGATTGATTGGATTAAAATAACAGTCTCTAGCTAAATGATTTAGCTTACAACAAATGAAACATGGTTTTGGTCTATTAATTTTGCTAAGATCAATACCATGACTTTTAGCCCATTGGTTGTTCCAATTTCTCTGATTTCCTCTTTTGTATTGAGACTGTTTAGATGAACTAGGATCACTCTCAGTGGTCTGTTTGTGTGTCTCTCTTTTGTTCTTTCCATTTCCCTTATCTACACTATTGCGTTTCACAAAAGGTCTGCCACCTTTCTCATTTGTGAGAATGTGGTTTTCATCAGGGACATCTTTGTTTTTCTCTTTCTTCCTAGTGTTAGTAATTATGTGCAAAAGTTGACAAACCGTTTGATCGCACATCCAACGTTATAAGACACTTGAGGGTCACACTTGTGAGGGTCTGTAATTCGGATAGTAAATTAACCCCAGTTTGAAGAGTTTGGTTTTATAATAGTAAATTATAAAACAGTTAGGTGTTTTCTGTAAAAACTACAAAGTTAAAGGTTTCTGGAAATTAATTAAAGAGGCATTACGAGGACTGTTGGATACTTAGTACGTTCTAACATCACGCCGTAACAGGGTGGTCATACTGGGCGTAACTAGATTCAGCGGAAGCCGTGGTGTCAAATGCAGATATGCAAGATGGGATTTGCACCTCTTCTACGAAGAGAGATATTTCTGGGCCCCTTGACTGACTGAAAAGACTGCTGAAGTGCACGGTCGTGCCCAAACGAACTAATTTCTTCTTTGTCGTTTACCAATCAGTAGAGGTCGGATAGTCGAGAAACATAATCTTTGAGTATTTAGAGTTGACTGTATCCATGCTATCGTGATGCAAAAGGAAAAGCCAAGTTATACCCGATTTGTGAACAGTGTGTTCATAAATGTTAGTTCTCTTTAGGGGACGTTTTATCACCTGCCTGGGTATAAGAGTGCTTATAAGCTGGTTAGCCTAAGTGCCTGTCTAGGGGCCTCTTTAGGTCCGTGTCATCAAGCTGGTATTGCCAACTTGCACAAGTGGGAGTCTGTTAGTAATTATGTGCAAAAGTTGACAAACCATTTGATCACACGTCCAACGTTCTAAGACACTTGAGAGTCACACTTGTGAGCGTCTGTAATTCGGATAGTAAATTAACCCTAGTTTGCAGAGTTTGGTTTTATAATAGTAAATTATAAAACAGGTGGGTGTTTTCTGTAAAAAAAACTCCAAAGTTAAAGCTGTCTGGAAATTAATTTAAGAGGAATTATATATTTATTAGTTACATAAATATATAACAGATTTAATTAATAAAATTAATATATTTACTAGTTAAAATAAATATATAATGGATTAATATTTATCTAGTTTTGGAAATTATAATATTAATGAGATATTCTTTTCTTGATGAGAAAGAAAAGATATATGAATAATTTCCATAAGATAAATATCAGTAATTATGGAAACTGTCTAAGATATGGAAATCTCTCCATATAAATAGACAGTTAGGGTAAACCATAATTGACTCAAACAACAAGTTAATTCTTCTAATCCAGAAAAACCTCTCATTCTCTCTCCTCCCTCTCTCTTCGTCGATCTGCACAAAACCTGAAACCAGATTCGGTTTCGAGTTTATTCAACTATATTATTCACGCACCAATTGTTCGTGAATCGTTCGGGTTATTTCCAACTAGAAGGAATTTCGTTTGGCTCATCACGGGTGGATCTATCTCAAGCTTCCGAGGTAATTTTTTCTAACCTATTAGTTGTATTAAATATAATAAACGAATAAAGATCTGTGATGTTTTTCGGGATTTTAATCCTTATCGCTTCCGCTTAATCAAACTAGTTAGGTTTGATTGTTTAAGCTTTTCTTAACAGTTTGTTTCATAAAGTTTTGTCGTGTATCTCAATCCAGTTGGATTTGAGATCATAGTTTTTCTCGTGTCAGTTTGATACGAGGATCTCACAAAATCCCATCATCTAGTCTGTCCTTCTTCTCCTAAGTCCTCAACTACTCCTTCCACTGGATCTACTTCTGTCACTCTAGGTTTTAGGTCTTCAGAATCAAGTCTATCAGCAAGATTAGACTTTGGTGGTATGTAGTTGTTGTTATATGCTGGTGGAGTGTTATTGTATCCTATTCCTCTCTTAAGGTCATCATTAATCTGATCCTTTAGAGTTTCATCCATTGCTTTAGAGGCTTTGGAGAACTTCTCAAGATCAACTTTGGACTCCTCTAGTTCAGTTCTGACCTTTTCCATTTCAGATCTACATTTGGACAGCTTAAGTTCATACTATTTCTTCTCCCATTTCCAATCATTTTCGTCATATTCAAATTGGAGTTCATTAGCTTGGTAAGCTTTAATTTGATCCTCCAAACTTGTTATCACCTCATTGGACTCTCTTCTAAACTGTTCTAACTTCTTAATACTGTCACACATATTTTGATTATGATCCATGTAGTTCTTAACAGTATCAATACAAGCTTTAGAGAAAAGTTTAGAACTTACGTCTGCTGGAATGTCTGATGATGATGTTTCTGAGATCTCTGCCATCAGTGCTTGATTCTGAGTAGCCTCTTCTGCCTGATCACTCCAATCAAATCCAAATCCTTCTTGAGACACCAGAGCTTGTGAGGTACTTGCACTGGAATTCTTATTGAACTTGGATTGATTGTTGTGTTGTTGTCCATTCCCTTTGCACTCTCTTGCCAAGTGTCTAAGATCATTACACTTGTAGCATCTCACCTTTGACTTGTCAAATCCTGCACCATCCTCCCCCTTCAGTTCTCTTGATGAACCTCTTGATCCTCAATGTCAACATGGCCATCTGCCACTTGATGTCCATCTCCTCCAAGTCATCTGCACTGATTTGCTCAAGATCTTCATTGATTAATGAAGACTTTACATGACCTGCTAGAAAAGCTTCTAGTATTTGATCCACGCCAGAATTAGGTTTAGCAGTAGAATGAGAGTCACCAGCAGCAGTATTCACAAATCCAGAACTAGAATCTTTGAATTGAATAGATTCATTGGATAAGAGTGCAGTATTGTGAGAATACCCAATTGGCTTCCTTTTGGCTTCTACTTCAGCTTCAAAGACCCTGAGATCATTGTAGAGATCATCAAGCTCTATATCCTCCAGATTGTCACTCTGTCTCAAAGAAACAGTATACATAGTCCACTCATCTCCAAGAGATCTGAGAAACTTTCTATTGATGTCATCATTATCCATTTACACACCAACTGTAGCCAATTCTCCTATGAGTTTATTGTATCTATCAAAAGTTTCAGTCATAGTCTCATTCTTTGAAGACACAAAATTCTCATATTGTTGCCTGAGATTTGCTTTTTGATTTCTTTTGGTGCTTTGGAACCTGCAAATCTCTTTTCCAAAGCTTGCCAGAGTACCTTTGCATTCTCACAATTTATGAATTGATGTTGATATTCATTAGGAAATGCAAAAAGAAAAGTACTGAGAGCCTTCATCTCTGTTTGTCTGGCTTTTTTTTCAGCAACTGTTCTTGGTGGAGGAACAACACCATCTTCACCAGCCTTCCTCTCTACAGGGCCATTCTAAATGACATCCCACATAGAGTAATCAGTGAGCAGTATATGCTGCCTGATTCTGATTTTCCACATGTCAAACTCGTTAGGTTTGAGCATGGGAACCTTGTTTGCAAACACTCCTTCTTGAGAATCCATTGTTTTGATTTCAGATTCTGAGTTTATGGCTCTGATACCACTTGTCAGGAGCGAATTCGTTACAAGAATTAAAACAACTTAGAAACAGAATTAAAGAAGTTGCGGAAAACACTTTAATTGGAAAACAAACAATGAACTCAAATGATCAATTGTATTAATCACATATTATCAAAAGATTACAACTAATGCCCCAATCTGCAAGAACAAGAATCTCACAGACGAGCAACACTTCTCTATTGCTAGGAAATTCTTGAGGCTCTATTTTCTATCTATCAACAAACTCTATGAATCGCTTGTAATCTAAAACAAAAACACCTATCTTCTATTTATACAGATTACAGGATAAACATAAGGAAAACAAATCTTCTAAACTAATTCCAAGATAGTCGGAATCTTTGCCTTATCGCTTCAAACTGAATTGTTTCCTTATCATAACCTTAAAAGCAGCATTAACAAGAGAAGCATTAACTGAAACTGGTAAAACTGACTAGCAGCAATAACAGATAGCAGCAATAACTCCTTAGCAGCAGTAATCATTACTGCTTCTAGGTCTTCAACAGCAACATTAACTTGTTATCAGCAGCAGTAATCATACTTGATCTTTTTCACCAACCCCATTACCATTGTTGCAGCATTAACCACCTTTCAGCAATATTAACAAGCAAAATATCCCAACATACAAATTCAGCTTCAATCGTAGAATTTGTAATAATCGACTGTTTGACACTCTTCCATGATACTGCTGCACCAGCGAGTAAGAAGATATATCCAGAAGTGCTTTTCATCGTGTCTACACATTTGGCATAATCGGAATCTGAATATCCAACCAACTCTAGTTATCCTGACTTTCTATATGTAAGATAAAGGTCTTTTGTACCCTGTAAGTATCTCAGAACTTTCTTTGCTGCCCTCCAATGATCCATTCCTGGATTGACTTGATATCTTCCCAACATGCCCGCAGCAAAGCTGATGTCTGGTATTGTACAAACTTGTGCATACATCAAACTTCCAACTAATGATGTTAGTAATTATGTGCATAAGTTGACAAACCGTTTGATCGCACATCCAACGTTATAAGACACTTGAGGGTCACACTTGTGAGGGCCTATAATTCGGATAGTAAGTTAACCCCAGTTTGGAGAGTTTGGTTTTATAATAGTAAATTATAAAACAGTTGGGTGTTTTCTTTAAAAACTCCAAAGTAAAAGGTTTCTGATACTTAATTAAGGGTTATATATTTATTAGTTAAATAAATATATAATAAGTTAATTAATTAAGTTTTATAATTATCTAGAAATAATTATTATATAGTTAAATATAATAATAGTAAATATTCTTTCTTAAGGAGAAAGAAAGAATAAAGATAATTATGGAAGCTATCTAATATATGGTAATTTCTCCATATAAATAGATAAGCTAGGGTATAAGTTTTATTCACTGATTCATTAATTCAATTCTCAAAAAGAAACCTCTCTCTCTCTATTCTCTCTCTCTGTCGAGTTTCACATAAACCCATAAACTATTTTCGGTTTTCGTGTTTATTCGACCGTGTTCTTCGCATACAGTTCGTCCGCGAATCGTTCGGGGTTTGGATCCAACTAGAAGGAATTCTGTTTGGCTCATCACACAGGTTGATCAATCTCGAGCAATCCAGGTAATAATCCTAAAACCTATAATTGTTAATTGTGTTAAATAAAATAAACGAAAAAGAGGTGTGATATTTTTTTGGGGTTTTAATCCTTATCGCTTCCGCATATTTTAAACGAGTTTGGTTTGACCGAATAAGCTTTTAGATCAGTTTGGACATAAATTTTTTGTCGTGTATCTCGATCCAGTTAGGTATTAATACCTCAGGTATTTGTGATTGCTTTAGGTTATCACTTTCCCTTGTTATTTTACAAGTATGTTGACACCTAGTGCAAATGTCTTAATTTCAGGTGGTCAGAAGTGAGGAGCTCAGGATTGCGAGGATCTACGTGCGAGTTTAACTACTAGATATTTATCAAGACAATCTTATTTTATGTTTGTGGTTTTAAAACAATTTTGAATGGTTGTAATCTTTTGGATATTTATGGTTTCATGAATTGGTTTTAAAAGTTACTGTCTTGATTTAATATCTTGTGCATGATGATGTTTTGAATCTGTTCAAAGTCAAGATTGACTTGATTCAAATAAGTAGATCCTAGATATTGTCTATGACACTAACAGAATTACTTCAAGTAATATATATGAAAACTATCAAAAACACACGAAGTACTATTTTTTATGGGAATGTGTTTTGAGATAAAACATATATGAGTAATAGGGATTACAAAAATATTTTATAGTCAGATTTAATTGCTCATATGTTTTAAAAAAGAACTTAGGATGTTATCTCAGACGACGTTGATAACATCAGTACCTATAAAACTAGGAAATTCCAAGCCTTGGAATTGGGATTTGACAAAATCCAGTTAAGTTTTATAAATGTTAAAATTCTAACAAAGAAGTCTAAAGACATAAGATTTATTACTTAAAATAGAATTGACTAGATAGTCAAGTTTTGACTAAGTCAATAGATAATTTTGAGTAATCGTCAGTTTTCATATAGGTTAGTGGGAGCCCAGTTTATTCCATATCCAAGTCTGTGATAAAGAATAAAAGATATATGTTAATTATTGATTCAATTTATCTTGGAATTATAATCCAGGTAGGATATAAATTCATATGATATAAGATCTGTCTTTTAGTTAAAAAGGATAGAGTAATAGTTTCATATTTTGAGACAGTGTAAAGTCATAATTGACTTTAATCAATAATTAAATTGTAACACCCTCCTCCCGCGCAACCGGGACAAGAGATGCTATATTCCGATAAACGGATCAAACTTAAAAACACGATAATTCAGAGCTTTACTATGCTTCCCGTAATAACATACATATTAATAAATGAAACTTCAAATATACTTACGACCCAAAATGTTAACTTCTAATTGTTCCAAAGAATTTATATATCACCGATATACAACAATATGGAACTTATGGCTTCAAAAATTAGCTTAATCTCGATCCCTCATCCCGACCCTTGGAGTAGTACTTGAACCTGCCGAGGAAACAAAACAGACCTCGGCTGAGCAATTTCGCTCAGTGGGCGGATAATGTATGTAAACAATTACAAACAATATGAAGTTCAAATATTACTTAGACCCAAAACAAATCGCAGTCGATAGTTCGAAACATTGTAGACATCGAAATCGTAAAAAATATTAATAAAACCATCGTATTGCAATAATAAGTTGTCTAATCGGATGATCAGTCCAATTAGACTTCGAATGTCGGTGTCGGGCACAACACCACCCATCCCCCGATAACCAACTCAATTATGGTATTCGGCTCTACCCGATAATCGGTTCTATCTGGTATTCGGTTCCCGATAACCAGGCATTTTCTGGTATTCGGCTCTTGGATGCATCCTACGTCCTCTATTTGACTTGGCCTAGCCTTTACGAGAACGCCATGGCTATTAATAGCCACCATGGAGGCATCTCAACACCCGTGGCCCAAGTGTTGAGTCTAAATAAAAAACAATAAAACGCTTATCGTTAAAATAATTGTCCATTAATCGTAGAACCAAACTCAATCTCAAAATAATCAATTCAACCGATAATGGATCGTATCATAATATCCAAACAATGAAAATGGTTCAAAGAGTGTTGTCAAATCAACCGAAAACGGTTCGTAACTTCCAAAATTAGTTCATTTAGAAATCATTCAAACTAATTTTAAAATGAAGTCGTGAGGCATAGAGTCAAACTCATCCGAAAACATGCTCATATTGTGAAGCGATTCAATATAATATGATAAACCAAAATATTGAAATGAAAACAAAGTTTCCAATAAATACTCGAAACCGTTAGGCTTGGAGTCACATCTATCAACATGGATGGGATTTCCGGATGCAACCGGTTACCCTCAAGTCAAAGAAATAAGATATCGGTACCTTGGAAAAGATCACAAGAAATTGAGGCTTATGAACGGTTCTTTCCTTTCGGTACCTAAACTTATTAGTAAGATGTCTTTTAGACATTTCTCTGCAACAATTCTCAACAATTGCAAGATCCTACAAGGCCTTTCGTTTTAATAAAACCTATGGACCTTCAAAACATGCTTAGGATACCACTTGAACACTTAGTAAACATATACAATAATTTCTTAAGACCATAAACAACATTTGCTAAAATCCATTTTCTTTTACAACTCAAAACAATAACTTCCAGCAACAATACCCTTAAAGTTCAAGCATGTTTCTCACACTTAGAGGCTGAATTAGACTTTGTTGTAAAAATGAAAGTTGTAGATATGCCTCTTAGGAAACCATAGCAACTGTATTCACACAATTTGGAGCTCTGGTCTATTCTCTACAACAATTATACCAACAGAACACAGAACCGCGAGATTTCAGACAGGGTCTGGAAGATCAACACTTTCGAGCTACTTAGAGTTGGAACCAGATTTTTGTGTAAACTACAAAGTTGTAGTACACTCATAGGGGTTTCTATCTATGTAAAGAACACTCAATTTGGAGACACGGTTGATTTTATAAGAATTTTAAAACTTACTGGAGTAAATCTGCCACTTCTAACAGCACCAATCTTGAAGAAATTTCACCTCCATTCATCATCTTCCACCTTGATTCATGTATAAACCTAGGTTAACCCACATGCATAATAATCTATGAAATCACAAATATAAACCACATGCATACCTTGATTTGAGTCCATCCTTCCATTTCTAACATCAATTTTGTAAGAAATCAAACATGCACCAACAAATCTTGAGCCTTTTTGGATGAAGCTTACGATTCTTAGAGAAAGAAGGATGGAGAGGTGAGAGGTTAGAGAGAGAGAGAGGGCTGAAGTTTTAAGATAAATAACATTTATTTGATCTTATACAAGTTTTAAAAAGTTTTGCAACTTAACCCTTAACATTTAGCTTATTCTCAAACAACCCTAGCTTTGCCAAATTCATTACAATTTTGGCCCAAACCAAGATGGTTCCATCCAACATCATTCTTAAAAAGATAACTTATAAGAACTTGGTCCTAATGAGCAACCCTTGAGGACTAATGCACAAGTTGACAAAAACACGATCTCACAATTCGAGACCCAATTGGGTTTTCGGCTACAAAACCCGATCACAAAGTTCCGGGTAAAATACATTTTTGGTCCCTGTGGTTTGACAAAAGTCATACTTTTGGTCCCTACAGTTTAAAAAATACACATTAGCCCTTACAATATGCGATTTGGTCCAATTTTGGTCCCTCTGACTAACAGCCGTTAAGATAAGTCGTTAGTCTAGGGGGTAGTTTCGTCCTTTTCTATTTTTATTTTATTTTTGCTTAAAATAAATAAACTCAAGGACCAAATACGAAATTGACCAAAACTGAGTTCATCCTTGATATAAACCATAATTCTAAAAACCATTGATATGAAGACACCACCTCCTTCATCACCACCCATCTTCATCACCACCACCCACCTCCACCACCCACCGTCGTCTAAGGGTTCCTCCGTTGTCGCTACTTTACCCGCCGCCTACCTCCACCTGTCGCCTTACACCACCAGCGACCTCCAACGCCGCCGACCTCCACCACCCGTCGCCTACCTCTACCACCTATCTCTACCCGCCATCGCAACAGATCCATCGCCACCATGCCGTTCTCCATCCAAATCCAGATCCAGATCCCGACCACCACCACCACACCATCTCCATCATCGCAACAGATCCATCGCCACCATCCATCCAGATCCAGACCCAACCACCTCCACCACCCATCTCCACCCGCCTACCTCCACCACCCATCTCCACCCACCATCGCAACAGATCCATCGCCACCATATCGTGCTCCATCTAAAGCAAAAAAGTGGAAGAGGTTAAGGTTCATGGAATCAGGTCTTTGGGTTTCTTTTTTTCCTTATGGATTCACTTTTGATTTTAAGGTTGTTTTGGTTTTAGGTTTGGATTTTGGTTTTGATTTAGCTATTTCCTTTTATGGGTTTGGGTTTGGGTTTTGATTTAGCTATCTCCTTTCTGGGTTTAGGTTTAGGTTTTGTTTCTTCTCCTTTTTTGATTTAGGTTTTGATTCAGCTATTTTCTGGAGTTGGGTTTCAACCTATTTTTTATCAGTGTTTTAGATGAACAATGTATGTAAGAATGATTTTAAGATTTAATTTAGATTTGTGGTCTTTAAATTTGATTGAAATTCTTAAACTTTGAATTTGATATACAAATGAAGGAAATGAGAAGATGAACATTAGAGTGAGGAAGATGAACATTCAAGAAAAAAGAAGAAACAATTAATTAAAAATTGTTAAGATGGTAGAAAATGTAAAAAGACTTAAATACCCTTGAGTTAACAAGCTTATTTAACGGCTGTTAGTCAGAGGGACCAAAATTGGACCAAATCGCATATTGTAGGGGCTAATGTGTATTTTTTAAACTGTAGGGACCAAAAGTGAGACTTTTGTCAAACCACAGGGACCAAAAATGTATTTTACTCAAGATATCAAGTATCTTTTGGACTCTAAAGTGTTGTAAAACACTAGAATAAATTTTCTGGATTTACCAGTTTGGTAAATGGAGATTTCGTCTGATTTCAGGTAGAAATCATTCATCTATACAACAACTAAGGAAAGTTGCAGTTTGATTTTACATATTCAAGGAAATCAAGAGTTATTCCAGTATCTACAGGTTCAAGGAATATGGTAAAAGTCTAATTTTCTTTTAAAGTGTTTGCAAAAGAAAATTTAGCAGAATCAAGTATTAAGTATCAGTTGATACTATTGTTTTGGTTGTTTCTTTGATTAATACGGTAAACACTAATCAAAGGGTTTAAACTGAAAAAGGGTGATACTTCGTTTAAACCAGTATTAGTATTAGTTGAATAGACACTATAAAAGTAACTTAGAAATGCTATTAATTTTGTTATTATTACAGAGTGGAAAACGGACTTTACAAAATTAGTTTCTTTGTTTCTTTTACACTTAGCATGTTTTTGATCCGGGAATAAAAACTAGTTTCAGTTTTTATTGGAAATTATCAGTGACAACTTATCAAGGTGGGAACCTGATAGGGCTACAAAGTCATCGTGGGTTTTTGGGTTAGTTATGATCAGTCGTTGAATAACAGCTACAAGTGATGTAGACCAAAAACTGCACGGATCCGTCGGTTGAGATTATTCCATGGATTTAGTCATGAGTAAAACTCCCAGTAGGTTGTCCTTAGCACCTGAGGTATTTGGTTTGGCATTACGAGGACTGTTGGATACTTAGTACGTTCAAACATCACGCCGTAACGGGGTGGTCATACGGGGCGTAACTAGATTCAGCGGAAACCGTGGTGTCAAATGCAGATATGCAAGATGGGATTTGCACCTCTTCTACGAAGAGAGATATTTCTGGCCCCTTTGACAGACTGAAAAGACTGATGAAGTGCACGGCCGTGCCCAAACGAACTGATTTGTTCTTTGTCGTTTACAAATCAGTAGAGGTCGGATAGTCGAGAAACATAATCTTGAGTATTCAGAGTTAACTGTATCCATGCTCATACTCAAAGATGAAATATCGTGATGCAAAAGGAAAAGCCTAGTTATACCCGATTTGTGAACAGTGTGTTCATGAATGTTGTCTCCTTTAGGGGATGTTTTATCACCTGCCTGGGTATAAGAGTTCTTATAACCTGGTAAGCCTAAGTGCCTGTCTAGGGCCTCCTTAGGTCTGTGTCATCAAGCCGGTATTGCCAACTTGCACAAGTGGAGTCTGTTAGTAATTATGTGCATAAGTTGACAAACCGTTTGATTGCACATCCAACGTTATAAGACACTTGAGGGTCACACTTGTGAGGGCCTATAATTCGAATAGTAAGTTAACCCCAGTTTGGAGAGTTTTGTTTTATAATAATAAATTATAAAACAGTTGGGTGTTTTCTGTAAAAACTCCAAAGTAAAAGGTTTCTGATACTTAATTAAGGGTTATATATTTATTAGTTAAATAAATATATAATAAGTTAATTAATTAAGTTTTATAATTATCTAGAACTAATTATTATATTGTTAAATATAATAATAGTAAATATCTTTACTCCTTTATAAAGGAGATTTTCTAAATCTCTTAAACTCTTACTATCTTAAAATATTAAAACAACAATTCAAACATAATGTACAACCTTATTAAGCATCATTTGTCTTTTTAGAGCACTAGGACCATATCTTAAAGTCTTCTACCTCTCTTTTTCTTAGGTCAACTGCTAAAGTCTAATTTTTGGTATAGACAGTATCTTTATGCCCTCGATCCCTTCTTCCTACTTATTTCATGTTTATCTCTAAGCCAAAAACCTATTTGGATAAACTCAGACTTGCTTTCTATCTGCTACCTGCACATGAAGAAAGGATTCATGTATCAAATTCAAATTTCTACAATGCTGTATCTCATGGCTCCCAAGATGAAGACGACCTATCAGTTTCTCCACATACGACGAAGACGACAGATTGCATATAAAACCAAGTCCAAGGTTTTGATTTCTCCACAATTTCCTCAAAACCACACCTTGTTCATTACCCTTGCTGGTATTTTAAGCTCCAAGGTTTTGTTTTCTCTGAGGTATGGCACCAATTTTAATATCGATTTAGGTTTCCATATGAAGTTCAATTTTGATTTAGATTTCTATTTCAACTTCAATTTTGCAGCTAAATATCGTCACCTCGAGTTTTGGTTTCTGCATTGAGGTATGCTATGTTCGATGTTTATGTTTTTTTCTACTTAAATTTCCATGATTTCTTCATTGTAGTTGTTTGTTGTTTTCGATTTCTGTTCTTTGTTGTAATGTTGTGTGAGGTTGATATGCTGAAATTTGCTAAAGACTTGCAAAAGCTTCTATAGATATACACACATATACATATTCAATGGAACTCACGAAAGTTGATTTGGAGCATGGCTCATGGTTTTTTGGGTCTGTGGTTTTAAAATTTCGTTCAAGCAAAATTTGATTTGGGTCTGTGGTTTTAAAATTTGATTTGGGTCTGTGGTTCCAGATATGAATTTTGTCATTAAGAAGTAAGATTTTCTATGTGGGTTTTTTAGACAGAGGAAGTAATTATTGGTTTTTTATATTGTTGTGAATTTTAGTTTTTTTTTCCTATTGCAAGTCATCACTTCTGCAACATTTTAGCTGAGAGCTCCCTAGGATCTATGACATCAACAGCCCAACCAATTGTTTCATCAGCCTTCAAACTTTCAAATAACTCCTCTCTTTTGTCTTCTTTCAATGTCTTTGAATCTGCATAAAATGGAAGGAACATCTAAAGAGGGATAAAAAGACCAGTACAATCTTTTTAAGTAAGATCATAGATTTATAGAAAAAGCAGTGATATAGCTCATCTACTGTAACATATTCAGGTGAAAAACGTGGTATGCCACATGCACATTTCCTCATGATAATGAAACCAGAATAAAAGATTACAAATGCAGACCATTACGGCAAGATCGTATGTGCTGAAATCCCGGACTCGACAAAGTATCCAGAAATGCACCAGTTGGTGATAAAGCACATGATGCATGGTCCTTGCGGTCATTTGCGACCGTCCAGCCCTTGTATGGAAGGTGAGCCGAGAAAATGTCGTTTTAGATATGCTCAACAATTTAACAACAAAACGGCTCAGGAAGCTAACTCATATCCGATGTATCGAAGGAGACAGAATGGAATCGAGGTGAATATCCGAGGCAATATCCTAGATAACAGATGGGTGATGCCATATAACCCAAAGTTGCTGATGATGTTCAACTGTCACATCAATGTTAAGGTCTGTTCAAGTATAATATCTGTAAAATATCTCTTCAAGTATCTTTACAAGGGTCATGACAAACAAGTTATTCATGTTGATCCTGATAGAGAAGAGGTTGTTGTTAACGAGATAAAGAGGTTTCAAGATGCACGCTATGTTTCACCACCTGAGGCAATTTGGCAGATTTTTAGCTTTAAACTTTGTCAAATCTATCCTTGTGTGATGACTTTGCAGGTTCATCTTCCGAATAAGCAATTAGTTAGGTTTAGAGAGAATGATATCCTAACAGATATCGTTGATAGAGAGAGAGATAAAAAATCAATGTTGACCGCATTTTTTGAGCGGAACAAAACAGATTTGATTGCGAGACAGTATTTATACAAAGATTTTCCGAGTCAATACACATGGAATAGCGGTTCACGTAGATGGAATCCTTGAAAGCAAGGATCAATGAGAGGGCGATTGGTCTCTGCTAATCCAGCTGAAGGAGAACGATATTATCTACGTCTACTTCTGTCTCATATTAGTGGGCCTACGTGCTTTGAAGATCTTTACACGGTTAATAGCGTTTTGCATCCGACATTTCAAAAAGCAGCTCTTGAGAGAGGCTTAATAGAGACCGACGATAATTTATCGCTTTGTCTTGCCGAGGCCTCCATCTTTCAATTTCCAAGTGCTCTTAGACGACTATTTGCAACAATCTTGATCTATTGTGAGCCGGGAGATGTTCGTAAGTTATGGGATGAACACTATGGTTCATTGTCTGAAGATTATAGACGAAACCACGGGAATGTTGAGGGAGTCCGAGATATGGTTCTTACAGGCATCGCAGTCTTTTTACAATCTATGGGTAAGAACCTTGATGATTTCGATCTTCCAAGCTTAAATGCAGCTGCCACTTTCGAATCACGAGGAATTCGTGAGGTACAAGAGGAGTACTCCATAATTGTGGAAAGCGAAGACTTACGTGCCCGAAACTCTCTAAATCCTGACTAGATGCATGCATTTGATGAGATTATGAGGCATGTGGATAATGATTGGTCGGGTGTTTTTTTGTAGATGGTCCAGGTGGAACTAGAAAAACATTTTTGTACAAAGCTTTGCTTGCTAATGTTCGCTCTCGGGGATTTATTGCACTCGCGACTGCTTCATCGGGTGCTGCCGCTAATAACATTCCAGGAGGAAGAACAGCTCACTCTCGATTCAAGATTCCCCTCAGTCTTAGTAATAATTCGATGTGCAACATAAAAAAACAAAGTGGAACTGCTCAACTACTCCAAGCTGCAAAAATAATCATCTGGGACGAAGTTTCGATGGCAAAGAGGCAGGCAGTGGAGGCATTCGATAGAACAATGCAAGATATAACCGGTGTGAGACTCCCATTTGGTGGAAAGATAATGATTATGGGAGGTGACTTTAGACAGGTGTTGCCAGTAACAAGGCATGGAACCCGAGCACAGATCGTAGACTCGAGCCTACGGATGTCACCTATTTGGTCTTCGATCAAAAAGTTGCGGTTAACGATCAATATGCGAGCACAAACTGATCCATGGTTTTCGGATTTTCTGTTACGAGTCGGAAATGGAGATGAAGAATCATTGGACGGAAACTTTATCCAGATACCCGATGACATGGCAATTCCTTACACCAATAAAAATGATTCGAAGGATGCTATGATTGATGCAATCTTTCCTTCTCTTCAGACCAACGGGACTGTTTCAAGTTATATCATTTCAAGGGCGATACGAACAACAAAAAACGAGCATGTCGACGAGATTAATGATCAGTTGATCGAAAGATTCTGCGGTGAGGAAAAAGTCTACTATAGTTTCGATGAAGCAGAAGATGATAAAAATAACTTGTATCCGATGGAGTTCTTAAACTCACTGAACGTTAGCGGTTTACCCCCTCACTACCTTCGGCTTAAAATTGGATGTCCGATAATGCTCTTGCGAAATATCGACCCCTCAAATGGATTGTGCAATGGCACGAGGTTGATATGTGGAGGTTTTCAACAGAACGTCATTGACGCAGAAATAGCTGTTGGCCAACATGCTGGTAAGAGGGTATTTTTACCAAGAATTCCACTGTGCCCGTCAAAAGATGACATGTTTCCGTTTAAGTTGAAGAGGAAACAATTTCCAATTCGACTTTCTTTTGCCATGACAATTAATAAAGCTCAAGGGCAGACAATCCCGGTGGTAGGTGTATATCTACCAGAATCGGTATTTTCGCACGGCCAACTTTATGTGGCATTGTCCAGAGGGGTATCACGTGGTACTACAAAGGTGTTAGTGAACCCAACCAAAAAGTTCAAGCAGGACGGAGTCTATACATCAAATGTGGTTTATCAAGAAGTTCTGAGCGATGATTGTATATGACTAAAACATGTTTGTAATTTCTGTTTTGTTTAAGCACAATCTTTTGACTTGTCAACGAGAAAATGCATTAAACTTTCATACTTGGATTCAAGATACATTCGATTGCATTGCAAAAAACGCTTAATACAACAAATGAACCATCCATGATGTAGAACTTTTTTTGCACAATTTGATATTTAAAACTTAAAAGTAGAACCTTAGCATCCCGCCGCATTGCGCGGGTACACTACTAGTTCTTTCTTAAGGAGAAAGAAAGAATAAAGATAATTATGGAAGCTATCTAATATATGGTAATTTCTCCATATAAATAGATAAGCTAGGCTATCAGTTTTATTCACTGATTCATTAATTCAATTCTCAAAAAGAAACCTCTCTCTCTATTCTCTCTCTATCTCTCTCTGTCGAGTTTCACATAAACCCGTAAACCAGTTTCGGGTTTCGTGTTTATTCGACCGTGTTCTTCGCGTACAGTTCGTCCACGAATCGTTCGGGGTTTGGATCCAACTAGAAAGAATTCCGTTTGGCTCATCACAGGTGGATCAATCTCGAGCAATCCAGGTAATAATCCTAAAACCTATAATTGTTAATTGTGTTAAAATAAACGAAAAAGATCTGTGATATTTTCCGGGGTTTTAATCCTTATCGTTTCCGCATATATCAAACTAGTTTGGTTTGATCGAATAAGCTTATAGATCAGTTTGGTCATAAAGTTTTTGTCGTGTATCTCGATCCAGTTAGGTTTGAGATCACAGTTTTTCTCATGTCAGTTTGATACGAGGATTGCACAAAATCCCAACAAATGAGGCATAAGGACTTTTCTCCATCTGCTTACGTTCCAATTCATTTTTAGGACATTGATAGAGACCAAATTTGTCTCCTTTCTGAATTGGAGCAACACTTGCAGAACATGTGGCCATTGCAAATCTTTCCAAAACTCTTTCAGTATATGCTTTATGGGAGAGTCCTAGTAATCCATGTGATCTATCACGAGATATTTCTATCCCTATCACATAGGAAGCCTCAACCGTATCCTTCATTTCGAAGTTTTTAAAAAGATATACTTTAGTTTCATGCAATAAGCCAATCACTACTAGCCAATAATATATCATCAACATACAAAACCAAAATTATGAACTTCCTCCCACTGATCTTGAGATATATGCATGGATCTATAACATTTTCTTCAAAACCGAAAGCGTTAATGGTTTCGTTGAATTTTAGATACCACTGTCGGGAGGCTTGTTTAAGTCCATATATTGATTTCTTAAGTCTGCAAACCTTGTCTTCCTGTCCTTTCATGGTGTAACCTTCAGGTTGACTCATATAAACTTCTTCTTACAACTCACCATTAAGAAACGCTGTTTTCACATCCATTTGATGTAACTCTAAATCGTAATGAGCTACGAGGGCCATGATAATCCTAAGAGAGTCTTTCTTTGACACAGGAGAAAAAGTCTCTTTGTAATCAATGCCGTCTTTTTGAGTAAAACCTTTGCCACAAGTCTATCTTTATATCGCTCTACATTGCCATGGCAGTCACGTTTTGTTTTAAAAATCCACTTACTCGCGACTGCTTTGTGTCCATCCGGCAGTTGAGTGAGTTCCCAGACTTGATTATCTGGCATCGATTTTAACTCGTCGTTCATGGCATCAATCCACTTTTCAGAATTATCACTAGCAATGGCTTGTGAATAAGAAACTGGGCCTTTCATTATCCCTATGTCAAAATCAGATTCTTGTAGATAACAAACATAATCTTTTGAAATGGCATTTCTCCATTCTCGAACAGATCTTCTTAGTGCCGGTTGTTCTATAATTTCTTCATTGGAAATGATTTCATCATGGGATTGATGTTGTGGTTCTTCATTGTTTGTCGATTCAACAATGATAGAATCCACTAACGATCCTTCATCGTTATGCGGTTCAACAATGGAAGGAATCGCCTTGTCTATATTTTTTATGGGTAATGGGATTGTTACCCTAGTTTCATGCACAGACTTATCTTCCACAAAAGTGCGCCTACTAATCATGCCATCCATAATGAATTTGACGTTTCCAGTTTCTATAATTCGCAACTTATTGTTAGGACAATAAACTATGTACCCTTTGGATTTTTCATGAAAACCGATGAAATATCCACTTATAGTTTTCATATCCAACTTTCTTTCATCAAGATTATAAGCTCTCGCCTCGACTTCACATCCCCAAACTTGTAGGTGTTTCAAACTGGGTTTCCAACCTTTCCACAGTTCAAAAGGAGTCTTTGGAACTGCTTTGCTAGGAACCCTATTCAAAATATATACAGCCATTCGAAGAGCATATGTCCACAATGATATAGGTAAGTTAGCATGGCTCATCATGCTTCTAACCATTTCTAAAAGTGTGCGATTTCGCCTTTCAGCTACACCATTCTGCCAAGGAGACCCTGGCGTTGTATATTGAGCTGCAATTCCAAGCTTTTCGAGGAGCTTGGCAAAAGGTCCAGGATGTTGTTCTGTTTCGTCATATCTGCCATAAAATTCTCCACCTCTATCTGACCTTATGATCTTCACCTTTTTTCAATCTCCGTGATAAGCGCTTCAACAGCATTTACTGATTGAGATTTATTATGCAATAAATAGAGATAGTAGTAACGTGAATAATCGTCGATAAAGGTAATAAAATAATTTTCTCCACCAAAAGTTGGAACATCAAAAGGTCCACAAATATCTGTATGAATTATTTCGAGCTGAGAACTTCTTTTGGCATCTTTCTTTTTGTGTTTTTTTGTTTTACCTTTAATACAATCCACACAACTTTTATAATCAGTAAAATCAAGGTTTGAAAGAACACCTTCTTTTACTAATCTACGAAGTTTTTCTTGAGATATGTGTCCCAACTTCTTGTGCCATACAAACGAAGAATTCTCTTTGTTTATAGTTCCTACTTTAAGATGCATGGTTAAATGGTTTTCAAATATGGAATGAGATATTAAAATTTTATAAAGACCATCCACAAGAATTCCAGAACCAATAGTAATAGAATCCTTATATAATTTGAAACGACCATCACCCAAATAAAATTTAAAACCTTGTAAATCAAGTTTAGAAGCTGAAACTAAATTGCGAGAAATCAAAGGAACATATAATGTTTGGAATAAATCTAAACTATGCCCTGCAACTAGAACAAGACGATACGTTCCAATAGCTTCGACGAGAACTTTATCGTCATTTCCCATAGTCAAAAAAATTTCAGTTGGGTCTATGATTTGGGTTGTAAGGAATCCCTGCATCGTATTGGAAACATGAACGTTAGCACCTGTATCCAACCACCATGAATTCGAAGGCACATGTGAGAAATTTAATTCTGAAAAACTTACGAATTCTAAAGGATTACCTTTCTTTTCAAACCATTCACATCGTTTCGGACAATCCTTTTGGAAATGTCCTGGTTTCTTACAGAAACGACATTTCTCATCTTTCTTTGCCTTTTGTTGAGAATGTTGGATATTATCGTTCATTCTGGGTGGTGCTCTTTTCTGGCCTCTTCCAGCCTTATCCCAAACTTATGATGTGCTCCTTGAGTAGTGAGATGTGCAACTGTGATACCTCGACGAGCCAGTCTCTTTTCTTCCGTATCAAGCTGATTTCTCAGCCCGTCCACCGTCCAGTTAGCTTCATGCGTATTATAATGCATCTGGAACGGTGCATACTGTTCTGGAAGAGAGTTTAGGATAAATGTGACAAGAAAAGTCTCAGTCACAGATATTCCTAAATTATTAAGCTTAGTCGAGATGTTTTGCATCTCAGTAACGTGATCGTACATTGAACATGTACCATCAAACTTCATAGTAGTGAGTTGTGCCATTAAGTTTCCTGCAACGGACTTATCTGCAGTCTTAAAGCATTCCGCAAAAGCATTCATAAAGTCCTTATCTAATTCCTTTGTAGGGAGTGAGGACTTGATGTTTGCAGAAATGGTCATTCGCATAAACATAAGGCTCAATCTGTTACTTTTCTCCCACAATTTATGGAGTTCTTTGTCCTCTTTAGTACTTTTATCGTTAAGTTCAGGACGCTTTTCACTTGTGAGTGCAAGATCAAGATCAGAGAAGTTGGTACCATTGAGGAGTGGCACAGATGATGCATGCGAATGCAAGTTAGTGGGAACAGGAGCTGAAAACAATTAAAGAGATACATAAATATGATTGTCTAGACATATATAAACAAGATTCTCCTGTGGGATAAATCTTTAATATTTAAATATTCAAAAGGAGTTTAAAATTAACATAGTTATATGTATGAAAACATATTATAACATCTGTGGATGTACAATAATGCTTATAACACATTCTTAATGTTGTTTAAAATACGTGAACAATAATCACCTGTGCGTAATTATGGCTCTAATAATTTTGTACAACAAATATATATATACACATATATATATATATATACTCCATTTGAATAAGATCAAATAATTAATTTAATGTTATTTAATCATTATCACTGTGGTGACAAAGATTATAACAATTTAAAAGCACACTTGAAATTTTAAGAACAACATAATCAGTATGCACACGTGATTTGAAAGTTTTATTTATTAAAATGATAAGATGCGGAAAAAATTAATATTGTTCGTTTTTTTAAGATAGGATAATCTAGCCTTAGATCTTATTTGTATTTAGAGATCCATAATGGCCAAATATACGGGGAAAAAAAGAGAAATTTACATCCCAATTATTATATGATGGAGTGATAATAATTTATATGAACAATCAATAACCAATCAAACTCTAAACATAATGAACTTAATTCATACATTCCGTTGAAGATTTATTTAATACATAAATAAATAAATCAATGCATAAGGTGTTTTATCCCTTTAAAATTCGATTTTCCTTTTATTGGATTATTATAAAACACAATATTTGCAAACATTATTATTTAACATACTAATTTGTTTGTCAAAACTATATTAATAAAAAAACAAATTTCAACTATTTTCCCATTCACAAGTTCACGGAAATAATAGAAAAGCAAAGAAATACATGCCTTTTTTAAACAAATTCAATGCATAGTGAATCATTGGTTGACGTAAATAATGAAAACCAAAAGGGATAGAAGCCTTTTCTTCTTGGTATGCTAATCGTAGAAAATTGGATTGTTTAGAGAATTATCATGAGTTCTAAACAATGCTCTGATACCAATTATAAATCATAAACAACTTTATGCTTAAGATTTTAGAGAAACATGATAACCACACATATTAAAATATACATACCTGATGAGGCCATTGTATTAGTAAGCATACCGTAGGATGAAACACGAAACCTTCAATTGGTAATTGATTTCTCTCTTCTTCCCTTTACCTCTATTATGAGTTGTAATATTTTGTGATGATTGAATTGGTGGAATTCAATATCTTATTTATAGGTGAAGAGATGACCAATTACCTAAAATACATTGTTGTTTATCTTCCATCAAGATATTCATAATCTTAACTGTATTATGATTTATATCCTTACCAAATTAACAATCATTGAATTTGGTATGTTAATAATCAATCAATTTAGTATATTCCAAAAATAAAGATAATTACCATTTAACATATTAAGATACTAAAATATAATTATCTTACATGTGAGAATCAATCTCAACCACTCATCCTGTCAACAAATGTGGCTATGACCAGTCCCCCATTTAATAATCTCTACCCTCCTATGAATCGTGTCAATCCTCCATGATCACGTCCACCGTAACCGCGAGATGAGTGGCTGGGATTGCTCCTCACGTTTTCTTAGATTGACATGTTTCTCATTTTAACCTTCCCCTATGTATGTATGTATATATATAGAGAGACAGAGAGAGTTAAATGTGAACTCAATTTTGGTTGTGAACGTGATGATGACTCTCAGCCACACATCTTTGGTTACGGTGGACGCGATCACGGAGGATTGACACGATTCATGGGAGGGTGGAGATTATTAAAGGAGGGGACCCAGTCAAAGCCGACTTTATTGACCGGATGAGTAGTTGAGATTTGTTCTCATGTTCACAACCAAAATTGAGTTCACATTTGAATTTTCCTTTCTCTCTCTCTGTTAGAAGTGAAAATTCCAGACGTAGTTGTCTATTATGTTATTTAACATTTATATGTCACGTCATTTGTCACATGTGTCGTTTTTCAATGCTACTAAAAGCATATAAAATAGTCTATCGTTTCACGCCTTAGACCGTGACTCCATAATAACTATTAAATAATTCATGTAAATCAACTTACAACTATAAACTTAAACACTAAGTCAATATAGTTGATCAAGATGCTAATTGAAAGCATGTAATCACCTTAAACATCTTAAAGGATTAAACAACCTTGAAATCTTCCATAGCATCCTCTTGGATGCATGTTAATACAACCAGTTTATGCCTAAAGAGTTCATGCTTTTCAAAACATGTCCATTAAACGTCTAAAAATCAAATATTATATTCATTTTCAAAATGTCATTTACTAAACGATGGATGGATCACAACCATAGTAGAGGTATGCCAATTAACAAAATACAACAAAATAACTTTATTGAACATTTTAATGTCTAATTAATCCTCTTAATATGATATTTTATAGAACCTAAATTTATAATACAAACTATAAATCGTTTTATCGAATTGTATTTAAGAGTTAATAGGGCACTTTTTCAAATATTATCCATAAAAGTGTCCTAAAACATGACAAACAAAAGTGGTAATAAATCGATTGTAGCACTTTTAAATAGTACAATTTTTTTATTAGGTCTTATAAATTAAACTTAAGTCATTTATTAGTGTGCTTGAATATTTTAGTCGTTCTATAAACTTATTTTTGTCATATTGTCGTTAAAAGAAGAGAATATAACTTTTGGTGGATCAAGTGGCAACCCAACCCAATAGCCACCACCAAATAACCAGGTGCAAGGTGTTCTTCATCAAATATAAAGATTTCCACGTTATTGGCCAACTTACTACCGGGTATAGAATTGTATTTTAACCATGCATATACATTTTCACCATCTATGGTGATATTATGTTTATTATTGTCGGTGTTCCATGATCGTGCTTTTTACACACCTATAGACATGTGATAATTAGACCCTAAAGCAAGTAACAGTATGGTCTAATATCTCATCTAAAGTAATAAAATGATAAGTATCAAGTATCCTATACAGGCCATATGAATAAGTATCTTAAGTTATAAGATCTCAAGTTAAAAAATTAACTTATACTGAAAATTTTGAAGAAATTGTTTGGTTTAGATTTAACGCTACTAGAAATAATAGAATGGAGAAAGGCACGGGCGTAAGACCATTAGACCAATGGTGAGACATAAAGCAGAAGTTCCACCACATAATTTTAAAGGGTATTTCAAAATCTAACGTGAAACCAACACAATTATTTGTTTTCCAAGTATACAAAGTCAAATTAAAAGTTGGTTTATTTAATTTTTGGCTTTTTAATTATCATTCCCTCCAAGTCTCCAACCCACAATAGTTCTCTTTTAGCTAAGTCTCCTTTTTGTTCACATTTTCTCCATCCATCCACATTTTGCTAATGTTGTGGCGTGGGACACAACCCTTTAATTTCTATCCAAAACTCCAAGTCAACTTTCAATAGAATAATAAGAAGTTAAAGAACGAGTAAATGATAAACTCTAACTTCATAAAATAAATTAGTGGAAAATAAGATATAAAAATGACTCAAGGTTAAAACATAAAAGTAAAATGATATATCTATAAATAAAGAAATGATCGTTTAATTAAGAACTAAATAATTGGATGTATAATTCTGCTACATAATCCAAATGTTAGTGTGTTGATGTCAAGAAAGTAAAATTTAAGAAAGTGAAAAAAAATTAATTCGAAGCTAAAATCGTGCTTTGAATACCCTATGCGTATTTAGAGATTTTAAGAAAATTTAATATGATTGAAGTTATAGGATTTTCATTCAAAATTATTTGGTTATAAGTTAGTGATTTTAACAAACTTTATTTAATTTAAATGATTATATAGTAACTTAATAATAAAAATAAATATCCAACTATATTATAGAGAGAAGTACTAAAATAATAAATAGTAACTAATAAATTAATTATTAAAAACAAACTCTTTAAAATATGTGGGTATTGGGCTTTATACACTAGATACATAAAAGCCCACTAAAATTTAACCAAGAGCTACTAAAATTTAATTTTGAGAACCCTTATGATTTTAGCAAATCCGATTTCCGACTGTATCAATGGCTTATAATTATATACAACTAGTAAGGAACAACAAAGTCATCCCTTTTACTCACTTAAGTTATACTCACTTAAATTATGTTTTTGAAAGGTGTAGATAAGAAAAGAACTGATTATGGCATTGCATGACTGTGCATACACCCGCATAAGGTTATTTCATGTATAAACATGTGTAGCTCCTTTTGGCACATCACTCTCGCTTCTCACCTCCTTAATTGGCTCGAAATCAACTAAAAAGCGTAAGGCGTTTTGTTGTAAACTCCCCGTCTTAAACTTTGATGTCCTCATTAGGGCTTCCTAGAATTCTCCATGTAATCAACAATGTTGGATTTGCTTAAAATGCTACAAACATTCCTTCTCAGGGACCTGTTATGTTCAATGAGATTTTCCCACTTTCATATCAACTTAAACCAAAGAAGAAGCTATTGATAGCCCATAAATTTGAGCTATAAGAAGCTTACATATCAATTTTCAATAGAACGAGTTCTTGCACATAGTATATACAAATTGTTTAAAAAACACCAAACATGACTTTTATGTTTACAAGTGGTTATGCTAGAACCATAGACAGTAAGATATCTATTTCAATGAAGTAAGGGTAGGTATGTCTTTTTGATCTTTTTTATTTTTACATTGTAATTGTCTATTTCAATAAAGTAAGGCATGTTTTTATGAAATATATATGTTTAATATCAACATTAATTAAACTATGGATTTTTTTTAAATTAAGAACGCCTAACTTTTTTTTAGAACGACATTTATTAAAAACCAACCGAACCTAGCAAGACGCTACACTGAAACAAACGAGGACATCAAAGACCAACAAAGAATGAGAACACCGAAAACGAAAACAAACAGCATCAAAATTTGAAACCAAACTGTTGGTGAGGTTATAGATTGCCAGCGATGAATACCAAGAACTATAAGGATTTTCGTATTAATTGATTAGATATTAGTTTACATGTTATTAATATTGTAAAGAGATTGTTTTAATATTTTATTCTTATCAAAGCTCCACAATTTAGTTATTGACGCCATTTTGCATGTAAGTTGCAGGTTTTTAACAATGAAATATATCATGATAGTAGCTGACTGCCTGACTCGCATAAGGAAACGTCCTTCATGTCCGATTTCATCTTCGTTGATCTGTATTTTCATCTGTGTCATCTCTATTTCATCTTTGTCATCTTCGAATTCATTCTGTTCATCTACATTTTCATCTCTGTCATCTTTGATCTCTGTATGTCTACGTTTCACTTCGTTCATCATTATTGATCTTCATTTTCTTCTCTGTCCTTTCTGTCTCATTTATGTCTTATTTTCGTTTCAACCCCGTTTCATCGACAGAAAAAATGGAATGCATTCAACTCCCTTTTCATGAAACTGATTCATCATGGGAAAAAATGGAGGTTAGCCATGGACTTTCTTAGGAGGGCGGCTGGATTCGTATGCATAATGATGGTAGTTATCACTTACCCTGATTAAAATGGATTTGATCCTATTTTCTATTTTGAAATCGAATGTGAAATGAAGTAATGAACCATTATGCTTTTTCGGAATATTTTAATTAAAATATTACACTTAATTCAATTGTTACTTAACAAAAATAACTCAATTTGGTCTACACTCTTTGAGAAAGTTCACCTAGGATTTGCCCTGACTAATTCCTTGCAATTTTTACCGAGAGCTAAGCACACTCCTCTGGGATTAATACTTAGTATCCACCATCTGCGCACGCATGGCTTCGAACCCGAGTGGGAGTTACCACCCTTTAGAAACGTACCACTACGCCACAACTTGGTGGTTTGATCTACACCCTTGATTATTCTAATCTATGGTTATTAAGTACTTTGTGTTCTAAGAAAGGTTTGCAATTTGTAAACGAAGGCTCATATATATATGGGTTAATTACATGGGTATGTATCGAACTTGTCACGTTTTATCATTGTATGTACTCAACTTATAAACTTACCATTGTATGTATTCAACTTTCTAAAATTGCCATTGTATGTATCCAACTTTATCAAAACCTCAAGTTTGATACACTTTCGTGACAAGTAGAATACATTCAATGATAGGTTTTGATAAAGTTGGATACATACAATGGCAAGTCTAGCAAGTTTGATACATACAATGATAAGTTTATAAGTTGAGTATATACAATGATAAAACGTGACAAGTTTGATACATACCCATGTAATTAACCCTATATATATATATAGAGAGAGAGAGAGAGGAAAGTTCAAATGGGAACCACTTTTTGGTTGTGAACGTGAGGACAGCCGAGAGCGTGACACGTGGGGACTTTGAATGTGGTCCCCCCTTTAATTCAATGCCCTCCCATTAATCGCGTCTAGTCATCCGCCACGTGTCGAGCTCTTGGCTGTCCTCACGTTCACAATCAAAAAGTGGTTCACATTTGAACCCACCCCTATATATATATATAGGAAAGTTCAAATGTGAACCACTTTTTGGTTGTGAACGTGAGGACAACTGAGAGTGCGACACGTGACGGCTTTGAGTGTGGTCCCCCTATTTAATTCAATGCCCTCCCATGAATCGCGTCTAGTCATCCGCCGTGGATATGACGTGGCGCCTAGTCATCCGCCACGTGTCACGCTCTCGATTGTCCTCACGTTCACAACAAAAAAGTGGTTCACATTTGAACCCACCCCTATATATACATATAGGGAGGTTCATTTGTAAACCTCAAATCTCTTGTAAACCGTGTAAACTAATCCACACCATTGATTTTTAAAAACGTTTCCATATTTCCATAATCATTGACTTACCATATATTTCACATTTCCATATTTTCTATGAATGCATATCCTCCTTTGATTCTTTTGATCAAGGGCCACGATGAGTTCACAAAGTTTACAATATATTTGAGGTTTACAAATGAACCTCCATATATATATATATATATATATATATGGAACTATGTTCAAACAAGAACTAATCTATTTTGTAGGAACAAAGGAACCAACCACAATCACATATGATGTGTATCCATGTGGGTCCCACTTATTATAAAATCATATATGATTCAGTGCCTCGATCATATATGATTTTATAATAAATGGGACCCACAGGGGCCCACATCGATATAGTTTATATGTTCTTGCAAATGAGGTTGGTTTTTGTATGAACCTGCTTATATATATATATAATATTCAGGGTCAGGTTCAAATGAAAACTCATCTTTCAAAGTGAATGTGAGAACAAGCGAGAGAGCGTCACGTGGCATACTTAATCTGAATAATCATGTATTATTATTCAGACTAAATAATACAACATTAAGTATTATTCAAACTGCATAATTTAGTTTGAATATTACTGAATGATGTGTTATTCAATCTGAATAATACATTATTATTCAGATTGAACATGTTGTGTGGCGCGCTATCGGTTGTCCTCATCCTCACAATAAATTTTGGGTTCACATTTGGACCTTCGTCATAATATTTGTATTTATATATATAGGGCTTAATCATTTGAGAATTCTAAAATTTTTTAATCCATTTATGTATACGGATAATTTGTAATTTGAACACGTTCGTATGTATAAGTTAAACACAACTATTAAAAGACAATAAAAAAAACTTGTATACATATTTTTTGTAATATCTACAATTGCATACAGTTCAAAAAAAACTTAGAACAACTTATTATTATTATTTTTCTTGAACTGAAAAAAACACATTTTTTATCGTTATGCACAATTGCATAGATGGCGGGATATGAGGATGTTCCTCTGTTTTCCCTTGAACCCAATCCTATATTTATATATATATATATATGGGTGGGTTCCAACGAGAATAACATCAATTTAAGAGAATACGAGAATGATTCTTAGCCACTAATTCTTCTCTTCAAAAACATTACCCATATCACCTCTATGGCCACCACCACCACTACCACCGCCACCACCAGCACCAGCATCACCCCCACCACTCCACCACCTACGTTTCTGCCGCCACCACCACCAGCAACACCTATGTCGCCCACCACCATCACTTATGCCACCACCAACATCAACAGCAATTGCAAGACCATCAACAGTCACACCACCAACACCACCTTTGTTGGTGGTGGTACCGTCGGTGCTGCTGGTGGTGATGGTGGTGGCGGTGGTAGCGGTGATGGTGTTGGTGATGTCATTGACGGTGTTGGTGATGTCGGTGTTGGTGGTGGTAGAGGTGGTGTAGGTGGTGGAGTGGTGTCGGTGGTGGTGACAGAGGTGGTGGCGTTGGTGTTGTAGATGGTGGTGGAGATAGTGTGGGTGGTGGTGGTGGTGTAGATGATGGTAGCAAAGGTGATTGTGGTGGTTAACATGTGATTTCAATGTAGTATTGTTAGGACCAAATTGTCCTAATTAGTGGAACTCTTATAAAGCAAGCTTTGTGCTCAATTGTGTTATTTAGCTTATAAAGCAAGCTTTGTGCTTAAGTGTATTATTTAGCTTATAGAGCAAGCTTTGGGTTTTTATGTAGTTATACACCTATATATAAAGGTGTCTTGGAGTTTAGTTTTTGTCATTGTTGAGAGTAGTAAGAAGCATTAATTAGATGAGAGTCGATTAGAGTTTAGTGTGTGTTTGTGTGTGTTTCTTGTTACCGTGAAAGCTCTCGAATAAATCAAGAACACCTTCTTTTGCTATCGATTCTTGTTGTTTTCTTCTTCTCTACCCCTGAATCTTGTTGAAACGGACTTACAAGTATCATATGTGATTTCAATGGAAAATCATATGTGAGTTAATATAATATGATTGGTTAACATGTGATTTCAATGCATAATCATGTGTGATCACAAGATCATACGTGATTTCATGAAGAATCATATGTAATTTTAATGCAAAATCATATGTGATTTAATATAAGCTGATGGGTTAACATGTGATTTCAATGCATAATCATGTGTAATCACAAGATCATATGTGATTTCAATCTAAAATCATATGTAAGGGTGCGTTTGGTACAGAGAATGGAATTGCAGAGAAATTATGCAGAGAATGGAATTGTAGAGAAAGAGAATTGGTCTGGAGAATAGGAATCGATTATCCTGTTTGGTAGCACAGAGATTTCAGCAGAGAAATGTAATAGAGAATCATTTCTCTTGTTTGGTACAACAAGAAATTTAACAGAGAATTGCACCAGCCTTTTCATTTGCACCCATATTTTTTCATAACAATCATTTATTTAAACCCCAAAAATATACAAAAAGATGCATAAATTATTTTCATTTGCACCCATATTTTTTCATAACAATCATTTATTTAAACCCCAAAAACATACAAAAAGATGCATAAATTATCTAATTACAACTGATATATGTTTCTAATCTTCTTTTCTCTTTAGCCATTTGTATTAGTTTCTCAAAAACGACTTCTTCCCATTGCCAAGAACAGATGCCGACAGTTTCATCAACCAACAACCTCTTCCTCGCCGTTATCCTACATGCCATAACCAATATATATCAAAAAAACAACTTCTTCCCTTGTGTATGCTTAAAAAGACTTTCAAAGTTAGCAATGAATAACCGCCAGAAGAAGAAAACACCACATCCCAATAACCGGGTAAAAGTTGTTGATCTCACTTACCGGGTAACACTCTCGGTTCATGTCATTGTTCTTACCGATTGTTCATTAAGCGTCAAGTAAATGGCCCTAAAACCAACAAACAATCTGATTTCAACTACTTAGATCTACACAAGAAGATCAATTTAGTTGGAAGAAACTGGGAAGAAACTTCCTTCCGTAGTCCTATGAGCAGCCGAAAAGAACATGATAGATCCAACTCTAGACTTGTAGACTGTCCGCGCATATCGGCTGTCGCATAAACAGTCTACTACATGGCACACAACACGATCCCAACCATTCTTACTCCCGAACCGTGAAGACGTGCAGTTACTACCGTGACGAAAACACTCGCTTTTCACACCAATGAGAAACCTAAATTAAACATTTTCAACATCAGACACTTTCAACATATTCAATAAACAATATGAAAAACTAAAGTAAATTTTGAAGGTATCATAGATAAAGATTTACAACATATGTTGTTGATTCAGACATATGCTTGTCATTGTGTAAGATTTCTCAAATAACAAACCAATTCAAAATAAGTAAATGAAAGAGAGATAAGAGCACGTAGAAGATCATAGCCCCTTTTTTCTGAAAATTCAAAAACTGAATAAGAACAACTCTAAGGAATTGAATGAAACCCAAATCCAATTCAAAATTGAACTATCATAAACGATATAAAAAATCTGGAAAGAAAGAGAGATAGGCCGAACTATCATCAATCCAATTGAAAACTGAACTATCATAACGATATAAAAATCTGTAAATCAATTTAGGTTTAGGCCGATATGAAGTCGATTTAGAGAGAGAGAGCGTGACATACCAGGCGTTTCTTTAGACCCCGTCCAGAGAGCACCGACGACACAGGAGAGATAGAGAGCAAGCGAGACATAGATGATCATCGGAGAGGAAACCGGCGTCGGATGCAAGAGCCGTTGGTGGAGAGGACTCAGAGGAGAGAGCGTCGCACATAAACCCTATCAGCGTCTCTTTTTTTTACCCCAATTCTCCGTGTCTCTTTTCATTTCCCGTAGAGATTAGAATTTTCCAATTCCCCCCATTTCCTTCCATTTGAGAGCGAATTGAAAATAGAGAAATGGAAATGATTTATTTCTCACTTTCCTTTTCTCTCACCTACCAAACAAGAGAAATGCATTCCATTTCCCATTTCCACTCCTTTTCAATGCCCTACCAAATCATCCCTAATTCAAGCATGCAAAATCATATATAAAAGCACAATGCAAAATCATATATAAAATATGCAAACGGTGGCGGAAAACATGGTAAGGTGGTGGTAGAGGTGGTGGTGTGTTGCATGTGCAGGGATGGCGGTGGTGGTGGCAGGCGGAGGTGTGGGGTAGGTGGTGTCGGTGGCACGGAGGTGCTCGGTGGTGCGATGGTGCTTCTGTTGGTGCTCGTGGTGGTGTAGTGATGTTGGGGTACTCGTGGTGTGGCGGCGGTGGTGTGGGTGGTGGTGGTGCGGGTAGTGGTGTGGTGGTGGTATGCTGCTTCTGGGGCAAAGGCGGTGTGGCAGGCAGCGCAGCGGCGCGGTGTGGTGGTGGTGGTGGCGGTAGCAGCGGAGGTGGAGGCGGTGGCGAAGGTTGGGGAAGTGGGTATCAATTCTCAAATTAAAGCATGATGTTTAGTTTACCATATTTTTGGCATCTTTGGTATATTAGATGGTAGAGATAGCCAAATAACGTGCCAGGCCAGGCTGGGCCTTAACCAAGCCGCGGAAGGATCGTGCCCAAACAGTCTTGTCGGTAACCGGTACTCCTTCCCTCGTACTACTCATTTCTTTCATCTTCCAGAATCTCGTCAAAATTGGGGCCCAAATAGTCAAACACTTTCCAGAACTCCTTCCTTAACGCGTAGTACGCATGTTTAATATGTTCTATAAGTTCTCCTTGCTTCTTGCTAGCGTGTTTTGGCATTGACCAAATATGATGGAGGTGGTGTGAGTGATGTATTTGAAATATAAAAATGGTAGGCTGAAAATCATTTTCGTATTCTCTTAAAATGATTTCATTCTCGTGTGATCCTTTTACTAAGGTGTTTACAACATAAGATTCAAATTATGTTCATAACCAATATATTTAATTTATTGTGTGTATGCCTGTAAACGAACCGAACGTTCATGAACCGTTCGTGATTTTGTTCTGCTGGAAGTTTGTTTAATAAATGAACAAATACGAACAAGATTTTACGTTCGTTTAAATAAACGAATGAACACGAACAACGTCCTCGTTTGTTCAATTATGTTCGTGAACGTTCGGTTATGTTCGTTCGTTTACGTTCGTGAACTGTTCGTTTATTTATACTATTATATATATATATATATTCATTTATAAATTATATATTCTTTATTAAGTAATTTAATTATTTAATTATGTTTTAAATAAAAATACTACACAACCTCTCTCCTTTCGAGTAAAAACTTACGGATGTTAATCAAGAATTTGTAGGATTTTCTGTTTGTTCATGTTCGTTTGTTAATGTTAGTTAATGTTCATTTGTGTTCGTTTACGTTCATGAACCGTTCGTTTAAGAGTTTAATGAATGAACACAAACGAACACGAACATCCTCATGTGCTAAATGAACGAACACAAACAGGATTTTTCGTTTGGTTAAGCGTTCATGTTCGTGTTCGCTTAAACTTAAACAAACGAAAATGAACATGCTCCGTTCGTGTTCGTTCGGTTCATTTACGGGCCTAATTGTGTGCTTACAATATGTTTATAAACGATATCAAATTTCGTAGATTTAGAATGTGTTCACAATGTGTTTATTTTAATTCTTAAGTTTGTATTTAATTATGCATCCTATGATTCTTTTTTTATGTTAGACTCCGGAAGTCCAAAATAGCAAAAAGTTTAATTTTCATGAAACATGATTGTCATTGAGCATGTGATGTATTTCTGTCCTTTAAGAAAAACACAAAACAAAATATGAAAATGAGAGATAATTGAATCTATTTTTTTTTGCTGTTGTGGCTTTCTCTTTGGACCCTTTCACGTGACTTTACTTAATTAAGAAAATGAGAGATATTTGTTTTTTAATTTTCATTTTCATTTATGAATTGTTCCATATAATAATTTATTAACATATATATTTATATAACACTTAAATTATATATAACTAATTACGTTTTTTATTTATATTAGTTAATATATTTTTTGAATTATATATAACTAATTACGTTTCTAACTAAATATTAGAATTAGAAATTGTTTATTAACTAAAATATGTATACAAAATTATAATAATTATTATTTAAAATGGTTTAATAATAAGTAAAATATATTATAATATGTATACAAAATTATAATAACTATAATATGTATACAAAACGTAGCACTGGGAAGTCATATGGGAAAGTATTGAATACAAACAATGAATTATATGTAACAATTCATAAATGAAAATTAAAAAAAGGAATTTTTTTGCTATTTCGGACATCCAGAGTCCAACATAAGAGAAGAATCATTGTGAAAGTTTGATGGTAAAATCCAAATAGTTATCTAATTTTTGTATTATGTGTTATTTGAAAATGCGGGTTGTTACATAAAGTTTTTATTTAGTGTGAATAAAGCATGAACATTTAAAATGAATAATGTCACGTGGCGTGATGCTTGTGGGCCTTACATTCACAATGAAAGATGAGTTCACATTTGAACCTGACCATATATATATATAGGGTTGAGTTCCGTTGTTAACCACAAATAGTGTGTTAATCTTATTAACCCATCACAACCACTGATGATATAAATCTAGGGTCAAGATTCAATCCCTATAATTAGGGAATTTTGAATAATTTTAAATTTAAAAATACAGTAAACATATGTGCACAGGGGTATTTTGGGAAAACACAAATAAATTAAAATATACACGTGTACTCCGGCGAAACACGTGTGCATATGTGCAACCACTACCGCCTTCCTCCTTCACCCGGTGAACACATGTGCAGCGCCGCCCCATTCCCCCTTCATCATCCGGTGAACACATGTGCAGTGTCGCCCCCTTCCTCCTTCATCTGGTGAACACATGTGCAGCACCGCCCCCTTCCTCCTCCACCCGGCGAACCATGTGCATCGCCGCCTCCTTCCTCCCCCACCCGGCGAACCATGTGCACCGCCGCCTCCTTCCTCATCCACCCGGTGAACATATGCAAGATGTGGACACCACAACCACGACCACTAGTCCACCACCACCACACCCACCATCTCCAAACCACCACCACACCCACTACCATTAGCCCACCACCGCACCCACCATCTCCATACCACCACCACAGCCACCACCACCACCACAACAACAACCACCATCTCTAAACCACCACCATAGCCGCCACCACCACCACAACAACAACCACCATCTCCAAACCACCACCATAAGTCCACCACCACCACCACCACAGCCACCATCTCCAAACCACCATCACTAGTCCACCAACACTAGCCTACCACAACCACAACCACCATCTCCAAACCACCACCACACCCACCACCAAACTACCACCACCACCAAAACCCTAAATTGACGACCTCAAATTTGCAATCCACCAAACTACCACCACCATCTAACTCCGTCGCGGCTGTTCTGGTGGCCACTGCTGTAGCTCCACTTCCGACTGTGGTGCTATAATACCACGCCATGTAAACGCCTCTCTTTGCTATGAAAAACGATCCAGATCTAGCTCCACAACAAATCATAACCTCCACCACCGCCGTCGCCAGAGATAACGATTTTAAACTAGATCTCACCATTGTCATCGAAGACAACGAACTCGAATCAAATCTCGGGTACGATTCTTCTAGTGGAAGGAATTTCTAAATGATAGGGTTGGGGTGGTGGTAGATGCGAGGGGGATGAGGGTAGGGGTTGTGCTGGTGGTGGATGCGAGGGCGGCGGTTGGGAAGGAGACGAAGGGTAGGGGTTGAGGTGATGGTGGTGGTGATGGTGGTTGGCACACTTTCGGCCGATGAAGCCGCCGACGTCGCTCACCGGATCGTGGATGAGGGAGGCAGAGAAGATCTGGTGTTGGTGGTGGTGGAAGGCGACGGCCGGTGGTTTGGTAAAGGGTGGTGATGAGCTTGCCGGAGGGAGAAGGCGGCAGAGGTCGTGGGAGGAGAGGTATCGGAGGAGGATGTTGGTGGTGGAGGAAGGAGGGGAGTGGCGGAGGAAGGGGGAAGAGAAAAGGAAAGGTTGTGTCACGTGGGTAGGGTAGCATGTGTAACTTGTTTAACTTAATAAAAAAACAAATAAATAAAAATCCAATTACGAAAATACCCTAATTAATGAATTTGATTGGTGGAGGTGAGTTAACAAAGTTAACACACTATTTGTGGTTAACAACGGAACTCCTCTCTATATATATAGATGTGCTTTCTAGAGAAAACCAAATAATTTGTAAAAACTTGAGGAACAAATTAAGCCTTTGATCTGAAAATAGGTATAAAAGGAACCACAAGGCTTGTGGCGTAGGTAAGACATGTGGGGAATGTCGATGGTATCCTATTCACCCCAGGTTCGAATCCCCTGGTGCGCATCTTGTGGCCAGGCTAAGTCTCAGACGACCGAATTTTCAATTTCTGTTCTAAATTGCCAAAGGATGTAGTCTTGACAAAGCCTAGATGAACCTTTTCCAAAAAAAGAAAATAGAAAAATAGGTATAAAGGGCATGGTCGTTATTTTGCAAAAAAAGTTCACGGTTCATTCATAATATGAATATGAAACTTCAGATTCATAATATGGAAATCAGATTCATAATATGAAATTTCATATTCATCTTTTGAATATTCACTAGATGAAACTCAGATTCATCTTGTGAATCTTCGATTCACTACATGAAACTTCATACTCTTATGAATCCAAAGATAATGTCTATTTACATATAAATTCATCTTATGAATACAAACATAAATTCAACTTATGAATATAAAACAAAATGTCCATTTACACTTATATTCACCTAATGAATACAAAATCAACTGTCCATTTACATTTAAATTCATCCAATGAATACAAACAAATGTATATTTACATTTAGATTCATCTAAAGAATCTTCACGTCATTGTCCACTTTAGCCTTCAAGAACACATGATGAATCTGCAAAAACGAAAATGATAAACACTCAAGAACACATGATGAACCTTTAAGAACACAACTTCAAAAACTCTATTTTTTCAAGAATGATTTCCTAAAATCTTCATAAAAAATGTTAAAATTTAGATATGTTGCTCAAATCAAGATTACAAACAACTTTTGCGAAACAACAATCTCCAAAATTGAATCAAATTAGGCTAATTTTGGAAAAGATCTCAAGAACCCTAGAAATTGGGGGTTTTATTTAAAACTTACCAGATCTGGTGGAGGACGATGGCGATGGTGGTGGAGGACGACGACGACAGTACTCCAGCGAAGTGGAGGAAATGAAGAAGAAACGTCATTTGGTGAAGAAGAGGTGATGGAAGTTGTTGTTGGTGGTTTATAATGATCTGATCTTTGAAACTGAAGGGAATAAGACAAAAAGTACTCAAACAATTAAATAAAATTGGACGTAAATGCCCCTATGGGATTGTAATCCTATGTGGTTATATTAAAATTGGAAACCATGCTATCATAATTATCAACCTTTGATTAATATAAACTAATGGTTTAGATTAGGTCCTCAAGTTTTCACAATAAAAAGGTTTTCATTTGATTATTCACATATATATACATACATATATATATATACATACATATATACATACATATATATATATACATACATATATATATACATACATATATATATAGAGAGAGATGTGCCTTCTAGAGAAAACCAAATAATTTGTAAAAACTTGAGGACCAATGTAAGCCTTTGATCTAAAAATAGGTATAAAGGGCATGATCGTCATTTTGCAAAAAAAAATTCACGGTTCATTCATAATATGAATATGATCTTCAAATTCATATTATCAAACTTCATATTCATCTTATGAATATGAAACTTCAGATCCATATAATTAATATGAAAATTCATATTCATATTGTAAATATGAAACTTCATATTCATGAAAATCAGATTCATAATATGAAATTTCATATTCATAAGCTCATCTTATGAATCTTCGATTCACTACATGAAACTTCATATATAAATTCATCTTATGAATAAAAACATTAATTCAACTTATGAATATAAAACAAAATGTCCATATACATTTATATTCACCTAATGAATACAAAACCAAATTTCCATTTACATTTAGATTCATCTAATGAATACAAACAAATGTATATTTACATTTAAATCCATCTAATGAATCTTCACATCATCGTCCATTCAGCCTTCAAGAACACATGATGAATCTACAAAAACGAAAATGATAAACACCCAAGAACACATGATGAACCGTCAAGAACACAACTTCAAAAACTCTAATTTTTCAAGAATGATTTCCTAAAATCTTCATAAAAATGTTAAAATTTAGATATGTTGCTCAAATCAGTATTACAAACAACTTTTGTGAAACAACAATCTCCAAAATTGAATCAAACTAACCTAACTTTGGAAAAAATCTCAAGAACCCTATAAATTGGGGGTTTTAATTAAAACTTATTAGATCTGATGGAGGACGATGGCGGTGGTGGTGGAGGACGATAACGACAGTGGTAGTGGCGGTGGTGACGATGTCGGTGGCGGCGTCGGCGGTTGCGGTTGCGGTGGCAGCCGATAGTGATAGGAGATTCAGATCTGGAAGAGAAAACGACGATAAGAGATTCAGATCTATGAGATTCACCTCCGAGACGATGGCGGTGGCGGTGGTTGAAGTGGACGGCGGTGGTGGCACCGGAGGCGGTGGGTGTCGAGTGGTGGTGGCGTCGGATTGCGCTCTGATGCAAGATGTGAAATATGGGGGAAGAGGAAGTCGCTAATGGACGGCGAGGAGTAGTGGAACGCAGTGCTGGTGGATGGTGCTGATGGCAGTGGACGGCGACGGTGGACGACGGCCGTGGTGGTAGGTGGCGGTGCTAGGGTGGCGGTGGTGGCAGTGAGGTACAATGGCATGTGGAAAATGGGTTAGGTTTGTGGTTGTTGTAGTGGAGAAGATGGGGGTCTAGGGTTTGTAATGGGGAAGAAGATAGATTTAGTGTTAAAATACCTAAATTGCCCTTGTGGGCTTATAATCAGGTGTGGAACATGTATTGTAAGAAAATTACAAAAAAATTCTATTAATATTGTTAACCCTTGATCTAATTAATTGATGGTTTAGGATTGGTTCTCAAGTTCGCACAAATAAAATGGTTTTCATTTGATTATTCCTATATATATATATATATATATATATAGAGAGAGAGAGAGAGAAGAGAGGCATTTTCAATTGTGAACCAATATTTTTGTGTAAACTAGTGATCCTAATTCTAGTCATCTAAATCTTATCTTGTCGGTAAAGTTAATCATGGAAATTTCCTAAATTCGTGGGTGGTTAATAGGATTAATCATGGAACTAATCTTGACCATACATCTTGAATTTCAATGGCTGAGATATGGTTCACAAGTTCACACAAAATTATTGGTTCACAATTGAAAATCTCTCTCTCTCTCTCTCTCTCTCTATATATATATATATATATACTGAACTCATATTTCATTGTGAACGTGAGGACCAACAAAATTGTGCCACGTGACAATCTGAATGAGCACCTAAGCATAGGGGTGAGCACGGTTCGGTTGGGTTCGGTTTTTGGCCGGAACCGAACTGAAAACCGAGCCATTCGGTTTTCGGGTTTTTTCGGTTCGATTTTCGGTTATTCGGTTCTCTCTTTTTTTCGGTTATTCGGTTCTCTCTTTTTTTCGGTTTTTTTCTTTTCATTTTTCGGTTTTCCCCCCGATTTTCGGTCTTCGATTTTTGGTCTATAACTATATAGAGCAGATAGAGATTCTCGGACGGGGAAAAGAGGCACTCGACATCTATTAAACAAGACCATCTTTCATTTTTCAACTGGTTGGTGAAATGGTTTGCTTTTTGGTCTTCGGTTTTCTCGGTTTTTAGTTTTCGGTTATCTTCCATATTTTCAACTTGTCAATTTCTTATAATTTGTTCAAAAAACATGTTTAACTTCTTAAAATCAATTTGTTAAATATAGAATATGAAATCGAAAATTAAAAGTCTAATAAATTAATAATTCAATAAGGACTATTAAAGTATAAAATACTAAAGTTAAATAAGTTTACGAATCGTCAAAATACAAACAAGATGTTTGAGGCGTTAGAATTGCTAGTTTCGTGAAAGATCAAGGGGAAATCGATAATATATATAGATATATAATTATATAGAGAGATTTTCATTTGTAAACCATTATTTTGATGTGAACTTGTGAACTTAATCCTAACCATCCAAATCATTTTTTGATGGTTAAGATTAATTCCATAATTTATCTTATTAACCACCCATGATTTTAGGAATTTTCCATGATTAATATTGACCGTCGATTTTGAATTTGTACGATTGAGATATGGTTCACAAGTTCACAACAAAATATTGGTTCACAAATGAAAGTGCCAAAATTTAAAATAATATAATGCTTTCGGTTCGGTTTTTTTCGGTTTCGGTTAGGTTTTTCGGTTTTTCGGTTCGGTTTTTTGCTCACCCCTACCTAAGCTTTATTCAATATGAATATCATGCAGCGTAAATAAAGCTTTTATTCAGTCTGAATATATATAGGGTCTGGTTCAAATGTGAACTCATCTTTCATTGTGAATATGATGACTACTACTATTATGCCACGTGGCAATATTCAGTTTGAATATTCATTGTTTAATCAGACTGAATAAAAGCTTATTTAGTTTGAATAAAGCTTATATTCAGTCTGAATAAAGATTTATTCGGTCTGAATAAATGCTTTATTCACTCTGTGTAATATTCATACTGAATAAAGCTTAAGGGTTGATAAATATTGCCACGGATCGGCTAGAACAAGGTGATAACCAAAAGGAGTTGGAGTACCATTTCTGAGTCCAATGGAATTCATAGGTATAAGAATTTTGTTTACTAATATAAAACCATAATTATAATAAATGAATATTATTAACTTTTATATATATTTTAGTGTAATTAATGCACCATGATAACTATAAATAGCTCTAGTATTTCCTAATATAATGATTTATACATATTGTTAGAATTTCATGATTTGTGTTTAATACAAATAGCTTTAGAAGTGCATCGTTTGTGTTTATATATCCCATCAATTTGTTAATCATTCTTCCTAAACATAATTTAGATGACATTAAATAAAATTTATGTAACCATTAAAAATGATAGAACATTTGAACATTAAAAAGATCAACTCCAACTTAACACAAAAAAGTACACACTGAGTTCATCTTTAACATTACAATAATAACAAACTTAATATAAATTATTATTTATTGTATTAAACTATTAAACTATACACATGTAATTAAAAAAAGATAAAACATTAATATATGGTTTTAGAGGCCTATTTTACTCAACATCATATATAGATGGATGTTTTATTATCTAGAGAAATGTTCAAATGAGAAACATAACTTTTTAAGAGAACGTGAGAAACAATATCAACCAGTTATCCAATCAATAAAATGCGGCTTTGACCGGTCCTCATCTTTAATAATATCTACCCTCCCATGAATCGCATCAATCCTCCGTGATCACGTCTACCGAAACCGATGATGAGTAACTGAAATTGCTCTTCACGTTTTCTTAAATTGATATGGTTCTCGTATGAACCTTCCTCTTATTATCTATATATTTTGAACTTCAGATATAGGTGGATGTTTATTTATCATTTTTGTGTTTTTAAGTATGGGCCGGAAACTATGACATTTAAATAAAAAGAAACTTATGACATTTAAATAAAAAGAAACTTACTTTTTGTATATCTGGATATCTGATTAAAACTGAAAACAAACTTTTGGTTCTTTTTTACTAAAAACAAAATACAATAACTGTTAACTAACATAGACTTGAATATACCTTCAAAAAAAAAAACGTAGACTTGAATATTGGACTCTTGAATTCCAACTGGCAGGGTGAGAGATAAAAAAAAAAGTTCAATGGTCTTGCTAAAATGGCATTTAATTCGAAGAATCTCTTTCAAAAACTAGAGTACAAAATACAATAATTCAATGATTTATTGGTTAAGTTTATTATTATTTTAGTTTCTGTATTTAAATTTTTGAACTATCTTCACCAAAATGTATCCAACTTTACCCTTATTCCTATTGTGTGTATCCAACTTCAAAATATGTTATTGTATGTACTATACTTTCAAAAGTGTTATTACATGTGATATACTTTTTAAAAGTTTTTAAAATGTGTTATTGTATGTACTATACTTTTAAAAAACATGTTATTGCATGTACTATTTAAACAGTAAATAAGTACAATATTAGATACAATAGCACATTTTGAAAGTATAGTACATACAATAGCACATTTTAAAGTTAGATACACACAATAGAAATATTATTAAAGTTGGATACGTTTTCGTGAAAATTGTCCTAAATCGTTTATTGTAGGGACAATTACATAAAAGTGTATCCAACTTGTCACCAAAAGTTATTGTATGTACTGAACTTCAATTTTTACCTTTTGACGTATCAAACTTATAAAAAAACTCTATTGTGTGTATCCAACCTACTATAGCAGGTTATAACCGGTTTTCCGGCGACCACCCCTCCCACCGGCGACCCTTTTCCGACCCCTCCCCTACTCCGGCGACCATTTCCGGCGTGCCTCACTCTCTCTACACCCTCTCCTCCAACAACACCTCCACCCTCCAACTCTCCTCCTTTGACCCCATCTCCTCTCGATGGAAGTGGGTCTTGAGGATGGTGGTGATGGCCAGAAACGTTTTCGCCAGTGACTGAGATGGTGGGTTACAGGGGTGACCGGAGATTGTGGGTAATAGGGGTGACCGGAGATGGTGGTGTTGGAAGGTCGGAGATGGTGGTGTTGGAAGGTCGGAAATCGCGGGTTACAGGGGTGGCCGGAGATGGTGGTGTTGCAGGGATGGCCGGAGATGGTGGTGTTGCAAGGGTGGCCGAAGATGGTGGTGTTGCAGGGATGGCCGGAGATGGTGGTGATGGAGGCTTGGTGGCCGGAAACGTTTTGGAGATGGTAATGGAAGTGGGTCTTGAAGATGGTGGTGGTGGTCGGAAACGTTTTCGCCGGAGATTGTGGCTGGAGATTGTTGCCGGAGTTTTTTTGCCGGAGATTGTCGCCGGAGATGGTGGGTTACAGGTTACCTGCTAAGCAGGTAACCAGATACACACAATAGAGTTCTTTTGCAAGTTTGATACGTCAAAAGGTAAAAATTGAAGTTCAGTACATACAATAACTTTTGGTGACAAGTTGGATACACTTTTATGTAATTGTCCCTTTATTGTAATCTTTTTTAGAAACTCAGGTTTTAGGATTAGGGTGGAAGAAAAGCATTCAAATCAATTCTATTAAGTGAGAAATTCTATTATCATTGTAGTTTTAAATTTTAAATGATGACATATAAAAATTTGATACGATGACATTTTTCACGACCTAATAATTGGATACGTGTCACCATTTTTCACGACATTTTTCAATTGACGAAGAAACGAAATGGTGACGCGTGCCACCATAAAAACTCTTGCCGGGTCCGTCCTTGAGGCCACTGACGACTTCTCTACGTGTTATCTTCAGTACCCCATGTGGTTAGTTGATACATGCGTAAGCTGGTCTAGACACTCATAGTTGCCAAAAGAACATGGAAAGTTGTCAGCCTACACATTTAGTCGACATGAATGGAATTAAATTATAATCTAGTAGCAGGAATTGAGAGGTAATGAACGAGAATGATAATGAAAATAGTTGTTTGGTTTGATATTATATAATGGGTTCATTCCACAAATCCATTAAATTCCATTACTGACCACATTGGGGGAATAAAGATTTTATTTCTATTTAGTTCTCTTTTTCCTTACGTTGCTCCATCTATTGAAGTTAAATGAAATATCGTTTGTTTGTATTTTCAAGTTGGCGGACCGTATGTATTGATATAAAACAAATATTCATTAATTATATTGGGGTTAGCCAAAGGACGTCAATACAATTGTTATATCTACTCTTATTTTCGTGCAATTCTATTTCCATTTAATTGTCATTCCTTTTAATTAACCAAAACGTTCCTTAAGTTATCTTATTTTAGACATATTTTATATCAAATGAATACCTCAGAAAATTATTACAAAACCAAAAAAAAAGTAGTTAAATGTGAATCCTTCTTCACTTGTGAATTATAGAGAAGGACTATAAGGTAGTAATGGTTTCCATGCCATCTGTCCTTTGTTTAACTTGTAAAATCATGGTTTTAAACAATGTAAAGCACGAGGGGATATCAAGTTTCAGGTCTTATGAATTATGATAATTAAGATATGATATTTTTTAAGTTAAACTGTGTTTGAATAAGAGAATATATATATACACACAGAGATATTTTGTAAACCACAAATAACGTGTAAACCGTGTAAACTCATGGTTGCATAGATTAAATCAATAAAATTGATTTATGGAATTGTTTAATATGATGAAAATGTTTCATAAACATCAAATTTTGATGAAATTGTTTCATATATTGGTGTTTTTTATTCATATGAAACTTTTTCCTGGTTTCAATGAAACTTTTTCATTTCTACGTAAATAAACATCTTCATATGAAACAATGTCATCAAAAAATTTAGGATATGAAACATTTTCATCATATTAAACAACTCTACAAAAGATTTTTCATTTATTTACGTATGCAACCATGAGTTTACACGTTATTTGTAGTTTACAAAATAACTTCCTCTATACACACATTCACATATATAAGTGTATGTGTTAGTGTCTTGATCGTTGATACTGTGATATAAATTAAATTCATATAAAGTAACAAAAGTTAAAAGAAAGAAAAACTATTGATACCAAATATATAAAGTTTATAGAAAACGATATCAATAGTGAAAACTCGAGATTAAATCTTTTTAATCTCAATGCGCTACTTTCTTCAATCTTCAAAAATTCATATTTATTTCTTCGTGAATAGAAATGAGAGTAAGTATTTACCTATTTAGATTTTTAGTTGTTAACTTTCCTTTTATGTTTATTTAAGACTTATGTCTCATACACAATATCATTTGTTTTAAGTTATATATTAGAAAAACTCACACCTTATAGAATAACAAGTAACATGAAGTAACGCGCCATAACATGTTACAATTTTATGGTTTTACTAACTTCTAAGTCCATATCACATGTATAAAATTAAAGATCAATTTGTTAAAAAATGAAAAATATTGGCTCGATGATAGAGTTTTCAAACAACAAATTAAATCAAAAAAATATTCAATATTAACTCATATTATAGGTATTAAAGATATGTTTTTTAAGGGCTTTTCAAATGCTTTCTTAATATGATATATATGTTATTATAGTTGTATTAAACCACTATAATTTAATTTACATTTAATAGTAATTTTTATAAAAATAAAAATTAAATATTTTATTAAGTTAATTAGTCAAAGTAATTTTATTTTCAAAATAAATCAACTTATATTTATTATATGATATGCAACTAATTAACTTGAACAACTAAAATTAAATCAGTAAATAATTTCAAAATAAATCAACTCATATTTTTTATATTTAATGCAAAAATTCTTGAACAATTCAACTTAAATAAGTAAATCTTGTTTTTCTAAACTTACTAAATTAGTGAAATTTATTAAATAAAAGATTTTGTGTCAATTAAATAAATCTAAATGCACTGGAAGTATAAACTACGTTTAGAAAGCCTAAATTAATTGAAAGTGTAAATTGCGTTCAGATACATGTTTAGACAGAAGAATATTGATTCCAGCTCACTAGATGACGACACATGGCAGCCAATTACTTATTTATTATAGATTTATATATTTATATTAATTACTTTTAGTAAATTAGTAAAATTTATTACTACTAAAAAACTGTATATTACTGACGACCGTTATCGACTGATTTATGCTTTACCATTGTTCTTTTTTATTTAGTAGTCGGCAAACTGTCAAAAAACAGTCGGAAAAACGTCGGTAACCCGTCGGTAAATGAAAAAGTCAAAAAACACTTGCTTAAAGTCGTCGGTAAATGAAATAGTCGGAAAGCTGTCGGTAAAAGTAGTCGGAAAAATCGTCAGTACTTTTACCGACTAGGTTTTTATCAACGTTCGTTTTGTCGAAAAATTATTGGTAAAACTGATTTCCGATTATTTTCCGACTGTTTCGGCTATAGATAATACCTTTTTTTAGTATTGTATATTATTATCCTTTGTTATACTAGTTACATGCATTAAAAAATTGATGTTCATTAAAGTATGTTAATGTCTTCTCCATGCATGGATATTTTTGATCCGCTGTCTTTTTAATTATTAAATAATATATACCAGGTTTTTTGAATTAGTTTTTGATATTTGTAAGTGATATATTTACTTATTGTCTCCACTTTCGTACAAATGTACTTCTTGGTCAACAGGGCCATGAAAACATTTTCAATATTGTTAGAAATATTTCCAAGAAAATACTTGGAAATTTCCTTTGATCAAACCAAAAGTCTCGAAGCTCCTTTCATATATAAAGGAAACTAATTTCCTGTTTCTTAGATTATTTATAGAAGAGATCTAAGCTTGTATTGTCTTATAATATCATTTATAATAATTTTGATATAATTACATTATTTATAAAAATTAAGAAATCACATTTAAATGGGTTAAACGTTCATTGTATGTTTGTGGAGGTAAGTTATGAGACGTCCAGGATGCGATTTGCAATCAGGTTTAACTAAAGGACCATGGAGCTCAGATGAAGATCACAAGTTGGTAACGTATATTAGTAGATACGGTATTTGGAATTGGAGTAAAATGCCTCTCTATGCTGGTAAGTTGACTACTCTCTTTCTAGTATTGTGATACAGGTGCTGCAATTAGCATGATCTTCAATGCCTGTCAAAACTAGAAATGTAGGTTTCGAATCTAACTTCATCTTTTTTTTATTATTGTTATGTTGTTTTTAGGTCTTTCAAGATCTGGCAAAAGTTGCAGGTTAAGATGGATGAATTATTTGAATCCAAAAGTAAAGCGAGGGAACTTCACCAATGAAGAGGAAAAAACAATACTTCATTACCATTCTATGCTTGGAAATAAGTAATATCTTCAACTTGACTGTTCTTCTAAATTATGGTGTATTTCTTTTTATCTGATATTAATACTTTTGTTTCATGTTGTTTTATATAGTTATAATATATTTTTTGATAGGAGTATTTATAACATGGTGAGAATTGAAAGTTTAAAATAATACTAGTAAAAAAGAGTTCATGCAGTTTTGGCCTAGTGGGTAAGGGTGTGGACATCGAGAGATTTCCACTTCTCCCTTTATGACATGTAATTTACGCCCATATCATTGTCATGAGACTGCTACTCTCAGAGTGCTCTAGATGGTGTTTTTTTTAAGAACCAAAAATTGAGAATAAAAGGTAAACATTTCACATAACTAATATCTCATTGTGCGACTTTTGACAGGTGGTCTGCCATTGCCAAAATGTTGCCTGGAAGATCGGATAATGAGGTCAAAAACTATTGGCACACCCGTCTCAAGAAACAAATGACTCAAGATCTAATACCAGTAACAACACCTACAGAAATCACAAGTTACGATGTTGAAAGTCCATCTAAGCCTCTTGACCACTTCTTCTCGAATATCTTAAATGACCATGCAACTCCATCATGCATGCCAGATGCAGGTTCAATATTTGAACCAGAGATCGAGTTTGAAACTAATTATGATATAACTTCACCTGGAACGCTTGAAGAAGTTGAAAGTTTTTGGCAACAACTTTACTCCATTAACGAGGACTTTGAACTCCAAAACCTTCTTTAACTAGCATACAAGTTCATTGGTTCATATAACTTGCACATTATGTATGTTGTGAAACGAAGAATTGGACATGGTATGTAATTGAAGCATTTTTGTTACAGTTTCAAGGTTCTGTTTTTTATTTCATATATAATTCTATAAGCTAATTAGACGATGTGTGCGAATGAATGTATAATAAAAAGTTCTACCAATTGTTATACTATGGGCTTCATCTCCTAGTAGTTCTATGCCAAATTAAGAAGAAGTACACAAATATTGATTCAAATTTTTCGTTGAGTATTCTTATATGATTTTTTCTTTTGTTGTTGGAATGTTCAAACTTTCACACACACAAGGAGAGAAAGAGGGTTTTATTTACAAACCATCCTTAGGATACATGTCAAAAATAGAGTGTTGTATAAAAATTCAAAGGTTGTTTATATAATTTACTGCTTAATTAAGTTTGCTTTGTAATTTATTATAGTCTATGGTTGCTTTTGTAAGTTTGTACCCTAGCTATTTAAGGAAATATTTCTTTTCCTTTTTTTTGAAATTGGTGTTATTGCATTTTGGCGGCTCAAGAACATTCTCTCTTTGTACACATTATTTCATCATCTTCTTTCAATGAATGAAATACATTCAATATTTACTTTTGATTGTTTGATTGTTTCTAAATTAGGCATTTCCTGCTGATTGTTGGATAAACAATACAACTTATACAACTTACTTAATCATTTTGGATTATAAAATCAAATTAAAGATTACAATCTAAATTATATTTAGTATTGAAAAATCACTTGCCAAATATAGTTTAGGTTCAATCTTAACCAATTTTCTTACTTAAATGGGTTGTATGAACCGTAGAGAGGGAAAGAAAAAGGTGGGTTCATACGAGAATGTTGTCAATTAAAAAAAACACAAGAACTATTATCAGCTACACATTTTCGATTACGGTGGACGCGATCACGGATGATTGACACGATTCATGGAGGGTGGAGATGATTAAATGAGGTAACCCGGTCAAAGCCGCATTTATTGACCGGATGGGTGGTTGAGAATCGTCCTCATGTTTTCTTAAAAAGTGATGTTTCTCACACGAACCTTTATATATATATATATATATAGAGAGAGAGAGAGAGAGAGAGAGAGGGAGGTTCATGCGAGAAGCATATCAATTTAAGAAAACGTGATAAACAATCTCAGCCACTCATCTTCGGTTACAGTGGACGTGATCACGGATGATTGACACGATTCATAGTAGGGTATAGATTATTAAAGGGGGGACTGGTCAAAGCCGCATTTATTGACCAGATGAGTGGATGAGATTGCTTCTCACGTTTTCTTAAAAAGTTATGTTTCTCATTTGAATCTTAGATAATGTATATAAATCTGTCTAATTCACATATTAACTATTTTTAACTAATTCATATATGAACTAAACGTTCATATATGAACTTATGTAATTCACATATTAACTATTTTTAACTGATTCGCATATGAACTATACGTTCATACATGAACATGTGTAATTCATATATCAATCACGAAATTCATATATAAACTTGTTTGTCGTCTATTTGTAAAAGTTACGAAGCTACCCTTCCGTCTTCCGCAACCTATGCGAGAAATTATCAGGTGTTTCGCGATCAAAGTCGTAGTTTTTGACTGGATGAACGGCTAAAGATCCACTTCTCCACTTCACATCCTTTTAGCACTTTTCATTTGAAGATGTATATTCAGTCATGTGAATTTGTGGGGTTTTAGTATAAAGTTCGATCTGGTCAAAGTCTTGACAAGATGGCTAAAAAAATAGCTCGTCGGATCTAAGAAGGTAAATGTCAAGATCGAATTCATAACAAGAATTAAAACAATTCAGAAACAGAATTAAAAAAGTTGCGGAGAAACACTTCAATTGGAAAAACAAACAATGAATTTGAATGATCAATTGTATTAATCACAGATTGTCAAAAGATTACAACCAAAGCCTCAATCTGCAAGAACAAGAATCTCACAGACGAGCAACACTTCTCTATTGCTAGGAAATTCTTGAGGCTCTACTTTTCTATCTCTCAACAACTTCTGTAATCGCTTGTATCTAAAACAAAAGCATCTATCTTCTATTTATACAGATTACAGGATAAACATAAGGAAAACAAATCTTCTAAACTAATTCCAAGATATTCGGAATCTTTGCCTTATCGCTTCAAACTGAATTGTTTCCTTATCATAACCTTAGAAGCAGCATTAACAAGAGAAGCATTAACTAAAACTGGTAAAAACTAACTAGCAACATTAACTAGCAGCAATAACAGTTAGCAGTAATAACTCCTTAGCAGCAGTAACCATTACTACTTCTAGGTCTTCAACAGCAACATTAACTTGTTATCAGCAACAGTAATCATACTTTATCTTTTTCACCAACCTCGTTACCACTGCTGCAGCATTAACCACTTTTCAGCAACATTAACCATCAAAATATCCCAACAAACTCCCCCTAACTTAACTGTTCATCCCTAAAGTGTTAAGTTCTCTAATTGTTGCTGAAACTTCAAAATCAAATCAATCCCCATCTGAGAATTATTATGATCTGTCAGTTTCACTCTGTCCATTCCCTGCAGCCTTTGAGCATCATGTACTTGAGTCCCTTCAACAAAGTAGTACTCCTTATCCATCGCATTGATTGTTAGTGAGTACACACCACATTTCTGGAACAATCTCCATTCATTAACAGTCTCACAAGGTTGATTCATCAAGTTTTCAACCCTTGCAGGTTCAAACAGCCAACATAAGCATTCCAATGCACTTCTAATCTTCATAATGATAGCTTCTTGACTTTCAACCTCCATGATATTTCCCATACAAGTGCATACCTTTCTCATACATCTCCCTCAGATTTTCTATGGAACATACCTTCAAAATGTTAGCTAGGATACCTCCCCAACTTGACTTACCATCTTCCCACTCAACTTTGTAGTAGAGTCTTCCATTCAGATCATGTACACACCATTCTTTTACAATTTTCACAAAACCATCATCCACATATTCTTCATCAAGATCAAAGTCTATATCAAAGTGCATCTTCCTTTGAGCAATCCTTTCCAAAAATTCTTTATCCAGCTCAGTGATCACAGATTTCTTCTTCTTTATCTCCAACATGCTAATACACAGTGAAAGATCAAAATCATACTTTCTATCAACCAAAAAGTAGTTGTGCCTCCCACCCTTGAAAGTGATCGACACCACTCTATTCTTCTTGATAGTATACCAACCCTCAGCTTCTCCTCCTCCAATACACTCAGATGCAAGAATAGTCACTGATCTTCTTTGTTCATCTCTAGTTTTCTCAAAATCAAACATGATCTTAAGATCTTCAATTAAAACCTTTACAGTCTCTTGTTTTCTTGAACATCATCAATCTCCTCTTCCTTCTTGTTTTCTTCCTCTTTCTTTTTCTCAGTCTCTTTCTCTTTTTCTTTTTCCTTTTCAGCTTCCTTCTCTTTCTTAACTTCAAAATCTTTAGCCACAGAAACATTCTCCTCAGGCACAGGTATATCATGCTTTCTTTTGCTTCTCCTTTGCACTAGAGGCACCTCCTCAATCTCTTCTTCTTCTTCTTTTTCTGCAAAGTATCGCTTTCTTTGTTATATATGTCTTCAAGCTTCTTGTCACTGCACCCAGTATACATACTTTCTGTTCCTCCAACTGCATTGACAAGAAACCTGATCTTGCCCTTTCTTTCCTCAGTTCTTGACATTTGCCTTGTTCTCATAACCATTTTTTGTTGATTTGGACCTTCTTGGGCTGAGGCTTAGACTTTGGTTTTGACTTTGATGGAGCTTTCTTGACAACAACATGTTCTTCCTCTTCTTGAAGCTTCCTTGCCACCTCTCTTAACGCCTCTTCTTCAGCAGCTACCTTCTTTGCCTTTTCCAATTCTTCAGGAGTCATCATGGAATAAATAGCTTTCGTAGACAAAGCTTCTTCCACCTCCTTTGGATATTCTTTTGGCACTTTTCTTCTTTGGTTCCTCTATGGCAATACCCTTTCCTTTGTCCTTCACATCCACCTTTGTCTTTGAAACAGGGCTTTTCTGAATCTCTCTTTCCTTAATTACTACTCCTTTGGTCTGTAGAGTGACCTCAGGAGCAGCTTGAGGTAAATCTACAAGTGCTTCTACAGCCACCCTTTCATCCACATTTACTTCTACTGCTGATTCAGATCTTGGTGCCTTTTCTTCTTCAAGAATTCTTTTCTTCTCAGATATTGCTGCTTTCACAAAGTCCTTCTTCATAGATGACTCCCCCTTAACTTTAGCTCTCTCCCCCTTTGTGAATGCAGCCAGTGTTGCATACCTCCTTTGTAGGGCTGAAATTTGCATATGTTGAGCTGCAATTTTAGCACCTTGAAACTGACATTTCTTATGCACATCTGAAATCAATTGATGCTGTGTTTTGACCATCTTCTCCAATATCTCCATTCTAGCATCAGTATATGTATATCTTTGATCATGAGCTTAGAACTGGTCTTTAAAAATAGTCGAATGATTGAGTTATTCACTCGGAGTTTCCAAGAACGCTTACGGAATAATTTTCGTAAATATGAGTCGTATAAACGGGATAAAAATCAAGAATCCGTACAGCAAATCCAATATAAACATAGGATGTGAATTTTATACTCATGGCTACTAGAAATCGAGTCGTACTATTTCCAGCATTTTACACCTTTAGAAATCAAACAATTTAACCTATTTTCAACGATTTCTAGAAAAACATATCTAAACGGAAGTTTTAGATCGACGTCTTAGGATTCTAACGAATCAAGAATCAACTGAATCGGGTTTAAAAAGAAGCCGATACGAATTTTTGAAAATGGTTGCACTGTTCTCGTCTAAAACTAGAGCAGTTTTCGAAATCACAGATTTTGGACCCTTTAACATAAAATTCACAATTTTCGCGTGTGACAGTAAATCGTAGTACACGTCCGGGGGTTTTTAAAATGTATCGTATGTGTAAATCCGATAAACGAGCGATTAGCTATGATTTTTACAAAAATCGTGAAATTTTCTGAAAAAATCCCAGCAACATATAAACATAATACAATGTTTCTAGAATGTCCGAAAAACCAATTATGATGTATAAAAACGAAAGAAGACACGCCCGATAATAAACACGATCAAAAGACCAACTAAATGAGTAAAAGCAATATATAGCTTTGACGGACTTAAACTTACATTAATCATCGGATCGAATGGAATGTTTCGACGGAAGACAACGGAGCCGTACACGTATTCAACGAATCGAGTAAACACGATTGGATTCAAGAAATCGTACCCATATATAACGTATCAATTAAGCATAAACATATTTAATGAATCAAGTATATACAACGGAAGAATAAGGGATCCGTACCTTAGTTAACGTATAAAACCCCATTGAAAACTCCATCCAAAATTCTTCAACGAGTTTGACATCCACGATTAAAATCCAACTTAAATTCTAATATTGATGCTTAGAAAATCCAAAGATTTCAATCTCTCTCTCTTTCTTTTTTTAAGTTACCTTTATAAATCAATGGGATAATAACACCTTAAAACCCTAATGTAACCACCATGGACTACATAGGATACAAAGTTATCCAATCTTCAAACTTTTCTCCATTGCCAAAACTAACCCTTCTAGTTCTATAAAGTTTCTAAATAAAAGTAATAATAATAATGCTAAACATAAACTTCCAAAATAACTACAAAACCAACATGTGGATTTCCATGCTTGAATTATCCAAATAAAAGCTTATTTCTTTCTATTTGGCGGTTCTAGCCCTTCCAATTTTATCCACTTTCCAAATTCGAACCAACATATTTACTTAGAAATTTCTTAGTAAATTACGGGATATTACAGAAGCATTAACTGAAACTGGTAAAAACTAACTAGCAACATTAACTAGCAGCAATAACAGTTAGTAGTAATAACTCCTTAGCAGCAGTAACCATTACTACTTCTAGGTCTTCAACAGCAACATTAACTTGTTATCAGCAACTGTTGGTCCTCTTTTGATGGCCAACTATGTAAATTGTATTATAGAAGGGGGGTTGAATACAATCAACACAGTTTCTTCTACTTAATTTAATTCACAACCCCTATGGAGTTTTTGTGTGAACTAAAGTAGATTGTTTGTTGAAGCGGATCTAGACTATGTCATGATCCAAACAATCCATAAGTATTTCACGAAGCATTTGCTTATGCACAAAGCAAGAATAGAGATAGATAGAATGAACCTTGATAGAGAGAGAAAGGATTGGGGTATAGAAGCATGAACCAAGGTTGGTTTGAAGAACAAACATAATGCTCATGTTTATACCCCATGCATTAAATGCACAGCAGAACCACTTTTGCACGTGGCAAACTAAGAGTGGTTTTATTGTACTATATACTATAAACGACGGCCCATACTTGGTAGGGTTATGGTCTATAGTGTACAATTGCCTTATGGTTGACAAGCAAAGAGGGGGCAGTGAAGAGACATCCCCTTTTGTACTCTTGTCAGAAAGGCAAATCAAATCCTTTGCGTGCATATAGGAGGGAAAGACAAAACTTGAATTCGTAAAGAGCAAGTCACTGATCGGGCCTTAGAGTCGCTGATCTCTAGGAAAGATCAGGGAGGCGCTGTGACTTGTCTTCAGCAGAACGTCATGCAGAGTAGTCAGCTTGCTATCATTGATTTCAACTTCAGATCACAAGCTCGCTGACTCTTTCATTCAGCTTACATCAATAGATGGTGCTGATGGTTTTCTTATGGCATGACTATTTGTCTTTCAGGGGATACTTAGCTGATGTCAGCTCTTGCTGATACTGAACGGAGTCAGTGATCAGCAATCGCTGATTGTCCAAACTACCAGCGATAAAGAATCGCTGAATTAGTGAACTTCATCTTTCAGCAGTGCTAAGTATTTTACAGAAAATAGATAAAGGATTATTGGTATTTCACAAAGTCTTAGGAAGACTGGATCAACAACAGCAGTAATTATACTTTATCTTTTTCACCAACCCCGTTACCACTGCTGCAGCATTAACCACTCTTCAGCAACATTAACCATCAAAATATCCCAACAGTAAAGACTGAGTTTGGACCAAGAGTCTGCTATGGTTTGGAACCGGTCCGCTTCTAAAAAAATTGTTATTCTCGGGGTATGATTTATTTGGAAAAAGTGAGGGAAATTTTAGTTTACAAATTTAAAAGAGGAAAAAGATTATGTAAAGAAATAAATTTTGAACAATTTCTTTATTTGTTCCCAAAAAAGCTTATCTAGTCCGAGTACTAAAAAAGTGGTAGTGAAAAAGATCGATGATGGTCCACTCTCTTGATTCGTCGAGTACCGTACAAATGGCGGTCTCATATTCATAGTCAACATATATACTTTTAAATAAATGAACATGCTTTCGTTTTTCCAACAAATTATCTATACTATACAATTATCAGGATACCCGACCCAACCCGCACTCCATCCCACGACCCAAACCCATCTTTTCTCTCTCTCACTTTTGACCCATCCGACCCGCTGACCTACACCCAAGCGCCAACCGGATCACCTCAATACCTATTTCCATATTTACACATTAGCCCCCTGAAAATGTACATATTAGCCCCCTGAACTTATAACATTTATTCGCTTTACACCTTTTACTTTTCAATATTTCATTTATGTTTTAGTTATATATCGTGTATTGGCTAAAACATGTTAAAAAAATACGTTTTAATTTTAACAAATTACGCCATTATATTTGTATCATCTATACGATCGAAATGAGCCTAATATTGAATATTTTTTGATGTAATTATTTTATTATATACTATATATAGTAAACCATGACATTTGTAGAAACTACATTTTAACCCCTAAACTTATAATATTTATTCATTTTATACTTTTAGTTTTCTATATTTTATTTTATGTATTAGTCATATATCGTATATCGTTTGGAACATGTTTAAAAATATGTATTAATTTTAACAAATTACGTCATTATAATCGTACCGTCAGTACTTCGACATGAGCCTAATATTGAATATTTTTTATGGAATTATTTTATTATATAGTATATATAATACGATTATATGAAGCCAAAACACTGTTCATGAACAACAGCTACCAACATTTGGAGAAATTACATTGTAACCCCTTAAACTTATATTATTTATTTACTTTATACCTTTTAGTTTTAAAAAATACGTTTTAATTTTTACAAATTACGCATTATAATCGTATCGTCGATACGATCGATTTGTAAACACTATATTTTAACCCCTAAACTTATAATATTTTTTCATTTTATACTTTTAGTTTTCTATATTTTATTTTATGTTTAGTCATATATCGTATATTGGTTTGGACATGTTAAAAAGTACGTTTTAAATTTAACAAATTACGCCATTATAATCATACCGTTGGTACGTTCAAAATGAGCCTAATATTGAATTTTTTTGACGTAATTATTTTATTATATACTGTATATAGTACGATTATATAAAGCCAAAACACTGTTCATGAACAGCAGCTACCGACATTTGGAGAAAAAATCATATGTGAATTAATACCAATGGAAAAAAATGGACACAACTGACTTGCCAGGTGACTTAAAGTTGTGTGAGTCACATATGAATTTTGTACATTAATGAAACTTTTCTTGTTTTCTTAAATAGTTAGCATTCACGAATAAACTTACATCTTTGTTTATATATAGTATTAAGTTCAAATGAGAAGTAGAGAAGTGATCTGCACCACTCATTCGATCAATAAAGGCGGTTTGACCAGGTCACCCTTTTTTAACCGTCTCCACCCTCCATGAATGGCGTCAATCCTCCGTGATCTCGTCCACCGTAACCGGTCAAAGTCTCCTTTATTCACCGAATGAGTGGTGGAGATCACTTCTCTACTTCTCATTTTTTTTTTATCAGTCCTCATTTTAACTTTTCTATATATATATATATATAGACTTAGGTTCAGGTGAGACCAAGCTGTTTCCGTGAGATCGGTGAGACCAACATTTTCTACATGAAACTTCACAGCAAAACATTGTGAAGGTTAAAAAAATCGAACATTCATCTTAAAAACACTGTAATGTTACGCTCACGAAAACAGTTTGGTCTCACGTTAACTAACCCTATATATATAGAGAGAGTGAGGGAGAGAGAGAGAGAGAGAGAGAGAGAGAGAGAGAAGAGAGGAAAGTTCGAACATGAACCTATCTTTCATTGTGAAATGAGAACCACTAAAATTGCACTAAGTGGGAATATTCACTATGAATATCATGCATTATTCAGAGTGAATATTGACACATGTCGCGATTTTAGTGGTCTTCACGTTCACAACCAAAATTGAGTTAATACCATATATATATATATATATATAGAGAGAGAGAGAGAGAGAGATAGACAGAGAGGGAAATTCATTTGCAAACCCAAAAAACGTGCAAATCGTGCAAACTCATGGTTGCACACGTAAATCAACGAAAAATCTTTTGTAGAGTTGTTTTATATGATGAAAATGTTTCATATACTAAATTTTTTGATGAAATTTTTTCATATGAAGGTGTTTATTTACGTAGAAATGAAAAAGTTTCACAGAAACGAGAAAAAAGTTTCATATGAATAAAAAACACAAAAATATGAAACAATTTTATGTTTGGCAAACGTAGCTTATAAGCTAGCTGGTAGCTAATAAGCTAGCTGATAGATGATAAGCTAGCTATTGATTGATAAGCTTGCTAGTAGCTGATAAGCTAGCTTATGAACAAATTATGTTTGGCAAAAACTAGCTTATGAGTATGTAAAATGACCAAAACGGGTATCTTTAAATTTAATAATTAATATTAATAAGGGTATAATTGGAAAAGGCTACAATAAGCTCCTCATAAGCTACTCAAAGTAGTGTTTCAAAAAGCTACCTTATAAGATAGCTTATAAGCTAGCTTCCTGATACATGTTTGGATGGACTAGCTAATAAGCTAGCTGATATGCTTGCCAAACACAGCCTTCATCAAAAATTGATGTTTATGAAACATTTTCATCATATTAAACAACTACATGAATCAATTTCACTAATTTAATCTATGCAACCATGAGTTTGCACGGTTTGCACGTTTTTTTTTGGTTTGCAAGTTAACTTCCTTATATATCTATATCTATATATATATATATAAAGAAAGTTCAAATGTGAACTCAAATTTGGCTGTGAACATGAGTAGATGTGATCCTATATAGAAGTAATTAGGGGGATGCTTGGACCCCACTAAAAGGAAAAAAACAAATTTTTTAATATAAAGTTGTAGTTTTTTTTTATGTTTATATCTCATTTCACTCCACTAAGTTTTTATTTAGAACCCCATTAATCAAAAAAATTCATCGAAACCAACTATAAAATCAAAAATTACTTTCAAAATCTGTTAGCACCCAAGTATAGAAGCTTAGAATTATAAAAATATGTAAAAACAGACTCGACAGAAGAAAAGTCTTCACAGAGGTTCTAAGAGGATGTTTGACAGATGACCGAAGAAGATACAAGGAGAAGCCTGCAGAGGCTCCAAAAAAGTCACAGAGACTCTGAGGCTTGAAGACCTCTGAGATATGAAGACTTGTGAGATTTCAAGGGAACTTCTTATCACAAGTTTTACATGTGTTTTCAGTTAACCGACTTCTTTTTGACGCGTGAGATTGTACCACGTGTCTTGATCTTAGAGAGTTAGTTATTTGAATGTATAAATAGAAGTTTTCCCTTTGTAATTAGCACGCTTTTGATCATTCAATATATATACATTTGGAGCGAATTCTCTCTATTTTTCACACACATACTACGTGTTCTTGATGTTCTTCATCTTCAGTAAGATATACTTGATTAATTCATTCATATTACTTACTGTTTTTGATCACTCAGTCTCTAATTACTCTATATAAGTGTTATGTTGCATTATATTCATCTTTAGAGTATTATTAGAGTTTATTTAGTACCAATGTCATTAAAATTGGGATCCACAAAATCAATTAAAAAACTGAAAAGGTTTCTCAAATCGACCAAAAACTGAAAAATTTCTTAGAAACGACCAAAAAAACCTCCTAATACTTTGAAATCGTGGATTTAGGCTAAAAGTATATCAAACAATTTTACCGACATTTACCCTACCTTAAAAGATGACCCCACTAGAAAAAAAATCCTTGATCCGTCACCGAACATGAGGACGAATCTTAGCCTCTCATCCGGTCAATAAAGACGGTTTTGACCGGGTTCCCTCCTTTAATAATCTCCACCCTCCCATGAATCACGTCAATCCTCCGTGATCGCGTCCTATGTAACCGAAGATGTGTGACTGAGATTCGTCCTTACGTCTACAACCAAAATCCAAAATTCAGTTCACATTTGAACCTGACCCTATATATATATAGGGTCAGGTTCAAATGTGAACGAGAGGAAAGTTGAGAGCATGCCACGTGGCATATTAAGTTTGAATATCCATGTGTTATTCAAACTAAATAACATTCCATTCAGTGTTATTCAATTTGAATAACCCATCATATTCAAACTGAATAGGTTGCGTGGCGCAATTTTAGTGGTTCTCATGTTCACAACTAAAATTGAGTTTACTGAATAGGTCATGTTCATAACCCATCATATATATATATATATATAGAGTATTAAGTTTAAATGAGAAGTGCTAAAAAATGAGAAGTAGAAAAATGATCATAGCCTTCTATTTTGTGGAATAGCAAAAGGGTATTTTGGTAAATATTCCAATTATTCATATATGAATCAATGTAGCGTGAAGATTCATATAATAATTTATATCTGAATCTTTGTTATATGAACCTTCTTTATATGAAGGTTTATATATGAAGTTTCATATATGAATCTTTGTGAACTGAAGATTTATATATGAATCTTTGTAATATTAAGCTTTGTTATATAAAAGTTGTTATATGAACATTCAGATATGAATCTTCACACTACAATGATTCATATATGAATAATTGAAATAATTACCAAAAATACTCTTCCGCTATTCCACAAAACTTATGATACTCCTTTAATAATCTGTTGCACCAATTAATTAATAACCATTGATCAAATACATAGAAAGCTATGATCACTTCTCTACTTCATAGTTTTTTATCACTTCTCATTTGAACATTCGTATATATATATGGGGTTAGGTTCAAATGTGAACTCAATTTTGATTGTGAACGTGAGGACGAATCTCAGCCACACATATTCGGTTACGGTGGACGCGATCACGGAGGATCGACGCGATTCATGGGAGGGTGGAGATTATTAAAAGAGGAGGCCCTGTCAAACCCGCCTTTATTGACCAAATGAGTGGCTGAGATTCGTCCACATGTTCACAACAAAAATTGAGTTCACATTTGAACTTTCCTCTCTCTCTCTGTCTCTATATATATATAATATAGAAAGGTTCAAACGAGAAACATAATTATTTAAGAAAAACTTTTTTCATATACAAAATCATATATGATTAAGTACTCATGAAAAAAAAGAGGATGCAGACGACTTACACGAGACTTAAAGTCGCGGGCAAGTCGCGCACATTGTTAATCATGTATTGTAACATCCCGCCTACCTCAACAACAATATTGTCCGCTTTGCCCCACCAGCTCAGGACTTTGTTTCTGGCGACCTAGTGAGAACTTCCCAGGAGGTCACCCATCTTGGTACTACTCCCACCCTAGAACGCTTAACTGCAGCGTTCCTAGAACCTGCCGTGCATTAGGTCCCAAAACGTGTTGTTGTTAAGAAGACCAATATATTACTTATAACACCCAACATCACTCTTGTCCATAACCGATATGGGATACGCCTAAGGTGTTACAAACACCCCCCCCTCGGGACTCATCGCCCTCGATGAGGTTTTCCCCATATCCCGAACGGCACATGAATGGCTCTGATACCATCTGTAACATCCCGCCTACCTCAACAACAATATTGTCCATTTTGCCCCACCGGCTAATGATGGCCAAACGAAACCGAACCGAACCGAACCAAACCGATGGGCTAGCCTGACCCGTTGACCAACCTGACCCGACCCAAACCCGGTCAAAACCGGGCCTCAGCCCGCGGACCGGAAACCGGTCCGGAACCCGGGCTGAACCCGGGTCGAACCCGAAACCCAGTCCGGAACCCGGGCCCGACCCGACCGGGTTTTGGTCAAACCCGGGTTTGACCAACACTGTAGCAAACCGGGTTTTGGTCAAACCCGACCCGAACCGGTCCGAACACGAAATTTGGCCAACACTACCACCGGCTCACGGCTTTGTTTCTGGCAACCTGGTGAGGACTTCCCAGTAGGTCACCATTCTGGTACTACTACCACCCTAGCATGCTTAATTGTAGCGTTCCTAGAACCTGTCGTGCATTAGGCCCCAAAATACGTTGTTGTTAGGAATGCCAAGATATTACTTATAACACCCAGCATCACTCATGTCCACGACCGATATGGGATATGCCTACGTTGTTACATGTAACGCCCCAAAAATTGGAGTCAACAAAAACTTTCATTAACGAAAGGTGGTAATACAAATTACGCCAAAGCGTGAGCTCTTCCCAAGAATGGGGTATAAAGTAATGTACAATTACAATGTTTGTAATTTAAATGAAGCGATGTAATAACCAACAAGTCTAATTCCTAACAAGGAAAAGACTACAAACGGTTATCAGTCTCTACTATCAACTCGCGGTCTAGATGACTGGACTCTTCACACAATTCTCCAAGCTCACTCTAAACCCAAGCATTTACTTTGGAGCGGCGCCACTAGCACCTGAGAGACACATCGACACCATGCAAGTGTTAGGCCAAAAGAGCCTAATGAGTTGTACCACAAGTACGATACATATAGAATCATGTTAAGACATATGATGTATACATAAGGGTATTTAAACAACATAATCAAAGTATACTTTTACGGGTTATCTTTTATCTTCGGAAACAGTGGGAGCGACCCACTTCCACCAACCAATATCCCTACACTCGTTACTTCCAAGCACCCCGATGCCGAATTTAGCCTGACATCATCCACTGGGGCCCACACACCTCGGAGCCACCCGAGATGCCGGCGACATAGGTGCGTACCTATTTCAGTACCTCCCAAGACTATTTGGTGTGGACATATTGCGTTGGATCGTCCATTGTTATTTATATAGTCGTATATCCGCCGCCAGCCTCATCACTCTTTACTTCCAAACACCTCGATGTCATATCTATCATGACACCATCAACAGAGGCCCGCGCACCTCGAAGCAACCCGAGAGCCGGCGACATAGGTGCGTACCTATTTCAGTACCTCCCAAGACTGTTTGGTGTGGAAACATGGCGCGGAATATACTTAATTACCCATACGTACTGTCTAGAAAGACTCATACAATTATCTTAACCTTTCATAGGTATAAATCGAGGGTCTCAAGCCCTTCATTCATTTCATATAAGCCAACATGCTCGGGATTTAATTCCTTCACATCATTCCACGGCATACATAATAACACGTATTTCTCATAAATACATTCATCATATAATCACATAGATTTAACTCATGCATTAGTAGCATACGATAATCTACTCCATGTATACGATATTCCAAGTCAAGCCATTCGTACAAGTATCGTTAGTCATTCATTTCATGGCAATCCTTAAACCTAACATTTTAGGCATTTCATCCTTAATCATGTTTAATCACCACAACCAAGCAAGACATGTAAATCAACAAGATGATGTGCTCTCAGTTTTAACAAAACGGGTTTAGCAACTCACCTTGCGGCTCGTATAGCCAAAACCCCCAAATTTCACCAAGAACCCTAGCTTAAAGCTTGAGTGAACACCTAAACTGATAAGGAGTTAATATGCAACATCCCGTTTCCAGTTAGTTAAAGTTTAACCTTTTTGTTAAGTCTTGAGTTAAGTGGTGTCTTTTGTGTAACCTTTTTATAGGGGTTAAAGTGTAAATTTGTAAAGTATAAGGTTTAGTGTGTTATATATGTATGAAAGAGGAAGCCTAGACCTCTCATTTGCACTAAACGTAATTGAGAGAGAGTTAGGGAAATTGGTGAGCTCTTGGGATATAGTGAGGGAGGAAGGTCAATTCGGATTAGCAAGTTCTTGTTGGTTATTGATTGGTGACTAAACAGAGGTAATCATTGGTTGTTTATGTGTTATATATGTTTAATTGTACGTCTATCCCAAGATTTAGGGTTTTGGTTGATTGTGGATGAAATTGGTGTTCTTTGGATCACCAATTGAGTGTTATGGAGTAGTTTAGTGTTAAAATGGTTGTTGTAATCTTGTAGAGCCTGGAAATACGAAACCATGGCTTTTTTAATCGGTCGAATTGGGTTTGGGATGCAAAAGTTATGCCAAAAAGATGAAAACTCGATTTTGGGTTCGTGCTGAATTTTCAGCACCTAGCGATCGCTAGGTGATGAAGCTAGCGATCGCTAGCCATGGAAAATGAGGGCTAGCGACCACCAGATGATCGTGAGCTCGAACAGGAAGTTGGGAAAAATAGCTAGCGATCGCTAGCTATCAGCCTAGCGACCGCTAGCCCCTGTTTTGTGTAGAAAAACTGTTTTAGCCGTAACTTTCGCGTCTTAGCTCCGATTTTGATATCGTAAAGACCGTTGGGTTCGTAATTGAACTATCTACCTTTCTAGAGAGTCTAGTTTAGGTCTAGGCTAAGTGTGTTAGTTATGAGCCTTAAGTGTTTCGGTCATGAGCCTTAAGGTGTCATTATGAATGTTATTCATGTGTGCTTTGCTATAATGTGATACATAGGTGATTGTTATACAACCGTGTGGTGAGTTGATCTTAATTACTGTGAAGCGAACCAAGGTGAGTACATTATCCCTTATACGTGGCTTTATGTACAACTTGTATGTGATGCATATATGGTATGAGACTAGCATGTTGTGTGATGACGTACTCATCGTAGTGGTGGTGGCCACCGTGGGTATAGTCCTTGTGTTAAACTGATATCAGTATGTGTGTGGTTCTTACCGGCGTGTACCGTAAGGCCATTAGTGATAGCATGCCTAGTTCTCATATGCGCAATAGTTTGTATTATATTGTTGTGTGTTTGTGGTGTGTGCTCACTAAGCGAAAGCTTACCCCGTAGTGTTCTTTTTCCCCTAAGATGCAGGTCCGTCTGGGAAGGACAAAGGGAAGGGAAAAGCTTGAAGTTCTGATCATGCTCAAGGCTCAGTTCATCTGGATTTAAAAGACCGTTAAACTTAAAATTATGTTTTGATTGTTTTTAAAACAGATATTTGTGATGAACCTCGTTTTTTTGAGGAGTTTGGCTAGTATCTTTTGGTTGGAAACTTAAACCTTCGATTCCCGTAAAAAAAATAATATAATAATAAATAATTTACGTTTTTGGACAATTTCCGCTGTAATGGTTACTTTTATTTCATTTTCGTTTATTTTTCGTTAAAAATAGCAAAAAAATAATTTGAGTTGTTACAATTGGTATCAGAGCCTTGGTTTGAGGGATTCAGGCATTCGCACGAGGTGAGTGCTTGAACTTAAACCCAAGTGTTCGTGTTTTCGAAACAAGTAACCATCAAAAATTTGATATTTTGTATAGTGGGGTGTGAACTGAGCCAAGGATCGGAACGTCAAGACGGGTGAGCACTTTGCTTAATAGTCTAAATTAATGATATTGTTCTTGGATTGTGAATAGTGTATTATTGTGGTGATGTGTAAGCATGATTGATTGTGATACTTAATTTGTGGTGTGGGAGTTGTGTTAGATAATTTTAAATGCTATTTGTGCATGACCACTATAGCGGTAGGAAAGTGTAGGGTAACTCTTATGCTTAATAGATAGGATGTTGCCTTGTGTATGCGGGTCGTTGTGGGGTAAACCGAAATTAGGGATTAGGACCTTTGGTGACAACGTTGAGCCTAGATATGTAGGGTATAATGATAATGATATAAGGGCCCATATCATTACAGTTATATTGTGCATGTCGGGACTTGGCGAGGTTATACGGGACACCTATGAACTAACAAGGTTGGATGGGATAGTAGCATGCTAGGATAGGTTGTATGAACCTATTTGGGATAAAGTAATAACTTGTGGGATGAGCGTGTTAGAGACTAAGTTCTAGGTGTGGTACTTAATGGTATTTGTTACTTGAATCAGTATGGTGACTACTCGGAGAGGCAGTGGATCTACTGGTGGAGAGGATCAGGAAATCCCTGACTTGAGAGATGTGATAGCATCTCAAGTGGGGGAGGTGTTGCACAGTTTATTGCCAGGGCTTTTCGATCAGATGAAGAGGGAGATGACAGAATTGGTAACGCAGCAAGTGCAGACTGCGACTGGGGGGCGAGTGAGTGGAGCGGGAAGCTCACAATCGGGGCACACCCGAAATGTGACCTTCAAAGACTTCATGGCGTGTCAACCGCCGAACTTTTTGGGAGAGAAGGATCCCGTCATCTCTTCTAGATGGGTCTCGGAAGTGGAAGGGGCGTTTCTCACCAGTTTCAGTCCCGCTGAGGTGAAAGTTCGATTCGCTGCGAACTTGTTGAGGAAGGCAGCGAAGGATTGGTGGAATGTGGTGTGTAGTTCTAGAACTCCGGAGCAAGTAGAAGCCATGACTTGGGAGGAGTTCAAGGGGTTGTTCAAAGCGGAGTTTGAACCGCAGGTGGAGATAGAGAGGCTTACTAACGAGTTTCTCTACATGAAGCAGACTACTGAGTCGGTGAGCGAGATTACCGAGAAATATTTCTGGAGAAGTCTCGTTTTTGCCCAAACTATGTGGCGGATGAGACCATGAAGATGTATCGTTATGGGCAGATGCTCAAAGCTGAGATTCGGGAGTTTGTACTGATGGCTAACTGCACGAACTTTCAGCAGATGTTCGAAAAGGCCCGATTAAGGGAAATTGAGTTAGAGCGCCAAGGGAAACGCAAGAAGGAGGAGCACAGTCAGGTCCACTCAAACAAGAAGTTCAAGGGGATAGTGCAAAGATCGGAAGGGAAAAGGGAGTATCCTAAGTGCTCCAAGTGTGGCCGGAATCATCCGGGCGAGTGTAGGCCGAGTCTTATCACGTGCTACAAGTGCGGGAAAACAGGTCACTCGAGCCGGGACTGCAGGGTTGCGGCCAGATTGTGTTTCAGGTGTTTTCAGCCTGGTCATTTTGCTCATGAGTGCCCGAACGCAGCTGCATCTACCCAGTTATCTGGAGTGGCGCCTTTGAAGGCGATTGAGGCCGGTCCGGCGAAAAAGGTGGAGATCCCGAAAGGCCGTGCGAGGGTCTTTCAGCTGACTGCGGAGGAAGCAAAGGTGGAGCCTGAAGTGGTGACAGGTATATTTCCCGTAAACTCAAAACCAGCTTTAGTTCTGTTTGATACGGGAGCTAGCAAAAGTTTTGTTTCTACTTCTTTTTGTAAGGGTTTTTCTAATGTAATGGGTAGATTAGATGAGCCTTTAGAGGTAGAAATAGCTGATGAGAAGAGTGTAATAGTTAGAAATATATATAGAGGAAATATAATAGATTTGGGAGGGGTAAGGTTTCGTGTCGATCTTATACCCATTCCTATGAATGAAATAAATGTGGTGTTGGGGATGAGTTGGTTGGGTCGTCATGAGGCGTGGTTCGATTGCGAGGGACAAAGAGTGAAGATCAGAAATCCTAGTGGGGGAGACTTGATCATCACCGGCAACGGCATGAAGCGACCGCCAAGGACGTGCTCCTTGGCTAAGGCGAGGCGGTACGTGAAAGGGGGAGGCATAAGTTACCTTGTGTACGTGGCAGAGATTGCGGGGGAGAAAAAGAGGAAAACGGTGGCCGATGTTCCGGTTGTAAGGGACTTCCCGGATGTCTTTCCGGAAGATTTACCGGGAGTTCCTCCGGAGCGTCAAGTGGAGTTCGGGATCGACTTGATTCCGGGGGCGGCGCCAGTGGCTAAAGCTCCCTATCGTTTAGCACCTCCAGAAATGCAGGAGTTGTCGAACCAGCTTGAAGAGTTGTTGGGCAAGGGGTTTATACACCCAAGTAGTTCACCTTGGGGAGCCCCTATCCTCTTTGTGAAGAAGAAGGATGGCTCGATGCGGATGTGCATCGATTATCGTGAGCTCAATAAGCTTACAGTGAAAAATCGATACCCGCTACCGAGGATCGATGATCTCTTTGATCAACTTCAAGGAGCTGCGTGGTTCTCAAAGATAGATCTTCGATCTGGGTACCATCAAGTGAAGGTGAGGGAAGAGGACGTGCAGAAGACAACATTCAGAACGAGGTACGGACACTTCGAGTTCGTGGTGATGCCGTTCGGGTTGACAAACGCGCCGACAGTGTTTATGGACCTAATGAACCGGGTCTGTAGGCCTATGTTGGATAAGTCAGTAATCGTATTCATAGACGATATACTGATTTACTCCAAGACGAAGGAAGATCATGTGGTGCATTTGATCGAGGTACTAGAGACTTTGCGACGGGAGCGGTTGTACGCTAAGTTCTCCAAATGCGATTTCTGGTTACAAGAGGTCCAATTTTTAGGGCATCTTGTTAATCGGGAAGGCATCAAGGTGGATCCGGCAGAGATTGAAGCGGTGATGAAATGGGAGGTTCCAAAGACTCCCACAGAGATTCGGAGTTTCCTGGGATTAGCCGGTTATTACCGACGGTTTATTCAGGATTTCTCTAAGATAGTTGTGCCTTTGACGAGGCTCACTCGAAAGAATGTGAAGTTTGTGTGGGGCGAGGAGCAGCAAAAAGCTTTTGAGTTGTTGCGCGGGAAATTGTGTGAAGCGCCGGTTTTGACGCTACCGGAAGGGGTTGATGACATGACAGTCTACTGTGATGCTTCTTATCACGGGTTAGGCTGCGTGTTAATGCAACGTGGGAAGGTAATAGCCTATGCGTCCCGTCAACTAAAAACGCATGAGGTAAATTATCCGACTCACGATTTGGAATTAGCTGCGGTGGTTTTTGCCTTGAAGTTGTGGAGACTTTACCTCTATGGTGTAAAGTGTACCATTTACACTGACCATAAGAGTCTGCGATATTTACTCGATCAGCAGAATCTGAACATGAGGCAACGCCGGTGGTTAGATGTGGTTAAGGATTATGATTGCGAGATCTTATACCATCCAGGCAAGGCCAATGTGGTAGCAGACGCGTTGAGTCGAAAGGCTCATGGTGATGTGTTGCGGGTGCCATTGATGGGATTGACGGTGACCACTTCGTTGATAGAGTTGATAAAGAGCTCGCAGTTTGAAGCAGTGAAGGAGGAGAATCAAAAGAAAGAGAAGATTAAGGGTCAACTGGTCCAGTTGGTGACTGATAGTAGAGGGTTATTGACTCGTTCGGGTCGAGTGTGGGTGCCGGTGTCATGTGAGGCGAGGCAGACACTCCTGGACGAAGCTCATAAGTCCAAGTTTTCTATTCATCCGGGAGCTACCAAGATGTATCGGGATTTGAAGACCGATTATTGGTGGCCAGAAATGAAGCGGGATGTGGCCCGTTATGTGGAGAAGTGCTTAACCTGTTTGAGGGTTAAGGCAGAGCACCAAAAACCTCATGGGAAGTTGCAACCTTTGGATATACCTGTTTGGAAGTGGGAGCACATTACGGTGGACTTAATCACTAAGTTACCTCGTACTTCCAGAAATGTGGATGCTATCTGGGTTATCGTGGATCGTTTAACTAAGAGCGCTCATTTTATTGCTATTAATGAGAGCTCTTCGTCGGAAAAGTTGGGTGATATTTATGTTAAGGAGATCGTGGCTAGATATGGCGTTCCGGTCACCATCGTTTCTGATCGGGATGTTCGGTTTACGTCACGGTTTTGGAGTAAGTTTCATGAGGTTTTGGGGACGAAATTGCAACTTAGTACCGCATTCCATCCTCAGACCGATGGTCAAAGTGAGAGGACGATTCAGACCTTGGAGGACATGTTGAGGGCTTGTGTTTTAGATTTTGGTGGTAGCTGGGATACCTATCTACCGTTGGCCGAGTTTTCGTATAACAACAGTTTCCATGCTAGCATTGGCATGCCTCCATATGAGATGCTTTATGGGAGGAGGTGCAGGACTCCGGTATGTTGGGGAGAGGTGGGCCAACGGGAGTTGGGTAGTACCGAGATAGTTCAGAAGACAACTGAGAGCATTGAATTGATTCGAGAACGTTTGAAGACAGCTCAGAGTCGTCAGAAAAGCTACGCTGATAAGCGGAGATCAGACTTGGAGTTCAGTGTGGGTGATAAAGTGTTGTTAAAAGTGTCGCCTTGGAAGGGAGTGATCCGATTCCGGAAGAGGGGCAAGCTCGGCCCTAGATTTATTGGACCATTCAAAGTGGTGGCACGTGTGGGTAAAGTGGCGTATCGACTTGAGCTACCACCAGAGCTCAGTTTGATACATGACACTTTCCATGTGTCCCAGTTACGAAAATGTTTGGCGGATGAATCGGCTCACATTCCAATAGACGACATTCAAGTTGATGAACGACTTAACTACGTGGAAAGGCCGATTGCTATCTTGGAACGGAAGACGAAATCCTTGCGTAACAAGGAGATTGGGTTGGTGAAAGTTCAGTGGGAGCATCGGAAAGGGTCAGAGTGGACGTGGGAGCCAGAGGCTGAGATGAGGGCAAATCATCCGGAACTTTTTCAAGCATGACCGATTTCGGGGACGAAATCTTGGTAAGTGGGGGAGAGTTGTAACATCCCGTTTCCAGTTAGTTAAAGTTTAACCTTTTTGTTAACTCTTGAGTTAAGTGGTATCTTTTGTGTAACCTTTTTATAGGGGTTAAAGTGTAAATTTGTAAAGTAAAATGTTTAGTGTGTTATATATGTATGAAAGAGGAAGCCTAGACCTCTCATTTGCACTAAACGTAATTGAGAGAGAGTTAGGGAAATTGGTGAGCTCTTGGGATATAGCGAGGGAGGAAGGTCAATTCGGATTAGCAAGTTCTTGTTGGTTATTGATTGGTGACTAATCAGAGGTAATCATTGGTTGTTTATGTGTTATATATGTTTAATTGTAAGTCTATCCCAAGATTTAGGGTTTTGGTTGATTGTGGATGAAATTGGTGTTCTTTGGATCACCAATTGAGTGTTATGGAGTAGTTTAGTGTTAAAATGGTTGTTGTAATCTTGTAGAGCCTGGAAATACGAAACCATGGCTTTTTTAATCGGTCGAATTGGGTTTGGGATGCAAAAGTTATGCCAAAAAGATGAAAACTCGATTTTGGGTTCGTGCTGAATTTTCAGCACCTAGCGATCGCTAGGTGATGAAGCTAGCGATCGCTAGCCATGGAAAATGAGGGCTAGCGACCACCAGATGATCGTGAGCTCGAACAGGAAGTTAGGAAAAATAGCTAGCGATCGTTAGCTATCAGCCTAGCGACCGCTAGCCCCTGTTTTGTGTAGAAAAACTGTTTTGGCCGTAACTTTCGCGTCTTAGCTCCGATTTTGATACCGTAAAGACCGTTGGGTTCGTAATTGAATTATCTACCTTTTCTAGAGAGTCTAGTTTAGGTCTAGGCTAAGTGTGTTAGTTATGAGCCTTAAGTGTTTCGGTCATGAGCCTTAAGGTGTCATTATGAATGTTATTCATGTGTGCTTTGCTATAATGTGATATATAGGTGATTGTTATACAACCGTGTGGTGAGTTGATCTTAATTACTGTGAAGCGAACCAAGGTGAGTACATTATCCCTTATACGTGGCTTTATGTACAACTTGTATGTGATGCATATATGGTATGAGACTAGCATGTTGTGTGATGACGTACTCATCGTAGTGGTGGTGGCCACCGTGGGTATAGTCCTTGTGTTAAACTGATATCAGTATGTGTGTGGTTCTTACCGGCGTGTACCGTAAGGCCATTAGTGATAGCATGCCTAGTTCTCATATGCGCAATAGTTTGTATTATATTGTTGTGTGTTTGTGGTGTGTGCTCACTAAGCGAAAGCTTACCCCCTAGTGTTCTTTTTCCCCTTAGATGCAGGTCCGTCTGGGAAGGACAAAGGGAAGGGAAAAGCTTGAAGTTCTGATCATGCTCAAGGCTCAGTTCATCTGGACTTAAAAGACCGTTAAACTTAAAATTATGTTTTGATTGTTTTTAAAACAGATATTTGTGATGAACCTCGTTTTTTTGAGGAGTTTGGCCAGTATCTTTTGGTTGGAAACTTAAACCTTCGATTCCCGTAAAAAAAATATAATAATAAATAATTTACGTTTTTGGACAATTTCCGCTGTAATGGTTACTTTTATTTCATTTCCGTTTATTTTTCATTAAAAATAGCAAAAGATAATTTGAGTTGTTACAATTGGTATCAGAGCCTTGGTTTGAGGGATTCAGGCATTCACACGAGGTGAGTGCTTGAACTTAAACCCAAGTGTTCGTGTTTTCAAAACAAGTAACCATCAAAAATTTGATATTTTGTATAGTGGGGTGTGAACTGAGCCAAGGATCGGAACGTCAAGACGGGTGAGCACTTTGCTTAATAGTCTAAATTAATGATATTGTTATTGGATTGTGAATAGTGTATTATTGTGGTGATGTGTAAGCATGATTGATTGTGATACTCAATTTGTGGTGTGGGAGTTGTGTTAGATAATTTTAAATGCTATTTGTGCATGACCACTATAGCGGTAGGAAAGTGTAGGGTAAGTCTTATGCTTAATAGATAGGATGTTGCCTTGTGTATGCGGGTCGTTGTGGGGTAAACCGAAATTAGGGATTAGGACCTTTGGTGACAACGTTGAGCCTAGATATGTAGGGTATAATGATAATGATATAAGGGCCCATATCATTACAATTATATTGTGCATGTCGGGACTTGGCGAGGTTATAGGGGACACCTATGAACTAACAAGGTTGGATGGGATAGTAGCATGCTAGGATAGGTTGTATGAACCTATTTGGGATAAAGTAATAACTTGTGGGATGAGCGTGTTAGAGACTAAGTTCTAGGTGTGGTACTTAATGGTATTTGTTACTTGAATCAGTATGGTGACTACTCGGAGAGGCAGTGGATCTACTGGTGGAGAGGATCAGGAAATCCCTGACTTGAGAGATGTGATAGCATCTCAAGTGGGGGAGGTGTTGCACAGTTTATTGCCAGGGCTTTTCGATCAGATGAAGAGGGAGATGACAGAATTGGTAACGCAGCAAGTGCAGACTGCGACTGGGGGGCGAGTGAGTGGAGCGGGAAGCTCACAATCGGGGCACACCCGAAATGTGACCTTCAAAGACTTCATGGCGTGTCAACCGCCGAACTTTTTGGGAGAGAAGGATCCCGTCATCTCTTCTAGATGGGTCTCGGAAGTGGAAGGGGCGTTTCTCACCAGTTTCAGTCCCGCTGAGGTGAAAGTTCGATTCGCTGCGAACTTGTTGAGGAAGGCAGCGAAGGATTGGTGGAATGTGGTGTGTAGTTCTAGAACTCCGGAGCAAGTAGAAGCCATGACTTGGGAGGAGTTCAAGGGGTTGTTCAAAGCGGAGTTTGAACCGCAGGTGGAGATAGAGAGGCTTACTAACGAGTTTCTCTACATGAAGCAGACTACTGAGTCGGTGAGCGAGATTACCGAGAAATTTCTGGAGAAGTCTCGTTTTTGCCCAAACTATGTGGCGGATGAGACCATGAAGATGTATCGTTATGGGCAGATGCTCAAAGCTGAGATTCGGGAGTTTGTACTGATGGCTAACTGCACGAACTTTCAGCAGATGTTCGAAAAGGCCCGATTAAGGGAAATTGAGTTAGAGCGCCAAGGGAAACGCAAGAAGGAGGAGCACAGTCAGGTCCACTCAAACAAGAAGTTCAAGGGGATAGTGCAAAGATCGGAAGGGAAAAGGGAGTATCCTAAGTGCTCCAAGTGTGGCCGGAATCATCCGGGCGAGTGTAGGCCGAGTCTTATCACGTGCTACAAGTGCGGGAAAACAGGTCACTCGAGCCGGGACTGCAGGGTTGCGGCCAGATTGTGTTTCAGGTGTTTTCAGCCTGGTCATTTTGCTCATGAGTGCCCGAACGCAGCTGCATCTACCCAGTTATCTGGAGTGGCGCCTTTGAAGGCGATTGAGGCCGGTCCGGCGAAAAAGGTGGAGATCCCGAAAGGCCGTGCGAGGGTCTTTCAGCTGACTGCGGAGGAAGCAAAGGTGGAGCCTGAAGTGGTGACAGGTATATTTCCCGTAAACTCAAAACCAGCTTTAGTTCTGTTTGATACGGGAGCTAGCAAAAGTTTTGTTTCTACTTCTTTTTGTAAGGGTTTTTCTAATGTAATGGGTAGATTAGATGAGCCTTTAGAGGTAGAAATAGCTGATGAGAAGAGTGTAATAGTTAGAAATATATATAGAGGAAATATAATAGATTTGGGAGGGGTAAGGTTTCGTGTCGATCTTATACCCATTCCTATGAATGAAATAAATGTGGTGTTGGGGATGAGTTGGTTGGGTCGTCATGGGGAGTGGTTCGATTGCAAGGGACAAAGAGTGAAGATCAGGAATCCTAGTGGGGGAGACTTGATCATCACCGGCAACGGCATGAAGCGACCGCCAAGGACGTGCTCCTTGGCTAAGGCGAGGCGGTACGTGAAAGGGGGAGGCATAAGTTACCTTGTGTACGTGGCAGAGATTGCGGGGGAGAAAAAGAGGAAAACGGTGGCCGATGTTCCGGTTGTAAGGGACTTCCCGGATGTCTTTCCGGAAGATTTACCGGGAGTTCCTCCGGAGCGTCAAGTGGAGTTCGGGATCGACTTGATTCCGGGGGCGGCGCCAGTGGCTAAAGCTCCCTATCGTTTAGCACCTCCGGAAATGCAGGAGTTGTCGAACCAGCTTGAAGAGTTGTTAGGCAAGGGGTTTATACGCCCAAGTAGTTCACCTTGGGGAGCCCCTATCCTCTTTGTGAAGAAGAAGGATGGCTCGATGCGGATGTGCATCGATTATCGTGAGCTCAATAAGCTTACAGTGAAAAATCGATACCCGCTACCGAGGATCGATGATCTCTTTGATCAACTTCAAGGAGCTGCGTGGTTCTCAAAGATAGATCTTCGATCTGGGTACCATCAAGTGAAGGTGAGGGAAGAGGACGTGCAGAAGACAACATTCAGAACGAGGCACGGACACTTCGAGTTCGTGGTGATGCCGTTCGGGTTGACAAACGCGCCGGCAGTGTTTATGGACCTAATGAACCGGGTCTGTAGGCCTATGTTGGATAAGTCAGTAATCGTATTCATAGACGATATACTGATTTACTCCAAGACGAAGGAAGATCATGTGGTGCATTTGATCGAGGTACTAGAGACTTTGCGACGGGAGCGGTTGTACGCTAAGTTCTCCAAATGCGATTTCTGGTTACAAGAGGTCCAATTTTTAGGGCATCTTGTTAATCGTGAAGGCATCAAGGTGGATCCGGCAAAGATTGAAGCGGTGATGAAATGGGAGGTTCCAAAGACTCCCACAGAGATTCGGAGTTTCCTGGGATTAGCCGGTTATTACCGACGGTTTATTCAGGATTTCTCTAAGATAGCTGTGCCTTTGACGAGGCTCACTCGAAAGAATGTGAAGTTTGTGTGGGGCGAGGAGCAGCAAAAAGCTTTTGAGTTGTTGCGCGGGAAATTGTGTGAAGCGCCGGTTTTGACGCTACGGAAGGGGTTGATGACATGACAGTCTACTGTGATGCTTCTTATCACGGGTTAGGCTGCGTGTTAATGCAACGTGGGAAGGTAATAGCCTATGCGTCCCGTCAACTAAAAACGCATGAGGTAAATTATCCGACTCACGATTTGGAATTAGCTGCGGTGGTTTTTGCTTTGAAGTTGTGGAGACATTACCTCTATGGTGTAAAGTGTACCATTTACACTGACCATAAGAGTCTACGATATTTTCTCGATCAGCAGAATCTGAACATGAGGCAACGCCGGTGGTTAGATGTGGTTAAGGATTATGATTGCGAGGTCTTATACCATCCAGGCAAGGCCAATGTGGTGGCAGACGCGTTGAGTCGAAAGGCTCATGGTGATGTGTTGCGGGTGCCATTGATGGGATTGACGGTGACCACTTCATTGATAGAGTTGATAAAGAGCTCGCAGTTTGAAGCAGTGAAGGAGGAGAATCAAAAGAAAGATGGGATTAAGGGTCAACTGGTCCAGTTGGTGACTGATAGTAGAGGGTTATTGACTCGATCGGGTCGAGTGTGGGTGCCGGGTGTCATGTGAGGCGAGGCAGACACTCCTGGACGAAGCTCATAAGTCCAACTTTTCTATTCATCCAGGAGCTACCAAGATGTATCGGGATTTGAAGACCGATTATTGGTGGCCAGGAATGAAGCGGGATGTGGCCCGTTATGTGGAGAAGTGCTTAACCTGTTTGAGGGTTAAGGCAGAGCACCAAAGACCTCATGGGAACTTGCAACCTTTGGATATACCTGTTTGGAAGTGGGAGCACATTACGATGGACTTAATCACTAAGTTACCTCGTACTTCCAGAAATGTGGATGCTATCTGGGTTATCGTGGATCGTTTAACTAAGAGCGCTCATTTTATTGCTATTAATGAGAGCTCTTCGTCGGAAAAGTTGGCTGATATTTATGTTAAGGAGATCGTGGCTAGACATGGCGTTCCGGTCACCATCATTTCTGATCGGGATGTTCGGTTTACGTCACGGTTTTGGAGTAAGTTTCATGAAGATTTGGGGACGAAACTGCAACTTAGTACCGCATTCCATCCTCAGACCGATGGTCAAAGTGAGAGGACGATTCAGACCTTGGAGGACATGTTGAGGGCTTGTGTGTTAGATTTTGGTGGTAGCTGGGATACCTATCTACCGTTGGCCGAGTTTTCGTACAACAACAGTTTCCATGCTAGCATTGGCATGCCTCCATATGAGATGCTTTATGGGAGGAGGTGCAGGACTCCGGTATGTTGGGGAGAGGTGGGCCAACGGGAGTTGGGTAGTACCGAGATAGTTCAGAAGACAACTGAGAGCATTGAATTGATTCGAGAACGTTTGAAGACAGCTTAGAGTCGTCAGAAAAGCTACGCTGATAAGCGGAGATCAGACTTGGAGTTCAGTGTGGGTGATAAAGTGTTGTTAAAAGTGTCGCCTTGGAAGGGAGTGATCCGATTCCGGAAGAGGGGCAAGCTCGGCCCTAGATTTATTGGACCATTCAAAGTGGTGGCACGTGTGGGTAAAGTGGCGTATCGACTTGAGCTACCACCAGAGCTCAGTTTGATACATGACACTTTCCATGTGTCCCAGTTACGAAAATGTTTGGCGGATGAATTGGCTCACATTCCAATAGATGACATTCAAGTTGATGAACGACTTAACTACGTGGAAAGGCCGATTGCTATCTTGGAACGGAAGACGAAATCCTTGCGTAACAAGGAGATTGGGTTGGTGAAAGTTCAGTGGGAGCATCGGAAAGGGTCAGAGTGGACGTAGGAGCCAGAGGCTGAGATGAGGGCGAATCATCCGGAACTTTTTCAAGCATGACCGATTTCGGGGACGAAATCTTGGTAAGTGGGGGAGAGTTGTAACATCCCGTTTCCAGTTAGTTAAAGTTTAACCTTTTTGTTAAGTCTTGAGTTAAGTGGTGTCTTTTGTGTAACCTTTTTATAGGGGTTAAAGTGTAAATTTGTAAAGTATAAGGTTTAGTGTGTTATATATGTATGAAAGAGGAAGCCTAGACCTCTCATTTGCACTAAACGTAATTGAGAGAGAGTTAGGGAAATTGGTGAGCTCTTGGGATATAGCGAGGGAGGAAGGTCAATTCGGATTAGCAAGTTCTTGTTGGTTATTGATTGGTGACTAATCAGAGGTAATGATTGGTTGTTTATGTGTTATATATGTTTAATTGTAAGTCTATCCCAAGATTTAGGGTTTTGGTTGATTGTGGATGAAATTGGTGTTCTTTGGATCACCAATTGAGTGTTATGGAGTAGTTTAGTGTTAAAATGGTTGTTGTAATCTTGTAGAGCCTGGAAATACGAAACCATGGCTTTTTGAATCGGTCGAATTGGGTTTGGGATGCAAAAGTTATGCCAAAAAGATGAAAACTCGATTTTGGGTTCGTGCTGAATTTTCAGCACCTAGCGATCGCTAGGTGATGAAGCTAGCGATCGCTAGCCATGGAAAATGAGGGCTAGCGACCACCAGATGATCGTGAGCTCGAACAGGAAGTTGGGAAAAATAGCTAGCGATCGCTAGCTATCAGCCTAGCGACCGCTAGCCCCTGTTTTGTGTAGAAAAACTGTTTTGGCCGTAACTTTCGCGTCTTAGCTCCGATTTTGATACCGTAAAGACCGTTGGGTTCGTAATTGAATTATCTACCTTTCTAGAGAGTCTAGTTTAGGTCTAGGCTAAGTGTGTTAGTTATGAGCCTTAAGTGTTTCGGTCATGAGCCTTAAGGTGTCATTATGAATGTTATTCATGTGTGCTTTGCTATAATGTGATATATAGGTGATTGTTATACAACCGTGTGGTGAGTTGATCTTAATTACTGTGAAGCGAACCAAGGTGAGTACATTATCCCTTATACATGGCTTTATGTACAACTTGTATGTGATGCATATATGGTATGAGACTAGCATGTTGTGTGATGACGTACTCATCGTAGTGGTGGTGGCCACCGTCGGTATAGTCCTTGTGTTAAACTGATATCAGTATGTGTGTGGTTCTTACCGGCGTTGTACCGTAAGGCCATTAGTGATAGCATGCCTAGTTCTCATATGCGCAATAGTTTGTATTATATTGTTGTGTGTTTGTGGTGTGTGCTCACTAAGCGAAAGCTTACCCCGTAGTGTTCTTTTTCCCCTTAGATGCAGGTCCGTCTGGGAAGGACAAAGGGAAGGGAAAAGCTTGAAGTTCTGATCATGCTCAAGGCTCAGTTCATCTGGATTTAAAAGACCGTTAAACTTAAAATTATGTTTTGATTGTTTTTAAAATAGATATTTGTGATGAACCTCGTTTTTTTGACGAGTTTGGCTAGTATCTTTTGGTTGGAAACTTAAACCTTCGATTCCCGTAAAAAAAAATAATATAATAACAAATAATTTACGTTTTTGGACAATTTCCGCTGTAATGGTTACTTTTATTTCATTTCCGTTTATTTTTCGTTAAAAATAGCAAAAAAATAATTTGAGTTGTTACATAATATCTTGGATTAATTCTAGATCCACAACATATAATACTAGATCTACACTTAAAACCCCTAAATAGAACTTACTTCCTCAAGATCTCGGGTGAAAACCCTAAGATGAAGAACCTTCAACCATGGTGGAGAGGTGGTGAAGAAGATGAAGCCACGGAAGTCTCCATTCTCTAAACTAGTAGATCTAGCCTCTAACACCTCCCAAAACATGAAATCCACGTAAAACAACACTAGATCTGAGATAAATATGGAAGAAAAGGTTTGGAGATGAATAACCCCAAATCTAAGCTTAAAACTCGAAGGAGATGAAGAGATTTACTTACACCAACGTTTTTGAACCACCAAATACTTGAAATCCATTAACTTCATGAACCATACGTGATTTTCTATATGAATCATATATGATTTTGTACATGAAAAAGTTTTTAAAAAAAAAGAGTTTTCTTAAATTGACATGCTTGTTATATATATATAGAGAGAGAGAGAGAGAGAGTGTGTGTGTGTTAATCAAATAAAAACTATTTTATTAATGAAAACCCGTAAGAACCGACTAAAAAGTAGTTTTTTTACGATTTTTTTAATCAAATACTATGATTTTAACTATTGTTTCACATATATTTTTTTCATAATATAAGTATCGTCCATGTAGAAAATAAAAATTTTATTCATATTATGAATCGAGAATATACAAAATTTTGATTCATATTATGAAACCAATTCATGAATGATACCCATCTTATGAAAAAAAATATGTGAAACAATATATCAATTCTAACATTTGATAAAAAAAATAGTAAAAAAAATTATTTTTTTAGTCGATTCTCACGGGTTTCCAGTAATAAAATGGCTTTTACAAGATTTAACATATATACATAGGGTTCAGTTCCCCAAAATGTATCCAACTTGTCATCTTTTGCTATTGTATGTATTGTACTTCAAAAACTACCATTTAATATACTGAAATTTCAAAATTTTGCTATTAACATGTTTGGTCCCTGAGTTTTATTAAATCTTACAATTTTGGTCCCCAAGTCGCCACCACCACCTTCCTCCATCGCTTGTCGCTGCACCACCATCGCCGCACCACCATCGCCAGCCACCATCATCACCGGAACCACTACCGCCCACTATCACCGTAACCACCATCATTGGGCACCATAATCATCGGAACCACCACCATCACCATAACCACCATCACCGGATCCAACACCCACCATCACCGTAACCACTATCGCCGGACACCATCATCACCGGAACCACCACCATCACCTTAACCACCGTCACCACCATCGCCAGCCACCACCATCACCATAACCACCATCACCGCATCACCATTGTCGATCGCCACCATCATCGCACCACCATCACAGGCCACCATCATTACCATAACCACCACCGCGACCAGCACCGTAACCACCACCGCGACCAGCACCATAACCATCATCACCGTAACCACCATCGCCAGAAAAAATTATTGGAGTTCGCCGGAGAAGATGACCGGTGCGGTAGAAGGAGGTGGCGGTGCAGCGGCAGAGGTAAGTGGTGGTGTGAGTTTGGGACCAAATTCGTAACATTTGATAGATCTCAGGGGGCAAATTAGTAAATTATTTTAATATTTTAGAATTAAAAAAATCAAAAATCAGAAAAATAACATGCAACCTGTTTGGTAGGTCACCCAATACATACAACAGCAAAAATTTGAAGCTTTAGTATATCAAATGGTAGTTTTCAAAGTTGGTACATAAAATAGCAAAAGGTGACAAGCTAAATACATTTTGGGGAACTAAACCCATATATATACACCCTATATATATATATATGGAAGTATCCGTTGCAAACCATCTAGATTGTACAAACTTTACAAACCTAATCTTAACCATTGATTTTGTTTATATTTTTTTATCTTTTAATTTTTAGGTGGTTTTCAAATGTAGTTGAGAGAAAATTTAGTAACTGAAGTAATCCACACCATTGATCATCTACATGTATGGTCGAGATTGATTTGTATAGTTTATACAAACTATCCGATTTGTAACGGATACGACCCCACCCCTATATATATATATAGAGAGAGAGAGAGAGAGAGGAAAGTTCAAATGTAAACCACATTTTGGTTGTGAACGCGAGGACAACCGAGAACGTGACACATGACGACTTTGAGTGTGGTCCCCCCCTTTAATTCAATGCCCTCCCATGAATTGCGCCTAGTCACCCGCCGTGGACCTGACGTGGCACCTAGTCATCCGCCACATGTCGCGCTCTCGGCTGTCCTTACGTTCACAACCAAAAAGTGGTTCACATTTCAACCCACCCCTAATATATATATATATATATATAGAGGAAAGTTCAAATGTGAACCACTTTTTGGTTGTGAACGTGAGGACAACCAAGAGCGTGACACGTGGCAGATGACCAGGCGTCACGTCGGCTTTGAGTGTGGTCCCCCCCTTAATTCAATGCCCTCCCCATGAATCGCGCCTAGTCATCCGCCGTGGACTTGACGTGACGCCTAGTCATCTGCCACGTGTCGCGCTCTCGGTTGTCCTCACGTTCACAACCAAAAAGTGGTTCACATTTGAACCCATCCCTATATATATATATATATATATATATATGTCCCCACTTCTTTCCTCTCCCATTGATAGGTAAAAATATAAAGACAAAAATTCCAATGTGTTGCACGCCATACCAACAACGGAGACAAATCGGATGGAACGTAACTAACTAATATTTTGAAGAAAAATCTCATGCCATTCAGTATTCTCTTCTTGTCCATTAATCATATGTCAACAAGTCAACATTTTATCTAGATAAATTAAAGAGTAAATTGCAAATTTGGCTCCTATGATTTGTTGGTTTTTGTACTTCTGGTCCTACAAACTTTTTATTGCAAGAACATCTTCATACTATGTGAATGTGCTTGTTTATGTCTCTTTGACTAACATCTTAAAATTTTCACCAGTAAAACCTCCCATGCAACTTGCACATAAGGACATATTTGTCCTTTTACAAATAGCAAACCACAAGAAGCAAATTGAAATTTATCCTTTTATTATTATACCAGATTTTTAAACATAATAATTAAAATTCTACCACACATATGATAGTCTATGATTTCCAAAATAGAAATTTTGGTAAGAAATAAATTATTTCTTACAACATAATTTAAAAAATAATTCTTTTAACAAAAGTCTAACAAAATAGCAAGTGATTTTTAAACTTCTACGGTCTTATGATTCTTACCAAATTTTTGTTAAAAATAATAAATAGAGTTAGATAGGGGCAGAGCCAGAAAAAACATCCAGAGTGGTCCTATATAAAATAAGAAAAAATAAAAAACGTGTGCGCGCACACACACACACACGAAGATATATATATATATATAAATATATATATATATAGGGGTGGGTTCAAATGTGAACCACTTTTTGGTTGTGAACGTGAGGACAGCCGAGAGCGTGACATGTGGCGGATGAATAGGCGCCACTTCAGATCCACGGTGGTGGCTAGGCGCGATTCATGGGAGGGCATTGAATTAAAGGGGGGGACCACACTCAAAGTCGCCACGTGTTGCGCTCTCGGTTGTCCTCACTCCTCACGTTCACAACCAAAAAGTAGTTCACATTTGAACTTTCCTCTATATATATATATACACTAATACACACACGATGGATATAAACTAAGAACCAAAAGAAGTTGCAGACTCGTGAAGACGATATAAACTTTTTGTTTTTCCATGAGTTTTTTAATCAAGGATTATACATGAAAAAGTTTTACACGGTGAAATAAATACATGTGAAATTATCACACTATGAACGTGAAACAATATATATCTTAAATCTTAGCCTTTGTTAATAAAATACAATGTAAAATAGATACTTTTGATCCGTTCTCATAGTTTATAATATTTTATGGCGCTCATTTGATTCGCTATATATATGTATATAGAGAGACTTGGGATCATGTGAAACCAAAATATTTTCGTGAGACCTGTGAAACTACAAATTTTCACTTAAAACTTCACAATGTTTTGTGAAACCAAAATATTTTCGTGAGACCTGTGAAACTACAAATTTTCACTTAAAACTTCACAATGTTTTCGCTATGGAGGTTCAGGTTATTTCGTGGTGAAATTTCAAGTATAAAAATGTGGTTCTACGGGTCTCATAAAACAAACAGGTCTAATGTGAACCCAACTATATATATATATATATATGTGGGCGTATTTTATTCCTTATTTTATAGAATAAAAAATCTCATTTATAAAAAAATTGTCCAAGTTTAGTTACTTTAGAGGCAAGTATCATTGATAAATAAATAGAAGGTTGCGCCATATTTGATTAATATTACTTAGCATGGAAAAGAGTGACTTGCTCTATTAAAAATTTCATTTTTGAAGCATCTTAGGGTGGGCCAGGGCCAATCCTAGGCCAAAGCGGGCTCCGCCCTTTGAGTTAGACTCAAAAGATATAATCAATTTAAATATAATTATTTTTGAATCATTTTCACATGAGCATTTTTGTGTGAAGAGAAAAGGTGCTTCATTTTTTAAGGTGACGTCTTCCAGTGTTGTGGCGGATTGGCTATCGCTCAGGGGTTGATAGCGCCTAACCGAGTTCGAGCATTTTCGTACGCATGCCTGAGGACATTTAATTGAGGCCATGTTTAGCTCGCAAAATTATCGGGGATTAGTCAGGCTTTGGCCCGGACACCCGTTAAAAAAAAAAGTGCCTCCGCCATATTGGTTCCACGGTACGTATGCATCCTATTGACAGGTTGATAGGTAAGTTTTTCAAACAAAATAGTTGTAAAAGAGTTGATTTGTTTTTTTCTCTCTCTTCCATGGGTTAAATAAGAAAAATCTAACCGCTAAAAGTAACACATCAAATAGGTCAAAAATCGTCAAACAAATATAACAATATAAGTTACTTTATAAGAAAATTCTATTATTGTTGTAAGGATTTAGTTCAGAGTATAACAACCAGAATGTTCTTACATTTTTTACTTTGTCTGTGGAAGTTCAAAAAATATTTTAAAAAAGTACTTATCAACTATATCAATAGATGAACAAAGTAGTTATTACTTACCATTTATAATTACTACTGAATTCATATAATGTCAACAAACTTGCGTAAATGCATATCTTTTCAATCCAACTTTGATGATAAATTAAAACTTTAAAAATAATCAATTGTGTACTTAATATCTTATCTTAATAAGATAGTGGCTATGTTTGGCAAACGTAGCTTATAAGCTAGCTGTTAGCTGATAAGCTAGCTGTTGATTGATAAGCTTGCTAGTAGCTGATAAGCTAGCTTATGAACAAATTATGTTTGCCAAAAACTAGCATATGAGTATGTAAAATGACTAAAAAGGGTATCTTTAAATTTAATAATTAATATTAATAAGGTTATAATTGGAAAAAGATACAATAAGCTCCTCATAAGCTACTCAAAGTAGCGTTTCAAAAATCTAGCTTCCTGATTGTATGGCAGTGGGGGGCCATGGCCCCTCTAATTTTTTCCCCTGGTAATCTGGTATATGTGATTTGCAAATGGATACAAGTATAGCACAATATTTTTTATACACTCCTATTAGATGGGCCCCTCCACAATTAGTAAATAGACAAACTAATTTTTTTTAAAAGCCCAATGATTAAATGATCTAAGAGTATTTATTCCTTCAAAAATAAAAGACCTAGAATTTTTTGTAACTTACCTACGGCTCCTCTATTGGGAATCACCTTTTTTTCCCATTCAATTTTTATGTTTATTTTGTTTAAACCATAAAACCCCTATAATCACCCTAATAGTGCACGTTACTTGACGCTTAACCTTCATTTCTTACTTGCTAGACGTTGGAAAGTGTAAAAGATCTTACGTCAAGTTCCACTTTGATGCAAAAGGTACAAAATAATTACGTTTTTGGAGTTCTAATATGCTTTTAACTTTCGTTAGTATCTTTTTTTTAATATATATATATCTATTGTATTGAAACATATCAAACTTATTTATGTTATACATTTTTATGAAGAATTAGGCTTGGCCCCTCGACTTATAAAGCTTGTGTTCCGCCACTGATGTTTGGATGGACTAGCTTATAAGCTAGCTTATCAGCTAGCTTATGCTTGCCAAACACCGCCAGTATCTTGTTATTTATAATGATACAATCATTATTTATAAAATATAAGAAAAAAATACAATGCTAAAACTATACCTAATGCACTCTCGCTTGTTTTGGCGAGTTTGATCAACAGAACCCAAATTTGATCCATTTACTATATTTTTATCAAAATTATTTTTTTTAATTACAGTTTTTTTTGGTCATCCCATGTATTTACATTTTATATATACATCTCTAATAGTTTAATACAATATTTTTAAAAGAATCATTAAAACCAATAATAAATAATGATATACAACTCTAAATAAATTGTTTCAGATATTCTAATATTAATAATATTTTAAAATAAAATATTCAATATGTTTTTTATGAAATATTTTTTTTCTCCCCTAAAAGCTTAAAATCTAATTTGCAAGGAAACAATGACCAATTAATGCAGATTATCTCCCTCCAAATTATAGAAAATTTTGTTCTTTGTTTACTTTGCAATGACTTCTGATATAGGCCGAGATGTGGAGAAAAGGATCTTGATGTTTTTAGAGGCTCATGATCGAAGTATCAAATAGGACCGGCTTTGAAAATGCATTATTTTCGCTTTGAGTGTCCATTTTGGACTGTCCATTTATCGGATCGAAGCCTGGAACATGGACCATGCCGTGGTTAGGACCCATAGGCACCTAACGAACTTTGAATCCCGAAAAACGTCGTTTAAGCTAGTTTTTGGACGTTTTCGTGTTTCTTTTGTTTTTTTGGGGCTTTTATGTTAGGCCCATTGCTTTTGTCAGGCCCAGCTCGTTTGAGATCTCTTATTTATGTTGTTGTCTTGTAATTTGGAGGCTCATACATTGACTCATAAACTTTTGTTTTCCCCGAATTTTTGAGTTCTTTTGACTAAATTCAAAATTTGAAGCCTATGGTTTGACATTCGTTGAATCAACAAGCCTTAAAAAAGCTAAACATTATATTCGTAGAGTCAGCATGTTCTGTAACACCCCAAAAATTGGAGCTAACGAAAACCTTAAAACAAAGGTTGGTCTAAAGGTCCGGGTCCCATAAGCATCCCCCGATGCTCATCTCTCACACCTACGTCAGCTTGCCAGAACAACCTGGAATACACATCGACACCAAACAAGTGTTAGGCCAAAAGAGCCTAGTGAGTTGTACCAAGCAATACAATACATATAGCATCACGTAGAGACTTACGATATATATGCGAGTATATAAATGAACATGAATAAGTATACTTATATGTTTTATCTTTTATCTTCGGAAACAGTGGGAGTGACCCACTTCCACCAACCAATATCCCGACACCCGTTACTTCCAAACACCCCGATGCCGAATTTAGCATGACATCATCCACTGGGGCCCGCACACCTCGGAGCCACCCGAGATGCCGGCGACATAGGTGCGTACCGATTTCAGTACCTCCCAAGACTGTTTGGTGTGGACATATTGTGTTGGATCGTCAATCCTTATTTATATAGCCGCGTATCCGCCACTAGTCCCATCACTCTTTACTTCCAAACATCTCGATGCCATCAACATGACACCATCAACTGAGGCCCGTACACCTCGGAGTACCCGAGAGTCCGCGACATGGGTGCGTACCTATTTCAGTACCTCCCAAGACTGTTTGGTGTGGAAACATGGTGTTGGATTTGCTTAATTATGTATTTTCACCCGGTCTAAGAGACCATACCATACTATACGATATCCAAGTTACATACCATCGGAGGTCTCATGACCTTCATTCTCTCGTATATCATGCATCATATAAATACGTGGATTTGGTTCACACATCATGAGCACACGACATTCTATTCAATACATCCATATAAGCATCATAAACTCATACAAGCATGATTAATCTCAAACCTAACAATTAGGGTACTCCATCCATAATGACACTTATTTACAAAAATCAAGCATAGCATGTCAAACCAAGCAAGGTGATGTGTATCCAATTTTAACAAAGGTTTTAGAAACTCACCTTGAGGCTTGTAAAGCCAAAAGCCCCAAATCTATGAAACCCTAGTTGGGTGATTTGGATGAACACCTAAACTGATAAGTAATCAAACCCTAGATTAGTTCTTAACTTTCATCATGTATACGAGATCTATACTCAAAGCTTGAATAAAACTTACCCACTCGGATCTTGAACAAAACCCTAGAAAATGGAGAGACTCTTCAACAATGGTGGATGGAAGCTTGAGGTGAAGGAGATGAAGACTTAGCCACTAAATCTTGTTAGCTTGGTGATGATTTAACCTTGAAATCACTTGGTAATAGAGCATTCATGGCTCTAAAATCGCCTCTAAAGAAGAGAGAAGAAGATAGATGAAGTTTTGGGTGAAAATGAGAAGAAAAGGCTAAAAATCGGAATTTAAGACCTGCACCCCGTATGCTATAGTGACAGGCGATAGTGACAGTGTCACAATCGCTGTCACAATCGCATAAGAGCACCAAGGCAAAACCACTTGTGCGATAGTGCCATGCTATTGTGCCATATGGCACAATCGCGGCGGTAGCCCCATGCTATTGTGTCATATGGCACAATAGCGGGCACAATCACCAAACTTGTACCGAGGCCAAAATCTAACTTTTCACATTTTCGAAGTTTCTTTGCCTAAAAGGAATCCAACTATAAGTTAAAACTAGCCCTTTAGATAAATTTTCCTTATAAAAAGAGCGGGATTACTTCGGGGTTAATCTATCAAAATTTACAGGTGTTACAATCCTCCCCACCTACATAGAATTTAGTCCTCGAAATTACTACTCTTGCATGAATTAAAGAGGATACCTTCAACAAACCAATCCAAGAGTCCCGATAGCATACCCACATTACATTAGTCTAAACGATTTCGCCACATTTCCCGCATTGCGATAATCAATTCAATAATATCGATACAATACTCATGGTTTGGTAGTACTATACATCACGCGCTTCCTAGTAAAGTCGATTGCTCCACCATAAGTCCTTCATTTCCAAGGGAGGCTTCAACGTTCTCAACTAAGCACATTTGTTGTCCTTATTGGTACCTTATGAAACATAAAACTATCACCCAATAGCCCACGACTACTACAAGGAAAATAAGTTTCTCCTTTGGCTAGTCGCTAAATACCACCCAATTCTTAAACTTTCTAAATACCCAAGTATCTACACAGTCATGTTTTTTTCTTTAGCTGACTTAACTGAAATCTCCAAGTTAAAAAAAATTTCCCGCTTGTATTCATCCTAATTGAATCAACACAAACCCACTACCTGACCTCGTCGAAACTTGTTGTCATAACTTTGATTTCTTGCTTAATTTGGTATACAATGCCACTATTTCAGTCACAAAGCTCTTACTCTGCACAATTCATTTATAAGCAATGTCTTCAAGATCACTCTACACTCATAAAAGATGTCTTTGTCTATGGAAATAACAACAGAATGGTAGCTTGTACCTCTCAATCAGAATATGATACCCTTAGCGTAATCACATAATCACCAACTCTTGTATTGCTGATAACGTCTTCTCGATACCTAGCCATACCTAACTGCTATTAATCCATCCAAGCAACCACTATACCACTACATCCTCTATAATCGAAGTTTGGGAAATCACTTGGTACACACAACTATTATTGTTTCTTCTATACCCCTCACACCAAGATACGTGTCGCCTCACGAATTAGCCTCTCCCAAATCCAAGGAAACCTCAAAACACGGTCACCTAATGCACCCGAACAAGTGTAGCTCTAGATGGCTTGCTATGATCTGTTAGGAATGCGTTTCGATAGTCCATAGGGCATTCCCTCAAGGAGGTTAATATGCATCTTGTGCATTCACATTGGTGGTGCGAACTATTCCTTCTTATATCGATCGCCTCACAAGTCAATGAATAACAAACTCCCTTCTAAATAAGGGTCCCTCAACGAATCACCCTTCCTCCCGTAGCCTGAGACAACTCGATACTCTTCAACAACATTCTCTCATAAGGGAGACGCGAAATCTAATACTGACTCACATCGAGATCAAACTCAAACCTGTCTACACTTTTTTTTAGTGTTACCCCACTTTATAAAATCATGTTCATAATGATATAAAAACTAAATTAGTTCATCTAACACATTGTAAGGATAATATACAATTAGTCCACACATGGGTATTAACCCTCAAAGAAATTTTGGTACATCAAAGGAATTCAATGATTTTTAAATTAAGCATGGAGAACATCTGTCAAAACTCACAATCAAATACAAGATATACACATATTTTACACAAAAGACTTGACGACAAGGGGAGTGACCCGTATACATCGAGAGTGGAGGACGCATAAAGTACATAACTCATACCATATCAACCGTACGACACTTCAATACACACAATTCTAAGTGTTTGCTACGACACCCAACTAGTCTTACCAATAGGCAGCTAATCTTGTACCAAACCTCCATGAGCCGTACTCCCAATGACCAACCATTAGACATGGCTACTTAATAAAATCAAACCAAGCAAATCACACTTAAACCATGTTTATGCAAATAAATTCTCCAAGTGCATGATTAACTCAAAATTCCAAAGGTGGTTGGGAAAATAATAAAAAAAAACTTTGAATTTGAATTCACGAAGTTCTAATATGCCCCGTAATGAAATAATGTGCATTTTTCAAACGGTTTACAAAAAGGGAACACCAAGATTATAAAATAAAAATCAATTTGTACAATAATTTACAATGGAACATATTCATGAGGTTTTTCTCCAACAAGTCTAATACTAACCATGTTCATTTAACAAAATGCATCAACCCAAATTTATCAAATAAGCCATTTTGTCAAATGCCCAACACATACGATAAACACTAAGAAATATGTTTATATTTCGAAATACCCATTTTTGGCATGTATAACGTTTTTGCAAAGCAAATCGAAAATTTTCACGCAACGAAAAAAATAACATTACTACGCAACGTAGATCCCATAACACGTTGATATCATACTTGCACAACCACACACCACGATCTAAAGGATCAGTCTATGCACGACTCCAAGCTACACCCAACACTTCTCCACTTAACCTGAAGTGATTGAATAACTTGTCCTAAAACGACCACAGTGTATAAAGCTCTACATAATTTTCCGGCTACCTATTCACCAAAGTCATTCTGTTACATTCCCCACACATTACCGTCAGTGCTTCAATTCACCTAAGCGGTCTCATCTATGATGCAAGCCCTTCCTATCATACTAGATAACATACCCAAGTCTTGCATCGATAGATTCATATCTTAGACTTGATCTTAGACTTGTACCTATTGACAAGCCTAAGGTATCTCCACATGCTCTTACCCCATACTACTTTAAGTATTTACCTTTCTCAACTATCCTTCCTCAACTAGCCTTTCGCCTCTTGTCAGTTACGAGTCAATCTATTCTTCCAACACCTGATCTTAGGTTAAAGTTATCTAGTCCTTCCTATGATCTTCCCCTTTTTTTAATCTAGATGATTGTCACGACCACTCTAAGAGCGAGGGCTTTCTAGAAATAAGACTCACTTACCAATAAATTATTCCACTCAACGAACTCAACAAGTGCTATCACATGAAGGAATATTCCTATCCTAATAATCACTCTCGCATTCAAGTTAGTTTTAGGCCTAGATCTCCATAACCTACTTGAATGACATACCACATAGTCTCTCTCATTTATCGTTTTGACATATAAGTTGTATCTATCTCTCCCACTTCCAATATACACACAATCTACCGAAGTAAACATTTCCAGAAACATATCTTCCAATCCTAAGCAATAAATTTTACCACTAGCTCAAACTCGAGTCAAAGTGCTTAAAGCTCTCTCAAACCAATCGTCAAAACACGATCTCTAAATAAGGGCTTATTGTAACTAGGGTCCTTTTATGACCGATCAAATATCCTATCATAGGAAAATCGAGAAAAGAATGTAAGAATAGACTACCATATGTACCAACATTTATCAATCATTACGTCAATAGTGACCAAGAATACTCAAATGACGATACATTCATAACTCAGTAGGTAAGTGATTTATGAATAGACCATACACGAGATTCCCTGCCTCTATCGATGTAAATTCTCGATCTATGTATTTCCGTATCCCTAGCACTCTCCCCACCTAAGACTTTACCCAAGGTAGGTGACATGTCTACCAGTGCACTAAGTTTAAGTCTAGGTATTCTATAGTCAACACCTAGTTCACTTAAACTAAAGCTCTGATACCAACTTGTAACACCCCAAAAATTGGAGCTAACAAAAACCTTAAAACAAAGGTTGGTCTAAAGGTCCGGGTCCCATAAGCATCCCCTGATGCTCATCTCTCACACCTACGTCTGCTTGCCACAAGAACCTGGAATACACATCGACACCAAACAAGTGTTAGGCCAAAAGAGCCTAGTGAGTTGTACCAAGCAATACAATACATATAGCATCACGTAGAGACTTACGATATATATATGCGAGTATATAAATGAACATGAATAAGTATACTTATATGTTTTATCTTTTATCTTCGGAAACAGTGGGAGCGACCCACTTCCACCAACCAATATCCCGACACTTGTTACTTCCAAACACCCCGATACCGAATTTAGCATGACATCATCCACTAGGGCCCGCACACCTCGAAGCCACCGAGATGCCGGCGACATAGGTGCGTACCTATTCAATACCTCCCAAGACTTTTTGGTGTGGACATATTGTGTTGGATCGTCCATCCTTATTTATATAGCCGCGTATCCGCCACCAGTCCCATCACTCTTTACTTCCAAACACCTCGATGCCATCAACATGGTACCATCAACTGAGGCCCGTACACCTCGGAGTACCCGAGAGTCGGCGACATAGGTGCATACCTATTTCAGTACCTCCCAAGACTGTTTGGTGTGGAAACATAGTGTTGGATTTGCTTAATTATACATACACTTTTTGTATTTTCACCCGGTCTAAGAGACCATACCATACCATACGATATCCAAGTTACATACCATTGGAGGTCTCATGACCTTCATTCTCTCGTATATCATGCATCGTATAAATACGTGGGTTTGGTTCACACATCATGAGCATACGACATTCTATTCAATACATCCATATAAGCATCATAAACTTATACAAGCATGATTAATCTCAAACCTAACAATTAGGGTACTCCATCCATAATGATACTTATTTACACAAATCAAGCATAGCATGTCAAACCAAGCAAGGTGATGTGTATCCAGTTTTAACAAAGGTTTTAGAAACTCACCTTGAGGCTTGTAAAGCCAAAAGCCCCAAATCTATGAAACCCTAGTTGGGTGATTTGGATGAACACCTAAACTGATAAGAAATCAAACCCTAGATTAGTTCTTAACTTTCATCATGTATACGAGATTTATACTTAAAGCTTGAATAAAACTTACCCACTCGGATCTTGAATAAAACCCTAGAAAATGGAGAGACTCTTCAACAATGGTGGCTGGAAGCTTGAGGTGAAGGAGATGAAGACTTAGCCACTAAATCTTGTTATCTTAGTGATGATTTAACCTTGAAATCACTTGGTAATAGAGCATTCATGGCTCTAAAATCGCCTCCAAAGAAGAGAGAAGAAGAGAGATGAAGTTTTGGGTGAAAATGAGAAGAAAAGGCTGAAAATCGAAATTTAAGACCTGCACCCCGTATGCTATAGTGACAGGCGATAGTGACAGTGTCACAATCGCATAAGAGCACCAAGGCAAAACCACTTGTGCGATAGTGCCATGCTATGGTGCCGTATGGCACAATTGCGAGCACAATCGCGGCGGTAGCCCCATGTTGTTGTGCCATATGGCACAATAGTGGGCACAATCACAAAACTCGTACCGAGGCCAAAATCTAACTTTTCACATTTTCGAAGTTTCTTTGCCTAAAAGGAATCCGACTATAAGTTAAAACTTGCCCTTTAGATAAATTTTCCTTATAAAAAGAGTGGGATTACTTCGGGGTTAATCTATCAAAATTTACGGGTGTTACATGTTCAATTTTGTTTCATTCGTGTATGGTGCATCAATTTTAAAGATTTTCCTAAAATTATTTTTTATCAAAAGTTCTTTAAAATGTAAATTTATTTTCGTTACATTAGGACCATAAAATAACTAATAATTACTTTTTATACAATAAAATGATAATTTTTTTAAAGTTAGAGACTGGGTACCCGATTTCGAAACTGGAACTGGCCGTTTCGGGTCGGTTCCCAAATATAAAGAATCGGTACAACCGGTTCCGATTCCTTCATCCTAGGAACCGCCGGTTCCAGTTTCGGTTCCATTAATTTTGGCCGGGTACTCGCCTTTGCTTACCCCTACTTAAGTTTGCTTATTGGGCTGCTTTTCGAACTCCAGGAGTGCTTTTGTCTAAAAGTGCTTATTGACTTATAGTAATGGCAAAAATAGTTTTTTAAAAGCTGTTTGGATTAGTTTTTGTGGTGGTATAAGTCGATAACTTAAAAAGTGAGGTTATATTAGAGAGAAAAACCAAAAGCCAAAAGTAGGGGGTGAGGAACAAGTCCCAAAACCCAATACCTAATCGATACCGTATCGATCCTAGACTGATTCAAGTATTTCAATATGGTAATCGGTTCCATATTTTTCCTATAATCGGTATTCGGTAATATCGATATCGGGTACCCTCTGATTATTGAAAATACCGACCAATACCGAAAGCAAAAAACACCATTTCTTCAAAAACCCCAAAAGAAATCCCAAATCCATTCCAAATAAAACGTTTCACTACTAGCAAATGGGCTATTATACCAACTGTAATGTAACACCCCAAAAATTGCATCTAACAAAAACTTTAAAATTAAGGTTGGTACTTGGTACAAATATAAATGTCAAGGCATGAGCTTTCCAAAAAGAAGAGTACTACATTGTTTATACAATTACATGTCCATAATTTAACAGGGTAATAACAATAGCCGACTAAACTGTCTTCTAACTATGAGAGAGCTTACGCGAAAGGTTATCATTCTAAATTCTGGCAATGGTCCAAAAGATTGGTCCCCATAAGCATCCCCCGATGCTCACCTCGCACACCTACGCATGCTTGTCACTAGCACCTGAGATACACATCGACACCAAACAAATGTTAGGCCAGAGAGCCTAGTGAGTTGTACCAAAACATAGACAGTAATAGCATGCAAGCGTGCAATATAATAAACCCATCAATTTATACTTAATATACTAGATGGCATCAGTGGGGGAGACCCGCGTCACCGACCATGTTTTAATGCAGGGCAATTTGCTGAAAATCTACCCGAATAACCGCATTCGGGGCTACTCGACGAAAATCTACCCAAATAGCATGTTTGGGGTTACTCATCAAAAATCTACCCGATTTGACGCAATTGGCGGTACTTGACGAAAATCCACCTGAACCGATCCATTCGGGGCTACTCATAAAAAATCCACCAAAACCGCCACCCTCTCCCGGGACACTATACTTAAGTCATTGTCGACTACTAGTGTCATGCCATTGTCTTAATCACAAAGGGTCTCGCGACCACTATCATCATGTTATCAATATTACTAGTTACGCTTTGGGCCGTGCTATAGCACGACCCAGGAGTATACTTGTGTAATATATCATACACAAATAAATAAAAGTTTGTTATTATTTCATGCTAACCACTAAAATAGTACAAACAAAGTTGATGAATCTGAAACGTCAATCTTGTAGGAAGCTATGTTCATTGTTTGGAACGAAAAGTTAGGTCTACGTGGCTTCAATACGAAGATAATACTGAAAGAAAAGAACACAAAAATAAAAATGAGCAGACCAATGATAAGGAGAGAAACCAAAAGCATTTCTTTTAGGAAAACCGAAAACAGAGGGCTGAATGAACATTCATAATCTTGAGTCATGTGGTTTCTTACTTTTGCTGCTATATATTCTAATCTTTTGGGCTTTCACAATGTTTCATCATCACCCAAAAGTACTTCTCTTTTTCACTTCTAGTCAGCTCATCACACCATTGCCAGGACATCCAGCCACACTTATGCTGGTGTTGTAGCCTTGATGGAACTATTTGCTGCAACATTTTCTGTTACACAACATAAACTTTAAAAAAAACAAAAACTTCAAATAGATCAATGTAGACCAACCACCTTGTGAAATTAAAGAAACACATTGCACATAATAACTAATTACGAAGATAAAATGCACTTGAAATAAAGATAGAGTTATCAATAGCTTTTATCTAAGGCGCCTTATACTTAAACACTTACCTGGTAAGTGCACAAGTAAAATTGAACACCGTCAGCAACCATATTGGACAACATTTTAGTCTTGTAAAACGGTATCATACAACAATTTACTCAGTAAGCACTAACCAAGTAACATTTGTAAAGCTCACTTACCAGGTAAGGCTCTCTATTCATGACATCGGTCTTATCGGGTAAAACTTTAGTCCTTTTCATGTCATCAAGGAAGAAAAATTGACCTAGTAAGCACTTACCGGGTAAGATTCTAGTCCTTTTCATGTCATTTCATAAGGTAAATTTACCCGGTAAGCACTTACCGGGTAAGCGTCAAGTAAACAACACCTAACTACCTAAGTGAGTTTGGTAGTCATGAAACATGAATCATGATGAATGCATATTCACATATGATTTGAAGTATTTTTTTAGTTTCTCCATTAAGTCACTTCCGAATACGTATGTATGGCTTACCGAATAAGCCATGCATGTCGTACAGTCCAATAATCTGTTACTGAACAGCCCCTTAGAGTCGTACTATCATGATGACTTGGTCATTCTATCCAACTGAAAATAAATATTTTTTATCTTTAATTACTTATAGGAAATGGTGCAAAAATGAGACCCCAAATCATTGTGCTGGTATAAAAGATATCTTACAACAAATGTATTCGTTGGTGCTAGTCCACAGAAAAACAACTACCTAGTTCAGTTTGATGATTCTATATCCTAGAGCTAATGAAGATCTTTTGCTACTTAGTATAGAGATATTAGCTTTTTCCCCTAACTTTTAAAATGGTTGAATGCTAGTAATGTTGTAATGGATTGTTTATCATTCACCTTCTGAAATGAAAGTAGCAAATATTTTTCATACCGGTTAAAGGTTATGGTGGCTAACCAGAAGAAAAACATCAAAATCTCATATAATGTGAAACCGATTTACGTTTCTTTTCTAGAGCATCTAGTTTATCCATCCTTGCGATGCGGGTGGTCTTCCATTTTGCAAATGTGTCGAACAAGTCAAACACTTCTCATAAGTTCTACGTAGTATATTCACATATATATAGCTCCATGAGGAACCTTGAAATGTCGTAACGCCTTGAAATTTGCACATTACAAGTGCTTGATTACTGAAACACCTGATCTTGATATGATTAAATTTGGGCTACAAGTCTCTTGGAGAGAAAAGGATTTCAAGTTTTTCATAATAAGCTATAGACTTCATGCTTATCCTGCCTATTAATAGAATCATGTGTAATGATTCTATACCAAGTTGAAGTGTTGGGAATTCCAAGCTTAGTACCTTTTTTGCAAGAGAGCATTAATCCATTTAGCCTTCTTTTTTACTACTGGACTTCCTGCTGCAGTCACAGCCACACGTTGGTCATAGACATCGTCCTCCTTTTTTTCATGCAGCTTATAAAAGTAATAAAAGAAACCCTGACAATGAAATCTTCGCTCGTAACCACAATACACGGTTAAATCATGGTTCTTATCCTACTTCAGTAGATTCCAATCGTTTTTTACGTCCTCAAAAGACACTTGGAAAGTTGGAATGTTGTTTGATAACCCATATAGGATTAAGATCTGATGTTACCACTTCGAGAATGTATAGAATTACTATAGCCTACAAAAAAATCAACCACACCTCTCGACCCAATAGTTAAACGTTTGTTCTTTACTTCTGAACTAATAAAGGACGCGGCTAATTACATTATAACCTGAAACAAGATTAGTAATAAATTAACTATTGAATTTCTCCATGCCCAATATCTCACCAAACATAGATAAAGTAAAACTCCAAAACCCGCTAAGGCACATTTTGCAAGCAGTTTCGTTATACCGAAATTGAGAAATATAGAGATCCCTGAAGAATTATCTCCTGAATCAGCTTTCTACTTCTGTCAATTATCTTAAGAAACAAAAATATGTATATGCACTAATCGTAGTTTCTAACTGAATGTTTGACGAACAAAATAGACACAAGACAGAATGCATACAAAAGAATGAAAGCATATAGACAAGACTGTTGAAATTAATGATATAAATGTGTTTATAATTATTATTTACATTATGTTTAGTCTTAATTATGTATGGGTCAAGAGAATAGGAAGGGATGTGTCGGTTGGCAACCATTGTGAATAGTCACAACCGCCGGTAACCACCACCACTGCACGGTCGCGGGTTCAAGAAGCACCCCTTCATCTAGTATATATGTATGTAATCAATTCTGTAATTTTAACGGTTGTTTGTCAATAAAATATTAGTTTGTTTATTATTGTTGTTCATAGACAAATTGCCAACAAAGACCTCGGCTTTCCATGATTTAGTTTGAAGGTTACTAACAACATGTCAATGCAAGATCAGATGAAGTGAATTTTCCAACCTGTTTTGTATTCCATGTAATTGCAAATCTGCTGATATATTCATCGTCATGCTGACCTGTATAAAGGAGGGAAACCATTGCAATCTCGTTCAGCAGTCTAGAACTTTATAGTTCTATAAGATATAGCTGGATTACTAAAATGAATTTAGAGAAGATACGGTTTCTACCTTAAACAGAGGATCATTGGGTTTAGGGTTCCAAAAATCCGGTGGTTTCGTCGCTGCTATCTTGCCGGATCATCATAATCCTCTTCAAGTTGGTACCCTTTTTGCGACTTGTTGCACTAACAGAAGCATAGTCAATGTTAACAGATTAAGCAAACATAAAACATAAAATTCATATGTTTAAGTGGGGAAGAATGGTAAATCAATCGGTTACTTCAAAATTAGTCTGATCTTTAGCGTGCTGATTGTAGAAAACGTGATAAAACCCAGAAATTAGCAATTGAGGCAAGAAAAGAACATTTGATTGGGAGTTGTCGGTAAAAACGGATGCAACATATCTTGATGAAACCCATAAATTAGCAATTGAGGCAACAAAAAACCTTTGATTGGAAGCTCTCGTGTGATGAAAGCCAAAAATTAGTAATCGAAACCTCTGTTCGGAAGCTATCATGGGGAAGAAAGGCCACGTGTCTAAAACAGGAGAATAAGGAAAAGCCGAAAATATAAAATAGGGAAACACGTGTAAAATTTACAAGGCGGCGACTCAACCATCTTGATGAAACAGATAGGAGACGAGGACCAAGAGGTGTTATTGTCTTATTGGAAGAAAACTGTAGAGAAAGAAAGGCTTATTTCCAGCATTCTAAGAGCATGTCTTTTTCTTATATGTATATGATAAGATACCAATTAATCATACGTCATACTATGGCGTACATGACGCCTCATGCATTTTAAAGTAAGACACACATAGCATAAATATTTCTCATATGATGTATGTATACTAAAGTGATACATTTAAGACCACATAAACATGTAATTTGTATGACCCTGTTATTCCCAAACCTAGAGGTCCATACATTCTATTCACAACATGATTTACTTGAAATGTCAAGATTTAAGGACCTTAATTCGACCATATATGCCAAATAACACATTGAGGCCAAAATGCCCATATTGTTTCCCAAACCCATCACTTTATGCATTTATTCAACACTATGAATAACCAAGCTCTGAACAAACAAGACGATGTGTATCCAGATTTTACAAAAGGTTTAGAACTCACCAAGCTAGGTTAGGTTAAACCTAGGCTGTAAATCCAACCCTAGCCTCCAAAACGGTGAAGGTTTTAGATCTACCAACATCCACCTTTTGAATCTTTATCTGGATCAGAACCAACACCTAGGGATGTACCAAAAGTAACCATACACTCAGAACCATAACAGATCTTTGTCGAATCCTCAATCATCCAAAATAGGCCAAAACTTCAAAATGTGGATGATACCGTAATATAAGTGCTCTAGAAGGTTAAATAAAATATTTTAACAAGAATAAAGGTTTAGAAATGATTAGAATAACTTACAAATGAGTTTTCATGAAAACTCCCAAATATGGGCAACAATAGTGAAAATGGTGATTAGAGAAGATAAAGATGGTGTAAAACTTGAATCATGATTCTTAACTCTTGATCTCAAAGACATTGTTGAAGAAATAAATTTAGTGAAATGGAGGGGGTTGGAAGAAGTTTGAGAGAGAGAGAGAGAGAGAAATGAGTTAGGAGATGAGAAATAATGGGGTAAGGCTTAGAAATCGAGTTTTGATATTACCAGGCCCGTACCCGACTGGACCTGATCCTACTCGGCTAGACCCGATCCTAATTGACTGGACCATTCTTCTCTCAGATCATGTTTGCTGATTAGCTCGACCGGGTCCAGTCTTTCCCAACTGGCTCAGTCGAGAATGGTAAAATACTCAATTTGGTTCATTTTCCTAATCAAAACCACAACTAATCAAATCTAACCCATAATTAATCTATTAGATACATAATGAGAACTATCCTATGGGTAAATACATGTAAACCTTCAAAAAATTCCAATTTCTTGCAATTAATCAACCCCGTCAATATCTAACTTCAAGAAATCAAAGTTTGAAAGTTGTAAGATGTAAAATCGGGAGTACTAGTACCGAAATACTGTTACCAATACCGTTACCAAACCGATACCGTACACTTCTAATTGATCGGTATTCGGTATTAAGTTTTCCACATTTTCGGTATCGGAAATTTTCGTTAAGGTACTAGTCCAATGCTCATCCTAACCCAAAAGTCTTCTTCTTCTTTTGAAAATCTTCTTCTTCTTCATTTGTATCAAAAGGTTATTTCGAACAATGTTTTTACCTTTACCAAACACCTTTTTAACTGATTGACTATTTTGTAAAACCAATAAATCAATAATTTATTTTCAAATACACTCCCATACACCGTCTTAACAATTTAACCTATAATTAATATAAAAATTCATTTGTTAATGTTAATATGTGATAGTTCAATTATTTATGTGATTGATTGTGCCGTATGGTTTTTCTTAGTTTTTTTATTGTGAAAGAATATCATGATGCTTTAATTATTGAGTTGTTGAAATTCTAGATATGACACCTTAAACATTAGATTTTCTATTCAAAAGTCATTCAACGACTTTGGAAACGTTATTTTCATTGTGTCAGGTTTTTTCTGATACTAGAATAATATAAATTTATTTAAGCAATTTTTGTTTCAAATTTATAAAATTGCTATTAGGGCGAGCGTACCATAGGACGGGTTCGAGGGTTCGGCAGGTAGAGGAGTGGTATGGGGCCGACGGGTAGAAGGTAGCTGGTAGGGTGGAAACCCGTTGAACCCAATCATCTCACTTCCCTCTTTCTCTTTCTTAACATATATATTAAAACAATAATGATAATTATGAGGGTATAAAAGGTTGTGGTACTCCTCCATTTTAAGGTTCAGAGAGTAAGTAAGAGAAAAGCTGATATGACGTTAAGGTGGAATGAGGGTATAAAATTTTAGTGGTACTCATGGTCTTAGGACGTAATTAAATGAAACCTTCATGGATTATAATAATTGTGAGAATTTTTATCTTAGATTACGTTTAATTTGTAGTTTCTGAAAAAAATTGATTAAATTAGAATGTTAAGTTTTTTTAAGCAAATCTTAATTTCTTTCTTTGGTTTATTTTTTTAAGGGTTAATTACATAGGTATGTATCGAACTTGTCACGTTTTATCATTGTATGTACTCAACTTATAAACTTACCATTGTATGTATCGAACTTTCTAAAATTGCCATTGTATGTATCCAACTTTATCAAAACCTCAAGTTCGATACACTCTCGTGACAAGTAGAATACATTCAATGATAGGTTTTGATAAAGTTGGATACATACAATGGCAAGTCTAGCAAGTTCGATACATACAATGATAAGTTTATAAGTTGAGTACATACAATGATAAAACGTGACAAGTTCGATACATACCCATGTAATTAACCCTTTTTTTAAAGAAGGCATATCCAAATTCTACAAACAAGGATTTCAATAATCGTTCATAATAAATTGGGATTTTGATATAATCAAATATTTTAATAATTCCATATATTATGGGTGGCAAATGAGTCGTGTTCGAGTTGGTGGCCTGGGTTACGGATTGGCGGGTCAAAACAACAACCCGTGACACTACCCAGTTAATGAATCATGTCGAAATCTTCAACCTTAATTTGTGACAGGTCGTGTCGCCGGTCGTGTCATGGGTTGACAGGTTGACGGATCAGACACGGGTTGACGGGTCATAATCAAAATTAAAAAAAAATAAAAATACAACCAAATCCAAATTACAAAAGTGGAAAAACAACCAAGTTCAAAGTTCAACATACAACCAAATCGAAATTACCAAAGTAAAAAACTAAAAAAGTTATTTTTATTATTAAAAAAATAATTAAAAGATAAATAGGTTTGTGGGTCAACCCGTGAATTTGACGGGTTGACGGGTCAAAAACATCAATCCAAACTCGTTTATCTTCGTGTCGTCTCGAGTTAGCGGGTCGTGTCAGAAATTACCTCCCCTACCATATATAACTCAAATGTAACATACTTTGTTTATGATATCTTTTTGCATATGCTTACAGCTTACTCGATTTCTTTCAACTAGATTTTTGTTTGCTTGACTTTTGTTTAGATAGAAAAGATTTTTTGTTTGAACGGCAAAGAGAGGACACTAGAGCGGAGCTTCGGCAAGGCCATCACCCCGACTAGCGAACTCAAAGAAACTTTAATAAACCAGCATAGGGGTGAGCATTGGGCCCGAACCGGCTCGGACCGGACCGAACCCGGTTTGGGACCGGAACCGGAAATGAGGAACTTGAAGAACTGATAACCGGACCGTATAGGTAATACCAGTTCCAGTTCTGGTGCCGGTCCCGGTCCCGGTTTTTCGGTCAAAAACCCGGTTGGAACCGATATTCATAGTTTAATACCAAATCGTACAACATACTATTTCTACATTTATGATTTGTATGTTAGTGTTGAAATAAATAAAATTGTGGATTGTGTTTATATATATATGATAACATAAATGATTTCAGCTACTTATATTATATGTTTAAAGTGTATATATAAATATATATAATATGAGATTTAGAATTTTATGTAATGAATTAAAAAATTTAATTATCGTATATGTTTTGATTTAGTGTGAGATATCATCGGAAACCGGTATGTCAATAATTTTAATGAATTATGTAGTGGTTGTCAAATAAAATTATGGAAAATCTTTAAAAAGTAATATAATTTTTGGTGAGATATAAAATATTTGTGTTTTAGTGATATTTATTCAAATCTGAAGTAAAAATATATTGCGAATTGTGTGAATTAGTATTTATATATTTGATATACGAAATCATTTCATATTGATTATAAACTTCCGGGCCGGCCCCCGGTTAATTACCCAGAAAAATGGGCCCAAACCCGGTTTGGAACCAGAAACGGAAATGAGAGATTTGAAGGACCGAAAACCGGACCGATTGCACTATACCGGTGCCGGTTCCGGTTCCGGTCCCGGTCCCGGTCCCGATCCCGATCCCGGTCCCGGTCCCTGTCCCGGTCCCTGTCCCAGTTCGGTTCCTGTTCGGGCCGGTTTTTACGGTTCCATTGCTCACCCCTAAACCAGCAGGTCTCAAAGACTGAGACACCAGCAGGTCTCAACCATAGAAAAGAATTTTGATTTCGAGTTATATTTGCTCAATTTCTATTGCATCTGTTTCTACTCGATTTATGTATCTATATCTTATAAAATTGAAAGAGGGCTTATAAGAGCGCGTAATGCATCACGAACAGGCGCGTCTGATGAGTTCTTCCTCACTCGCAGCTTCATCTCTACCGTCCCTTCTCAACCTTCCCTTTCATCAAACAGCTGAGTTTAACCCATGTGTTCTCCTCTCCCGACGACACATATCCGGCGAACACAGTGATCAGATGCTCTCGTCTGCCCACACGATTCCTCCTCCACCACTACCCACTTACCCTCTCCCCTCTCCTCTCATACCAAACCTCGACCACCAGCCCCAGTCCTCCGTCGTTTGCATTTTCTCTTTTATCAAATTTATCCATAACCCTAGACGTTCGACAGGCTACACCGATATCTGTTTCTCCTTATTTAACCAGGTAAGCTACTAAACGCATTAGTTGAAAATTGAATTTAATTGTTCTTTTTTTATAATCCCAATTGAATAAGGGATATGCGGTCACCGGCAGATCACCATACCGGCCGGTCATTTGGACTAATAAAGCAGAACAACAAGTTTGTAACTGGTACGAGTTCTTTGTTCTACATCTGAGTTCTTTATGATTCCAATTTGCTATAATTAAAAATGGTCTATATACTATTTATGATAAAGAAAAAACAATGAACATAACACAATTCTTCAATTAAAAGATAGGATCAATTATATAGTGGGTGGTATAAGCGGGGGAGAAAAAACATTCTCCTCTCCTTGTTATCCTGTTTGTAATATGAATTATAGTGGAGAAGAACCATTGCAGCTTGCAAATTTCCTTCATAAGTGGCTTGAACTCTAAACATTTCAATTGAAAATTAGCACAATTTTTTTTTCTTTTCCCCTTTTTTTTGGTTTTCTTTATTAAGCTTATTCACTTTATTATCATTTGTTTCCCATTGTTCTAACGACTTGAACATGTTCAAAATTACAAGATAAAGAGAACATCACTAAGATCCCCAGAAACATGGATGCTCACTTTATTATGTGAGGTGTGAACAAAAATGGTGGAGTTTTCGAATAATGCCAGTAACATTATCAACAACCAAATATGAACTGATTACACTATATTTCCATGACTGATTCTTCAAGTACCTTGTTCCAGTATCTAAGGCGTTTGCGGCAAGAACTTGATGACAATGGTCAGAAATCCTTCCTCTTGTTAACCTTTTAGACACTATTGATTTCCTTATTCAGTTGCTTATGATTGGAACTTAAATTAATTCTTGGTGTTTGCTGTTAGAATCCATGGCAACAATTCTCAGTATCTTGGTGCTGGGAATGCTAGATACAAGTCAAATGTGGCACCACATTTAGCTTCTCCTCACGGAGGACCAACACCAATAGTCTTGGGAGAAGTTACACACTCTGCAAGACCAGTTACTCATTGAACAAGCTGGAGAATGCTTGATGGTATGCACTAAACATTGCAAGTACCTTCATTAGCACCATATTAGATTTATTCGTCACTTAATCAGTTGTTGTTTCTGTTTGATCCTCATCAACGGGTTCTATGAGTCAAATTAATGACTAGAGCATGCTTTCTTATCCTAAGTGGTACATTTCCAATATCTTTTTAGGTCCATAGTTTGCAAAGAATATACATGTAAGATAAATTTGGAATGCTTCCCAAAGTGACATTCAATGAAACACCCGCTTTAGCGTTGTTAACCAAAGATTTCACCTATATTCATATAGAGAATACCCATGAACAATTTGCACATCTTGTGGAACAAACTAAGTTGCCGTTTACTTGATGCTAACCTGGTAAGTGCTTACCTGGTCAATTTACCTTACGAGATGAACATGACAAGGATTAGAATCTCACCTGGTGGCCGGTAAGAATGATGACATGAACCGAGAGTCTTACCCGCTAAGTGAGATTTACAAATCTTACCAGGTAAGGGCTTACTAGGTGAATTGTTGCGTATGATACCGTTTTAGGCGACTAAAATATTATCCGATATGGTAAGTGATACCATGATAATGTTCGATTTTACAGGTAAGCTCTTACCGGGTAAGTGTTCAAGTAAACAACCCCTAAAACTACTAGAATCATGATGAATGAAAATTAGTACAACATAACACCGATCAGATTACACTATTTAACTGGGACATAAACTACTAGAATCATGATGAATGAAAATTAGTACAAAACGCCGATCAGTTTGTTGTCATGATAGTTCAATTAGCTTTAAAAGGAAAATAGTAAGTCCAAAACATATTTCATTTATTTAAATAGTAAATGTAAGTAGACTTTTAATTTAAAGATCCTGGGGCTCCAATGAATACATATGTCGCCCACGTAGTGACTTTTTTGGACATGTTTAACCGTACACCTCCTTTTCCGTAGTTAGGCAATTCATTGAAGTTTAGAGTCCGTGTCTTTCTATCAAATCTGAGTCATCGGCTCTCATTTGAAAGATATTGTCATGTCCCATGCACCCTTAGAGAACATGATTATTTACGACGAGAAAAATCATACAAATTTTACGGGAAACAGATCACGTGTTATGATAATTCCATATTTTACGATGCTTTTCAGGGTATATTCATACTAGCTTCTTGACAGAATTATGGCGCAACCAGATGTTCGTTATGCCTGAAGCCATAGAAGTTATAGATTAAACACTAATTAACTTTCCTAATAGTCTTTTAAGATATTACAAATTTCTATCTCTTTAACAATGAAAAACCTTGATCATGTTTATGTAGGTTTACATACAGGTAAGGCCACAAATGGTTGAATGGTACAATCAATCATATGGAGCCAGAGTACCAGTTTAAATCATCTCTATATCCAGGTCAAGACTCTATACAACGGGTTATCATTTTTGGTGATATGGGATCTTTCTTTTAATTATTCGGATTTCTGTTTTCATATACTTGGATTTCAATTTTCATATAAAGATTGCTTCTTTCTTATTGAACTGAACATGATGTAGGATGAGGCTGATGGCTCCAACGAATACAATAATTGATTCGAGGTTTTTAGAACTTTTGAATATAACTTAACCGTGAACACCACTATCCACACCATTAGATGCAATTTTAATCATGTTGTTTGTATGGAAATAAAAGAAAACAACTTAATTGTTTTTCCATATTTATTTTCAATTTCAAGGGAAATGAAGACTACATGCTTAGATAGCGTTTTCTTGTAGGTAGCTACCGAACGCTTCAGACATAGTAATTTCATTCTTCAAGGTTTTGGAATGATGTTTTTTGGCAGTATGCGTGCTAAGCCATTGATGAACAAACAAATTAAAGATAAAGACGAAATACACAAAAAGAAAAAGAAAATACAAAATTTAATCCTATTCACAAGGTCACCTTTGGTAACGGCAAATTATTTCCTTGACTTAAGTTTTTGATTTGTGTTGCTTGTACTTTGTAGTGTTGTACTGTTGCGGTCCTTTATTAATTTGTTGATGATGTTGAGGCAAGTAATAATCCCTGTAGCATCTCTTTATCATTAAAGCATTATTACTGTTTTTGTTATTGATTAGAGTCCCGAATAAAGTGAAAGTTTTGTAATTCAACAACTACCAAGACACAGGCCTGTAAGTCTCTATTTTCTGTTTTTATGATGATACAACTCCTATTCTCTTGGCATGTAGTGGTTTTCTCTGTATCGTAGTCTTGATCTTAGCAGTCTTTCTTCACCAGATGATGTTGCTTCTAACGCTGAAGAAAGGGAAATCTGTATACTGGATATTTCTAAACCAGCAGAACCCACACATTTCCTTGACTCAAGGTAAGTATATTCTAACATCATCTATCTACATTCGAACTAATTAGATTGCAAAATCCTTGGTTTTAGAATAATTTGATATCATTAATATTGACCAACATGCAATCTTCTGTCAAAGAAGCTATCAAATATTTTTGTGTCCTCTTATTTATCTTTTTAACTCCTATTGGTTTATTTTTATAGGACGCTATTAGTCATGTGTTGTCTGTAGTCAATTGGTTATGTATCTTTTAGAGTAGGCGGGACATATATTATGGTCCATCTCATTTGCTGGTTTGCTAAATGTGCAGACACATTCTTGAGTTGTCCAAGCAAATAAAGGAGAAGTTGATCGATATTCTTGGTAAAGTCTTTTGGTTGCAGTTGCGTCTTTTAAATTTACTCGGACGTTTTTGAATGCTTATATGTCGGTTTCCACATCATTAACTCTTAAAAAAGAGAAACTCTTGTACCATGAATTTGATATATAAAGCATTATACTTTATATGACCCGTGGGCATCGGCCGTCTAAGGACGGCCGAGATTACATCTAGTCTAAACAAATATCTACTCCATTTTTATATCGTTTTGGAGTTATGTTTGCTCAATTTCTTTCTCCTCAATTTTTATATAGATTTAGTAATGTCATATGGTTTATGGTTATATTTGGTTTTACCTTTTATATTGTTTTTACTCATTATATGATTATTCATTGAAGTATATTTCTTTATAATTTTAAGATTATCAAAAAAGGGTACTTTTGATCACGTACCAACATTCCATTTAAAGTTACATTTTGTGAACCAAATTGAGAGATTTTAATTTCTTTAACACATTCTACTCAAATTCTGCTAACTCAAATTCTAGCTAACTAAACAACTGTTTAAACTTGACAATTCATATTACGAACAAAATTGCCACCTTAAGGTATTGTTTTCCTTTCATCTAAGGCTAAGAATTTAATATATTGATGAACATATATTTGTTTCACAATGTGTTTGCTCATATGTATTTGAATCACAATGTGAAAGTCTTTTAGGCCATCATTAACGCAACGGTATGGGGAGGCCGGTACCGCTCCTACCGACGGTGAACACCGTCGTGGATGGCCGGTACCGGACCGGCGGTGGTGTACACCGGTACCCACATACCGGCTCTAAATCGCGTGCATGACCACCCCCCCCCACCCCCGCCAACGTCTCTTTTAACGGCTGTATTTTCAAAAAAAAAAATTATTATTTTTTTTCCTTTTATCTCTCTATATATACATATTACATCCATTCTATTCTCCACATCTCTTCTATTCTCTTCTTTCATTTTCTTCTCTTTCTCCTATCCACAAAAAAAATGTTGGATTCCGATGACGATTTTGATCTCATGATAGATCAAGTTCTTCTTGCCAACCTTCAAGCTGCCGAGTTGGTCGGTAAACTTGTGACTACCGGGGTATTGCAAAACGATGGAGAAGGTCCGTCAAATAAAAGACCGAGAGGGCCGAATAAAGAAAGAGGTCGGGAAGAGGGACACGATAAACTTATCGCCGACTACTTTTCTAATAACCCGGTGTACAACGACGAAGACTTTAAGCGGCCGTTTTTTTATGACTCGACGACTATTCTTAAGGATAGTTAACGATCTAGAAAGAGAGATCGAATATTTCAAGCAACATTGGGATGCAAGAGGCGTGAAAGGGTTTTCCGCGCTTCAAAAGTGTACGTCCGCTATTCGACAATTGGCGTACGGGTCTGCTTCGGATGCCTCCGACGAGTACTTGAGGATGAGCGAAACGACGTCAAGGGATTGCCTTGAGAATTTTTGCAAAGGTATTATTTACCTATATATGCGACAATATTTACGAAAGCCTACTGCTAGCGATATTTAACGAATCTACGCAATGCATGAACAAGTCCACGGCTTGCCCGGCATGCTTGGTAGCATTGACTGTATGCATTGGGCCTGGAAAAATTGCCCCGTCGCATGGAGGGGTCAATTCCATAGAGGTGATCATACTGGTCCGACGGTAATTCTAGAAGCGGTCGCATCATATGATGAATGGATCTGGCACGCATTCTTCGGGGTTCCGGGTGCGACGAACGATATAATCGTTGTCAATCAATCACCGGTTTTCAACGATTTATTCGAAGATAAAGCACCCGATAGTTCGTTTGTAGCGAATGACACACACTACAATCACGGGTATTATCTTGCCGACGGGATATATCCGGAGTGGACGACTTTCGTCAAAGCATTTAGGTATCCACATGACGACGAGCGACGGATCCACTTCAAGGAACGTCAAGAATCGGCTAGGAAAGACATCAAACGGACATTTGCCACGCTTCAAAGTAAATGGCACATGGTAGAAAGACCGGCGCGAGTATGGACACGAACGAAGCTACAAGAAATCATGTACACGTGTATAATTTTACACAACATGATTCGTGAAGACGAAGGCATTTCAGATTATCCTTTTGATCCTACGGAGGTTTTACCGGAAGATATCGAAACAAATATCTCCGAAGCAGACCAGGCAAGAAACGTCAACCTAGTGAAAAACCGAGAGAGGCACGCCAACCTTCGCCAAGATTTATCTCAACACTTGTGGGACTCTTTGCACAATAATTAGTTTTATTGTATTTTTTTTAGTTTTAATAACATATAATTTTAATTTTAATTTTAATTTTAATTTGAATGATAATTTGAATTTTAGTTATTTTAATTTTAAGTAAATTATTTTAATATATTTTAGAAATAAAAAAAAATAAAATGAGGGGTATGAGTGATATGGTTAAGGATGAAAGGTATGGAATTGGTAGGGTAGTGGTAAAGCTGATGTGGCAGCAGAAATGGGTGGTATGGGTGGTATGGCTAAGGATGGCCTTATGGTGTAACTTTTGTTTCACAAATAACTTGAAAATGTTCATACTGAGAAACAAATATATGTTAGTTACCATTTCAAATCTTAATAGCCAATGGAAAAAAAATCATCTGGATTAACACATGATGTATTAATTTTTAGAGTAATCATAATTTTATGGATTCTTGAAAGAAGACCTTCACTTTTATATAATTGCATCAATAATATAACACACACGTGTATTTTAACATTAGGATCCTCAATTAGTTGAAATGTACAAAAACAAATATGTAAGTCCATGCTTAACCAAAAAAAGATTTATTTAGCATCACTCATATCAAGCTTAACCTAAAACAAAATGGATTACTCCCTCTCTTCCATTTTCGAAATAAGGGTCCACATTTTTTCTTTTTTTTTTTTGATTTGGACCAAAATAATAATATTGTGAAGTTAAATATTCTTTCTATAAATAATGGTAAAGTTGTTATATAACTAATTGGTTGTAAATTTAGGGGATATTTTATTTATAAACCATACAGTTTTAATAAATATTTTATTTTATTTTTACTTTAATACAATATCATCATTAATGAATATTATTAATTTTTAAATATATTATGATTAATGAATTATAGTAATTGTTCATAATTTATTATTATTATTTTATAATGTAAGAATTAATTGGGGTTTATGGTACGTAGTTTTGAATTGGATTATTTTATAATTGAGACAGACTCCTATAAAGTTGACTGTATGCTCTTTTTAACAAAAAAAATATTAAGATATTCAGATGAACATATTTGAATAAAAAAATATTGAGATAAAAAAAAACAATTAAAAATGACCGACAGAAGATAGATGACGATTATATTGGATTATTGGTGAAGTAAGCGAAGCGATGTGGAGTTGTGGGGTAGTGTGACGTAATTGTAGTATTGTACAAATTGAGTAAATTACAAATTTTTAGTCTAGGTTGGTATGTTGTTTGTAATATTTTTGGTCCCGATAGTTTCAAAATAACGAGATGGTCATGATTATCGTGGTATGCAAAAATGATAGAATTTGGTCCCTACCTTTAAGGGGAATGGTCATAGGGATGGTGGGGTGAACACCACCCCTATCTTTGGTGGGATGACCATGTAAAAGCATCTCTAACAACTTCTCCAAAATAGAGATTTTAAGGTTTTTTTGATCCAACAGCTTCCTCATATCATTCTCCAAAATAGAGAAAACATGAGTAAGATGATGAAAATCTACAAATATAAAGATTTATCCAAAAATGATTACATATGAGAGATAAATGATTTTTTATGCATCCAACCAACGAATATGCTAGAATTTAAATATTTAGGAGAGAGAAACAATATTTTATTACTGATGTTGAATATTTTAATAATATAATTAATTGTATTATTTAAAATAGAGAATCTGTCGAAAATGAACGCAATATTTTTTTAGAGATTTTGACTTTTTTTTTCTCCATTTTAGAGAAACTGTTGAAGATGCTCTAAGAACCCAACAGGGTAGCTATCATGGCGGGAAGCATCAAAATGTTTTCTATTTTCTCTTATTTATTATCATATATCTCTCATTTTCTCTCATAAAAGTTAAAAAAATAATGGATTGTTCATCATCATCATCAAGTGGTAACTTTATGTAATATCGTTGCTTGTATTAATTAATAAACTAAAATTTTTAATTATATTGTTTTTAATATTTATTTGAATTATATAATGAAAAAATTAAAAAAAAAAGTTAGGAGGTGTGGAGGGTGAAATGGTGAGTATTACAAGGTTTCGTAGCGGTGGAATTGTGGAGAAGGGAGAGTGAAAAGAGAGAAAAAAAACTGATGTGGCAAAAAGGATGAAAGGGTGGAATAGTGATCATACCCATGCCTAAAGATTGTAACAGCAACTCTAATGGTACTGCATTTCTTATTATATGGCGTTTGCATACCCTCCAACCACCCACCATACTCCAAATTTTTTTGAGGCCAATCAAACCCAACTGTGAAGTGTTAAATTGACACACCAAATACATAGGGGCCTACCACCAACATTATTTTATTTGTTTTTATTAATATATGTTTTTAGTTTTAATATTAATTATAAATATATTAAGGTAGTTATTTGTTTTTCTTTTATTTATAAATTAATATGTAAAAATTAAATAAGATAATGGTAACATAATATTAATATAAACTTACAAAATACAAAATACAAATTTAAAACATAATTAAATTACATCATACCGATAAAACGTAGAAAATGCAAATTAAAAATTTATCATTTTTATTTTAACAAATCTTCATTAAATAAATTAATTAGTAATCTTTATCATGACAATATATATTTATAAAGTTATAATAATTATTATTAAAAATAGTTAATGGTAAGTAAAAATATATTATTTTAATGTGGGGTCCACAAATTTGGTGTTTTTTTAGAGTGGTTGGAGTTAAAATTTTATATGATGTAACTGGGCCCACCAAAATTGGTGTTTTTGGTGTGTTTTTTGGTGTCAAGGTTGGAGATGTGTAACACCCGTACTTTTCGGTTGTAATAATCACACTTAGAAGGTGTGGGCGGAATTGTGTTTGTACTCGATGTGAACCGAAACTGGACTACGTAGGGATTAAGTTTCATATCTCCCTTACGAGGGCGTTGTTGAGGAGCACCGTGTTGCCAACGGCTACGGAAAAAGAGTGGTCCGATGAGAGACCCTTATCTAGAAAGAAGCTTGTTAATGACTTTATGCGTAGACCGAGAGGTACATTTGTCAGTGTATTAATATTGCCATGTAGGAGGAACCTTTTGTGAATATAAAGGTGATTTTGAAGACGTGACTTATAATTAAGTTATGTGAAGTAGAAAATTGTAGTGGACACAATGGCATGATACGCTAAACTTAGCATGAAACTTAGGATATGATGACAAGTATTGATGGGAATAAGTAGTGGACTTGTATTGTTTAATCAAGGTTGATTTGAGGAGGAGTTCGTACTTAGAAATTCAAGATTAAGTCACCTAAGGCAAAGTTAGAATTGCGTAGGTGATTGGACAATTAGAAAAGCTATGATAGTGCGAATGTGGAAATTTATGGATTAGTGGAAATTAGCAATTTGCTAAGTGAAGAAACTTAACTTCCTTATGGTATTCATAGGCGAGTAGACGGAATTTTCGAGTTTCTTTGAGAATTAATAACGACGGCTAGACACCGTTAGTGAGAGTACGGAGACATTCCTTGGTAGTAAAGTGACTCTTAGTCGAGTGATCGACTTTAATAGGAGGCGAACGATGTATGGTACCTTGAACCATGGAATTTAGTCGACTTGATTTGGTTAAATTGTACAAAGAGCTAAGGTTTGCGTGTTCAAGTGATATTATCTTTAGAAAATTGTTACGTTCGAAGGATAGGCGTAAAGTAATCACTTGTGACGTTTTGATGAACTACCCTTAAGGTAGAAGGTTATATCAGTGCTTCCTTTGAGTACATAATTAAGACTAGCATTAGTCTAACCGACTGGTATGGAGAGAACATGATCGCCTAATCTTGGCAAATGATAGAACGAAGTTATCAATTGTGGTTCGGACAAGGAGTAATTTCGAGGACGAAATTTTATCTAGGTGGGGAGGATTGTAACACCCGTACTTTTCGGTTGTAATAATGACTCCTTGATAAATTATGAGAATTAGAGTTTTGGATCAAAACCTATATTTCATGATCTAGTATGTTAGAGAATTCAAATACGAATCCAACGGTCCTTTCGGAATCGAAATCGGAGCTATAACGAAGAAGTTATGGCTGAAACAAAATCCCACTGAAAACACCCAGATGCTAGCGATCGCTAGCATCTGACCCTAGCGATCGCTAGACAAAGTTCCCCTTGTTTCTGTTTGAGCTCACGATCATTCTCACGGTCGCTAGGCCTCAGCTCGTGCCGCAAGGGTAGATCTACTAGTTTAGAGGGTGGAGATTTCCCATGGCTTCATCTTCTTCACCATCTCTCCACCATTGTTGAAGGTTCTTCATCTTAGGGTTTTCACCCAAGATCTTGAAGAGGTAAGTTCTATTTATGGGTTTTAAGTGTAGATCTAGTCTTATATGTTGTGGATCTAGAATTAATCCATGGTATTAACTCCTTATCAGTTTAGGTGTTCACTCAAGCTTTAAGCTAGGGTTCTTGGTGAAATTTGGGGCTTTTGGCTTTACGAGCCACAATGTGAGTTGCTAAAACCGTTTTGTTAAAACTGAGAACACATCATCTTGCTTGATTTACATATATTGTTGGTCATTGTGAATAAACATGATTTTGGATGAAATGCCTAAATTGTTAGGTTTAAGGATTGCCATGAAATGACTGAGTAATGATGCTTATATGAATGGCTTGATTTGGATTATTGAATACATGGAGTAGATTATCGTATGCTAGTAGAAACTGTTGACCTTTTGTAGTCTTTTCCTTGTTAAGAATTAGACTTGTTGATTATTATACCACTCCATTAAAGTTCAGACTTTGTAATTGTACATTACTTTATACCCCATTTTTGGGAAGAGCTCACGCTTTGGCGCATATTTGTACTAACACCTTTCGTAAATGAAGGTTTTTTGTTTGCTCCGATTTTTGGGGTGTTACAAGTTGGTATCAGAGCTTTAGTTTAAGCGAACTAGGTGTTGACGGTAGAATACCTAGACTTAAACTTAGTGCACTAATAGACATGTCACCTACCATGGGTAAAATCTTAGGTGGGGAGAGCGCTAGGGATACGGAATACATGGATCGAGAACTTGCGTCAATAGAGGCAGGGAATCTCGTGTACGGTCTATTCATAAATCACTTAGCTACTGACTTATGAATGTATCGTCATTTGAGTATTCTTGGTTACTATCGATGTAATGGTTGATAAATGTTGGTACGTATAGTAGTCTATTCTTACTCTCTTTCTTGATCCCTTACGACAGGATATTTGATCAGATATGGAAGGACCTTAGTTACGGTAAGTCTTTATTTAGGGGTCGTGTTATGGTATCAACATGAGAAGGTATTAAATACTCTAATTTAAGATTAAATCTTAGTGATAAATCCTTTTTGCTTAAGAGCGAAAATTTATGTTTAGCTAATGAATTCTCCAGGTGACTAAGTGAAGGTGGATCGCCTCGGAAGAGCTTAGGGACAGTTGACCTATACGGCCTATTTATCGAAACGGTATAATTGAGTAACTGCTAGCGTAACCTAAGTGTTGATTAAAGGAATCGACGGTCTAAATCGGTCATGACTTTGGAAGGGTCTGAATATGAGGAATAGTAACCTATCTACGTGTTTCTAGCACTGTTAGTTATACCGTTGATAAGATTTATGCAAATGGCAAGGTTTGGGGAACACCATGGATACATGGATTGATAAGGTTATTGGAGCGCATATGGATGGATTCCGTATTGTGAATCGAATTGTTCTAGGTGAATCATATGTTGGATAAAAGTTTGAAACTCTAAGTTGAGGGTAAACTAGAATTATGCATATTTAAGATTTATGCGGTCTAGTTACGACGATTTTAGTATGCATGTTGTGAGGATCTATCTATAATCTATTCACTTATTGACTTATCACCTTACATTACACGAGTGTTTATGTAAGCTAGAAATTAGCATGTGAATGATTGTTATCGGATGAACGTGGGTACATAATGATAGAGGTCACGAGACCCTTTGGGATAAATACTTGATTTATGCAATAGGAATTATTGTGATTAAAATGACTAAGTTATAAACTTAGAGGAAGGTCATGAAAATATGATACTAAAGGAGGTTAAGGCTCTATCGAGTAGAATACGGTGTATTGATGTTGCGGAAGTAATCCCTATATACTATTGGATAGTGAGGGTAGCACTTAGAAAGGTATGGATGGAGTCGAGTCTAAACCCGATCAGGATCAGTATTAGATTATGGAGGATTAAGTTCCGTGAGGCCTTCATGAGAGTATTATCGAGAATCACAAGATGTCTTGGGTTCGGGATAGAGGAGTTCGTTAGATGACTTCTATTTCAATGCGAGATGGTTTAGATGAACTAATAGCAGTTGTGTGTTCTAAATGACATTGCAAACTTCGACTATATAGGATGTCGGGATGAAATGGTTGTGTGGATAGGACAAGATCCTTCTTGTGTGCCAAAATGATATCCTTCCAAGACATGTGCGTTTTCATAAAGTTTTCTTCAAATTAAACGATTTGTTGTGTTTTATTACCGAGTGCTTTTATCTACTGGATTTTGTAAAATGCTTGTATATGAGATTTATAAAAGTGTAGACCCACTTAGATAACTGTTTTGTTAAACTGTGTTGAGCTTTTGGGTCAAAACGACTTCATGAGTTACGTCCACACTAACGGGACAAACAAGATAAAATTATTTACAGACGATCAAACTTTGGGTAAATTGAGTCTAGAGCTTGTGCTCGGTTTTGACTTTAAGAACTTTAAGAACAAGTCCCGACTACTAAGATAACCCGGTTGTGAATTTGATTTTGAATGGCTCGGTTACGAGTTTGGAGTTCTAAGATGAATGCGTGGGTCACTAGTTAAAAGTGAACACCTATAGCGTAAGGAAATTGTAAGCAGCTCTTTATGAGCAGGGACACTTATGTGCTTATGTGCTCCCGATTAATACGGATTACTTTCATTGTCACCAAGTCCTTTGTGTGAGATGCATGTAGACCTTGTGTGTGATTGTGTGTTTTCGTTATTTGAGTTGCTATGTTTAATTTTGAAACTTTTGAATTCCCTTGATGTACCAACTAGTTGAGGGTTAATACCCATTTGCGGACTAATTGTATATTATCCTGTGCTTTTCAAAAAAAAAATTGCATATTATCCTGTTAATGTGTTAGAATAAGCTAACTGATTGATAGCTTTTAGGAGCATGCTATTATATAGTGGAGTAACACTTAGAAGGTGTGGGCGGAATTGTGTTTGTACTCGATGTGAACCGCAACTGGACTACGTAGGGATTAAGTTTCATATCTCCCTTACGAGGGCGTTGTTGAGGAGCACCGTGTTGCCAACGGCTACGGAAAAAGAGTGGTCCGATGAGAGACCCTTATCTAGAAAGAAGCTTGTTAATGACTTTATGCGTAGATCGAGAGGTACATTTGTCAGTGTATTAATATTGCCATGTAGGAGGAACCTTTTGTGAATATAAAGGTGATTTTGAAGACGTGACTTATAATCAAGTTATGTGAAGTAGAAATTTGTAGTGGACACAATGGCATGATACGCTAGACTTAGCATGAAACTTAGGATATGATGACAAGTATTGATGGGAATAAGTAGTGGACTTGTATTGTTTAATCAAGGTTGATTTGAGGAGGAGTTCGTACTTAGAAATTCAAGATTAAGTCACCTAAGGCAAAGTTAGAATTGCGTAGGTGATTGGACAATTAGAAGAGCTATGATAGTGCGAATGTGGAAATTTATGGATTAGTGGAAATTAGCAATTTGCTAAGTGAAGAAACTTAACTTCCTTATGGTATTCATAGGCGAGTAGACGGAATTTTCGAGTTTCTTTGAGAATTAATAACGACGGCTAGACACCGTTAGTGAGAGTACGGAGACATTCCTTGGTAGTAAAGTGACTCTTAGTCGAGTGATCGACTTTAATAGGAGGCGAACGATGTATGGTACCTTGAACCATGGAATTTAGTCGACTTGATTTGGTTAAATTGTACAAAGAGCTAAGGTTTGCGTGTTCAAGTGATATTATCTTTAGAAAATTGTTACGTTCGAAGGATAGGCGTAAAGTAATGACTTGTGACGTTTTGATGAACTACCCTTAAGGTAGAAGGTTATATCAGTGCTTCCTTTGAGTACATAATTAAGACTAGCATTAGGTGGGGAGTAATTTCAAGGACGAAATTTTATCTAGGTGGGGAGGATTGTAACACCCGTACTTTTCGGTTGTAATAATGACTCCTTGATAAATTATGAGAATTAGTGTTTTGGATCAAAACCTATATTTCATGATATAGTATGTTAGAGAATTCAAATACGAATCCAACGGTCCTTTCGGAATCGAAATCGGAGCTATAACGAAGAAGTTATGGCCGAAACAAAATCCCACCGAAAACACCCAGATGCTAGCGATCGCTAGCATCTGACCCTAGCGATCGCTAGGCAAAGTTCCCCTTGTTTCTGTTTGAGCTCACGATCATTCTCACGGTCGCTAGGCCTCAGCTCGCGCCGCAAGGGTAGATCTACTAGTTTAGAGGGTGGAGATTTCCCATGGCTTCATCTTCTTCACCATCTCTCCACCATTGTTGAAGGTTCTGCATCTTAGGGTTTCACCCAAGATCTTGAAGAGGTAAGTTCTATTTATGGGTTTTAAGTGTAGATCTAGTCTTATATGTTGTGGATCTAGATTTAATCCAAGGTATTAACTCCTTATCAGTTTAGGTGTTCACTCAAGCTTTAAGCTAGGGTTCTTGGTGAAATTTGGGGCTTTTGGCTTTACGAGCCACAAGGTGAGTTGCTAAAACCGTTTTGTTAAAACTGAGAGCACATCATCTTGCTTGATTTACATATATTGTTGGTCATTGTGAATAAACATGATTTTGGATGAAATACCTAAATTGTTAGGTTTAAGGATTGCCATGAAATGACTGAGTAATGATGCTTATATGAATGGCTTGATTTGGATTATTGAATACATGGAGTAGATTATCGTATGCTACTATTGTATGAGTTAAATCCATGTGATTATATGATGAATGTATTTATGAGAAATACGTGTTATTATGCATGCCACGGAATGATGCGAAGGAATTGAATCCCGAGCATGTTGGCTTATATGAAATGAATGAAGGTATTGAGACTTTCAATAATGCTTAAATTATGTAAGTAAAATGTTATGGAGCACTGCTAGTCAAAAAGCGGGATGCAATTGGTCACTAGTCAAAAAGTGGACCTGGATGTCACTAGTCAAAAGGTGAGTACCCATGTTTTTACGCAGACGTAAATTGGACAATGTGGCACTAGTCAAAAGGTGTACACTGTGTCGTTTTTGAAATGAGATTGATTTAAAGTGGCACTAGTCAAAAGGTGTGCACTTTCAAGTTTACACGAGTTCGACTCAGTCTTGGTGGCACTAGTCAAAAGGTGCGCATCTATATCCCTCGCCATTCGTGTGGCCGCGAATGTGCCTGGCCTCTGAGGTTGTCTATTTGAGTCTTCGTGGGAGGACGACAACGGGGTGTCTCGACTCTGAGGTGTAACTTGCTTGGCAAAAGTGGGTCGCTCCCACGGTTTTCAAAGATAAAAGATAAACCGGTTTAACATGATGCATTTTATTGTTAATACACTCTTGCATATCTCACATGTCTTAACATATTTTTATATGTATGATATTTTGTTGATACAACTCACTAGGCTCCTTTGGCCTAACACTTGCGTGGTGTCGATGTGTCTCTCAGGTACTAGGGACGTTGTACCCAAGTAGGTGCCGGGATTGAGAGTGAGCCTTGGGGGATGTGTGAAGAGACCGGTACATCTAGACCGCGGGTTGATAGTAGAAAGTGTTGACCTTTTGTAGTCTTTTCCTTGTTAGGAATTAGACTTGTTGATTATTATACCACTCCATTAAAGTTCAGACTTTGTAATTGTACATTACTTTATACCCCATTTTTGGGAAGAACTCACGCTTTGGCACATATTTGTACTAACACCTTTCGTAAATGAAGGTTTTTGTTTGCTCCGATTTTTGGGGTGTTACAAGATGGTCTAACAAAAACCCATGAACTAAGGGGATTTTAGACTTTTCTTAGGTTTTTATCTCATTTTCTAAAAAAATCAAAAATCTTTTTTTATGATCCACTAATCTTCCTCTCCACCAATTTAAATACATTTTTACAAAGATTATTGTAACATTATTTTACCAATTTAAAATAATTTATTATACTAGTATTCATCGGTTTGTTGATTGGTAACTATAAGAACTTGAAGAAATCAGTTTTAAAAAAAACAAATGGTGTAAAATTTGGTTAGGATAACTACATAAATTGATAAAATAATGTTACACTAATCTTTGTAAAATCTCAGAATTAATACTAAGAGTGACTTCTGAAAAGCGAACACATTTTCATACATACAGTTATTAAGTTATTTATTTGACGTAATTTTCGATGAAACAATAATTTCGTAAGCGACTACAATCAAACTTAAAAAATCTGTTAGTATAGAGATTTAAATGTAAAATCTCATTCGGATCAAAATTAGCGTTAGTTGCAACCTATGAAAGATTGACATATCTTCATACGTCGAACCAAGAACACTTATATATAATCTTTAATGAAATAGTAATTTTAATAAAGTATTTGTGACCCTAGAAGCTGTAAAATGTGTTGCTTCATCTTTTAATAGAAATTCTAACGTCGTTTCACACCCCTAGCTAGGTTGTCAGCCTATCATTGTTTGGTGCCTTTTTATAACAGATTTATAAAAGTAGTACCTAGCATTTTCATTAAACGCATACACTAATGAATACATATAGAAATGCATGGAATTATCACTGTCAATGCATATAGAAATGCATGGAATTATCACTGCCAATGCATATAGATGTGCATGGAATTATTACTTTCATGCAATACATCACATAAACCATTATATGAACGTGATAAATGAATGGTTTAGATGAGGGTTGCACGGTTGAACCTTTTACTAGGTTGTAAATGATTATATCTCTCTCTATCTTTGTATATATAGTGTCAGGTTCAAGGGAAAACCTCAAATAAATGAAAAACCGAGGAACACCCTCATAACCCTCCATTAAGACCGTAAATCGTGCTTAAATGAAGTTATAGAATTTTCATCCAAAATCATTTGGGAATAATATAGTGATTTAATAAAAGTTTATCTAATTTAAATGATAATATAATAACCTAATAATAAAAATAATTATCCAACTATATCTAGAGAAATAGAGAAACAGTAAAATAAAAATTAATAACTAATAAATTAATTAGTAAAAGAACATTTTAAACTTTAAAAGAATGTAGGTATTGGGCTTTATACAAAAACCCACTAACAATAGCTCAGAAACCATAATTACTTTAGCCCAGCCCATTTAACGCAAAATGATAACCCATGGACATATCCATGAACCGGGTTTTGACCCGGTTTCCTCCCAAGTTGCATGGGTTTTTCACTATTTTTATTGCAATATTTCATCAATACTAATGAAATATATAAATACGACATAAGCTTCAACATTTATCTAAGAGCTACCAAAATTTAATTTTGAGAACCCTTATGATGTTGGCGAATCCGATTTCCGATTAACGATATGAAGCTAAGGAACAAAAAAATCGTCGCTTTTACTCAATTAAATTAAGTTTGTGAAACGTATAAATAAGAAAAGAATTCATTATAACATTACATGACAATGAATACACCCGCATAGGATATCTTAATGTGTAAACATGTGTGGCCCCTTTTGGCACATCACTCTCTCCCTTCTCTAACTCCCTTAATTGACTTGAAATCAACTAAGAACCATTGGATGTGATGTAAACTCCCTAACTTAAAATTATGATGTTCTCTTCATGGTTTTCTAGAATTCTCTATGTAATCAATGACGTGGGATTTTCTCAAAATGTTTCAAACATCCCTTCTCAGGGACCCATCACTTTCAATGAGATCTTCCCACCATCCCAATGGTACACGGATGAACTCTAATACCATTTCTATTACTCCAAGATTAAAGCAGTAAACTTAAATAACTTATGGATCAACTTAAACCCAGAGTGAAAGTTATTGGTTGCCCATAAGTTTGAGCTATAAGGAGCTCACATATCAATTTTGACAGGATCAATGATCAAGATCAGAAAACTTTAATCAAAGAAGTTTGCGGAATAACACTTTGATTATAAGAACAGAACAATGGATTTGAACAAACTGTATGTGTATTGATTTCAATAGCTTAATGATTACAAACTCAAGCCCCAATCTGTTTGAACAGGCTCAAACAAACGTGCAATACTTCTCTATTGCAGGGATTACAAGAACAATCTTGAGGCTCTTAATTCTAAACAAAAGCTATGAAACTCGTATCTAACAATGATAAACCTATCAGCTATATATAAGAATTACAAGATAACAATAAGGAAACTAGATTTACAAGATAATCTCTAAAATATCTCCAAGCAGATCGTATCTTGTCCATATCTTCAGTCATCGCAATCCTTTCCTTATCTTTATCTTGTCAGCAGTGGTAATAACAAAAGCAGTGTTATCCTTCAATCAGCAGTGGTAATCATCTATGGGCAGTGGTAATCTTCAAGAGCAGTGGTAATCCAATCTTCATTGTTGACTCACATACTGGCAGTGGTAACCTTCATATAACTAGCAGTGGTAACAACTCCAAAGCCAGCAGTGTTAATCATCAGCAGTGGTAATGCAACAGATTTAATCCTAACAATCTCCCCCTAACTTAACTTCTGATTTTAATCAGAAATTAAGTTCTTCAGATGTTGCATTGCTTTCTTGATCATCTTGGCATGGTATGAATGATTTGAATCTTTCAGAAACTCTTGAAGCTTCTCCACTCCATATGCATGCATAGTTACTCTGTCTTCAGCAGTAACTAAGTTCAAGATTTCACCAAACTCTGCATGGCTTCTTTGTTTGCCATTGTTCCACTGCACAAAGTAGAACTTCTTGAAAATTCCTCTTACTCCCAAAGACACCACTTTCTCTTCCTCAGCTGTTTCTTCTTCATTCAGTTCTGCTAGCTGATTAGTCATATTTTCAATGACTTCTTTCTCCAAATCAGACAGAACAGATTTCTTTTTCTTTAAAATTCCTTCCACCATTCTTCTGTCAAAATCATACCTCTTATCCACCAGGAAGTACTTCTTGACACCTTTATCAAAAGTAACCATAAGAACTCTGTTTGCCTTGTAACAGTTCCAGGCAGTTACTTCTCTTTCTTTCACCTATTTTCCTCTCTTCACATCTCTCTTTTCCTTTTCCTCCTTGGCCTTTTCATAAGCAAACATAGTTTGAAGGTTATCTTGAAGAAGAGCAACCTCATCAAACCCAGTCTTCTCTTTGGTGCATCCAATCTCATACATCTTCTTTAAATCAGCAGCTGGAAGTTTAGTGAACACTCTATACACATTAGAGAATACTTCACTAGTCTGATCTTCTCTCACAACTCTAAAGAAGACAACCTTATTATCTTCATAACATGACCAGTCTATCACTCTTGATGCTTTAGTGAAGATCTTTCTCTTTTTGGTTGGCTTATGAGCAATGGACTTCTTCCTCTTCTTTTTAGCTTGACTGATTTGCTTAGCCAATTTGGAAGTTTCTTTCTCAATTTGAGTTGGCTCTTTATCAACCTTCTTCTTCTCTATTTCAACCTTCTCTTTATCAATCTCAGCACTAGTAGCAGTGGTAATACCATCAGCAGTGATATCACCTTCAGCAGTGGTATCTATATCATGCTTTTTCTTGCTTCTTCTCTGCACTTGTGCTTCTTTTTCCTCAACCACCTCCTGTTCAACCTCAGTTTCTTTTCTAGCATCTTCATAATGCTTCTTAACTTTTTCAAATGACCACCTGGAGAAGAATTGAACAGGCCTCCCAAGGATTCCAGCTAAACATCTCACCATTCTTCTTCTTTCTTCTGTTCTGGTCAATGGTTTGATGATCTTCTTTTTGATCTTCTTAGCCTCCACTTCCTTGTTGAACTTGTCCTGTAACTTCTTGACAGCAGCCTTTCCAGCCTTATCTTGCTGTGCCTGTTTCTTCTTTCTTTCCTTTATTTCTTTATTCACTCTCTCTTGATCCTCCAAACTTAGTTTCTTAGCAAGAGCTTCAGAGGCTTCATACTCTAATACTTTCCTTTTAGCTTCAGCAGCTTCATCATCAGTTTCAGACTCTGCTTCTTCCACCATTTTCTCTTTTCCTTTGTCTTTTGGATCAAGAGAAACTTCAATCTTCTTTTTGGTCACTTCAGGCTCTTTGATCACTACACCTTTGGTTGGTTTAATTACCTCAGGCATTTTCACAAGCAACTCAGCAATTGTAAGCTCATCTTCATTCACTCCCACTTCTTGTTCAGCCTCTGTACCAACAACATCTTTTGGTTCATCCCCAGTACTAGAATCAACTACAGGTTCATTTGCAACCTTAGTTTCTTCTTCTCTATCTTCTTTCTCAGCCTCCCCCTCAGCACCAGCACCAGTTTCAATCACATCTTCTGGCAACTCAGAATTTTCAGCATGAATTGGTTCATTCACAACCACTCTATATTTTCTCTGGCTCCCCCCTTAACTTTAGATTTCCTCTCCCCCTTTGTGAATGCAACCAAAGTATTGTACCTCTTCCTTAAAGCTCTAATAGTGCCCCTCATTGAAGCTATTGTAGCACCTTGAGCCTGAATGATCTTGGCTTGTTTCACAATCTATGCATCATGCACCTTGAGCAAATCATGTTGTGCAGTAACCAGCTCCTCCAGTGTATCCAACCTTCCCTCATGAGAACCATGCTTTGCATCATGAACATGGAAATTCTTTTCAAACGCCTTCAAATCCTTGGCAATAGTAGTATAGTTGTCCATCAGTTCTTTTTGTGAAAAACTGCCCTTACCAGGTTTAGGAGTGTTTACCTCCATTACTGGATCTTTGAGCTTTTTAACATTGGTCTTCAGCCTAGCTGAAGCACCAGATGTCCCCTTGGTTTCTTGGCGCCGGGGACCTCCCTTTGATTTCTCAATAGGAGTTGCCGTGGTGGGGGTCTTAGCAATGTTCAAACTGTCCTGATGCACACCTTGTGCAACACCAGTAGTCTGAGCCTCACCAACCACATGCCCATCCTTCTCCTTAGAGGGCACCTTCTTTATACTCGAGTGGGGCTGCACTCCATGGGTTTCCCTTTGGATATGATCAGAAGGAGAGTGCTCCAACTGATGGCTTATAGGCTCTTGGGGTTTAGAACCAGAGGAGGAAGGAGCTCCCCTGTTCTTTCTGATATATTGTTTGAGTGTGGGGGTGGGGGTTGTATCAAGGGACTGAGGGATTGTATCTGTGATTGGTGTGGGTAGGTCATCAGTGGGAATGCTTGGTTGTGTGGGCTGCAAGCCTGATGCCTCACCATGGGGGTGGTTCACTCTCATCATTGTAGAGAACAATGGAGTGAATTGGTCATTTGAGCCTTCTGCAGGTCTCTGCATATTAGCAAACACCTTATGACCAAGAGCAGAGCTCTTATAGGTGTCACCATGTATTGGTACATCCGTCAACTCCTTAGTGATAACTTCTTGGATGAATCTTGGGAACATATAAAACATTTTGACTTTTGAACTGTTTATGTTCTCAAGATTATACACAAGATCATCAAAAATCATTTGTGAAAAATTAAACACCTGATTAGTGGCCAAGCAGACCATTGCAGAAGCAATAGTACTGCTAAACTCACCAAAACTGGTGGTTTTCTTTGAAAAACAGTGCAATAGGGTATGCACAAAGAACCTCCATTGAGGGCAAAATTTACCCTTAAGGTATTTTAAAGAAGTGCGAGAGCCTGTATACCTCATTCTTTGAAAAGCATTCATGATAACAGAGGGTGTAAGCATAGTAATACCTCCTTCGTCATGAAGTTGAAGATGGAATCTGATCTTCGCAGGGGTTAGGGTAAGCGATTGACCACAGATGATGGTCTGGATGGTCTTGACTCCATCTTCTTCTTGAATCACAACTGTTGATCCAGCTCTCCTAAGACCTGATGAAATGATAATGATCCTGAATCTTTACTTAGTGAATAGGTTTTTACTTCTGTTATAGCTTGAGGAATTATCACTGAGTCTGTTCAGTGTTATTCCATGTTACTTATGCTGTAACTTATTTTTTATAGTAATCAGGATCAGGATCAGGAGACGAACGAGTCTGTTCTGCAGTCTACTGATCCTATCCACTGAAGTGAAGACCTCCTGAAGACATCAAGATCATACTCAAAGAACCATCAGCGACGTCGAAGATTTAGCTGATGACAGGAACAGCATGCTCGTGATCTGAAGACGGAACTCAGTGATAGCAGGCTGCTCAATATCGTATGACATCCTGAAGATTCATCAGGATACAAGTGACCTTGAACAGCACCAGTTTCAGGACTCTAGTCACTGATCAGTATCCTGATCCTGAAGGATTAGTGTAATGTCTTAGTCTAATGCACAAAAGGATTATCCGCCTTTACTGACACAAAAGTACATAAGGACAGTCTCTTTACTGTTCCCTCCGTACTTATCAGACCTCAAGGCAACTGTTTACACACTTCCTCTTTTGCACACCATGCAAAGAGTATTTGTTTATAGTAAATAGTACAAAGGACCACTTACATTGTGACACGTACACAAAAGTGAGTCTACATGCATTTAATGCATTGGGTATAAATAGGACTTGAAGAGATGTTCTCCATACTTCTTCTTCATCCTAAAATACCCTAATCCTTTCTTTCTTTATTTCCTCTATCTTCTTTTCTTAAATCTTCTCACTTCAGTGCATAGTGAAAGAACTTAGATTGTTTAGTTTAGACTAATTGTCTTTTTTATTTCCGTAACAATCTGTAAACTCATATTGTTAATACAACAAGAATTTAAAAGTGAAAATTTGTGTGATTATATTCAACCCCCCCCCCCTTCTATAATCCCAAACACTATCCTTGCTTGAAGGTCACCTCATTGGGACCAACAAGTGGTATCAGAGCAGATACAAGCTCTCATTTTCTTCTCTTAGAAAAATCTTGTGATCCTCTCTTCTTTTATTCATGGCTCTTCAAGCTAAGGATAACTACTTTGATACCGGCTCTTCTGGAAAACCACCTAGGTTTAACAAAGATAACTTCTCTCTTTGGAAAACCAGGATGGAACTCTTTCTCTCTGGTTCTGATCCCCAGATTCCTTACTTTCTGGAACATGGACCACATGTGCCCACACAAACCGTTCATGCCATTCCTGCTGCAGGCAACCAACTAGCTGTACCTGAAAGGGAACTGGTAAAGCCTGTGACTGACTGGAATGATGAAGACAGACGCCTGGTCAACATTGACACTAAGGCTAGGTCTCTCATCGCCATGTCACTCCCTGATGATGTATTCCACTCTGTTTGTCACCTTCGCTCTGCCAAAGAGATTTGGAACACCCTCTGTGTTCAATATGAAGGTACTGCTGTTCTCATGGAATCAAGAAAGATTTTCTTGGTTCGTCAGTATGAAAGCTTTATTCATCAGAAGGATGAAACTCTCTCCCAGCTACATCAGAGATTCAACTGTCTTCTGATTGATCTGAAGACTATCGGTACTACCTACTCTAACTCTGAGGTGGTTACCAAGTTCATGGAAGCTCTTCCTGAACATTGGGAAATCTACACCTCCTGCTTAACTATGTCAAAAGACATAAAGACACTCACACTAAGTGAGTTGTACGGTATTCTTCTTAACCGTGAACAACAGAAGAAACTGAAAAAGAATGTCATAAGAGATTCTAAAGATACCAAAAGTAACTCTGTTGCATTGGTCTCTGATTCAGTTCCCACTGTTGCTACTCCTTCTTCTGTAACTATTACTGAATTAGAATCTTCTGACTCTGACATGTCAGAAGATCCTGAATTCAATGAATCTCTTGCTTTATTAACTAGATCTTTCAAGAAGTTTGCCAAAAAGGGAAACTTCCACAAAAAGAAACATCTCACTATTACTGACAAGCCTAAATCAGACCCTGTTGATAAGGCTACTGCTATCTGCTACAACTGTCAGGGCAAAGCACACTTTGCTAATGATTGCAGGTACAGGAAAAGTCAGTTTGCTCCCTCCTCTGCCAAATCTTCTTCAAAGAACCCCAAATACCAGCGCCTGAAAGAAAAGTACAAAAAGATGAAAATTCAGCGCAAGGGTAAAGGTCTTATCGCAGAAGACTGCGATTGGGATGATGTCTCCTCTGATGACTCATCTGATGAGGAAGATACTCAAGTGGCACTGATGGCCATTATTGAGGAACCTACCTTAGCTCTCATGGCTAAGATAGAAGAGGTCCCTGAAGAAATTCCTACTCAGGCTCCTGAAGCTTCTTCTTCTACTACTCCTGAAGCTTCCACCTCTGCGACTGATTCTCCCAGTCAGGTACCTATTCCTCTTGTCCCTCTTGAAAGCTTAACTCAGCTGGACCTGGTCACTCTTGATCTCTACAAAGCCCTGAATGGTAAAACCTCTGCTGAAAAAATGAATATTGACCTTCGTGGTCAACTCAAAGAATGCCAAGAAAAAATAAAACAATTTACCATTCTGGAAGAAAACTATAAAGATCAGGTCACTGTAAATAAAACTCTTTGTATAGAAAGAGAAATGGCTCTTGCTGCCAAAGAAAGAGCCCTGGCTGAGTTAAACGCTGAAAAAGTCACCATCAAAGGATGGAGTGACGCCTCTGAAAAGGTTGATGAAATATTAGCCTCAGGAAGAAATGTTAAAAACAAAAAAGGTCTTGGATACACTCGTGGAGGTACAAAATCTGATTGTTCCATGCTCAAATTTGGAAAATTTGTTTCCTCCATACCTGATCCTAATGCTCCTGAAAACATCCCTTCTTCTTCTAACACACACTCTGAAGGTGCTCCTAAGAGCAAAAAGAACACAGTCAAGGAAAAATCCAAAACTGTAACACCTTCAAAGACCAAGAGTCCTAAACCCAAGAACAAAGTTCTGGGTGGTGGTCCTTCAGTCTCAGGATCAAAATCTTTCTCTCAAAATCCTGTTCCCAGACTGAAGATTGATCTGAAGCAAAAGACTCAGGAGAAGAAACCAATTCCTCCTCTGTCCAATGCTAAAGGCATACTTGGTGCTGGTCCTGCTCATTTGAAGTTTAAAGACTTCCTGGACTCCACTAAACGCTTTCAATATCGCAAATGTTATCACTGTGGATTAAATGACCATATTGCGAGTAAGTGTCCTGATGCTACCAAAGCTGAAAAATCAGTTAAGGTAAAGAAAAATCCTAAGACTGATAATTCAGTCAAAGGAAAGAAGGTTGTCAAGACTGTCTCTTCAGTTAAGACTCCAGCCTCAAGAACTGATAAATCAGTTAAGGCTGCCACTGACTCCACCAGTCCTACTGATAATTCTGGATCCATAGTTCTATGGGTACGAAGAAAAACTTAAACTCTAAATTTTACAGGATAAGGGCATCTGGTACCTGGACAGTGGATGCTCTCGACATATGACTGGTTCTAAATCTGTCCTCTCTAACTACCGTGAAGAAAGAGGTCCTGCTGTGACCTTTGGTGGAAACGGTAAAGGCCAAACCCGAGGGTATGGCACACTGACCAACGGAGTAACTACGTTCAAGAAAGTTGCTTATGTTGAAGGCCTGATGCATAATCTTCTGAGCATCAGTCAACTGTGTGATAAGAATCACAAAGTCTCCTTCTCAAAGAAGAAATGCAAAGTCAAAAACAGAAGAAAGGAAGTTATTCTCACTGGAGTGAGACATGCTGATATCTACATCATCAACATGAATACTTCCACTGACAACTTCTGCTTTGTATCTCGTGCTTCCTCTGATACAAATTGGCTTTGGCACAAGCGTCTCTCTCATCTTAACTTCAAGACGCTGAATCAACTCTGCATCAACAATCTTGTCATTGGTCTTCCTGACTTTCGCTATACAAAGGTATCCCTTTGTTCAGCATGTGAGAAAGGAAAACAGACCAGGGCTAGTTTCAAGTCCAAGCAGATTTCCTCCATCAGCTCTCCTCTACAACTTCTCCACATGGATCTCTTTGGACCCGTCAACGTCCAATCCATTGCTGGAAAGAAATATACTCTGGTAATCGTTGATGAATATTCCAGATATACATGGGTGTTCTTTCTTCGATCCAAGAGTGATGCTCCTGAAGATATCATTCTGTTCGTCAGGAAGATGGAAAGACTCAACAACCTTACTGTTCGATCAATCAGGAGTGACCACGAAACTGAATTCAAAAACAGTACCCTGGAAACCTTCTTCGATCAGAAAGGTATCTCTCAGAACTTCTCATCTGTGAGAACTCCTCAGCAAAATGGTGTTGCTGAAAGACGAAACAGAACCCTGATTGAAGCTGCACGATCAATGTTGAGTGAAGCCAACCTTGCCACTCAATTCTGGGCAGAAGCTGTTAACACAGCTTGCTATACTCAGAACCGATCCCTGATAGTAAAGCGCTTCAGAAGAACTCCTTACGAACTCTTTCGTAACAGGAAACCCTCTATCGAACATCTCCATATCTTTGGTTGTGTCTGCTACATCCTAAACAACAAAGATAACCTTGGAAAGTTCGATTCCAAGTCTGATGATGGAATTTTCCTTGGATACTCCTCTATCTCTAAAACCTACCGTGTGTTCAACAAACGAAGACAAGCCATAGAGGAAACGATTCATGTCAAGTTTGATGAATCGGGTCCTACTTTCCCTCACCCTCATGAAAACTCTGAAATAAATCAGTGGGCTGATTCTTTCTTTCAAATCCCTGAAACTCCCATTGCTGATCCATCTCCTCAAGACCTTCCTGATGGTTTTGAAGAAGATCCTCCTATACCACCCACTGAAATATCTACTCCACCTCTGATTAATGCCACTCCAATTACCCAAATCGCACCCACTGAACCTGATCAACCTACTAACAGTGAAGATTTCTCTCAAACCACTGTCAGTGAACCTACGCCTACTAATCTTCTTCCTGATCCATCATCAAATGAAGCTTCCACTTCAGGACAGGTGTATCAGCCACCTGCTCTTCGATGGACCAAGGATCATCTCATTGATCAAGTTCTTGGTAATCCCTCCTCTGGCATTAAAACACGACGCCAATCTGGTAACGTCTGTCTTTATGTTAATTTTATCTCTGAAAATGAACCTAAAGAAATAGATGATGCTTTGCGTGATCCTGCCTGGGTCTCAGCCATGCAGGAAGAGCTAGCAGAGTTCATCAGAAACAATGTCTGGCTTCTCGTCCCTAGGCCTCGAAAACGTACTATCATTGGTTCCAAGTGGATTTTTCGAAATAAACTTGATGAGATTGGTACGATTATTCGAAACAAGGCTCGCCTTGTGGCTCAGGGATACAGGCAGGAAGAGGTCATTGATTACGATGAAACCTTTGCTCCTGTGGCTAGGCTCGAAGCAATTCCACTTTTCCTAGCCTTCGCAGCACATATGAACTTCAAGGTTTATCAGATGGACATTAAAAATGCCTTTTTGAATGGAAAACTTAATGAAGAAGTCTATGTGGCTCAGCCTCCTGGCTTTGTAGATCCTAAGTTCCCTGATCACGTCTACAAGTTAAACAAGGCTCTCTATGGGTTAAAACAGGCTCCTCGTGCCTGGTATGATACCCTCTCAACCTTTCTTCTCTCCAAAGGTTTTGTTCGTCGAAAGATCGATAGCACCTTATTTCTAAAGAAATATCCTAAGCATATCCTTCTTGTCCAGATATATGTCGATGACATTATCTTTGGATCCACAAATCCCAAACTCTGCGAAAAGTTTGAGTTGCTCATGAAATCTGAATATAAAATGTCTATGATGGGTGAACTAACATTCTTTTTAAGACTTCAGATCAGGCAATCTGAAAAGGGAATCTTTATCAATCAAGGTAAATATGTACTTGAGATGCTGAAGAAATTTGATCTCACATCCTGTACACCGATGAAGACTCCAATGGCTCCTCCTCTATCACTTGACAAGGATTCCAAAGGGAAACCTGTTGATGTGACTCTCTACAGAGGAATGATCGGCTCTCTGCTGTATCTCACAGCTAGTCGCCCTGATATCATGTATTCTACATGTTTATGTGCTCGTTATCAGGCTGAACCCAAAGAATCCCATCTGACCGCTGTAAAGCGGATCTTCAGATATCTGAAGGGAACTCCTAATCTGGGTCTTTGGTACTCCAATGACTCAGGGTTCGATCTAACTGCATATTCTGATAGTGACTTTGCAGGATGTAAGATTGACAGGAAAAGCACCACTGGTGGGTGTCACCTGCTAGGTGGCAAGTTGGTGAGTTGGACTAGCAAGAAACAGAACTCCGTGTCCACATCAACTGCTGAGGCTGAATATGTTGCAGCAGGAATCTGTTGTGCTCAAGTCCTGTGGCTGAGAAATCAACTTCAGGACTATGACATACAACTTTCTAAAATTCCTATCTACTGTGACAATACTTCAGCGATAGCCATCGCTAACAATCCTCTCTTACACTCCAAGACAAAGCACATTGAAGTGAGATATCACTTCATCAGGGATCATGTGATGAATGGTGATATTGAACTCCATTTTGTCCCTACTGAATATCAGCTTGCTGACCTCTTTACCAAACCACTGGATGTGACGCGTTTTAATATGCTCATCAGTGAACTTGGGATGGTAAATCCTGATGATTGAAGTTTATCAGGACAAACAATTGTTAAATCCTAAAGAATAACTATTCTCAGGACTCTTTACTTAACAACTCCTGAACAACTCTCATCAGAGGATGACTCTATTCAGTACTTACAAAATCTTTGTTCAACATCCGAATACTGATGATTCTCAGGTAAGTACCTCTGCTCCTGAAACCTTATCGCATTAAATGTGATAAGAGGATTTTCCCAAAACAGTACTTATCTGATAAGTACTCCAATTCCAAGAAAACAAATCTTTCATCAAAATGGAATTATCCCCTGAAAAGGCGGTTTTTATCTTTTCAAATAAAACAAACTTTTCATCTGCACTGACACGTAATGGGACGTTTCCTGTTCCCCACGACGTGTGTCAGGCGCGTGAACGCGCGTAGAACTTCCTTTTTCATCATTACGTTTGAATTTAGCCGCCCTTTTCTCTCTCATCCATTTTCTCTCTCCTACCGCGAGGTATAAAAACCTCACTCGTAATCCTTTACACTCTTTACGCTCACATAATTCTCTCTAAGAACTCAAGCAAGAAAAAGCAAGAACTGTTTTCTCTCAAGAACACCAAGAACACACTCACCACTTTTCTTAACAAGATCATCGTAAGTGTTTCTTTACTCTTGTTCTTTCCACATTTTAAGTTGGTATTCTTCATCTAAACAACTTATTTTGTTAAACGTTTTTCCAAAAACCCTAAGATCACTTCATTTGATCTTAATTTTCCCAAAATCTTATAAGATTTTTGTTAAAACAGTTTATATGATTTTTCTTATTTCTTTTAAGAACAATCATAAACTCCTATTTTGATATCTATTCATCAAAATAGAAGTTCTTTTTAATACCAAAACACATTCCTTTTGTGTATTTTGGTATCTAATCCGTTCCAAGTATAAAGGATTTCACCACTTTTATGAACATATTCTGTGTTCATTGAAAAGTGAAGAAAATTGCATATTTTGGATCTTTAATCATCCACATATGTTGTTTTTATGTTTAACAGAATGGCTGCTACTACTTCCACATCTTTGGACGCCCAGCTCTCCTCTGAGGCCACAACGTTGATGACTGCTACTGGAAACCTTCCAATAGTCATCCCCCAACACGATTTGCAGTTCAAACCCAACAATCTGATTGGGCAATTTGACCTCCCAGCAAACAAGGCGTTTCTGAAGCCTGCCAGGGACTTTCTCCTCTCCTGTCCCCTGAAGACGGCTTTCACTCTGAACCCGGCGCCCAACAAACCTCTTCTAGTGCAATTGTGGTCTACTGCTACCACGGCCCAAGAAAGGAACTCGAGGGGCAAGATGCACGAAGTGATTAAGTTCCAGATCAAGGACGACATCATTTCGTTCGGCATCGGGACCCTGAGGAACGTCCTCAACTTCCCCAAGAAGCAGACATTTCCTCCTGCTACTTCCTCTGACGACGTCATCGAGCTCCTAGATGCCATTGGCTACAAATGGCCTGTGCGAGAAGGCCAGCCTCTGGTGAAGACTGCTGCCAATTTCCACAAGACGGGGCTAAACGCTACGTTCTATTATATATGGAACACGTTTGGTCTCTGTCTGACAGGGAAGACGGGGAGCACGGAGCAATTCCCCACGGTGATTCAGAACATGGTATACTCTGCGATAAAAAATCGCAAGTTTGACTATGTCCGATGCATCTGGGACGACATGCTGAAGAAGATCAAGAACAGAACCAGGGTGGTCAACGTCCCCTACACCAGGTTCTTCTCTGCAGTCCTGGCACTGCACATGGGTACCAACTACCCAACAGAGGGAAATTTCAACAACTACGCCTTAGGCGTGAAGTTTCTGGAACAGTTGTCTTCCAAAACTGACGACGTCCCTCTGTCTGCTGTCTTAGTTGTCCCTGAACCACAACCAGACGCAGAAGAGCAACCCATCTCTGCTCCTGCTCAAGGTATGTCTTCTTTTTTCTCATCCAAACCAACTTATTCTCCTTCTATGCATGCTATGTCAGTAGCTAACCCTATACTGACTTCCCCAGCTGCAACAACTTCTTCGGCGCCTCTGAAGCGCCCTCCTCCCTCCGGCTCCTCTCCTCCACCTCAGCCCAAACGCGCCAAATCCAAGGCGCAAAAGAAAAAGAAGGCACCCTCTGGTAAGAAATACTATATTACCCTGCCTCAACTTTTTAATAAACCATCTCCTTTATCTAAAACTTCTTCCCATGCAGATACTCCTGCTACTGCTCCTGTAACACAAGAACCTGAGGTTGTTCATCTCGAACACTCAGAGAACATGGAGGGTAATCGTTCTGATACCCTCCTAGCCTCAGGTAATAAATTTAAGCAACTTATTGCTATTTCTTCTTTTATGAAAGCTTCTGAGACCTCTAGTGCTCACTTAGCTACTGCTATTACAGGTTCTTTAGGAGCAGCCGTTGAAGGGCAGTCCCAACTCCATCAGGATGACCCCTTCAACGATTTCATCTTCACGGACGCCGACCATCAGCTGAACGCAGCTGAGCTCCGTCGTCAGTCCGCTGAACGACAGTTGCAGGATGCTCGCTCAGCACTGCAACTGAAGGAAGAAGCTCACAAGGCCCAGCTTCAGGCCATGGAGCTTGAGCTAGTAGCTGCCAAGGCCGCTGCCACTGCCGCCGAAGCCGCCGCAGCCTCTGCTACTGCTGCTGCCGCCGCCGCCGCCCCTGCTCCCACTGGTGTCACCATCACCATACCTTGTCTGGATGCGATCCATGACAAGGTCTCTCAGGTGGCCACCTCCTCTTCCTCCCTTCAGGCGTCTGTAGACGACCTGAAGGCTACGGCGTTACCCGCTCTCTCCACAGCGGTCAACAACAACTCCACCTCCACCACCAACTTCCAACAACTTGTGGTGCAGAGGTTGGATGCACAAGAGAATGGCCTTAGAGCCCTACAGGAGAAAGTGGCTGAACTCGCCACTGCAGTAAACACACTCGCCACTGCTCCTCCTCCACCGCCGTCGTTCACTACGGCTGATAGGGAACTTCTTCAGTCCCTGCTCTCAACTTCCTTCATCACCAGGAAGCTTAACGCCAACATGGCCTCTCTCCTCCAGCGGAGTGTTTCAACAGCCGCCTTACAACAGGCACCTGTTGAGGGGGAGAGACAGCCCCAGAGAGATCATTCCGTTTATTCCCCCTCCACCAACTGGAGAACCAATGAACAGGGGGGAACAAACGAGGATGAGGATGATGATGAAGATGATGATGATGAAGACGACGACACCTTCTTTGTTGAGAAGGTTCCAGCTTCAACGCCCACTCCAGGGCCTGCACTCTCTCAGGGGGAGAACCCCGGTGCACCTGCTACGTTACTACTACCATCCTCTCCCTCATCTTCTGATAACCAACCAATCTCTACTCTCCTTAAATCTAAACCTAGACCTGAAACCATCACCCTCGACACCTCCTCTGAAGACTCACCCACAAACAACTTACAATTAGTTGTCTACCAACCACCCAAACAACCTACCCCTGAACCAACACCTCAATCTTCTCCCAAACAAACCTCTGAACCTGAAACCCAAGACAACTCTGGGTGTTATGATGTGAACTTCGGTTCTGTCACTGGTGAGATTGTTCGCCTTATGGAGAACAGTCAATCAGAACAGACACGAGCTGCACTAAGCAGAATGACATTCAGAGTAACTCCCCTAAACACTGAATCCATTCCTTCTAGACCAACCCGCTTTAACCCTGAAGCATCTTCCTCTAGAACCCCTGAAATCAGAGCCCCTCCTGAAACCATTTGCCTTTCATCAGATGATGAATTCATCTCTGATGACTTCTCTACCCCTGCTTCTTCTCCCAGATCTCCTCCCTCTAACTCTCCTAGATCTGAAGGTGAGAATTACCCTGACAACTCTGCTACGGTCAACAGGGATGGGCGTTTAGACGCCGTGATAGAGCGACTCGAGAGTACAAGAGTAAAAATTCCTCTTCGTACCTCTTGGGACTCCGAGTTCGCCTATCTATCGCAAGAGGAGTGCAACAACGCTGTACAGGCTCAGGAGGAGCACAATAAGAAGCAGAAGGAAGCCTTCCTCTCTGCTCAAGCCGCTCGAAGGCTTGCATCGGATTTTGTTGAAGAAGATGCTGAAATAAGTGCTGATCCTGTTCTAGCACAGAAGGCCGCGCTTAAGGTCTTCAACAGACACGCTGAGGAACAGACTGAAGAAGTGAACTCAGAGCTTGACTGGTGCCGAGACCGCCTACACCTCAGAAAACATGGTGCTGCTATCTCTGGAATCCATCTCAGCCGAACACGCGGCAAAAGAGCAAAAACATGGATCACCGTCAAACGCTCAGGAGTCAAGGATGTGCAACACACTCTTGACAAGTTGGAAAGATACAACTTGTCAGAGTGGAATGAAATCAGAAGCCTACTTCCCAAAGCCAACAGAAACTATCGGGCTGAAGTAGAAGAAGTCATAAACGGACTTATTGCACGCATCAGAAGAACAACCGAAATTCCTGATGACCTTCTCCAACCTTCTTCAGCACTTCCTCAGCCTCCTGTTCGAAGATCAGCGGGTGCTTCAACAAGGAGACCAACTCCTTGCATGCCCAGGATGGTTGTCAAGCCACTGGACCTCTCGATGCTTGATCTTTCACTCCCATCCAGGAGTCTCTCTCTCTGAAGGACAAGTCATCAGAGAACCTGTTCATGGTATTTGTGTAAGCGACAACTCCAAGATTCTACGCTTTCAGCGTTTCAGCGAGCTACACAAAGCACCATATGAACACTTGGTTTCTGTTCTCTTCACTGCTCAAAAGGACAAGACAAACCAAGATAATAAAGAGATCGTTCGCACTGTCAGAGCTATACTTGATCATAGAATCGCCTTCAGTGATACTCCTGTTCCAATCAAAGTCAAAACTGAAGAACTTAGCGAAGACTCTGATAGTTAGAAATTTTTTTGTAATTTTTTCTTTCAGTACTTCATTTATGAACTCTTGTATTTTCTTTACTTTTGTAACCTTATTGAGATTAACGAAAATGCAATTCAGTGCATTGTACTTTATTCCATCATAGTACTGAAAAAGATCCCTCAAAACAGTAAATGGGACATGTACCTTTATGAGTTCTATTTCCTACTGTTTCATCTAGACATAGAAATTTTTTTTCTTTCTAGACTTAGACAATTTCTCCATTGTCTTATCATTATCATTTAGGGGGAGATTGTTGATCCAGCTCTCCTAAGACCTGATGAAATGATAATGATCCTGAATCTTTACTTAGTGAATAGGTTTTTACTTCTGTTATAGCTTGAGGAATTATCACTGAGTCTGTTCAGTGTTATTCCATGTTACTTATGCTGTAACTTATTTTTTATAGTAATCAGGATTAGGATCAGGAGACGAACGAGTCTGTTCTGCAGTCTACTGATCCTATCCACTGAAGTGAAGACCTCCTGAAGACATCAAGATCATACTCAAAGAACCATCAGCGACGTCGAAGATTTAGCTGATGACAGGAACAGCATGCTCGTGATCTGAAGACGGAACTCAGTGATAGCAGGCTGCTCAATATCGTATGACATCCTAAAGATTCATCAGGATACAAGTGACCCTGAACAGCACCAGTTTCAGGACTCTAGTCACTGATCAGTATCCTGATCCTGAAGGATTAGTGTAATGTCTTAGTCTAATGCACAAAAGGATTATCCGCCTTTACTGACACAAAAGTACATAAGGACAGTCTCTTTACTGTTCCCTCCGTACTTATCAGATCTCAAGGCAACTGTTTACACACTTCCTCTTTTGCACACCATGCAAAGAGTATTTGTTTATAGTAAATAGTACAAAGGACCACTTACATTGTGACACATACACAAAAGTGAGTCTACATGCATTTAATGCATTGGGTATAAATAGGACTTGAAGAGATGTTCTCCATACTTCTTCTTCATCCTAAAATACCCTAATCCTTTCTTTCTTTATTTCCTCTATCTTCTTTTCTTAAATCTTCTCACTTCAGTGCATAGTGAAAGAACTTAGATTGTTTAGTTTAGACTAATTGTCTTTTCTATTTCCGTAACAATCTGTAAATTCATATTGTTAATACAACAAGAATTTAAAAGTGAAAATTTGTGTGATTATATTCAACCCCCCCTTCTATAATCCCAAACACTATCCTTGCTTGAAGGTCACCTCATTGGGACCAACAACAGCATTCGACCAGAAATCATTCATGTGTTGAATGTAGATGATTGGATTGATGGTCGCAGCGTAGGCAATGTGTGAGGATGCCAAGAAGTCAAGAATATCATTAAACCCTTCAGAATTGGCATCCTTCTTGAAATATCCCACCTTATTGTGATCCTTGATGAAACACAGAGAATCCATTAACGATTTCGCAAATAAATCTCTAGAATCAGACGAAAATCAGTATACGAATGAAAGTTCAAGAACTCAGATGAAGAACAGATGCAGAATCGCAATCGTTTTTAGAGAAAAAGTTCAGAATAGCCGTTTGTGAAAAAGGCGGTCAAATTAGGGCTTTTATAGTGAACTTATGAGCAGGGGTAACTACCACAAGCAGGGGTAACGAACACATGTAGCAGTGGTAAAAGTGCATTAGTAAGGATGTTCATTAAAAGCAGTGGTAAAAGTCACAAGCAGTGGTAATTATGCGTGTCTAACCAAAAGCAGTGGTAAAATACTGAAGCAGAGGTAATTACATGTGCTGAATTAAAAGCAGTGGTAACATAGGGCACGCAGTGGTAAAAACCCGTGTATGTTTAAAAGCAGTGGTAATTACTCTCTCAGTGGTAAAAAGACATACATAACACCAGCGGTGGTAAAGATTACTTGACTAGCAGTAGTAACATGCGATTGCAAGAGCAGAGGTAAAAAGCGAATGTGTGAGCAGTGTCAATGGGCGAATGAGCTAGCAGTGGTATTGTGCGAATGTTCTAGCAGTGGTATTGTGCGAATGTGTGAGCAGTGGTACACACAAGACTAGCAGTGGTAAAGACTTAGAGATAAAAATCATGTTTTGAACAATTGACACTGCTTGTAGAAATAATTCCAACTCAGCAGTGGTAACATCCTCATGCTTTGTGCGATCAACCTAAGAACATCACCATGTACCTGCACCATTCACAAACTCATTAAAGTGCTAATTAAAAGGGAAAACAAAAAGTAAGAAAGTATACAGAGAAAGTACAAAAAGTATAATAAAGAGAAGTGTTATTCAGAGTTCATCATTCCAACACTTGTAACCAAAAATGTAAACCTGCCTACATCAAAAGCTTTTGTGAACAGGTCTGCATATTGATCATCAGTGTGAACTTTCAGAACTTGAATTATCTTCTTTTCATTACAGTCTCTAATAAAGTGGTACTTGATCTCTATATGTTTGGTCTTGGAGTGCTTGACTGGATTGTTAACAATACTAATAGCACTGTTATTGTCAATATAGATTGGTGTCTGCAAGAATGAAAGACCATAGTCCTGCATCTGATTCTGAATCCATAGAACTTGTGAACAACATTGAGATGCAGCTATGTATTCAGCCTCTGTTGTGGATTGTGAAACAGTGGTCTGTTTCTTGCATTGCCATGAGACCAATCTTCCTCCCAAAAATTGACATCCTCCTGATGTAGACTTCCTATCTAGGTTTGCTCCTCCATAATCACTATCTGTGTATGCCACTAAGTCAAAAGAGGAATCATTGGGATACCACAGTCCCAATCTTGGTTGTCCCTTCAGATATTTGAATATCCTTTTTACTGCATGCAAGTGGGATTCCTTTGGTCTTACTTGATACCTGGCACAAACACAAACAGCAAACATAATATCAGGTCTAGAAGCTGTAAGATACATTAATGATCCAATCATGGATCTGTAATGATGAACATCAACTTCCTCCCCCTCAACATCAGCAGTGAGGTGTTTGTGTGTCTCCATAGGTGTGCTGGCAGGTTTTGCATCATTCATTCCAAACTTTTGAAGCATGGAAGCCACATATTTGGATTGATTGATAAATATCCCATCTGCTTTCTGCTTGACCTGCAAACCAAGAAAGAAGGTTAGTTCTCCCATAGAACTCATCTTGAATTTCTTATGCATTAGTTCCTCAAACTCTTTGCACATATCATCCTTTGTAGAACCAAAGATGATATCATCAACATAGATCTGCACCAGAAGCATATCAGTTTTAGTTCTCTTGATGAACAGGGTCTTATCAATAACACCTCTCTCAAATTTGTTTTCCAACAAATATGAGGACAAGGTATCATACCAAGCCCTAGGTGCTTGATGAAGACCATACAATGCTTTCCTCAACTTGTACACCTTGTCTGGATATTTGGGGTCTTCAAACCCTGGTGGTTGACTGACATAGACTTCTTCATCTATAGTGCCATAGAGGAAGGCACTCTTGACATCCACTTGATAGACTTTGAATCCTCTGTAAGATGCAAAAGCCAAGAATATCCTGATGGCTTCAATTCTGGCAACAGGTGCAAATACATCATCATAGTCTATCCCTTCTTCCTGAGTATATCCCTGTGCTACCAATCGGGCCTTGTTTTTTATAACAATGCCTCTCTCATCTGTCTTATTTCTGAAGATCCACTTTGTACCAATGACTCTGTGTCCTCTTGGTAGATCCACCAGATCCCACACATGTTGTAGGACAAACTGCAGCAATTCCTCTTGCATGGCCTCAATCCAACTTGGGTCCTTCATTGCATCATAGGCCTTCTTGGGTTCTGTTTGTGAAAGGAAAACAGAAATCATGCTCAAGTGTGGATTGGGAAGGGATTTGCTCTGCTTCCTTGTAATCATAGGAGACTGAATGTCTCCTATCACCAAAGTGGGTGGATGATTCTTCTGTGTTCTTGTAAGATGAAGGGGTTCTTCAGTCAGATCTACCCCTAGATTTGAATCATTCACTTCTGCTTCTTGATCCCATTGAGGTTCTTCTTCTAAAGCAGGTATGTCTTCTAGATTCTGAGAGGGTGAGGATTCCTCAATTGGTTGATCATCATTCTTCTCTGTAGACTCAGATTCTGTGTTGTCATCACCATGTGACTTAGCAGTGGTACTGGCATCATTTGAATCAACAAGAGGCATTGGGAACATGACAAATGTTGGACTTGTTGCTTGTGCTTGCTCTGTACCTGAACCTGTATTCACTGTATAGCTCATGTTCAAAGAGTTAGTTAGTGAATCAATATCAAATAGCCAATTTGGACCACTTCCAGGTATGTTAGGAGTGTTCACATTGCATTTGACATTGTCACTTTCTTCTATGATCCTTGTAGAACTATTGAAAACTCTTAAAGCTTTGCTCTGTGAAGAATATCCCACAAACAATCCATCATCAGATTTTCTTTCAAATTTGCCTAAGTGAGTTTTGGTATCAAGAATTGTGCAAGGACACCCAAATGGTTGTAAAAATCCTATATAGGGTTTCTTTTTCTCAAACAGTTCATAAGGTGTCTTGCCTTTTGATTTGACTACAAGAACTCTGTTTTGGACATAGCAAGCAGTGTTAACTGCTTCTGCCCAGAAAGTGATTGGAAGTTTAGAATCAGCCAACATAGTTCTTGCAGCCTCAATCAGTGTCCTATTTCTCCTCTCAGCAAATCCATTCTGTTGAGGAGTTCTAGGAGCACTGTATTGTCTCTCAATACCTTTTTCCTCACAAAAGCTATTCAAGTCAGCATTCCTGAATTCAGTGCCATTGTCTGATCTAATGACTTTTACTCTAAGGTTTGTCTTGTTTTCCACTCTGGTCACAAAGGGTTTGATCAGTCCACTTGTCTCATCCTTTGTTCTCAGAAAGTAAACCCAAGTAAACCTAGAGTAATCATCAGCTATAACCAGACAATAGGATTTCTTGCCTATACTCATCACATTGGTAGGACCAAAAAGATCCATATGCAATAACTGTAAAGGTGATGAGATAGTGTTTACTTCTTTGGACTTGTGTGAGTTTTTGTGTTGCTTGCCTTTAAGACATGCACACAATGATCATCACTTGAAAATTCCTTGGTAGGTAAACCTCTTACAAGGTTATTCCTGACAAGTAAATTCATGTTTTTGAAATTCATGTGGCACATCCTCCTATGCCACAGTGATGATTCACTCACAGATGTTTTTAACATCATTTTACTCTCATCTATCTTGTAGCCAGGAGCAAGAATGAGACATTCAGTATCAGTGAAAAATACACCAAACTTCTTGTCACAAACTTGTGAAACACTAAGTAAATTATACCTTAATTGCTCTACAAAATAGACATCATCAAAGGTCATCTTACCTTTTGAAACCTTACCTTTGCCACTGATCTTACCTCCATGTGGATTATCCCCAAAGGCAACATGTCCACCTTCAAACCTTTTAAAGTCCTCAAGTAGAGACATGATACCTGTCATGTGCCTAGAGCAACCACTATCCACATGCCAAAGACTGCTCCTTCTTCCTTGGTTGCTCTGCACATAAAATAAAACAGTTAGTGTCTTGAGGGAACCCAAGCCAATATGGTATTGGGTTCTCCCTTTTCATTAACATAATTGACCTCTGTCAATCTGTTAAGCTTCAAAAGATAATCTTTGTTAGGAATCTTGTGACTGGAATATTTGGTTATAATGGGTTTTCTTAATGAAGAATTGGCAGTGGTAACATTGTTTGAGTTTCCACTGTTGTTATTGCTAACAGCAGTGTTAACTTGAGATGTGGCAGTGTTTGAGTTATCACTGCTGATATTGCTAGCAGCAGTGTTAACCTCCACACTGTGAATGCTATTACCATTGTTTTCAGAAGCAACATTGTTGTTACCACTGCTTGTAGAAGCAGTAGTACCAAGTGAAGCTTTTGGTACCCATTTAGTAACCAACTTAACAGACTTCTTTTCAACATTTTTCTTTTGAACTTTTCTTTTAGGTTAACTAAATCTGTTTTGTTTAGGAACAACTCTTTTGTTTGTAGGGACAAATCTTCTAGCTTTATATCTGTTTCTTTGATTGAAAGGATTGAAATAACAGTCTCTTGCTAGATGATTTGTCTTACAACAGATAAAGCATGGTTTAGGTCTGTTAATCTTGTTCAGATCAACACCATGACATTGAGCCCATTGGTTGTTCCAATTCCTTTTATTCCCTCTAGGATGATTCTTGTTTTGAGACTGTGAAGAAGTACCAGGTTCAACTACAGTTTTCTAAGTGTAGTGGTTCTTCCTATTCTCTTTCCTGGCTGTCTCAGTCTTTTTCCCTTTAGTTTCTGATGGCATGACAGATTTCCCCTTATCTTTCCTTGTGGTCTCTACCTTTTTGCTAGGGATGAATGGCATACCACCTTTCTCATTGGTGAGAAGATGGTTGTCATCAGGAATGGTCTCAGCAGTGCTTTTCCTATCTGTTTCCTCCTCTGAGTCAACTGGATCTACACTATCTAGTCCTTCTTTCATCTCTCTTCTGTCCATTCTATCAAGAAGGTCAGTTGTAGGAGGGATATAATTTTGATTGTTAGGAGGAGGGGTACTATTGTAACCTATTCCTCTCTTCAGGTCATCAGTCACTTGTGCTCTTATAATTGCTTCTAAGGCCTTAGATGACTTGGAAAATTTATCTAGGTCTTCCTTGGCTTTGGACAATTCCTTCCTAGCACTCTCTACTTCTTCCTTTTCTTTAGATAGTTTTCTCTCAAGCTCTTTCTTTTCCCACTTCCAGTAGTTATGATCATATTCAAACTGAAGTTCATTGGCTTTGTAGGCCTTTATTTGATCCTCCAGGTTGTCTATGATCTTAACATACTCTCTTCTCTCTCTCTCCATCTTCTTGATACTATCACTCATGGTCTGATTGTGATCCCTATACTTTTTCCCAGTTTCTAAACATAGATCAGAACAGAGTTTAGAAGATACCTCAGTGGGAATTTCAGTCTCCTTGATTTCAGCCATGAGGGCTTGGTTTTGAACAGCTTCTTCAGCATGATCACTCCAATCAAATCCTTGTCCCTCTTGAGACACCAGAGCTTGAGAAGAACTAGGGTTTGAGTTGCTTCCCCTGTTGTTGAATCTAGGAGCTTGTGCAGATCCACCTCCATTGGTCGGATTGTTGGTGGCAACTCCTTTGCATTCTCTGGCAAAGTGCCCTGGTTCATTGCACTTGTAGCATCTCACCTTTGATTTATCAAAACCAGCTTTATCTCCTCTCTTGAGATCAAAGTTGTTCCTTCCTGTCCTTCTGATAAACCTATTCATCCTCAAAGTGAGCATGGCCATCTGCCACTTGATATCCATCTCCTCAAGATCATCTGCATTGGTTTGATCCAAATCATCATTGATCAGAGATGACTTGACATGACTTGCCAAGAAAGCTTCCAGCACTGTATCCTCATTGGTTTCCTGAGATGAACAAGAGTTTACATTAGAGACAGTTTCATTAGCAGTGGTATTATAGGCAGCAGTGGTATTATTAAAAGTAGTAGTATTGAAGGAATTAGGGTTTTCAGAAAGAAGAGCAGTATTATGAGGGTATCCAATGGGTCTCTTCTTCTTTTCCACTTCTGCTTCAAAGATCCTTAGATCATTGTAAAGATCTTCAAGTTCCTTCTCCTCCAAGTCATCACCCTGCCTGAATGAGACAGTGTAAATAGTCCATTCCTCTCCAAGAGATCTGAGGAATTTTCTATTCACATCATCTTTATCCATCTTCACATCTACAGTTGCCAGCTCTCCAATCAGCTTGTTGAATCTATCAAAGGTCTGAGTCATAGATTCATTCTACAGGGATGTGAAATTCTCATACTGCTGTTTCAGAATAGCCTTTTGGTTCCTCTTTGTGCTCTTGGTTCTAGAGAACCTCTTTTCTAGAGCAGTCCAGAGAGACTTTGCATCTGTATAAGTACTGAATTGATGTTGGTATTCATTGGGAATGGCCAACAACAAAGTACTCAAGGCTTTCATCTCAGTCTGCCTTCTCTTTCTGTCAGCATCAGATCTGGGTGGGGGCCTTGCACCTCCTTCAGCAACAGCTTCATCAACACCTGGTCCGTTTTCAACAACTTCCCACATACCATAGTCTGTGAGAAGCATGTATTGACAGATCCTGATTTTCCACATGTCAAATTCATTGGGTTTCAACATGGGAACTTTTGATACCAAGACTGTATCCTGAGCATCCATTGTAAACAAGTTTTCTGGATTAAGCTAGCTCTGATACCACTTGACAGGATCAATGATCAAGATCAGAAAACTTTAATCAAAGAAGTTTGCGGAATAACACTTTGATTATAAGAACAGAACAATGGATTTGAACAAACTGTATGTGTATTGATTTCAATAGCTTAATGATTACAAACTCAAGCCCCAATCTGTTTGAACAAACTCAAACAGACGTGCAATACTTCTCTATTGCAGGGATTACAAGAACAATCTTGAGGCTCTTAATTCTAAACAAAAGCTATGAAACTCGTATCTAACAATGATAAACCTATCAGCTATATATAAGAATTACAAGATAACAATAAGGAAACTAGATTTACAAGATAATCTCTAAAATATCTCCAAGCAGATCGTATCTTGTCCATATCTTCAGTCATCGCAATCCTTTCCTTATCTTTATCTTGTCAGCAGTGGTAATAACAAAAGAAGTGTTATCCTTCAATCAGCAGTGGTAATCATCTACGGGCAGTGGTAATCTTCAAGAGCAGTGGTAATCCAATCTTCATTGTTGACTCACATACTGGCAGTGGTAACCTTCATATAACTAGCAGTGGTAACAACTCCAAAGCCAGCAGTGTTAATCATCAGCAGTGGTAATGCAACAGATTTAATCCTAACAAATTTTCTATTTATATGGGACAAGTTGTTACACATAGTAAGGTATACAAAATGTTTTAAAAATAACACTAAACATGAATTTTATGTTTAAAACGGATTATGCTAGACCATAGGTGGTAAACCTTAAAAAAGGTATCTAGATTTATTTGATCATATACGCATACTCTGAATATCATATAAGTTGGGGTTCATTTACAAACCCTCTATAGAATACAAACCATACAAATTGAATACAACCAATCAAATTTTTTCATGTTCGTCTAGTTAGTGGTATTGGGGACTAAAGAACATGAATGATAATGAAAATTGTTGTTTGGTTTAATATTGTCATTTCTACAAATCCATTAATTTTCATTCCTGACCAAATTGGTGGAAAATGAAAATTTTATTTCTACTTAGTTCTTTTTCTAATACAGCGTTTCATCTCTTGATGTTAAATGAAATATCTTTTGTATTTTCAAGTTGGACAAACATATTTTTTTAGGAAGAATTTCGTTTATATCCTTATAGACTTCATTAACTACGTGTATGTCCTTGTAAACTTTAAAATTACATATATATCCTTACAAAACCTGCAAAATTACATATATACCCAAACACTTAATTAAATAATAACCAATATATTTAAGAACTAAAAAACATTGTCTTAAATTGGTTTGTATCAACCTTAACCCTGTATCGATTGATTGCCTTTGTTCAACACCATGTAATTGATCGAGTACCTTTGTAACAGCCCAAATACTCAAAATAATGAAATAAAGGTAATAGAGGTCGTCGACGACTTATAATGATGACTCAAACCATAATCCAAGCCCAAGCTGGCTTATTACAAGTACTTTTGTAATGCAGTTTGCTAACACGATCCGAGTATAGGGTTGTTTCTACGTTCAATGCAGAAGTGTAACACCTAATTTTATCAAATCATAGATTTAAGGAAAAATCATTTAAAACAAGCGGAAGCTATAACTAGAACTCATAAAAACATCTAAACCAACGTCATCCCATCAAAAGTCTAGTTGTTCAAATGTAACGGAAAACATTCAACTTTTAAACAAGTCTTAATTGCACCAACATAACTCAAACATCCTCAAACACAAGTTCCTACAAAATGTTTCATAACTCCAAAAGTCATAATCCCATATCAGATTGAGCCGCTGCGATCCGAGCCATCACACGTGAGCTTTCCCCTTGCTACCCGAAACCGTACCTGACACTAAAAGAGTGAAATAACAATGGGTAAGCTTTCGTTTAGTGAGCACACATCTATACCAAGCATAATCATACATACATAACCAAGACACATTGTCATCACATGCACATAACTTGATCTATTGACACTGGTACCAGGCCTCTTAATCCGTAACATCTTCCCTAGGAGTAACAAATACCGCCTAGGTACTATCATAACCATAACATAGCCGACATGTCACATAATCACATATGCATATTAATCACATTAGCATAACCATGTCAATATAGATGGAGTACCCACTTGATAGTAGCTTACTATTACTCACAATACACGTGCAAAGCTCAAGGCAAGTCACCTAAACATTTACATGCATATTCATATCAATACATAGCTCAAAATGACCTTTTAATACCCCATACCGAAATACGAGTCTTAGCCATAGCTAGACTAGTCCAATTGCCCTCAAAATCTACCCAACATTATCTCCTAACATCCCTAACGTAAGCCCAAAGTCAAATTCTGAAAATGGTCACAAACGCAAAAAGTGAAAACTCACACAGTGAGTTACGCGACAAAATCCTGCGACCTCAAGTCGCGGGCTTTTCCAGGTTTGGCCAATTACGTGACCAGCCTCGAAAATCACACCACAAATCCGTTTTTTGACTAACACATTAGATATTAGTTTTCTATAACAATTAGGGTCGATGACTAGCAATTTCATGCGAGTAATTCGACCCGAAACATACCAATTACATACAATTGATGATTATTTGATCATCAATTCAATCACAACCCTAGTCCCATAACCATAACCCAACACTAACTTCAATTGAACACAAGTTGAACATAGACTTCATACCTCTAACGCAATTGGTGTATTCACCAACCCAATTGATCGATTTCACGCCCCAATTGTTCCTCCTTGCTTTCTCCTTCTCGTCGCCCTCTCTCTCTTTCTTCTCGATCGCTGGAAACTGAAAAGCAGTTGAGGGTTTCTCTTTCTTATACTCATGCCAAACTTTCCCTTGCACATTCACTATATACACTTTAGTCCATAGGCTCCTACAAACACGTCAACCCAGTTAATTAACTGACCACGACATCGTTAAAACTTAACATGGGAATCGGGGCGTTACAGGAAGTCAAACTACTACAGATGAGAATTTAATGGAAACTGAACTATGGATAAATCCCGGTCTCATCTTGCCACTCTCTCGCCTTGTATTTACCCTTATGACATTCTTCCAATCAAAACCTGCCTGAAAATATTTTTGAATTTAAAAGTGTAAGTTAGACCATAAGATCTAGTGAATTCCCTTGAAAACATTTGAAAACCAATATCACGTTATAAGAAAATCATCCACAAGTAAAATCATCATTTTCAGAATATATCACATAGTGATTTCAAAACGTTTATCTTGCAATCAAGTTAATAAACAAACCAGGTATGAGCTCACGACCTCCACTTTCCACAATTAATGAGTTGGTCGTTAAACAACCCACTCCAGAGGAGCCCCCTAGACCATAAAACATATTCATGGTCCATGCATTCATATAATCCTTCCCACAAGGTCAAATAACCCCAAGGTACTCTACCATGACAACGTACTCAAAATCCAACAATTAGAATAGCATTTAATTTCGCAAATAAGTCGTAATTCAACCATATAGCATTTTCATAAACATTTTATGAAAGAAATGGGGTTTTAAACATTTAACCATGTTAGAAATATTGTTAGTTGTGTCAATTTGTAATTTCTTTAAAGTATCTTTCCTTTTATGTAAATTGTGGATTAGGCCCATTGTTTAGGGCCCATCCATTTTAAAGCCTTTTAGGAGTAGTATAAATAGGAGTGTTAGATTTCATTTGTAGTTTCCACTCTTCCACTCCTTCCTCTCCCTTCCACTTCCTATACAATCATTTGAGTGCTAGTAAATCATTAGATGACTTTTACACTTAGTATATTTTTCATCATGATCATTACTCCATCACTCTAGATCTTGTAGTTAGTGTTTTTATCATATAAATTCTAAGTGTTTATTGTGGTTGATTTGGAACTCACAATTGGTATCAGAGCCTACCACTTGCTCTTGATCCTCTAAGTGTTGGTTCCGGTGGAAAAAGTTAGTTTCGTCATTGAGGTTTTGGATTTTCAGCTTCGGCATTTCCGTATTTTCTAAGTGTTTTCAGCTTCAGCACTCCTGAGCTCCAACACTCCTGAAAATTTTCTAAGTGTTTTCAGCTCCAGCACTCTTGAAATTTTTTCTAAGTCTTTTCAACTTCGGCACTCCTGAAATTTTTCTATGTTATTTCAGCACAATCCCTAATCTTCATCAATATCAAAGCCAATACCAAAACCCACACCGAAACTCAACACCCTATACCGAAGCCACTTTTGGTATTGCCTAATACCGGACTCCGGAATTCATACTTAGAGAATTTTTCACCAATCCAACCACCGGATCAAACTAAGTGGTTTAAGATCCGTAATCAACCATGAACCCAAGAGAAGCCTTAGCAATCGAGTCCGATACCCGACCACCAGTTCTCCATGTACATGAAGAGGAATCCGATGAAGTGATGAATGACATAAAGAAGGCTCTGGCATTGATCACCAAGTCTATGTCCTAGAGAAATGCAAGAAAACCTATGTCTTCTAACAACCATCGGAGAAGAGTTGAACATGATGGTAGAGCTGGCTACCAGAAACCTGAGGAGAAAGCCAAGTCTGGAGACAAGGGAAAGGAAGTAAAGAAAGATAATGCTTGGCTCAGAATGTCAAGTGATGATGAGGAAGGAGGTCCCATATGTATGCTTGACCAAGATGAGGCATGGGACCTAACAAGTGATGAAGGAAGAGAAGATCAACTATGTCTGATGGCTAACAATGTTGAGGATGAGCTGTACTCAGAAGATGGAGGACGTGATTTCAACGACCTTGATTCAGATCATTCAGAGTCACTTTCTGAGGTACTTCCAGACCCTTACATTGAACTTGAAAATCAAGTAAAGGATCTTGCTCTTAAAGTTTCTGAGTATGACAAGAAAATTAAAAAGGCAAATAACATGACTACCATAGCAGAATCCAAATTAGCTAGTGAACATGCCTTAGTTGTGACGTTCTCCATTGAATTAGCCCATTCCAAAGACAAAGTAAATATGCTTACACTTGCAAACAAAACCTTAGAAGATAAAGTTGCTAGTCTGAACTGATCAAACCATTCATATGAACCAGCCTAAAGAGTTCAATTATTATAACCCTAAAGAAGGCATTGGATACAAAAGTCCATCCTATCTTAAGCGTGCCATATCCAAGACTCGTACCATGTATGACCTTCGGTACATGAGTCTTGGATACAAAATCGTTTTCATGAAAGAGTATGATGCTCCTGAACAATTGAAGGAAATTGAGAAGAAAGAAAAAGATAGAAAAAACAAACACTCCATTCCCTTCAATTATACATCTCTTAACGCCAGTTATGCAACGCGTGAGATTCCGTTGTCTAAGGATTACACGCCTAGCTATACTGAGGCTGAGATGAATCAGGAAGTTCCAATCCTTTCTAAAATTTTTAGTGATAACAAAACCTTCTTTGAAAAGAGGATTGCTACACTTTAGGCTGAGCTTGAGGATGAGAGGCACATGAGCCTTAGGGAAAAGGACTTGTTCTTGAGTAGAATCAATGAACTTGAAATTGCCCTCAAATCCAAGAGTCCATCAAAAGATAAGCAATCCACCTTTGGAACTCCTGATAACTTACGTCATCATCACCATGCATTGAATGTTGATGCACCGCATTTCAGACCTTCAAGTACCTATACTCAAAACTCTTAATCAATAATACTAAGGTCCCCAATCTACACAACGATTTCATATATGGATGACTTATCAATTATGGCACCTAAATCAATGGTACAAATTTCCGAAATTGTATCGGATGATTGTACCAATAGGGTTAGTGAGAATGGTAGATCACCAGGCACATCTAAACCAGGAAACATTGTTCCTCCAAAACCAACTCAGAAAGACAAAGGGAAAGGCAAAGTAATTACCCCTGAGTCTGAAGTTGCGAGTTCATCTCGTTCAAATGTGAATGTTCCTAAGAAAAATAAAAGTTTTCGAAAACCCAAGAATTCTTCCAAACCAAAGGGACACTCACACAACTTCCATCCGAAGAACAATACTTCTCACTCCAATTCTCAAAATGTCAAGAGTAAGAATCATACTTCTCGAAATGTAAGAGATGATCATTTGAGAAATGATAGGCACAGAGCAAAGGAGAATGGAACGAAAGAAGGTAATCATCCGAAGCCATTTGCACATAAGCCTAGATTTACAAATAACAGATTTCATAGTCATGTACCACATACTCTATTTAATTTTCATGTTTGTGAACATATTGCTTATGGGTATCGTAGTGACTTTTGTTGTCAAAATTGTTTTCAATTTGGTTATTGTGCAAACGCCTTTGTGAATGAGTACTATGCTCCTAATTACTTTGGATTCTATAATCATTATAACCACTTTCCTCATGCCACGAAAAGAAAATCCAAGCCCAAGAAAGAGACTCCTAAAAAGAGCAAAGAGGAACCCAAACCTGCCGATACTAATCCGAAAGGACCCATTCACAAATGGGTACCTAAAAATGTTTGCACTTGATTTTGCAGGCCGGTCATGTGTGGTTCATGGACTCAGATCATTCCAAACACATGACCGAGCGAAGGGAACTTCTCACTAATATTGTGGGATCATTCTTGTTTACCTTTTTTGTACTAACGTTATGATTTGAGGGGGAACAAAGACAGAATCGTTACTGTTCCGAGGGGGAACAGGTAAGTATTCTATCCCTTTCATACATGTGTCTTTGTTCACGTGCCTTTGTTACTAACCATTTGGTATGAGTTTGCATCTGTCAAGGGGGAACATTCCTTATGTATTCTTATTCCAAGGGGGAACGTTTTCTGCCACTGCAGGTTTCGAGGGTGAACGCTGACAGGTATGACACTCGACACTCAATTACCAAGGTAAGTCTTCTATCTTCTATGTTATATATATCTTCAAAAAAAAATCTCGCCCTTCCGGACCTCCGGCCATCGGTCTTGTCGTTTCATTACTGACCTTCGGAGGACCAGGTAAGTCTTCTATTTTATTTTGTTTTGAATTAAAAAAAAACAAAAAAAATAAAAAAAACGAAAAAAAAATCTTTTTGTTAATTAAAAAAGACAGTTTTTTAAAAAAAAAATCCTAAGATTCGTGTTTTCGATGGTCATTCGTTGAAAACCTCGTATCGTTCGGAGTTGAGATTTTAACTTAGTGGCATTTCGTCAAATTTTCTTGTGTTTTTCGGGTTGAAATGATTTTCGGGTTCTTAAGAAAACAAGTGTTCGAATTTGGGGTTAGGTCTCGGAGTTTTATACTTAGTTTTTTTTACCCAAAACCAAGTTCCAAAGAACTTAACCTTCGGAGTTTTTTACTTAGTTTTTTTGTGTGTGCTTTTTAAGAACTCCGGAACTTCATTAAGTTCCGGAGTCTCTCCCTTAGTTTTTTTTGTGTGCTTTTCAAGAACTCCGGAACTTCATTAAGTGCCGGAGTCTCTTACTTAGTTTTTCTTGTGTGTTTTTTTAAGAACTCTGGAACTTCATTAAGTGCCGGAGTCTCTCCCTTAGTTTTTTTTTGTGTGTGTTTTTTTAAGAACTCCGGAACTTTTTTAAGTGCCAGAGTCTCTCCCTTAGTTTTTTTTGTGCTTTTTAAGAACTCCGGAATTTTTTTAAGTGCCGGAGTCTCTCCCTTAGTTTTTTTTGTGTGCTTTTTAAGAACTCCGGAACTTCAGTAAGTGCCGGAGTCTCTCCCTTAGTTTTTTTGTGTGTTTTTTAAGATCTCCGAAACTTCATTAAGTGCCGTAGTCTCTCCCTTAGTTTTTTTGTGTGTTTTTTAAGAACTCCGGAACTTCAATAAGTGCCGGAGTCTTTCCCTTAGTTTTTTTTACTTAGTTTTTTCTCCAAACCTTAGTTTTCTATACTTAGTTTTTTTTCTCCAAACCTTAGTTTTCTATACTTAGTTTTTTTTTCTCTCCAAACCTTAGTTTTCTATACTTCGTTTTTTTTCCCCAAACCTTAGTTTTCTATACTTAGTTTTTTATCCCAAACCTTAGTTTTTTTTATACTTAGTTTTTTAAATCCCGAACCATTGCACCATAATGGTTTCGGGATTGCTTTTTGTTGTTTAAGCTGCAAATCCCGGACCACAGATCTCAAACTTGAATGTGTCATGGTTGCTTGACTAAGTGTTTAATTTTTTTTAAGTGTGCTTCGGCATTGTGTTTTATCTGAATTGCATGAGTGGTGGATGAACTTAGACTTGTGTGCGTGTGCATGTGCATGCATTGGAATTGATCTAGCATCATCTTGTTGGTAAGATTGTTGATGGTTTTTGGATTTTCACTACTTGAGAAAAATACACACTCAATGTGTTGTGCTATTCTTTACCAAATCTCATGACTTAGTAAACAATAGCACATATCAATGTCGTGTGTTTTATTCTCGCATCACTCACTTTTGCCTTTACCTCATTAGTAACTTTTTATTTTTCAGGTACAATGGCAAACCCTCATCATTCTGATGATGATCTCACCACCACTTCCTCCCGATCACAACCGGCGGACATAGCAGACGTAAAAAAAATCAAAAAATAAATTAATAAAAAAGTCATCAAAAAAAAAAATTTCAGTATTTGGGTTTCGAATAAGATTTGGAATGGTATCCAAGCCTTTCTTAATGGCATCCATGCCTTTTCTTTGGCATCCAACAATTTTCTTTGATACCAACACTTATCATGGATACCATCATCACACCTCTTTTGGATACCAGCAGTTTATATGCCATACCCAAATCATCCCTATGCCTTACCCATCATTCCATATGCCATACCCCAAACTCCTTATGCCTTACCCCAAACTCCTTATAGCAATCTCCAAAGATTCATGATATACCGATGGCGATGCCACTTGCATTACTTGATGTTGTCGATCATCATTCACCACTATGAGAGCATACTTAGGTTTATCACCTCTACTAGCATCTTCAGATCCAGAAACTGGCACCCTGGAGGTATCCTCTAGGAGAGTGAGTGAGGGTCTCGAGCGTGGTCATTCATCTAGGGTGATGACCAAGGGTGTGAGGATGAGGAGTCAGGGGGATGTGACGGGGGTAAGTTAGGCGGTGATGATGATCGCTCCGGAGCTAATACCTTACATGCTTATGACATTCGCCAAAGCCCTTCACTTTACCTTTTGGTGGACTATGATTCTGATGACTCTGGTGATGACCACCCATCTGAAGGTGTGGACGACATAAAGTTTGAGGGAGACCTAACAGTCGAAGAAAGTGAGCAGAGCGAAGGAAGTAAAAGAAATGATGAGTGGGAGACAGGACCAAAGGTTTTAACCGGTCCTTCCTTATCCATAGGTAGACGCCGGGCAGCCACATCTGCTACCCGTATACATGTGTTGAGTATGGGTATTGAAGTAGACACCTCCCACCAAGAGGTGCAACTGCACGCCCCACCTAACCACTCATCCATCTCTCAAAAGGTGGATGTTTCATTCCACGGGGATAAAGCACAACGGCTATCAAGCCCTCACTTGGATGGTAATGATATTGAAACTGGAGGATCCCTGCCCCGATCCCCATACTTCCTTCATGTGCACCAGAGTCTAGAGCTTGATACACTCTTAGGTACACATACTGCCAGTCTATGTGACGCAGTCTCTGCTCCACCAATCACGATTCTTAGTCACGTGATCGGAACCCCGAGAGTGGTGTCCACGACGGGCATTTCACGAGGACTGGCGGAAGTCCTACCATGGTCACTATCACGCCAGCCATGAAGGTAGGCCACACCGTTGATTCAGCGGTTGTGCAAACGGAACGTCTATGTGACACCGGAGTTACTTACCCGGCATCCGTTGTCAGAGAAATTTTGGACAGCGCCCTAAATGTTGTCCGTGACGAGTTTGTACATCACCACCTCCGAGACCGACTGCACCCGACTACTCGATTGATGAGTTGAGGGATCTTCTTATGGCGAAATTGATCTCCCGTGGGAATCTCCACGAGGATAAAACCAATCTTCTGGGTTATCTATGGCGGTCAGCTTACACATCACTTCCCGTGAACCATCCCGAGCCGGCTACCTCCTCTTCTCAAGAGGTAGTTTCATCTATCCAGCGGCTCGAAGGGAAGCTTGCCTTTTGACGACGGAGGTACGAGGTGATTTGAAAGTGGTCAAGGGTTCCATATCGGCTATGCGGTCACAGCTCCGAGCCCTTGAGACTACTTGTTGTGCATCAGTCGAGCCACCAAAGCGTAGACACGACGACCGAGGTAAACCCGATCGCCGTGAGGGGAAATCCGACAGATGGCTCGGCTCGAATTCTCAGTTCCGACAGGCACATCTTCCGGCGCCGCGTCCGACACTCATATCAGCGCCGATGACCACCACTCATAGCCTGGTTGGAACTCGATGACTGACATTGATGGGATGGGTCGAGAGATTGTGATTTATGTTAGCTCAAAACCGGATTACATTTCTTTGATTCCTATCGCATGCGTTCCCGTTACTGATGATGAGCTCAAGAAGATTATCAACCTTGATGATATCTCCTCAGACGACGACGATGAGTACTCGCAGTTGCCAGTCTCCGAGCTGACCTGTGTTAAATCGGAGGATGTTTCTTCAGATGACTATGAGTCTGGCATGGAGAGCAACATTTCCGACTCTCCACTTCTTATGTCTCTGTATCAGTCTCCTCTGCCATCACCTCACAGATCACCTCTCCTATGCACGCCGTCTCCTACACCTTGGGAATCTCCAAGTGCGTTGACTCGATCACCGTCTCCAGTTCCAAACATCTCCCCGACATTGACCACTATCCGATGTACAAGGTGTTAGACAAACTTGCCTTGGGTATTGTTTATCTGAGCAATGTTCCTTGTCAACTCTAGTCTTACTATGGCTTAAGGAAGATTGAGGGACGACTAGCCAAGAAGCGAGAAGAGAGACCGCCACCGCCACCGCCTCGGAGAAATAAAGGACCATCTAAGAAGAACAAGAAGACCAAAGCTTCAAAGAGAATGTCATCGAGCAATCATCGTCGGAAGCGAAGAAATTGACACAAAGGGGGAAATTGTTAGAAATATTGTTAGTTGTGTCAATTTGTAATTTCTTTAAAGTATCTTTCCTTTTATGTAAATTGTGGATTAGGCCCATTGTTTAGGGCCCATCCATTTTAAAGCCTTTTAGGAGTAGTATAAATAGGAGTGTTAGATTTCATTTGTAGTTTCCACTCTTCCACTCCTTCCTCTCCCTTCCACTTCCTTTACAATCATTTGAGTGCTAGTAAATCATTAGATGACTTTTACACTTAGTATATTTTTCATCATGATCATTACTCTATCACTCTAGATCTTGTAGTTAGTGTTTTTATCATATAAATTCTAAGTGTTCATTGTGGTTGATTTGGAACCCACAATTGGTATCAGAGCCTACCACTTGCTCTTGATCCTCTAAGTGTTGGTTTTGGTGGAAAAAGTTAGTTTCGTCATTGAGGTTTTGGATTTTCAGCTTCGGCATTCCCGTATTTTCTAAGTGTTTTCAGCTTCAGCACTCCTGAGCACCAACACTCCTGAAAATTTTCTAAGTGTTTTCAGCTCCAGCACTCCTGAGCTCCAGCACTCTTGAATTTTTTTCTAAGTCTTTTCAGCTCCGGCACTCCTGAAATTTTTCTATGTTTTTTCAGCACAATCCCTAATCTTCATCAATATCAAAGCCAATACCAAAACCCACACCGAAACTCAACACCCTATACTGAAGCCACTTTTGGTATTGCCTAATACCGGACTCCGAAATTCACACTTAGAGAATTTTTCACCAATCCAACCACCGGATCAAACTAAGTGGTTTAAGATCCGTAATCAACCATGAACCCAAGAGAAGCCTTAGCAATCGGGTCCGATACCCGACCACCAGTTCTCCATGTACATGAAGAGGAATCCGATGAAGAGATGAATGACATAAAGAAGGCTCTGGCATTGATCACCAAGTCTATGTCCCAGAGAAATGCAAGAAAACCTATGTCTTCTAACAACCATCGGAGAAGAGTTGAACATGATGGTAGAGCTGGCTACCAGAAACCTGAGGAGAAAGCCAAGTCTGGAGACAAGGGAAAGGAAGTAAAGAAAGATAATGCTTGGCTCAGAATGTCAAGTGATGATGAGGAAGGAGGTCCCATATGTATGCTTGACCAAGATGAGGCATGGGACCTAACAAGTGATGAAGGAAGAGAAGATCAACTATGTCTGATGGCTAACAATGTTGAGGATGAGCTGTACTCAGAAGATGGAGGACGTGATTTCAACGACCTTGATTCAGATCATTCAGAGTCACCTTCTGAGGTACTTCCAGACCCTTACATTGAACTTGAAAATCAAGTAAAGGATCTTGCTCTTAAAGTTTCTGAGTATGACAAGAAAATTAAAAAGGCAAATAACATGACTACCATAGCAGAATCCAAATTAGCTAGTGAACATGCCTTAGTTGTGAAGTTCTCCATTGAATTAGCCCATTCCAAAGACAAAGTAAATATGCTTACGCTTGCAAACAAAACCTTAGAAGATAAAGTTGCTAGTCTGAATGACAACATCACTGTAGGACCTCTTGTTGTGAAGAGTCAGATTTCACTATCTTTAATAGCTTTCTAGCTTAATTTCCTTAGTTTGTAAACATTATCTTTTGTTAATGCCCCTGTTTGAGGTTTGGAACCTCGGGGGCCATTGTTGACATTTCTTGTAACTTCCTTCTACCTATAAAAGGTAAAGGATGCTTAGGGTTTTGGTATTGATTTCATACTTTACCATTTTGGGCTATATCACCATTGTTGAATACTTTTCAAGCTATATATGATTTCAATCACACATTCATGATTTCCATCCATTTCTTTGTTCTTTCATTGTTATTTGGGACAACAATGGGAAATATGAAATACCCTTTCGGGTTTTCTAGATTTCCCGACTCGCTCTTGAGACGAGGGTATGCTCAAATTTTGTTAACCTCTTGAACTACCTTGCTGTTCCTATTTTCCGACTCGGGAAACATGAAATACCCTTTCGGGTTTTCGAGTTTCTCGACTCGCCTTTGAGTCAAGGTTATGTTCAATTTTTGTTAAAACTTCCCAACTCCATTTCCGACTCGGGAAACTGCATCTCCCGACTCGAGTATCATCTCTTCATATAAGCCTTCAAGATCATATTCCGCTGCGATCTAGACCCACCCAAATTCGAATACTTGCGATGTTTCAAAACCCCTGCGCTTAATTAGCCACCTTTCTTTCCCAATTGGTTCGTAAAGATCAACATCAGCCCCGTTTTTAGCCCAAATTCAGTTTTCAATCATGAAAATTGAATTTCTCTCATTTCCCCAACTGCTCCAGATTCCTTGAAGACATGTCAGATTTGTAACGATTTCAGAACGATGGTGATCGGATTCTGCATTTGGTTAGACTACTCAGAAGCCTGACGCTCTGCAACCATTATTCTAGAGTTTTTATTAGATGGAATTATTCCTCGATGGAGTGCGAGTTGAGTTTTTCCTTGGATGCCAGCTTCGGTGAATGGTACTGTTGTAACGTGCTTAATTCCTAACCATTTCACCGTTGTGGAGGTTCAGTTGCGATCTAGAATTTTGAGTGACGGTCGTCATCCATCTGACTAAGAAGACTAGATCTGGATCTGATTGCTTGACACTTTGGAAGATTTCAGGAAATCGACTACCTTCTGAGCAGTAGAGAGATCAAAGCAGAGCATCTCGTTCAGTATCTACTCCCAGTTTCTCATTCCATACGGTGTTTCGGTGATCCAAGCTTCAGTGTTTCCCAGTTGTGAGCTTATCAGATTTAAAGCTCTTTTGCTGAATTCCTGTTCAACACGGGGTTAAAGACAGAACCTTTATCTTTCTTGCTGATCTGCACGGTAACTCACACATGCATCTATCCCTTTATTTTTCTGGGCGGGAGATCAACATAGTTGGATGAATCAACATGCTCTGGTTCAAGCTGTTGTATTCTGCGGTTATCAGACGTGTCGAGTTATTTACAGGTTGAGCTGTAGTTTGTGCAATCAGTCGCGGTTATTGCAAATTGGATCTGGTTTTTCAGTTGAAACCGAAGATGAAGAGCTACAATCGAGGGGGAGCTTGGAGGTCAAAATGTAGCCGAACGCCACTAAGGTTTTCTCACGAAAGCTAGGGGGAGAAGATCAGAGATGCTTCCTTTATAAAACTTTAGGGGGAGATTGTTAGGACCAAATTGTCCTAATTAGAAAGTTTTATTAAGGAAGCTTTTAGAAGAATTAATTAATGTTTGATTAATTAGTTAATTAGTATTGGGCTTGGGCTTGGGCTTTAGTGTAATGGACCTATATATAAGGTCTAGGGTTTGGAAAGGAAGGTGTGTGAAATCATTTTCCTATGAGAGTCGACTAGGTGTTTTAGTGTGTGTTCTTGGTGTTTTGAAAGCTTTCACTAATAAACAAGAACTTTGCATTTTCATCTCTTTGATTCTCTTCTTTTTCATCTCGTTGTTTGATTGTTTGGACCTCACAATCACAGACCTGCAAAAGAAACTTCATGAGGTTGAAGTCTTGAGTAGAGTAAGTGTTCAAAAGTATGAAGCCATTTTTGCCCAACGAACAAATCTCTTTGCAAAAATAAAAGATATGGAGGACAAGTTCCTAAAAAGAGGCCAAACCGATCAAACCATTCATATGAACCAGCCTAAAGAGTTCAATTATTATAACCCTAAAGAAGGCATTGGATACAAAAGTCCATCCTATCTTAAGCGTGCCATATCCAAGACTCGTACCATGTATGACCTTCGGTACATGAGTCTTGGATACAAAATCGTTTTCATGAAAGAGTATGATGCTCCTGAACAATTGAAGGAAGAAAAAGATAGAAAAAACAAACACTCCATTCCCTTCAATTATACATCTCTTAACGCCAGTTATGCAACGCGTGAGATTCCGTTGTCTAAGGATTACACGCCTAGCTATACTGAGGCTGAGATGAATCAGGAAGTTCCAATCCTTTCTAAAATTTTTAGTGATAACAAAACCTTCTTTGAAAAGAGGATTGCTACACTTGAGGCTAAGCTTGAGGATGAGAGGCGCATGAGCCTTAGGGAAAAGGACTTGTTCTTGAGTAGAATCAATGAACTTGAAATTGCCCTCAAATCCAATAGTCCATCAAAAGATAAGCAATCCACCTTTGGAACTCGTGATAACTTACGTCATCATCACCATGCATTGAATGTTGATGCACCGCATTTCAGACCTTCAAGTACCTATACTCAAAACTCTCAATCAATAATACTAAGGTCTCCAATCTACACAACGATTTCATATATGGATGACTTATCAATTATGGCACCTAAATCAACGGTACAAATTTCTGAAATTGTATCGGATGATTGTACCAATAGGGTTAGTGAGAATGGTAGATCACCAGACACATCTAAACCAGGAAACATTGTTCCTCCAAAACCAACTCAGAAAGACAAAGGGAAAGACAAAGTAATTACCCCTGAGTCTGAAGTTGCGAGTTCATCTCGTTCAAATGTGAATGTTCCTAAGAAAAATAAAAGTTTTCGAAAACCCAAGAATTCTTCCAAACCAAAGGGACACTCACACAACTTCCATCCGAAGAACAATACTTCTCACTCCAATTCTCAAAATGTCAAGAGTAAGAATCATACTTCTCGAAATGTAAGAGATGATCATTTGAGAAATGATAGGCACAGAGCAAAGGAGAATGGAACGAAAGAAGGCAATCATCTGAAGCCATTTGCGCATAAGCCTAGATTTACAAATAACAGATTTCATAGTGTTAGACCATGGCTTTTAGTTTGTAAAGAAGTCAGGGGCGTATTTTGACAACTTGTAATAGTTAGTTTGAAACAATTACTTTTGTGCACCTCTTAAAAGAGTCATAGACGCTAGGGGTGTTTTATGTAACTTCGGCTCTATAAATATGGGTCGCTAGTTAACGTTTTCTAATAATCAAGTAACTGACAACTTTCTATATATGCTTTGTCGTATTACCGTATTCTATTTTGTCGTGCATATATTGCTTGATTACCACTGTTTGAGCATTACTAAGTCTTGTAATCGCTTGTAGTGGTCCATTTATCGTATCCTCGTTGAATATCGGACTCACAATTGGTATCAGAGCGATCGTTTTGGTAGTTTTGGACAGAAAATTGAAGCAGTTTTTGCTGTTTTCATCATTTCCTGAATCGGATCATCATTTCCCGAATTGGACACTCGTGTCCCGATTCGGAACACTTGATTTCCCGATTCGGATCTCAACAATTCCCGAATCGGAACTCATATATTCCCGATTTGGATCTTTAGCCTCTCCCGATTTGGAAATTTGAACTCCCGCATCGGGACTTATTTCCCGAATCGGGACTTGGGTTTTTGACTCCCGAATCGGGACTCACTAATTCCCGAATCGGGACTCTCTGCTTTTCCCGCCTTGGCCTTTCTTTTTGAAATTTTCGAATTTCTATAGAGGAAAGTGCTTTAAGCGCGGAAGCTCTGTCCAATCAGAAAACACCATCTACTCAAAGCAGATCCTATTTCCGAGGACGCGATGTCAAAAGAAATAATAAGAATCGGTTTTGAAACCCGACCTCCAGTATTAGTCATCGGCGAATACCAGCAATGGAAACGCCGAATGATTAACTTCCTTGATCTACTGGATGACAAACTGATGGTCTCTATCACTGAGGGACCAATCAGACCGACGGTTACTGTAGCTGAAGTAGCCAGAACTGATGTCACTCCCTATCTACCTGCATATGAGGTTGAAAAACCATACGACATGTTCTCTCATGAACAACGTGCCCGGGCAGCCATTGATAAACGTGCTCTCACGTTACTCACCATGGCACTGCCCAAATGACATGTTCGCGAGAGTTGACAGCTGTAAAGATGCTAAAGCAATGTGGCTGGGCATAGAACAACAAATGCAGGGTGGTGACAAGGCACTTGAAGGCCAAAAGGAGAACGCGATGAACGCGTATGAAAGCTTTTGTGCTCGTGAAGGAGAGACACTGATAGAGACCTATAATCGTTTAAACATCTGTGTGAATGATTTACGGAGACTCGGACTGGAAAAGAACAAATACGAGGTGAATGTGAAATTCCTCAAAAGATTGAACAAACTCTGGCAGTCTGTCACTATAAGCATTCAAGTGAGCCAGAATCTTGGCCAACTTGGACTTCATGATCTATACAGCATGATGCTGCCTCATGAAGAAACCTTATTCGGTAAAACTGAAAAGAAAATCGATCCTCCTTCTCTGGCCTTGATGTCAAACAGAGGATCATCCTCTCATGAAAACTACACCGTTGAAGAACCTGTAGTTCTTGATGATGGACTTACCGAAGAGGAGATGTTTCAGCTAGAGAATTCCTTCGCCTTGATGGCTAAATTTCGGGGAAATCCCCAACGCTTCAACAGATTCAGACAAGGACCTCAGTTTGTAGGAGGTCAGTCCAGCCAAGGCGGGTACCAGTCCAGAGAAAGCTTTCAAAGAAATGATCAGGGGAGAACGAACAACTATCAACATCGTGATAGTTCTGGGTACAACAATCAAGGATCTTATCAGGATCGAAGACAAGGCTACAACAACAACCAGCAACAGCAAAGGGATCAGGATTACAACTCCAACAACTACCAAGGGAACAGAGGTTATCAGGGAGGTGGTTACAACCAAAGGTGGAACGACCAATCTGGTTCTAACTATAACAACCAGAACCAGAAAACAAATGATGAAGGTCGTCAGTACAACAACACCGGTGGAACTGAAACTCCACCACAGAACAAGCTACCAGCTCTAGAAGCTCCACCCGAAGCCAATCAAAACATAAACCCGGCTCAGGTTCCCACCTGCTACAACTGTGGTGACCCGGGTCACTATGCATCTGATTGCAAGAAGAAGCTCAAAGACTCTGCCTACTTTGAGAAAAAGGCTTCCATGATGAAGAAGAAAGAGCAAGGAAAGGTGTTGTTGGCTGATGAGGAAGACTGGATCATGGAGCCTGAAGACTCAGATGATGAAGGCCCCTCTGCCGTGCAAGGACTCTGCCTCATGGCTGATTTTGAGGAACCCTGCATATCCGGTTCCCCAAATGACTCAACTGATGAAGAAGCTGAGGTAAATTCTTGTTCATTATTGTCGAAACCTGATGAACTGTCTAAGTCTGAAACTCTAAGAGTTGAGAGCCAACTCCAAATGGAAAGAGCTCTCGTCGCGAGATTCAGATAGAGAGTGCTATGTATAAAAGTAGTTTAGAGGACCTCACCGAGAACTTTAATAGAATGGAGCTTGAGTCTGGGATTAGAGATTCTATCCTCGAAAACAAGCTCCTTGATCTTCAAAGATCTCACGACGAAATGGAAAGCAGTCGTGAAGAACTCAAGCTCAAATTTCACATTCTTTCTGAGGAAAGAACAAAATTGTTTGTAAAAATAGAAGAACTTGAGGAAAATAATCTAAAAAGAGGACAATCTGAACATACCTTGAGTCTGCTTACCAAGCAAACCACTCAACATCCCTTTTATCAAGCCAAACATGGGTTGGGACATTCAGAGAAAAGCATTCTTGAAAAAGCACCTGCACATCTATACAATTTTGACAGTATGAGTGCTTCCAAACCTGAACCTAGGTTAGTCAAAGGACAAGACAATGACAACTATGTGATGCAGATTGTGACTTTCATTGAGATAATAGATGGAAAAGCTGTATCTTTCACCACCAGTCCTGCCAATAGTTCAACCAGTAGTCCCCCTTCTAGTCATGTTGCAAATGGTCCCATCTTTACCCCTGCTAGTAATCCAGAGAACACTTTCACTAGCTGGGAAGGCATCAAAGCTAGGACACCTAAGGTAGCAATGCCACCTATTAACTATGATGATCTGAACTTTAGCTATGACACTAGGGAAATAGATACATCCGAGGATGCTAATGTTATCCAACCTTTGGATGTTTCCGCAACTCAGCCTCCTGCCCTAGTGTGTATAGAAAAAGAGATGTTCCATCTTAGGTCCAAAACCGTAGAACTTGATGCCTGTCGCCATAAGATAAAGAACTTTGAGTCGATTCTCTCTGAAAAAGACAACCAGATCAAGTCATTGGAGCATAGTTATCATGAGGCAAATGCCGAAAGGATAAAAATGTCAAACCAATGCGAGAACGCAAAGTTTTCTTGCTCAAGTTTTAAAACCAAATTTGCGGATCTCCAAAAACAACTAGTTATCCAACTTGTTAATAACACAATGGAAAAAGACTTCTTTTATGAAAAAGAGCTGTTGTTTGGTCAAACTTTCGCAAATCAAAGCCGTCAAATCAATCAATTGAAAAGACGTGTGTCTTTCTTAGAAGAATCTGACTCTTGGGATTCTAGTACCAATAGTTCACCACTCATACCAGACCTTAGGACTACTGTGCCTAAACTTGTATTGGATCCAAATATTGAGTATGATGTGAATATATTTTTAAATGCTGATGATCCTTCTTCAGGTTATATTCCAAGAAAACCTATTTTGCCAAAGGCACCTGCTGTAAAGCAAATCAGTTCTCCTAAGCCACTTGCATCAGTGTCTATGATAAACACTGAAGGTGGAACATGTGCTGGTACTGACAAAGGGAAGTCAGTTAAGCCGTACACGCCTACAGTAACACAGACACAGAATTCAAAATCAACAGATACAAGTAGCTTGGTAAAACCCATTAAGGGACTAGACTTTCATTCTAGTTCATATGATGTGGGTGAGAACTCCAAACCTAAACAACCTTTGAAAACGTTAAAATCCGTTTGTCAAAACGCCACTAATTTCAAAGGTGGTCAATCCATTCTGGTTAAACCGTCACCCAACTCACAACTGGCTTTTCATGCAGATGCGACGACAGGTATGGAACTGGGAATGTGAAGCCACGAAGGAGGAGATATCGGAAGAAGAAGAACTCTTTTAATTCTTTCCCTAAATGGGGTGGTCATGATCATACTGGTCTTGGCTACAACCCACCTAGTTGTAATTCAAACGTGAACTCAAAGTCTGTAAACTCTAATCGCTCTGTGAATTCTGATAATCTTACAGCTTTTAAAAACCATATTTGTTCTTTGTTTGACAATTACATGCGTGTGTGATATGCCTGGTAATACAAATGCTTATCGTAAGTCAGGTAGTCCTCACCGGGAAAGAAAAGAGAAAATGACAAAGCAAAGTGCTTTGCCTCCTGTGAAGTCTCCTAAGCCTAAGGAGAAATCTAAAAAGGACACTTCACCGGCTGATTTATCTGTTTCTAACGGTAGGACACCCATGTGGCAATGGGTTCCTAAACAAACTTGATCTTGCGTTTTGTAGGGCAGTCACATGTGGTACTTTGATTCAGGAGCCTTCAGGCATGTGACTAGGCAGCACAACATCCTCTTCGACTACGTCGTTAGAGCTGAAGGCTTTGTCAAACTTTTAGACAAGAGACGTCTACCAATTATAGGATATGGAAGCATGACGAATGGAGAACACGTCATCAAGAATGTGCACTACGTTGAAGGATTGCCGTTCAATCTACTCAGTTCAAGCCAATTATGTGATGGAGGATATCTTGTGAAGACATTCATCCTTGGGAGCAACATTGAAGACGAGGATGGGAACGTGATTCTTCGCGCTCGAAGAAACGGTCACCTATATACCACTATGTTTTATGCTGTTCCTCAACAAATGGAAACTGTGGTATTTCTCGCTAAAGCATCGAAGGAAGAAAGCTGGCTGTGGCATCAGCGTTTGTCTCATCAGAACTTCAGGGATATGATTAAGCTAGTATCTAAACACCTTGTCAACGGTCTTCCGGAGACGCGACTATCTAAAGACACCCTATGCTCTGCTTGTGAGAAAGGGAAAATGAAGAAGAGTTCGCATCCGCCAAAGATGGAGACAAACTGTCACCATCCCCTTGACATGCTGCATATGGATCTCTATGGACCGATGAGAGTCGAAAGTCTTGCACGAAAGAAATATATGCTTGTACTTGTCGATGAATACTCTCGGTACACATGGCTCGAATTCCTTAGAGCCAAATCTGACGCTGCAGAACTAATCATCGCTTTCATCAAACGAATCCAAATCCTCTTGGGTCGTCAGGTGAAGAAGCTAAGAAGCGACAACGGCACAGAGTTTCGGAATGTGAAACTCCAGTCTTTCGTTGAGGAAGTGGGTATCTCTCACAACTTCTCTGCTGTACGTACTCCCCAACAAAACGGAGTCGTAGAAAGGAAAAATCGTACGCTAGTCGAAGCTGCAAGATCCATGATAGCACATTCTGGTGTACCACCATCCCTGTGGGCTGAAGCTGTATCTACTGCATGTTACACTCAGAACAGGACCCTAATCGTCAAGCGGACTGGGAAAACCGCGTACGAAATGGTCAACAAGCGTAAGTCGAATATTAAATTCTTTAGAGTTTTCGGTTGTGTATGCTATTTACTGAACAACAGAGATGATCTGGGAAAGTTTGACGCTAAGTCGGATGAGTCTATCTTCATTGGATACTCACTTAACTCAGCGACTTACCGTGTATACAACAAACGGACCCGATCTATCTTTGAAAGTCGGTACGTTGATTTCTCTGAGACTGAGATGTAGTCCGATGCCAGCACTAGTACAGCTAGGCCAGTCTTCCCTGAATTGCACACAGTTTCACCACCGAGCACAACTATTCCTACTGACTCGTGTGAATCTGATTTTGTTGATTTAGCAGAATTTGATCTAACCACCCTTGTTGGTCCAATCATTGTTCCTGCTCCATCTGATCATTCCATTCCTTCATCAACATCCATATCCACAGACGCATTCGTGAATGAGAGCACATCCTGTTCTACCACTGTAGGAGAAACCTCTTCTGGTACTGTAGAACCGGTGTCTGTACTTAACCCGATCATAGAAACAAAATCCTCTTCTAACACTGTGAATGAGGAAACTGTTCTCTCCCCCTCACAGCTCTCTTCAACACAACCTCCTCCTGAAACTGCAGTTGAGGCGGTCCGAGAACAGACAGTATCCCCTGTTCTTGCACCAATTCCTGAAGTTGTTCCGCCACCTTCTCAATCCAGAACTTATGCTGAAGTGGTACGGGAACCCTGTCCGGAGACCGTGTTGAATACTGATTCGGATGCTAGTCTTCTCTCCTCCGCCATTAGGAATGAGAACGACTCAAGAAACAACATGGAATACGATCCTATTCCCCATTCCAGAAAGTGGACCAGAAGCCATTCCACTACCAACATCATCGGTAGTCCATCTGCTCCAGTGACAACTCGCTCTTCAAAGAAAGATGAAAACCTAATTCTTTTCGGCGGCTTCCTGAGTCAATTTGAACCAACCAAGACCCAAGACGCTCTTTCAGATCCTGATTGGGTAAGGGCCATGCAGGATGAGCTTGCCGAATTCGAACGAAACAGAGTTTGGCGCCTTGTTGAAAGACCAAGAAAAATAAGAATCATTGACTTGAGGTGGATCTTTCGCAACAAGAAAGATGAAAACGATCTTATTATCTGTAATAAGGCTCATTTGGTCGCCAAGGGATATCGTCAACAGGAAGGTATCGACTACGACGAGACATTCGCTCCTGTGGCTAAAATCGAGGCCATTAGGATTTTTCTCGCGTATGCAGCTCACAAGAACATGAAGGTCTTCCAGATGGACGTCAAGTGTGCGTTCCTGAATGGAGAACTTCAAGAAGTAGTGTATGTTGAGCAACCTGAGGGATTTGTTGATCCCAAGTACCCCGAACACGTTTACGTGCTCGACAAAGCACTTTACGGCTTGAAGCAAGAACCTCGTGCCTGGTATGAAACTCTTACCATTTACTTGCTTGAGTCCGGATATAAAAAGGGTACTGTCGATCCTACCCTGTTTCTTCGAAGGTCAGGTAATCATTTGACTGTAGTGCAGATATACGTGGATGATATCATCTTTGCATCTACAAACCCTGAGTCTTGCATAGAGTTTGAGTAGACAATGAAGTCCAGATTTCAGATGAGTATGATGGGCGAACTTACGTTTTTCTTGGGACTTCAAGTCCGTCAAACCCCGCAAGGGATTTTTATAAATCAGTCCAAGTATACTCATGACATTTTAAAACGCTTTGACTTCATTGGACCTAGGTCTGCTTCAACACCAATGTCCACGTCATTTCAACTGGATGCGGATTTATCTGGTAATCCGGTTGACCAAAAGGTGTATCGTGCGATCATTGGATCTCTGCTTTATCTCACAGCCAGTAGACCCGACATTATGTTTGCCACATGTGTCTGTGCTCCTTTTCAGTGCGACCCTCGAGAATCACATCTCGGGGCTGTCAAGAGAATCCTTAAGTACCTGAAGGGCACACCTAATTTTGGTCTTTGGTACCCTAAGGATTCTGGTTTTGAACTAACAGCTTTTACAGATTCAGATCATGCAGGCTGTAAGTTAAACAGGAAGAGCACGTCAGGAGCCTGCCAGTTTCTAGGGGACAAGTTAGTAAGTTGGTCCTCGAGAAAACAGAATTGTGTTTCTCTTTCAACAGCTGAGGGAGAATATGTCGCTGAAGCGTGTTGTTGTTCACAGGTTCTTTGGATGAAAATTCAACTGGCGGACTATGGCTATACCATGCATCGGATTCCGATTTACTGTGACTCTAGCAGTGCCATTCAGATTGCGGCAAACCCAGTTTAACACTCTCGGACGAAACACATTGATATTCGATATCACTTTATCAAAGATCACGTCGAGAAAGGTAATGTTGAACTGTTCTTTGTTGAAAGTGAACGTCAGATAGCTGATCTGTTCACTAAAGCTTTTGACGAGAAGCGTCATTACTATTTACTTAGTAAATTGGGCATGCTAGATCCCCCGGCAGATTTCTAGGGGGAGCCAGTCGTTTAAATGTATGCATGTGGTGAGGGGGAGCTCCTGTGTCGCATATATCTAGGGGGAGCGTTTGTATAAATGTTGTTTATCTCTAACTCTGTCGGATCCAATCTGCAATGGATACCATTCTTATTTTTCTTGCAGGTTGTAGAACCGAAGCACGGCTTCTGAATACTTCAGTTCAGGACCCGTTGTTCAAATATAAAACTTCTGACCATTGTTGTCAGAACTGGTGATAAATCCGATCTCGGAAATTTCCAGGTTAGTCGTTTCAATAACGTCAAGGGGTTGAACTTGTAAAATCATTGAACTTGCTATGTTAAGGGGTTGGAAGTGACAGGTTCCAATTCTGACTAGTTTAGGGACCAGTTCTGCCATTCTCCAATACTTCAAGTTCAGGGACCATTTTTGCAAACTTTTCAAAACCACAAGTTCAGGGGAAGTTTTGATATTCTTTCAAACTTTAAGTTCAGGGTTCATTCCGTAATTTCTTGATAGTCGTGATCTGAGAGAGTGATTATCAGATAAAATTTTCAAAATACCTGATAAGCTATCAGAAAATATAAAAGCGGGAGTTGATAACTGAATTCAGTTATCACTTTCAAATTTGAAACGCACTTATCAGTTTTCTCTCTCGACGATCAAGAACACGAAGAACGACCCGAACGATCCATTGCTTCCCGGCTTCCCCGAGCGTTCGTTATCGATCCGTTCGAGGATCCGACTACATCTTTACGATCCTGGTAAGATTTCTAACAACTTAGTATATTCAGATTCATCTAAACAACATCGTTTATAGATCGGATTGAAGCCTAAAGTTTTCGGATAAACCCGAAACTCCAAAATCCTTGGATTCGAGTTTCGGGACGTTAGATCGATCCATTCTTGTTCCTAAACTAGTTTAAATTACTAATGTATCATCTAGACTAGTTTTAGGATTGTTTAGACTCGTTTTTTGATCGATTTGGAGTCTGGAAACCCAACAGACGCGACTGTGTTCGTCGAGTCCCGATTCGGGACTCTTCGAACATTCATGATTCGGGATATTTGTTCTTGAATCGGGACTCAAGATGTTGTTGATACGGGATTTTTGATCTCCCGATTCGGGAATTTTGGTCTTTGAATTTTGAATCCCCGCATCAGGACTTCTATACTCGGTTTAATTGCATGAATTCCCCGATTCGGGACTAAGTCATATGTGTTTAGAATGTCAATTCCCCGATTCGGGAATTCTGATTTTAATTGTTGCATGTCCCGATTCGGGACATTAGTTTATTATGTGTATGCGTGTTTGTGATAAACACCCGATTTGGGACTTTGTACCCCCGATTCGGGACTTGGCTTTTCTCGAGAATCGTTCTTAACAAATCACCTAACGGGATTTGTCCATAGACCGATTCACGATTTAAGCCAGTCCTGGATCCGTGGTTTCAAATCCAGTTTCGGGTCGTTATAATCTCGACTTGAGTTTCGCGGGTTTTCCGTTTTACAAAGTTCGACTCAGTTTTAAAAGATTCCCTCGGGAGTCTTCGAAAAACTGACTCGCGCCTAGCCGAAACTCTGCCGGATTTTCGTCAGAACACTTGTTATAGATAAGAAGGGTCTAACTGTTTAAACATTATCTGTTTCTGTCAGAAACGGCAAACCAGAGAGAACGCCCTTCTTCTCCGTTGGATCCAGAGGCTGACCGAGCTCTGATTGCACCCACGGACATTGTTCCCATACTCCAGAACAACGAGTATGTGAACCTCTCTTCGGTCCGGGTGCAGCATACTATAGTGAGGGAGATGCTACGAGCTCATCCTATCTCTTAGGCCATGACGGCCACTGCCGAGGTACCGGCGATCTACCTGCAGCAGTTCTGGAAGACAGCCATTCTGGACAACCGGTTCGGAGTCTTCTCGATCATTGGTCGAGTAGATCAAACCGAACTAGTTATCTCTATGGAGGACGTCCGCCGCATCCTTCGCCTCACTGCCGCTACTGATGGCGGCCACCAGGACTTTGACCAGCTGGTCTCGGGCCCCATACTATTGAGCGAAATCCTAGCTCTTGGGGTTACCGAAGAGGTGAAAGGAGTTTCTCAGGTGACTACGAGCCATCTACCACCGATCTGGGCACAATTGTTCAACCTGTTGAACAGGTGCCTCTCATCGAAGACGAAAGGAATAGACAAAGCGACAACTTCCTTCTGGCACATCTACTACTCAGTCGCTTACGGACGGCGCATCGACATCGCTTCTCAGTTGTGGCTTGACATAACTAAGGATCTGACGACCCGGGAACGCACCAGACATCATTCTATCCCGTGGTTGCGGTTCTATGGTCTTATCATTTGTGACCATATGGAACGCAATCAGGAGATCCGATGCCGTTCCGGTCATCCTGTTATCGAGCCAAAGAAGATCAGCTAGGTGGCCAAACGTGACTACACCGACGGCCAGTACGAGATGCCGATTCCTCCACACGTCCTCGACGCACTAGACCAGCGGGCACCGAGCGTTGTAAGGTATAGGATTCGCTTAGGTCTAGGAGCCGCACCTATGGACCGTCCAGAACCGGAAGGTCCTGCCCAAGGTGTGCAACCCGTCCCTTCTAGTCCTCGGGCCTTACGTCCGAGGTGCCGGGGTCCCACTGGGGGGGCCTCTGGCTCTTGTGGAGTGATGAGCGTGGACGTAAGGGAAAACGTGGGTAGTATCGTCTGCAGATCCGCCACCGCTCACACTGCTTCTACATCTACCGACCTTCTGAGGACTCGAGAAGAAAGATTGAGCCGTCTTTGCCAACGTATGCATGATGATCCCTAGATGCCAACTCCGAGGGTCAAGGAGTACATTCCGTGTCGACGAACCGCTCCTCGTTTTCCGACGATCGAGGAGGTTCCGGAACCATCCACTCCCGTCTGGCTCGGGATCTACACCGTCTGGCTCCGCTAGAGATGTCACGGCTGCCTCGCCAGAAGAACCAGCCCGTACTTCACCGCCTCCTCAGGCCACCACATCGAGACTCCCGACGGATCCATCTGGTGATCCTGATAGCAGCTCGTCCGACATGACGCCACCAGATTCTGATCCACAGGAGGGCCCGGGAGAAGGAAAGGGCAAGGGCAAGGGGAAAGGTAAAGGCAAAGGGAAGGGGAAAGGAAAGGAGTTTGATGATGACGTCTCCACTTCCTCCTTCAACGAAAGCGATTCCGTACAGCTCGTTAACTACTCCGGAACGGAAGAGCGCACGGTGAACACTGAGGTTGCTGAACAAGAGCAAAGCGAATCTTGGATGCAGATTGGAGCTGGAAGTGAAGGGTTTGAGGGAGAAAGTCAGGGTCCGGTGATTCAAGAGGCCGAAGAGGGAGAGGCCCGCCAGGATGAAGAGGCGATAGAAGCCCCACAAGAGGCCGAAGTAGAAGTGGCCCAACCTAGGCAACCAGAAACCGGAACCCAACCAGCCAAGAGTCTATCCTCCACAGAGGCATCCCATACAAATTCTACTCGGCCAATGCCGAGTAGTCAAGTCGTTGGCAGCCAACCAACGCAATTGCACACCCAAGCCATCCACTTGACCACCTCACAACAGGTGGTCGTTTCATCAGAACACAGGGGTTTACCACCTATTCCAACGTTCACTCGCTTGGAGTCGATCGGTGTTGAAACAAGAGATGCTCATCCCCAGCACTCGCTTTCTTTCATGACGCACAGAGTCATAGAGCCCCTAGGTCCACATCTGGAGACTTCCACCCGAAGCCCCGCTGCACATGACACTGCACCATTAGTCAGCCGGGCCAGGGAAGCACCTTCGCGGGACTCTCCCTGTCAACCGGTTTCGTAAATGAACCGTTATTGACCCCTTCGGGAATGGAGCCCAGGGATTCGGACGGCATCCTTAAAGCTGTCCAAAGCAGGTTAGAAGCGATTGAGAAGGCAGACGAGGCTAAGAACAAGAGAATAGAGGCCATTGAGAAGGCCTTAGCCGTCAAAGAACAAGAAGACAGAGCCCGCCGAGCCGAAATCGAGGAGCTTCCTAAAGCTGACGAGGACCGACAGAGAGAGCTGGATGAAGCTAGACGTTTTATCAAAGGCAAATTTGCGGAAGGGGAGCTCCCGTCTTTTGGCGACTCTAGCCGCTCTCCTACTCTCGTCCTCCGTCTACAACCACCACCACTCGCTGAAGTCGTCCCCGGCTATGTTTCGGAAGCCGAGCATCAGATGGTCATCACTTCTCTCACCACTCAGACCGATGCTCTACAGAGAGAAGTGACTCAGTACAAGCAAATCGTGGCCACCAGGGACCTTCAGTTAGAGATTGCGTTGCGGAGGGTCCGCGAGCTTGAGGAAACTTGCAAGTCTCAGGCTCAGCCCTCCAAGAGACGCCATGATGATCCGGATGATTCAGTCGTAGATCCTCATGAGGGGGAGGTACCGTCAAAGAGGCTTCGCCTAGACCTTCCCTCCGGCTCCGGAACCGCCGCCGACGATACACCGACCGACACCGCTCCTCCGGCAGATCAGCCTGCAGATCAACCTACAGATCCAGCAAGTCCGGAAGGTCGTCCCACGGATATTAGGGACTCTGATTCTGATGACGACATTCCGGTAGATGCAGCGGACTGGAAGTATGAGGCCATCCCAGAGGGTGAAAAGGTCAACTTCCCTCACGAGAAGGTAACTCCCGCTATAGACTTGATCGATCCAAACACCGCTCCGACGGATCCTTCCGAGCTTCACATCTCTGACGAGGCAAGGAAGATTCTGAACCAGCTTGGTCAGAGCCTTCGGTTTTGTAAACGATCAGACAACATCGTAACTAGCACGGAGTACGATACCTTTCTCCCCACTGTACCGACGCCTGAGGCATTTACAGCTCAGCAGCTGATCAGACTGGGTTGGAACCACACGGTCATCTTTAGACCCTTCCTAGAGGAATCCTTCTCACGGATATTCCAACAGGAAAGTCTTCACACGTGGTCCCAGAAGGTCTTCTTCGGGCTGTCTCACATCAGGAAGCGCCGACGCCGAAGTGCGTACGTCTATCAGAGGAAGCTCAGTTGGAAAGAACATGGGCAGATCAGAAGGAAGCTTCGGTTCACCAAGGTCACAGATGTCCGACCTTACCGTTTCGGCCACCAACTTTTCCTTGAGTTCCACGTGCGCAGGTACAACCCTGGCAAACCCGACGGCAACCTTCGAGACTTTATGTTTACGGAAGCTGATCTTGACAACATCGATCTCGAAGATCTCCTCACTCTTATCAGACACCTTGAGGGACCGATTCTGAAACCAGACTACTTCAGAAATGGTCTGGAAGTCCTCAAGAGGTACGTACGCCACTCGATCAACCTCGCGCATCTTACTGACTATCAGATGGCGATTGAAAGCAAACAGCAGAAGGTGAATCTACTTCGTCCCAACCTGGAGGCCAATCTACTTGACCAATACCTGCCCTACTTTCCAACGAGAGTTCCAGTGCATGGTGTTGTGTATCTCACCTTCAGGAAGAATCAGCGAAGGTTTATGCGTTTCAGTGAGCTATCCAGCTTCTGTGACGGCACCCTTCTGTATGTGTACAACGGGATGAAGCGTCGTCTGTTAGAGAACAACACGCCGATGCACAAGGGCACTCAATGGAAGAGCAAGCTGATCGAGGCCTTGGATCTGATCGAGAACAAGCTGAAGGAGACTGATGCTAAGGAGAGTAGAGACTGAGATGGAGCTCCGTACGAGAACGATCCGCGAATGGGATAATTACATGCAGCTCTCGCAGTGGGAACCAGCGCTGAAGTATCCGCCGCCTTTCTGACTTCTTCCCAAAGGGGGAGATTGTTAGACCATGGCTTTTAGTTTGTAAAGAAGTCAGGGGCGTATTTTGACAACTTGTAATAGTTAGTTTGAAACAATTACTTTTGTGCACCTCTTAAAAGAGTCATAGACTCTAGGGGTGTTTTATGTAACTTCAGCTCTGTAAATATGGGTCGCTAGTTAACGTTTTCTAATAATCAAGTAACTGACAACTTTCTATATATGCTTTGTCGTATTACCGTATTCTATTTTGTCGTGCATATATTGCTTGATTACCACTGTTTGACCATTACTAAGTCTTGTAATCGCTTGTAGTGGTCCATCTATCGTATCCTCGTTGAATATCGGACTCACACATAGTCATGTACCACATACTCCATTTAATTTTCATGTTTGTGAACATATTGCTTATGGGTATCGTAGTGACTTTTGTTGTCAAAATTATTTTCAATTTGGTTATTGTGCAAATGCCTTTGTGAATGAGTACTATGTTCCTAATTACTTTGGATTCTATAATCATTATAACCACTTTCCTCATGCCACAAAAAGAAAATCCAAGACCAAGAAAAAGACTCCTAAAAAGAGCAAAGAGGATCCCAAACCTGCCGATACTAATCCGAAAGGACCCATTCACAAATAGGTACCTAAAAATGTTTGCACTTGATTTTGCAGGCCGGTCATGTGTGGTTCATGGACTCAAATCATTCCAAACACATGACCGAGCGAAGGGAACTTCTCACTAATATTGTGGGATCATTCTTGTTTACCTTTTTTTACTAACGTTATGATTTGAGGGGGAACAAAGACAGAATCGTTACTGTTCCGAGGGGGAACAGGTAAGTATTCTATCCCTTTCATACATGTGTCTTTGTTCACGTGCCTTTGTTACTAACCATTTGGTATGAGTTTGCATCTGTCAAGGGGGAACATTCCCTATGTATTCTTGTTCCAAGGGGGAACGTTTTCTGCCACTGCATGTTCCGAGGGGGAACGCTGACAGGTATGACACCTGACACTCAATTACCAAGGTAAGTCTTCTATCTTCTATGTTATATATATCTTCAAAAAAAAATCTCGCCCTTCCGGACCTCCGGCCATCGGTCTTGTCGTTTCATTACTGGTCTTCGGAGGACCAGGTAAGTCTTCTATTTTATTTTGTTTTGAATTAAAAAAAACGAAAAAAATTAAAAAAAAAACGAAAAAAAATCTTTTTGTTAATTAAAAAAGACAGTTTAAAAAAATCCGAAGATTCGTGTTTTCGATGGTCATTCGTTGAAAACCTCGTATCGTTCGGAGTTGAGATTTTAACTTAGTGGCATTTCGTCAAATTTTCTTGTGTTTTTCGGGTTGAAATGATTTTCGGGTTCTTAAGAAAACAAGTGTTCGAATTTGGGGTTAGGTCTCGGAGTTTTATACTTAGTTTTTTTTACCCAAAACCAAGTTCCAAAGAACTTAACCTTCGGAGTTTTTTACTTAGTTTTTTTGTGTGTGCTTTTTAAGAACTCCGGAACTTCATTAAGTGCCGGAGTCTCTCCCTTAGTTTTTTTTGTGTGCTTTTTAAGAACTCCGGAACTTCATTAAGTGCCGGAGTCTCTCACTTAGTTTTTCTTGTGTGTTTTTTTAAGAACTCTGGAACTTCATTAAGTGCCGGAGTCTCTCCCTTAGTTTTTTTTGTGTGTTTTTTTAAGAACTCCGGAACTTTTTTAAGTGCCGGAGTCTCTCCCTTAGTTTTTTTTTGTGCTTTTTAAGAACTCCGGAACTTTTTTAAGTGCCGGAGTCTCTCCCTTAGTTTTTTTTTGTGTGCTTTTTAAGAACTCCGGAACTTCATTAAGTGCCGGAGTCTCTCCATTAGTTTTTTTGTGTGTTTTTTAAGAACTCCGGAACTTCATTAAGTGTCGGAGTCTCTCCCTTAGTTTTTTTTGTGTGTTTTTTAAGAACTCCGGAACTTCAATAAGTGCCAGAGTCTTTCCCTTAGTTTTTTTTACTTAGTTTTTTCTCCAAACCTTAGTTTTCTATACTTAGTTTTTTTTTCTCCAAACCTTAGTTTTCTATACTTAGTTTTTTTTCTCTCCAAACCTTAGTTTTCTATACTTATTTTTTTTCCCCAAACCTTAGTTTTCTATACTTAGTTTTTTATCCCAAACCTTAGTTTTTTTTATACTTAGTTTTTTAAATCCCGAACCATTGCACCATAATGGTTTCGGGATTGCTTTTTGTTGTTTAAGCTGCAAATCCCGGACCGCAGATCTCAAACTTGAATGTGTCATGGTTGCTTGACTAAGTGTTTAATTTTTTTTAAGTGTGCTTCAGCATTGTGTTTTATCTGAATTGCATGAGTGGTGGATGAACTTAGACTTGTGTGCGTGTGCATGTGCATGCATTGGAATTGATCTAGCATCATCTTGTTGGTAAGATTGTTGATGGTTTTTGGATTTTCACTACTTGAGAAAAATACACACTCAATGTGTTGTGCTATTCTTTACCAAATCTCATGACTTAGTAAACAATAGCACATATCAATGTCGTGTGTCTTATTCTCGCATCACTCACTTTTGCCTTTACCTCATTACTAACTTTTTATTTTTCAGGTACAATGGCAAACCCTCATCATTCTGATGATGATCTCACCACCACTTCCTCCCGATCACAACCGGCAGACATAGCAGACGTAAAAAAAATCAATAAATAAATCAATAAAGAGTCAACAAAAAAAATTCAGTATTTGGGTTTCGAATAAGATTTGGAATGGTATCCAAGCCTTTCTTAATGGCATCCAGGCCTTTTCTTTGGCATCCAACAATTTTCTTTGATACCAACACTTATCATGGATACCATCATCACACCTCTTTTGGATACCAGCACTTTATATGCCATACCCAAATCATCCCTATGCCTTACCCATCATTCCATTGCCATACCCCAAACTCCTTATGCCTTACCCCAAACTCCTTATAGCAATCTCCAAAGATTCATGATATACCGATGGCGATGCCACTTGCATTACTTGATGCTGTCGATCATCATTCACCACTGTGAGAGCATACTTAGGTTTATCACCTCTACCAGCATCTTCAGATCCGGAAACTGGCACCCCGGAGGTATCCTCTAGGAGAGTGAGTGAGGGTCTCAAGCGTGGTCATTCATCTAGGGGTGATGACCAAGGGTGTGAGGATGAGGAGTCGGGGGGATGTGACGGGGGTAGGTTAGGCGGTGATGATGATCGCTCCGGAGCTAATACCTTACATGCTTATGACATTCGCCAAAGCCCTTCACTTTACCTTTTGGTGGACTATGATTCTGATGACTCCGGTGATGACCACCCATCTGAAGGTGTGGACGACATAAGGTTTGAGGGAGACCTAACAGTCGAAGAAAGTGAGCAGAGCGAGGGAAGTAAAAGAAATAATGAGTGGGAGACAGGACCAAAGGTTTTAACCGGTCCTTCCTTATCCATAGGTAGACGCCGGGCAGCCACATCTGCTACCCGTATACATGTGTTGAGTACGGGTATTGAAGTAGACACCTCCCACCTAGAGGTGCAACTGCACGCCCCACCTAACCACTCATCCATCTCTCAAAAGGTGGATGTTTCATTCCACGGGGATAAAGCACAACGGCTATCAAGCCCTCACTTGGAGGGTAATGATATTGAAACTGGAGGATCCCTGCCCCGATCCCCATACTTCCTTCATGTGCACCAGAGTCTAGAGCTTGATACACTCTTAGGTACAGATACTGCCAGTCTATGTGACGCAGTCTCTGCTCCACCAATCACGATTCTTAGTGACGTGATCGGAACCCCGAGAGTGGTGTCCACGACGGGCATTTCACGAGGACTGGCGGGAAGTCCTACCATGGTCACTATCACGCCAGCCATGAACGTAGGCCACACCGTTGATTCAGCGGTTGTGCAAACGAAACGTCTATGTGACACCGGAGTTATTTACCCGGCATCCGTTGTCAGGGAAATTTTGGACAGCGCCCTAAAGGTTGTCCGTGACGAGTTTGTACATCACCACCTCCGAGACCGACTGCACCCGACTACTCGATTGATGAGTTGAGCGATCTTCTTATGGCGAAATTGATCTCCCGTGGGAATCTCCACGAGGATAAAACCAATCTTCTGGGTTATCCGTGGCGGTCGGCTTACACATCACTTCCCGTGAACCATCCCGAGCCGGCTACCTCCTCTTCTCAAGAGGTAGTTTCATCTATCCAGCGGCTCGAAGGGAAGCTTGCCTTTTGACGACGGAGGTACGAGGTGATTTGAAAGTGGTCAAGGGTTCCATATCCGCTATGCGGTCACAACTACGAGCCCTTGAGACTACTTGTTGTGCATCAGCCGAGCCACCAAAGCAAAGACACGACGACCGAGGTAAACCCGATCGCCGTGAGGGGGAAATCCGACAGATGGCTCGGCTCGAATTCTCAGTTCCGACAGGCACATCTTCCGGCGCCGCGTCCGACACTCATATTGGCGGCGATGACCACCACTCATAACCTGGTTGGAACTCGATGACTGACATTGATGGGATGGGTCGAGAGATTATGATTTATGTTAGCTCAAAACCGGATTACATTTCTTTGATTCCTATCGCATGCGTTCCCGTTACTGATGATGAGCTCAAGAAGATTATCAACCTTGATGATATCTCCTCAAACGACGACGATGAGTACTCGCAGTTGCCAGTCTCCGAGCTGACTTGTGTTAAATCGGAGGATGTTTCTTCAGATGACTATGAGTCTGGCATGGAGAGCAACATTTCCGACTCTCCACTTCTTATGTCTCTGTATCAGTCTCCTCCGCCATCACCTCACAGATCACCTCTCCTATGCACGCCGTCTCCTACACCTTGGGAATCTCCAAGTGCGTTGACTCGATCACCGTCTCCAGTTCCAAACATCTCCCCGACATTGACCACTATCCGATGTACAAGGTGTTAGACAAACTTGCCTTGGGTATTGTTTATCTGAGCAATGTTCCTTGTCAACTCAAGTCTTACTATAGCTTAAGGAAGATTGAGGGACGACTGGCCAAGAAGCGAGAAGAGAGACCGCCACCGCCACCGCCTCGGAGAAATAAAGGACCATCTAAGAAGAACAAGAAGACCATAGCTTCAAAGAGAATGTCATCGAGCAATCATCGTCGGAAGCGAAGAAATTGACACAAAGGGGGAAATTGTTAGAAATATTGTTAGTTGTGTCAATTTGTAATTTCTTTAAAGTATCTTTCCTTTTATGTAAATTGTGGATTAGGCCCATTGTTTAGGGCCCATCCATTTTAAAGTCTTTTAGGAGTAGTATAAATAGGAGAGTTAGATTTCATTTGTAGTTTCCACTCTTCCACTCCTTCCTCTCCCTTCCACTTCCTTTACAATCATTTGATTGCTAGTAAATCATTTGATGACTTTTACACTTAGTATATTTTTCATCATGATCATTACTCCATCACTCTAGATCTTGTAGTTAGTGTTTTTATCATATAAATTCTAAGTGTTCATTGTGGTTGATTTGGAACCCACAAAACATCTTTACATAAAAGGATTTGAGGGTAGGGAACTCACCTGATGCTCGACAACTCTACAAACGCTAAAAAATGTCATGTTTATCCAAACCGAAACCTTAATTTAATGCTCAACGAAAGGTGTTAAAACCCCCTTAAAATGCCTTAAAATTTCCGTAATAATGCCCCTAGATAACCCCCTAAGTTCAGCCTCGAATTCGACGTGAAATGGGAAAAAGTTGCCAAAAAAATAACAAAGGGACAGTGGCATCGGTGAGTTGGCTCATGGCTGAAACCGCGTCACCCCCTGATTAACACATGTCGCATGACGCCGCACGACTTCTACCCGCGCCAAGTTCAGACACCCATCAGCACCATTTTCTCATTTTTTCTGAAATTTCTCTCGATCCTTCTTGTTTCCAACCCCCATTTTACTCCATAAGGTCGTGCGTTATGGCACTCCTGGTTGAGTGGCTTCCAATCCGCCAAGCTGGCAAGCTGGGCGGGCTGTCGGTATGCCAGCAGCGGCTTGGGCGGGTTGGAAGCTTGAGCGAGTATTGTAACAACTCGAATCCAATTATAACATTTAACGGAAATTTTTAACAAAAACTCAACCAAAGTAACCTTGACAGCGGAAAGATTTCAAAAGACTAAAATTTTAAAAGTTATAAGGTATTAAATAAAAATCCAACATTTGATTTATAACAACTCCTCCAAAATGAGGTCTAATTAAACAAAATATGGAGTTTCAATCAACTCAACCATTGTACGTCCCAATTGTAAAACAAATGTTTTTCCCAAATAATCGAGCTGGACCTTAACCACTTCGGAGCCTCAAGCAGGTGTCTTTCCCTTATCCTTGCCGGAAGAACCTACAACTAAAGAGTAAACCACCCGGGTTAAGTTTTACGCTTAGTGAGCTCAAACCACACTATAAACCACATATTACATAATCACGAAAACAAGAACTGGGCATGCAACACATAAATGTCCTTACGGCTCTCTACCAACAAGGACTCTAGACTCTGGTACTAGGCTACTACATCACCAATACCTACGGTGGCCACCACCACTACAATGGGCACGGCCAAAAATACATGCCAACATCATATAACCACAACACGTATACACGCAATTAGCATATATAGCTACACATAGAGGGTTAATGTACTCACCTGTGACAACGTCAAAATTCGCAAGCTTGGAACACCACAAACACGTATTAAGCACCTATAATACATACACATATCAAAACTCAATCCTAAATTAGATTCTAAAACATAACCCGAACCCATAGCCGAAAAGACCTAGCTACGCTAGTCCAATTTTCCTCAAACTTCACGAAACATCTAGTTCTAGTATCCCTTAGGGGAGTATAAACCAGAAAGCTCCAAACGAACCCTCTACGAAAAAGTCCAAAATCTAAACAGAAAGATCTCGCTATCGCGAGATCTGAATGTCGCTATTGCGAGATGCCTCGCGACGCGAGATTTCAGCTTCGCGACGCGGAAAACTGCCCAGAATGCCCAAAATCGACTTTCAAACGGGATTTCGTCCCAAAGTCAAGATTTTCACTCCTAACGCTGATTTATGCTACCAATAAACCAATTGATGCTTATAAAAGCATCCCCAAACGTATAGAAACAATTTAGCATTGATCTAAAGAGTATCAATTCGACCAACGATTCATCAAACCCCAACCGAATGAACCCTAGCTTATAAATAACCCAAAACACAACAATAACCAAGATTAAAGCTCATACCTTCGTTAATAACACCGCCAATACGTGAATTAAACGAAAGCTACACCAAAAGATGAATCTTCTCCTTCGATTGCAAGGCACCAACACCAAGCCCTCATCTCTTCTCTCCAAATCGCTTCCAGTAGAAAAATGTGAAAATTAAGGTTTCTAACCCCTTAAACAAGTCATCAACCACCCTCAAGTTTGAGAAATAACCCCGAAGGCCCCCAAGTTCTACAATTCACATAAATAACCCAAAAGTTAACATAACATAAAACTAACTCAGTTAAAATACTAACTTTGGAAAATGGGGCGTTACAAGGTATGTCAAACCACTATCTTTTGTATGTGTTGTGTGTGGGAAGGTTGAGAGGGTTGGGTACTAATCAGAGAGGGTTCTACGGGGTTAATTGTGGGGTTGGAGAAAAACTGATGTGGCAGTGGGGTTGGGAGGGTTGGATACTGATAGCCTAAATGATATGATTTAAATCTATGCAACTCCCAATTGTAATTCTATCATTAGAATCCAAAACCCCAAGTTGTTTCATGATTAAAACTCACCCAATTAATGAATAAAACCAACAAAAGCCTGAAATGGATTTTTATCAAAAACTCCCATCAAATCCCAGGAAATCCTTAATCTAGAGAAATCCTACCATCAAAATGATTAGAGAATGAGATGGATCTATTCCCATGAACCTCTAATCTTGCTAGAGATAATAATTCTCTTTTATTCAAAATAGAAACTCAAAAATCCCACCATTGATGAATGCTTCAATAAGAATAGAAGCTCATAAACATGGAGAAGAATATCATACCTTATAAGTGATACACCTTTTTTATTCAATAGCCAACCTTAAGTATTTCCTTCTTCAATAATTCCTTCTCTTGATTCTCCAAAACACACACTTCACCTTAGCCCCTTTCTCCCCAAATAACAAGATGTAATGAGCCCTAGCTTCCTCTTTAAGCCACCTATTTACGAAACGAAATTGATTTATAATAACAAATCAATTTAAGATGATGTTTTTTAGTTTTTAAATAGATTAATTACTATTTAAATTAGGTGTTTGGGTATATATATATATAGGTTTGTAGGTTTTGTAAGGATATATATGTAGTTTCAAAGTTTACAACGATGTATTAATGAAAGTTTCCAGGATATATATGAAATTCTCCCCTTTTTTTAAATATGAAATAATTGGTGTTGGAATTTTTTTAATGTTGCAAGAATCAATTGGGTTTGTTGTTAGAAATAGTAGATGTTTCTCTTATTTTTACATGTTTATGGGAATGTCGTATTTTTGCTGGAAATCTCTTGTTTTTTAATGTTACAGGAAATTTCATAATTGTAATTTTAATATATGTTTGTTAGGGTAAAGCAAGTTTAGGGATTAAACCATTTATGGGTTGAAGTTAGGGATTAAATAGTCTATGAGATAAGTTTAGGACTAAAGTGATTTTTAAAGACGTAGTAACATGCTGTAGTAGGTCAAATGACTAAAACAATTAACTTTTAATAAGTTTAATTTAGGGATTAAAACATTTATCAAAAAAGTTTAGAGGTTAAACCATTTTTAAATGTAAAGTTTAGGGTTAAATCATATTTTATCCTTATAGTAATTGTAAAGAGATTGGGTTAATATTTTATTCTTATCAAACCTCCACAATTTTGTGATTCACACTATTGTTGAATTCAAGTTGCGGGTTTTTAACAATGAAGCATATTATGATGGTAGTGATTCACATAATGAAACCTCTTTCATCTTCAATTATCTTCGTCGATCTTCAATTCATCTCAGTTTCATTCCGCTCATCTCTGTCATCTCTGTTTTCATCTATGTCATCTCTGATTTTGTTTCGTTCATCTTCATTGATCATCTCCATTTTCATCTCTGATTTCGTCTATGTTTTTCTTCGTTTCATTTCATTCATCTCCGTTGATCTCCATTTTGTCTCTGTCTCATTTTTGTTTTATCTTCATTTCAACCTCGTTTCAACACAAGAATATATGAAATATGTTCAGCTTCTTTTTCATGAAATTGCAGGAAAAATGGAGGTTGGTCGTGAACTTTCTTGGGAAGGTTGCTGGATAAGCCTGGATTCGTATGGATGGTGATGACAGTTACACTTATCTTAATGAAAAGAGATTTGATCATGTGCCCTTCTAGGGTATTTTAATTGGGATATTAGTTTAATTTAATTGTTAATTAACAAAAATATCTCAACTTAACAAAAATACCCAAGTAGTTTATAGAATTTATATGAGATTTGCAAAATAAAACATTCAATATATATTCACATTTTTTTAGGTTTATTATTATATTAAAAATCTAAATAAATCATAAATTAGTATAAATCTAAAAAGAAAACTTTATATATATATATATATATATACAAACACAGGGGTGGGTTCAAATGTGAACCACTTTTTGGTTGTGAACGTGAGAACAACCGAGAGCGCGACACGTGGCGGATGACTAGGCACCACGTCAGATGATCCACGGCGGATGACTAGGCGCCACGTCAGATGATCCACGGCGGATGACTAGGCGCGATTCATGGGAGGGCATTGAATTAAAGGAGGGACCACACTCAAAGCCGCCATGTGTCGCGCTCTCGGCCGTCCTCACGTTCACAACCAAAACGTGGTTCACATTTGAACTTTCCTCTACAAACACATACACATATGTATAAACGGGTTAGTCGGGTCATTTTCGAGTTGACATGTTTGACCCTGACCTTACCTGTTGAATTTTCGTTTCGTGTTGTGTCAACTCGTTTACTTAAACAGTTTGAAATCTGTTACCCAAACCCGTTTATTTCGTGTCGAGTTCGTGTCGTATTAGCGTGTCGTGTTAGTTTTTGTCAGGTATAATCTTTAATATTACAATAATAACATACTTATAATTAAATACAAAAAATATTATTTAATGTAGTAAGTTATTAAACTATATGTATGTAATTAAAAAAAAGTTGATAAATATTAATATATGATTTTAGAATGCTTAGTGGATTTCAAATATAGATGGATGCTTTATTGAACCCTATTTTCATGTTTTAATATTGGATTGAAAATGAAAAATCATTTTTGTATTTTTAATGTTGAATCGAAGAAGTTGACATTACGAAATAAAAAGAAACTTACTTTTTGTTCATAGCGATATCTGAATAAAACTGAAAACAATTTTTTTGGATATTTTTTTTTACTAATATATACCACTTAAAAACAAAATACAATAATTAACATAGACTTGAATATTGGACTCTTGAATTCCAACTTGGCAGGGTCAGAGATCACAGAGCTAAGAAAACAGTGTTCAATGGTCCTTCGAGAGTTCGAGGAAAGTCTTTCGAGAAGTATAGTACAAAATACAATAATTCAAAGATTTATTGGTTAATTTATTTTATTGTTTTTTTGTATGTAAGATTTTGTGTTCAAGTCCATTTAAATGGTAATATATAACAAATTGAAATAGTGACATTTTTCACGACCTAATAACTTTTTAACACTTTGTTGCGTCCATCCTTGAGGCCACTATGGACGTTTCTACATATTATACCCCCATGCAAGGGCGTAGCCGGTAGAGGGATGGGTGGTGCTGAGCCCCTCCCTTCCCCCCCCCCCCCCCCCCCCCCTCCCCCCCTTCCCCTACCTAACTGGTTACGATATATAGAAGATGGTAGAAATTATTTCTATCAGTAGCTGCAGCTCAAGTGGTTGGTGCTCCTTGTTATAACAAAAAGATGAGGGTTTGAATCCCTTTCGTGACTTTTTGTTTTAAACTAATTTCTTTCTTTTTCTTCTACCTTCTTTCTTTTATCGTCTACCAAATATTCTTAAACAATATTCAATCAATTTCTATTAATTCTAGTATTTTATTTTGTCAATGTTAATAATAACAATTTTTATTTAATTTCGTTTTTTATTTAAATTTTTATTTCGGTCAAAAAATTTCAACTTTTAGATTATTTATTAAATTATATTAACATCTGATATTCTAACACATATTAGTTGCTAATAATTATTTTTATATCATTATAATAACTTTTATTGTTTTTTCATGTATAAACAAACTTTTATAAAGAAATTATAACATTAAAAACCATGATAAATTTACCAAACAAATACTTATATATGTCACACACTTTTAAAATATATGAATAATGATTTTTTTAAATTAAATTTTGAACCATAGGGTTTATTAAAGTTATTTTTTGTTTCCTTATTTATAATTCTACTTTCACTTTCATATATATATAGTAATATAGTAAATATTAATTTTATAGCTATTTTATATGTTAATAAATTAGTGAAAGTAATAACTGGCACTTCTTGATAAAAATATGTTTTTAGCTTCTATTAACACTATGAGGCAAATATATTTATCTTTCTTTTAACATTTTACAAACAAAAGTCATAATATTCATATTTTTTATCTATCTAAAAACATTAAGGGGGCGTTTGGTTCATTTCAGGGAATGGGAATGAAAATGAAAATGAGAATGCAGGAGAATGAGAATTGGAATGAGCATTGCATTGATGCTGTTTGGTTAACCTACTATAATCAATGAAAAATTGTTTCATATTGAAAAAATATGTTTTTCCATCTTGAAAATACAAAAGATATTTCATTTAACATTCATAGATGGAACAATGAGTGGAAAAAAGAACCAAGTAGAAATAAAAATTTAATTCCCCCCAATTTGGTCAGGAATGGAAATTAATGGATCTGCCGGAATGATTTCATTATCATTCCCATTCCTAACTGCTCAATACCCCCAACCAAACGCCCCCTAAATATTTTCTCTCAAAGTTTACACGACTAAAAAGAACCAACATTCATCGCATATATATTTCACATTAACATCTTGACTAAATAACTTCAATCATTAAGTTAAAGTTATTATTTTCAAGACCCTCCTAACCTATAATCGTGGCTACGCCCCTGCCCCCATGTGATTAGTTGATATGTATGTAAGCTGGTCTAGACATTCACGGTTGTCAAAAAAACATGGAAAGTTATCAGTCCATACATTTAGTCGACATGGAGTGCAATTAAATTACAATCCAGTAGCAGGAATCGACTTGGTCATTAAACCATGCTTGTTTTTCTGGTCGGTTTTCAAATAACAAGCCGCTAAACTTAAATTAACCCATGTATACATTAAGGGGGCATTTGGTTCAGGGTATTGACGGGTATGAATGAGAATAATAACGATCGAAAATGATTGTTTGGTTTGATATTATATAATGGGTTCATTCTATAGATCCATTAATTTTCATTTCTAACCAAATTTGACGAATAAATATTTTTTTGTACTTAGTTCTCTTTTCCCATACATCGCTCCATCTATTATATTTTTATGTTAGAGAACCTTATTTATGTTAATATAACACAAATTTTCATTGGGTTAACCAAAAAATTATTTCATTCTCATTCTTTTAAATAGACCAAACGTCCTTTATACTATTTCAGACATATTTTATATCTGATGAATACTAAAAAAATTATTACAAAACCAGGACAAAAAAAGTAGTTAAATGTGAATCCTTCTTCTGTTCTTCACTTGTGAATTATAGATGGGAACCGGAAGGTACGTAGTAATGATTACCCACTGTGTTATGCCATCTTTCCTTTGTATATAAATTTCAAAAGCTAAATAAGTTACAAGATTAATTATATTAAGTAAAATATAATTTAATTTATTTTAAAATCTTTGTTTAATTTATAGAAACATGGTTATAAATAACGTAAAGCAAGGATTAAAAGCAATATCAAATCTTAAGTCTTACAAGCTATCGCGTTTTTTAAATTAAAGTGTGCTTTAAAGTAGGGGTGTGCAGAAATCAACTGATCCAATTACAATCGACCGATCCAATTACTAACCGACCGACAATGATTGGATATCCAATTGTTATTGGATTGGATGGGATAAAAAAATTGACATCCAATTGGATCGGTTCGGTTCTTGGATGGTAGTCCAGAACCGACCAAAACCGACCGATCCAATCCAATTGACCATCCAATGTCAACCGACCAGACCCATCCAATTATCATCCAATGACCCATCCAGTTACATCCAATAATAATATAATATATTAAAGTTTAAATAAAACTAAAAGTAAAAAAGTAAAGTCACTTTCAACTTTTGTCCCTTTCCCCAAATTAAAAACATTGGATAGATGATTTGATGGATTTGCTTAGATCATCCATCGAATGCCGGATGGATCTGATCCCATTTATATTGGTTGGATTCAATTCGGTCCAATGGATATCCATTGAATATCCAATAAGAAAATCCAATGGATGCAACCGAACCGATCCAATCATCCATTGGATTTGAAAAATCCAACATCCAATTGATGATTGGATCGGTTCGGTTGAAAAAATCCAACATCCAATGGATGATTGGATTGGATTGGATTGGATCCCCTCAAATCCATTGGATGTCATCCAATGCACACCCCTACTTTAAAGCAGAAATTTATGTATAAACACACACACATAACTCATGTATGTGTTAGTATCTTCATCATGGATACCGTGAAATAAATTAAAAATTCATATAAAGTAATAAAAGTAAAAAAGAACAAAAATCATTGACACCAAATATATATATATATATATAGGGTTAGGTTCATATGTGAACTCAAGTTTGGTTGTGAACGTGAGGACGAATATCAGCCACACATCTTTAGTTACAGTGGACGCAATCACGGAGGATTAACGCAATTCATGAGAGGGTGGAATTATTAAAGGAGGGGACCCGGTCAAAGCTGTAACGCCCAATCCTTAAGTTATTTTATTTGTTAGTTTATTTTATTATTATTATTGTTGTTAGTATTAGTTATTTAAAGTTTAATAGAAATTTGACTTTAATTAGGATTGTAAGTGGGCTTAGATTAAGATACGGGCTTAGGCTAGGAGGAATAGCCCGGCCCGGGTTTATAAATACCCACACCTCCTAGGATTTACCTCATAATCCTTTTTCCTGACTTGGAGAGAAAGAAAAGAGAGAGAGAGAAGCCGAGAGAGAAAGAGAGAAAGAGAGAGAGGTCGAAGAAGAGAAACTTTGACCGATGGTTTGAGATCTTCGTTGTTCGGTTTTCGATCGCGAAAGGTATGGTTTTCAAACTCCCTTAGTATTGTTTCCGGTAAAGTTAGGGTTTGATTAAATCATTGTTTCGGGGTTGTTTATCAATCGTTCATAGATGTAAATCGTATTTTGGGCTGAGTATAGTTGGGGTTTTGCTTGGAAATCGATTAGGTTTGGTTTACGATCGTAAACCTCAGAAAAAGTCGGAAAAATCGTGTTTTGCGACCTGATAGCGCCTGGTGCGACTTCCGGCACGGTTCAGGTCACCGCCGGGTCGCACATGGCACCTTTTTGTGCGCCAGAAAGTTCTGGTGCGAGTTCCAGGTCACGACAAGGTCGTTGAGGACTTGTTTTTGTACTGGCTGCGAGTCGCGGCGCGAGCCAGGTCGCACCATAAGCCACGCCAGACCTGCTCGCCAGACCTGCTCGCCAGACCTGCTCGCCAGACCTGCTCGCCAGACCTGCTCGCCGCCCGCAACTTTCGTTTTTCTTTCGTTTTAACCTGTTTTGACGGAGTAGCTTATGGGGATTCTTAGGGATTTATTTATGCATCTTTTAGGACTGTTAGAGGGTCCTAATTTTAGTTGTAAATTGTTACAAATACAGGATTTCGATTTGAGGGATCGTGCTAGTTTCGTGCATTTGATATCGTTGTGATTTAGGTGAGTTACACTATGTTAGGGCTGGCAATCTGAGACACGAACCCGAAACCCCGACCTGAACCGAACACGAAACGGGTCGACACGAACCTGATTCGAAATTAAAATGGGTATAAAATGGGTCGACACGAACATGACATGAAAAAAAATGGGTCGGGTTCAGGTAAAACCTGATTACCTTAAAATGACCCGATTAACCCGAATTATTAAATAAATAATTAATTAATTACTAAAATAAATATTAAATCAAATTACTAAATCTATATTTTTAATTATTAATTTAATTTATTTGAGTAAAGTGGTGGGAATTGAAAATTTCATTTTGTTTTCGTTTCGAATTTGAAAGAAAAATGGTGGGAATTGAATTTTTAGATTTATGATTTATCTTATTGACTTATTCTAATTTCTAAGCAAGTGAAATTGTTGTTTGTAGGTAAAACAACGCTGGTTCAAAAAAAAATGATTTGGGTCGACACGAAACCTGGCCCGATTTTTCCTCCGGTAGTAAAATGGGTCGACACGAAACACGACCCGAACCGAACACGAATGGAAGTGAAACGAACCGAACCTAACACGAAATGGATTTGGGTCAAAAATGGGTTGACACGAAAATAACACGAAAAAGGCCGACCAGAAAATAACACGACCCATTTTACCTGAACCTGATCTGAATTGCCAGCCCTACCCTATGTGTGTTTTGCATTGTTGTGTGTGTATGTATGTGTAATAGCGTGGTTTAAGGGATTCCACATGCCCTTGATTAGTTGTGGGGGCGGACTCGCGTCCTAAGCTGGCGAGAAAAGGGAACCGCATACCCTTGATGAGTTGCGAGGGCAGACCCGTGTCCAAAGCTGGCGGGATGTTTAGTTCTATTCTCATGAGAGTCGGGAGTCAAGTGTTTGGTCAATTGATGTGATATGTTATGTTATGTTGCTTGACTGTTTCGTTTGCCTCTTGTATATTTAATCATATACAATAATATATGTATTTATATATATTATATACATACATACCCGGTCCGGTTTGGTTTAAACGGCCGGTTTTGCCCCTAAAACCACAAACCAAACCATATTAACGGTTTATAAAAAACGCAAACCACCGGCCTGAATAACGATGGCTAAACCGGCCAAACCGACAAAATTTGTTCGGTTCGGCCGGTTTATCCGGTTTCGGCCAAACCGTGCACACCCTTAATGAGCACTAGTTAGGAGGAGGGAGTGTAGTCAGACACTCTGGTTGTAAAAGAACTGCCTCTCTTATAGTCATGATCTAAAGTAGCTTCTTAAATGTTCAGAATGGTGACTACGAGAAGAACGTCGGGTACTGAGTCTAAGAATCCATATTTGAGGGACCTAATTGCATCGGAGGTTAATGAGACCCTACAATAGATCTTGCCTGGGTTATTTGCTAAGATGAAAGATGAGCTGATGCAGGCACTGGATCAGCGGATAGATGCGGCTTTTACCACTCGTGGCTCAACGACTAGGTGCACCAGTTAGGCCCAGAACCGAGTAATTAAGTTCAAGGACCTCATGGCGTGCCAGCCGACACACTTTGAGGGACTGAAGGATCCCATAGCCTGTTTGAGGTGGATTGCGGCGGTTGAGGGAGCGTTCCACACTAGCAGTTGTCTAGTGGGGACGAGGGTATTCTTTGTGGTGAACCTGCTTCGCAATGCAGGTAAGGACTGGTGGGGGACTGATCCTCAAGAGTCGTACAGAGGAGCAGATCGATGCGATGACGTGGGATGAGGTCAAGGTGTTGTTCGATGAACAGTTCGCTCCTCGTATCGAGAAGGAGAGGATCACTGCTGAGTTTCTGAGGCTGACCAGACGACGGAGACGGTGAATGAGATCGCTGATCAATTCTTGGAGAAATCAATCTTCTATCCTGACTACGTGAGCAACGAGGCAATGAAGATGTACCGCTACAAGGGAGTGCTTAAGCCGGATATCAAAGTGTTTGTGGCCACGGCGATGTGCAAGAGTTTTAGCCAGATGGTTGAGGTAGCGTGGACTCGGGAGCTGTACCTATAGGAGCAGCAGCAGGGTAAGAGGAAGGCGGAGCAGACACAGGCGGCGATGAAAAAGTTTAAGGGGTCAAGGAGTGATGGCAGGAAGGGGTTCACGGGTTGCAGCAAGTGCGGGCGCAACCATCAACGAGTGCCGGTGGGTGGATCCGGTGTGTTTCAAATGTGGCAAGTCAGGCCACAAAAGAAAAGACTATGGAGTTACCCCAAAGACCAGTTTCCACTGTTTTCAGCATGGGTACATCAAGCCCAACTGCCCTAAGTTGGCGGAAGCACCAGTTCTAGCGTCAGCCCCTACGACTCTCATGATCACTGACGGCACCACCGGGAAGAAGGGTGGATCGACTACTAGCCGCGGTAGAGCCTTCCAGTTGACAGCTGAGGAGGCACAGACAACACTGGACGTGGTCATAGGTACTTCTTGTTTATGATAATTGAAATTGTTGTTAGTATTGTGTTAAAATTATTGCTCGTAAGGTAGTTGTGTAAACTTAATATATATATATATATATATATATACTAGTTACGCTTTGGGCCGTGCTATAGCACGGCCCATGAGTATTGTTATGTAATATATCATACATCTAATCTGATTGCTAGCAGCCATCAATCTACATACCACTGGTCCTTGCGGTATCCCACCATTGCCTTTTGCACTAGAATAATTATCTCCTGTATCAGTTTTTTACTTCTGTCAATTATCTTAAGAAACAAAAATATGTATATGCACGAATCGTAGTTTCTAACGGGATGTTTGACAAACAAATAGATACAAGAAAGAATGAATACACAATTCTGAAAGCATATAGACAAGACCTCAAGTTTCCATGGTTTAATTTAAAGGTTACTAACACAATACATCAATGCAAGAGCGGATGAAGTGAGTTTTCCAACTTGTTTTGTATTCAATGCAAACAATGATTTCAAATCTGTTGATATATTCATCATCATGCTGACTTGTATAAAGGAGGTATACCATTGCAAACTGGTTCAACAGTCAAGAACTTTGACGTTCTATAAGATTTAGCGGGATTACTAAAATGAGTTCAGAGAAGATATGATTTTCACCTTAAACAAGGGACAACGGGTAAAAAAACAAATGAGTTTAGTAAACAAGAAGAAAAGTAAGTATAAATTGGATTCTGAAACTAAGCAGACTAATTGGTAATTGTAGGTATAAAATCAAGACATTTTCTTACCTAATAATGAAGAACTATGTCAATAACATTTTAGAATCCAAAATAAAAGCAACGAGTTCGAACTTTCAGAAGTAAAGTTGGACATTTTAGAGGAGTAGGATGTGAATTGAATCAAAATTGTAATCCTTTTGTTGCGGATTCAAATTAATCCCTAAAATTTACCATCAAACATCTTAATTAGTTGATCGCCCAGTAGGTTTCTTATCCTCGAGGCTGAAAAGATAATACACTTAATATATAAAATGAAACAAAATTGACTATTACTTGCCTAGTGGTGATGACAATCAAGGTTAGTGTAGAAAACTTACATGGGAAGCCTTCAAATGACCAAACTTTGTAAGTTGTGAACATCTTTCATCATCTTTAGACTGATCTTAACCTTTGTGCAATTGAGTATGTACCTGAATAAAGAAAATTGTGTTAAAATTAACATCCAACATATCATTGATGAGAACAAGGACACACTATGATTCATACATTGAGCTAATAAACAATAAATCAAATACAATATGAAGTACAAAATCCACACCTTTCCTTTCATAGTTCAATATTTCCACTCACATCATCTGAATACCCATAAAATCAATGCAAAAGGGATTTGACAGCTTCCAATTATTATATAACAAAGTTGTAGTTAGTATGTTTCTACAAAATAAATTATGAAGCTTTTGGAAGAAACTTTGGGCTTAAGCCACAATATTTATATATTGCCTCTCTCTTATAATTATTGAATGCCAAAATGACACCTCGTAAGCATAAATTGTGTTCTAAGTTTAGGGAAAAGAGAAGGAATCCACGCCTTTTTGAAGGATAAACTTCTTGAAAAAAAGAAAAAATAATACCTACAAGAAACATTAGCACTTAACGTGCATATCAATAGGGGAAATTATTGCAGAAGTGTATGTCCTATATGCCTATATCTGCTCAAACCTTCTAGACCTACTATGTATGTAACCCTTCCACATGGTTTCTCAACTCCTCTTGATAGATGCAATGCACGAGCCACAACTCCTGTAAGAGCAAATTTGGATGATCCGTAGAACATGTTATCACAAATTATAGTCATTAAAATAGTTATGTTCTACAAAATTATACTCATTAAAATAGTTATGTTCTACAAAAATTTAGTCATTATAATAGTTATGTTTTTTAACAAAATATACCTAGTTGCCATGCGAAGAAGATCAAAGCTAGCCAAATGCAGTTTTGAACGACTTTCCTTTATTTATATACAAAGAAAAGGCCTCGTTTTCAAAGCAAAAAGCTTCGTTCGATGAAGAACACCAAGATTCGAATCCCCAAACCGGAAACTAGGTGACCACAAATCATGACCAAGATCATGACCTCTCATTCCACCATTGTAGATCAAACCAAGCTTTTGTTTATGAAATTCGGGATTGCAAGAGTGGAAACTAAAGCAGTAATGATTAGGATCAAACTGGTTAATTGAAGTGAAGTGCATTTGTTATACCTTAGCTTATTTTATTGATCTGGTAAATCATCATCCAAGAAGACATCATCTTCTTCAATGGGGTTGCTAATGTTAGCACCACTTTTCGATGATTTTGGTGTTCATTGTTGCGATCTGGGTTCAATTTCCGGTTGGTCCATCAACCTTGATTTTATTTTTGTTGTCAAAAATGTTTATGAAGTTCGCTTTAATGCAACGTCTGAAGAACAAACCACCACGACATCCTCGGCGTCGGTGCGACTGTTGAGGCCGCTAGCGCCGTGCTGCTGCCAAACCGGACGGCGATCGTGGTTAAACGAAAGTCAGACCTCTTTTGGGGTTCTTTACAGTGTATGGGTTCTTGATTTTCACAATGAAGCAATTTTTAATACTTATCACATCAAATTTCTGATGAAATCTAATCACCAATGTATACAAGTCAGTAACTCCAAAAGAGATGACTAATTCAATACGAATCTACGAAATTTAGGGCTCTCTACCATTTTTTGGCAACTAAGGAAAGAAGGTGCACTCATCAAAGTCAAATTTCAAGAATCTCTTTTAACCCTAATGAGGCCAAATTCATATAATTCATGTATAACATATAAGATTAGCAACCTCTTATTGAAACTAACTATGCAGGTTAAAGTACACCAAACTAAGCCTGTATAAAGTGAGAAATAGATTTGAATTTCACATAATTTACTAATTTTGTCCATAAACATGACTGAAAATTACTGAAAAATTGAAAAATATACAAATCGTAATTGAGACGGTCAGAGACATCAATCATCCACTCCGAAAGCATAAGCTAACAGACGAACCAGCAAAGAGCTTCGGGGAACTTCAGCTTGGCCGCAACATTTTGCTGGGTCAATTGTGGTCATATTAACCCCTGATTTATCCTTTGTTGGGTGAAAGCAAGAGACCCGTGAGTTCATCATATTCATCCCCATTTGAATTCCTATTGTCCACATTTATTTCCTGTTACTAACCCAGTTTACTGGGTTGGATGCATCCACAAAATTGGCACAACATATTAGACATAAAATTGACCAAAGAAATTAACCCCTTTCCAATTTCAACTGAACGAAAACCTAAAATTTGGATAAACCCCTTTATTAAAATGTAAATTACCCTAAAATGTTAAGGAACTAATACTCATCAAATTGGGCGTACAACTCATCATGTTGTTGCTGAAGCAATTGTTATTGTTGTTGTTGAGATATGGATTGGTGTTGTTGATCCATGAGGTGGTGGCGTTGGTGATGGATGGTTGAATTGGGGATGATGAGGAACCATCCGCCATAAACAAAATTAAATAAGAGATGATAAGGATTGAGTGATTAAATCATGGACGAAGGTGTATAATTTGGTGTATCAAAAAGCAAGAAGAGTAGAGTGGGTGGTAGAGGGATACTAAAAAGGAAGGAAGGAAGGAAGGAATGAAGAAAGGAAGGAAACGATGAGTCGAGACGGTTCTATACAGAGAATGAAAACCCCAAAATAGGGGACACGTGTAAAATATAAAAGATGAGTCAGATGAATTAGGTGGGAATAGAGGTGATATGTTGTCCTTGCCTTATTGGAGGAATACGTGAGGAGAAACCATGGGTTTTTTCTGGCCTTCTAACACCATACTCTTTTCTTATATGTATATGATATAAATTAGGTGTCTTTCCTGTAAACGTAAAGCCTGCGTTAGTTCTCTTCGACACAGGAGCCACTTGGTCCTATGTGTCACACGCGTTCTGTAAGGACTTCCAGCTCGAGCGTGGCTAGCTGGCTAGTCCTTTAGCAATAGATAGAGTGGCTGAGGAGGTGTGAGTGGTAGAGAACGTTTTTAAAGATTGCATCATAGAGATATTCAGGGTGACATTCAAGATAAACCTCAAACCCACTCCCATGAATGGAGTTGACGTGCCGGTGGGTGTAGACTGGATGTTTAAGAATCGGGCTACCGTGGTTGTTGCAAAGCAAATGGTCCGTATTCAAAATCCTAGTGGGGAAGAGTTGGTTGTGTACGACAAGGGAAGGAAAAGACAGCCAGCGTTTTGTACCGTCGCAAAGGCGAGGAAGTACCTTCAGCAGGGGTACGTAGGTTATTTGGCTTATGCAGTGGTCGACCAGGTAGAAGGAAAGAAGCTGTCGGTTGCTGATGTACTGGTGGTCAGTAAGTTCTCAGACGTTTTTCTGCAGGATTTACTAGGCATTCCACCTGATAGACAGGGTTGAGTTCGAAATCGACTTGGTACCGGGATCAGCACCTGTCGCAACGACTCCTTACAGTCTGGTGCCACCTGAGCTGTAGGAGTTGTCGAGTCAGTTGCAAGAGCTCTCCGAGAAGGGGTTTATCCGACCGAGTAGCTCGCCTTGGGGTGCACCGATCTTGTTTGTAAAGAAGAAGGATGGGAGTCACCAAATGTGTATTGACTATCGGGAGCTCAACAAGGTTACCATCAACAATAGGTATCCCTTACCGAGGATTGATGACCTGTTTGATCAGCTCCAGGGGGCGGCTTGGTTCTCGAAGATCGATCTCCTTTCGGGGTATCACCAGCTCATGGTGAAAGAGGAGGATATCCTTTCGGGGTATCACCAGATACGGGCATTACGAGTTACTAGTGATGCCCTTCGGATTTAACAACGCCCCCGCTGCATTTATGGATTTGATGAACTGTGTCTGTAGGCTGATGCTCGATAGATCAGTGATTGTTTTGTTGACGATGTCCTGATCTACTCAAAGACGAAGGAGGAGCATGTGGTTCACTTGAGGGAAGTGCTCGAGGTGCTAAGAAGAGAGAGACTCTACGCTAAGTTCTGCAAATGCGCTTTTTGGTTGCAAGAGGTTCAATTCCTAGGCCATATTGTTAACCAGGAAGGCATTAAGGTGGACCCATCAAAGATCGAGGCAGTAATGAACTAAGAGGTTCCAAAAACCCCAACCGAGATCAGAAGTTTCTTGGGTTTAGCCGGCTATTACCGTCGGTTTATCCAAGACTTCTCTCGGATCGCTGTGCCGTTAATGAAGCTGATGAAAAAGAACGAGCCGTATGTTTGGGGTACGGAACAGCAGACGGCATTCGAGACCTTGAGGCAGAAATTGTGTGAGGCGCCTGTCTTGACGCTACCCAAGGGCGTAGAGGACATGGTGGTGTACTGTGATGCATCACACCTCGGTTTGGGGTGTGTCCTTACGCAGAGAGGTCGGGTGATAGCTTACGCGTCGAGGTAGTTGAAACTTCACGAGGCTAACAACCCCACGCACGATCTCGAGCTTGCGACAGTGGTATTCGCTTTGAAAATCTAGAGGCATTACTTGTACGGTGGAAGTGCACCATCTATACCGACCACCGAAGCTTGAGATGCTTCCTGGAGCAGCCTAACTTGAATATGCGGCAGCGGAGATGGCTTGACGTAGTTAAGGACTACGATTGCAAGATACTTTACCATCCAGGTAAAGCAAATATGGTAGCATACGCTTTGAGTAGGAAAACTGGCAGTGTATCCCTTCGAATAGCACATCTGAAGATGGCCGTGACTACACCATTCCAGGATTTGATTCGACGGGCTCAAGAGAAAGCTAGTCGGGATAAAAACCAAAACAGGGAGCGGGTCCGGGGTCAGCTACCACTAATGGCCAGAGACTGTAGGGGACTTTTGATGAGACATGACCGAGTGTGGGTTCCTCTCACAGACGGAGCTCGACAGACACTGCTAGAGGAAGCCCACAAGTCTAGGTTCTCTATTCATCCCGGGGTCACGAATGTGTGTTGGGATCTGTGAGCCGACTATTGGTGGCCGGGAATGAAGCAAGACGTGGCTCGTTATGTGGAATCGTGTTTGACCTGTCTAAAGGTCAAGGCTGAGCATTAGAAGCCTCACGATAAGATGCAGCTGTTGGAGATCCCGATGTGGAAATGGGAGAACATAACTATGGATCTGATCACCAAACTACCGAAGACCACACGAAAGTTTGATGCGATCTGGGTAATATTAGACCGGTTGACCAAGAGAGCCCATTTTCTAGCCTTTCGGGAGAGTTTTACCTCAGAGCAGTTGGCAGATTTATATGTGAAGGAGGTGGTGACGAGGCACGGGGTACCGATGTCGATCATTTTGAACCGAGATGCCTGTTTTACCTCTCAGTTTTGGGAGCGTTTTCTGATGAGCACTAATTTATACAAATTTTATGCCAATTTTCCCCTACATTTAGAATTAATTGAATGTTTAGATACCCTTTTTAGTTGGAGTTGTTATTTAATCTTTAAAATTGTGAAAAAGAAAAGAAAAATAAGTATATGTATGTTGGTATGTGCTTTGTTGGCAACAATCAAGAGAAAGAAAAAACATATCTAATTTAATTTGGTTTGGTTTTGTTGGCAGCCCAAAGAAGAAAGAAAGCCCAAGTCACGTGACAAAAAGAAATAAGAAGAAAAAAAGTCCAGATCCATCAGCGTCATACACACGATCCATGGCTGCCATGTTTGATTTTCAGATTCCGTGGGTTCAACCCATGCCTCAACCTACGGATCAACTCTCGTCACTTGCTATTTGGCATCTCAAAAATCAGGTTCGCATAAGTCCCATGAGTTCAACCCACGATTCAAGTCTCGATCTGGAAATCACATTCACGTGGGTTGTTCCGAGGGTTCAAGTCACGAGTCAAGTCTCGTCAGATGTTATTTCCACTTCTAAAAATCATCCCACGTTTGATTTCAAGCGGTTTTTCTCATGGGAGGTATAAAAGAGGCTTGGGAACTGTCACGTAGGAGAGACGGGATTGGGGAGAAAAAGAAAAGTCGATTTGGAGATTCTTGGAGGCCGTATTCCAGATTTTCAAGTCGAATTTTGAGATACATCTAGGGTTTTTCATCTTTCACTTATTCCAATCAATTTGTAAGTTTTAGGTTTTAGTTATGAGTAGCTAGTTTTCTATTGATCCAGCTCTCCTAAGACCTGATGAAATGATAATGATCCTGAATCTTTACTTAATGAATAGGTTTTTACTTCTGTTATAGCTTGAGGAATTATCACTGAGTCTGTTCAGTGTTATTCCATGTTACTTATGCTGTAACTTATTTTTATAGTAATCAGGATCAGGATCAGGAGACGAACGAGTCTGTTCTGCAGTCTACTGATCCTATCCACTGAAGTGAAGACCTCCTGAAGACATCAAGATCATACTCTAAGAACCATCAGCGACGTCGAAGAATTAGCTGATGACAGGAACAACATGCTCGTGATCTGAAGACGGAACTCAGTGATAGCAGGCTGCTCAATATCGTATGACATCCTGAAGATTCATCAGGATACAAGTGACCCTGAACAACATCAGCTTCAGGACTCTAGTCACTGATCAGCATCCTGATCCTGAAGGATTAGTGTAATGTCTTAGTCTAATGCACAAAAGGATTATCCGCCTTTACTGACACAAAAGTACATAAGGACAGTCACTTTACTGTTCCCTCCTTACTTATCAGACCTCAAGGCAACTGTTTACACACTTCCTCTTTTGCACACCATGCAAAGAGTATTTGTTTATAGTAAATAGTACATAGGACCACTTACATTGTGACACGTACACAAAAATGAGTCTACATGCATTTAATGCATTGGGTATAAATAGGACTTGAGAGATGTTCTCCATACTTCTTCTTCATCCTAAAAACTACCCTAATCTTTTCTTTCTTTATTCCCTCTATCTTCTTTCTTACATCTTCTCACTCTAGTGCATAGTGAAAGAACATAGATTGTTTAGTTTAGACTCATTGTCTTTTCTATTTCCGCAACAATCTGTAAATTCATATTGTTAATACAACAAGAATTTAAAAGTGACATTTTGTGTGATTATATTCAACCCCCCCCCCCCCTTCTATAATCCCAAACACTATCCTTGCTTGAAGGTCACCTCATTGGGACCAACAAGTGGTATCAGAGCAGATACAAGTTCTCATTTTCTTCTCTTAGAAAAATCTTGTGATCCGCTCTTCTTTTATTCATGGCTCTTCAAGCTAAGGATAACTACTTTGATACCGGCTCTTCTGGAAAACCACCTAGGTTTAACAAAGATAACTTCTCTCTTGGAAAACCAGGATGGAACTCTTTCTCTCTGGTTCTGATCCCCAGATTCCTTACTTTCTGGAACATGGACCACATGTGCCCACACAAACCGTTCATGCCATTCCTGCTGCAGGCAACCAACCAGCTGCACCTGAAAGGGAACTGGTAAAGCCTGTGACTGACTGGAATGATGAAGACAGATGCCTGGTCAACATTGACACTAAGGCTAGGTCTCTCATCGCCATGTCACTCCCTGATGATGTATTCCACTCTGTCTGTCACCTTCGCTCTGCCAAAGAGATTTGGAACACCCTCTGTGTTCAATATGAAGGTACTGCTGTTCTCATGGAATCAAGAAAGATTTTCTTGGTTCGTCAGTATGAAAGCTTTATTCATCAGAAGGATGAAACTCTCTCCCAGCTACATCAGAGATTCAACTGTCTTCTGATTGATCTGAAGACTATCGGTACTACCTACTCTAACTCTGAGGTGGTTACCAAGTTCATGGAAGCTCTTCCTGAACATTGGGAAATCTACACCTCCTGCTTAACTATGTCAAAGGACATAAAGACACTCACACTGAGTGAGTTGTACGGTATTCTTCTTAACCGTGAACAACAGAAGAAACTGAAAAAGAATCTCATAAGAGATTCTAAAGATACCAAAAGCAACTCTGTTGCATTGGTCTCTGACTCAGTTCCTACTGTTGCCACTCATTCTTCAGTAATGCATTGGAATCTTCTGACTCTGACATGTCAGAAGATCCTGAATTCAATAAATCTCTTGCTTTATTAACTAGATCCTTTAAGAAGTTTGCCAAAAAGGGAAACTTCCATAAAAAGAAACATCTTGCTATTACTGACAAGCCTAAATCAGACCCTGTTGATAAGGCTACTGCTATCTGCTACAACTGTCAGGGCAAAGGACACTTTGCTAATGATTGCAGGTACCGAAAAAGTCAGTTTGCTCCCTCCTCTGCCAAATCTTCTTCTAAGAACCCCAAATACCAGCTCCTGAAAGAAAAATACAAAAAGATGAAAACTCAGCGCATGGGTAAAGGTCTTATCGCAGAAGACTGCGATTGGGTTGATGTCTCCTCTGATGACTCATCTGATGAGGAAGATACTCAAGTGGCACTCATGGCCATTATTGAGGAACCTACCTTAGCTCTCATGGCTAAGATAGAAGAGGTCCCTGAAGAAATTCCTACTCAGGCTCCTGAAGCTTCGTCTTCTACTGCTCCTCAAGCTTCTACCTCTGCGACTGATTCTCCCAGTCAGGTACCTATTCCTCTTGTCCCTCTTGAAAGCTTAACTCAGCTGGACCTGGTCACTCTTGATCTATACAAAGCCCTGAATAGTAAAACCTCTGCTGAAAAAATGAATATTGACCTTCGTGGTCAACTCAAAGAATGCCAAGAAAAAATAAAACAACTTACCATTCTGGAAGAAAACTATAAAGATCAGGTCACTGTAAATAAAACTCTTTGTATTGAAAGAGAAATGGCTCTTGCTGCCAAAGAAAGAGCCCTGGCTGAGTTAAACGCTGAAAAAGTCACCATCAAAGGATGGAGTGACGCCTCTGAAAAGGTTGATGAAATATTAGCCTCAGGAAGAAATGTTAAAAACAAAAAGGGTCTTGGATACACTCGTGGAGGCACAAAATCTGATTGTTCCATGCTCAAATTTGGAAAATTTGTTTCCTCCATTCCTGATCCTAATGCTCCTGAAAACATCCCTTCTTCTTCAAACACACACTCTGAAGGTGCTCCTAAGAGCAAAAAGAACACAGTTAAGGAAAAATCCAAAACTGTAAGACCTTCAAAGACCAAGAGTCCTAAACCCAAGAACAAAGTTCTGGGTGGTCGTCCTTCAGTCTCAGGATCAAAATCTTTTTCCCAAAATTCTGTTCCCAGACTGAAGATTGACCTGAAGCAAAAGACTCAGGAGAAGAAACCAATTCCTCCTCTGTCCAATGCTAAAGGCATACTTGGTGCTGGTCCTGCTCATCTAAAGTTCAAAGACTTTCTGGACTCCACTAAACGCTTTCAATATCGCAAATGTTATCACTGTGGATTAAATGACCATATTGCGAGTAAGTGTCCTGATGCTACCAAAGCTGAAAAATCAGCTAAGGTAAAGAAAAATCATAAGACTGATAAGTCAGTCAAAGGAAAGAAGGTTGTCAAGACTGTCTCGTCAGTCAAGACTCTAGCCTCAAGAACTGATAAATCAGTTAAGGCTGCCACTAACTCCACCAGTCCTACTGATACTTCTGGATCCATAGTTCTATGGGTACCAAGAAAAACTTAAACTCTAAATTTTACAGGATAAGGGCATCTGGTATCTGGACAGTGGATGCTCTCGACATATGACTGGTTCTAAATCTGTCCTCTCTAACTACCGTGAAGAAAGAGGTCCTGCTGTGACCTTTGGTGGAAACGGTAAAGGCCAAACCCGAGGGTATGGCACACTGACCAACGAAGTAACTACGTTCAAGAGAGTTGCTTACATTGAAGGCCTGATGCATAATCTTCTGAGCATCAGTCAACTGTGAGATAAAAATCACAAAGTCTCCTTCTCAAAGAAGAAGTGCAAAGTCAAGAACAGAAGAAAGGAAGTTATTCTCACCGGTGTGAGACATGCTGATATCTACATCATCAACATGAATACTTCCACTGACAACTTCTGCTTTGTATCTCATGCTTCCTCTGATACTAATTGGCTATGGCACAAGCGTCTTTCTTATCTCAACTTCAAGACGATAAATCAACTCTGCATCAACAACCTAGTTATTGGTCTTCCTGACTTTCGCTATACAAAGGTATCTCTTTGTTCAGCATGTGAGAAAGGAAAACAGACCAGGGCTAGTTTCAAGTCCAAGCAGATTTCCTCCATCAGTTCTCCTCTCTTTGGACCTGTCAACGTCCAATCTATTGCTGGAAAGAAATATACTCTGGTAATCGTTGATGAATTTTCCAGATATACTTGGGTATTCTTTCTTCGATCCAAGAGTGATGCTCCTGAAGAAATCATTATGTTCGTCAAGAAGATGGAGAGACTCAACAACCTTACTGTTCGATCAATCAGGAGTGACCACGAAACTGAATTCAAAAACAGTACCCTGGAAACCTTCTTCGATCAGAAAGGTATCTCTCAGAACTTCTCATCTGTAAGAACTCCTCAGCAAAATGGCGTTGCTGAAAGACGAAACAGAACCCTGATTGAAGCTGCACGATCTATGTTGAGTGAAGCCAACCTTGCCACTCAATTCTGGGCTGAAGCTGTTAACACTGCTTGCTATACCCAGAACAGATCTCTGATAGTAAAGCGCTTCAGAAGAACTCCTTACGAACTCTTTCGTAACAGGAAACCCTCAATCGAACATTTTCATATCTTTGGTTGTGTCTGCTACATCCTGAACAACAAAGATAACCTTGGAAAGTTCGATTCCAAGTCTGATGATGGAATCTTCCTTGGATACTCCTCTATCTCTAAAACCTACCGTGTGTTCAACAAACGAAGACAAGCCATAGAGGAAACGATTCATGTCAAGTTTGATGAATCGGGTCCTACTTTTCCTCACCCTCATGAAAATTCTGAAATAAATCAGTGGGCTGATTCTTTCTTTCAAATCCCTAAAACTCCCATTGCTGATCCATCTCCTCAAGACCTTCCTGATGGTTTTGAAGAAGATCCTCCAATACCACCTACTGAAATAACTACTCCACCTCTGATAAATGCCACTCCAATTACCCAAATCGCACCTACTGAACCTGATCAACCCACTAACAGTGAAGACTTCTCTCAAACCACTGTCAGTGAGCCTACTCCTACTAATCTTCTCCCTGATCCATCAGTAAATGAAGCTTCCACTTCAGGACAGGTGTATCAGCCACCTGCTCTTCGATGGACCAAGGATCATCCTATTGATCAAGTTCTTGGTAACCCCTCCTCTGGCATTAAAACTCGACGCCAATATGGTAACATCTGTCTTTACGTTAATTTCATCTCTGAAAATGAACCAAAAGAAATAGATGATGCTTTGCGTGATCCTGCCTGGGTCTCAGCCATGCAGGAAGAGCTAGCAGAGTTCATCAGAAACAATGTCTGGCTTCTCGTCCCTAGGCCTCGAAAACGTACTATCATTGGTTCCAAGTGGATTTTTCGAAATAAACTTGATGAGATTGGTACGATTATTCGAAACAAGGCTCGCCTTGTGGCTCAGGGATACAAGCAGGAAGAGGGCATTGATTACGATGAAACCTTTGCTCCTGTGGCTAGGCTCGAAGCAATTCGACTTTTCCTAGCCTTTGCAGCACATATGAACTTCAAGGTTTATCAGATGGACATTAAAAATGCCTTTCTGAATGGTAAGCTTAATGAAGAAGTCTATGTGGCTCAGCCTCCTGGCTTTGTAGATCCTAAGTTCCCTGATCACGTCTACAAGTTAAACAAGGCTCTCTATGGGTTAAAACAGGCTCCTCGTGCCTGGTATGATACCCTTTCAACCTTTCTTCTCTCTAAAGGTTTTGTTCGTGGAAAGATCGATAGCACTTTATTTCTAAAGAAATATTCTAAGCATATCCTTCTCGTCCAGATATATGTCGATGACATTATCTTTGGATCCACAAATCCCAAACTCTGCGAAAAGTTTGAGTTGCTCATGAAATCTGAATATAAAATGTCTATGATGGGTGAACTTACATTCTTTTTAGGACTTCAGATCAAGCAATCTGAAAAGGGAATCTTTATCAATCAAGGCAAATATGTGCATGAGATGCTGAAGAAATTTGATCTCACATCCTGTACACCGATGAAGACTCCAATGGCTCCTCCTCTGTCACTTGACAAGGATTCCAAAGGGAAACCTGTTGATGTGACTCTCTACAGAGGAATGATCGGCTCTCTGCTGTATCTCACAGCTAGTCGCCCTGATATCATGTATTCTACATGTTTATGTGCCCGTTATCAGGCTGAACCCAAAGAATCCCATCTGACCGCTGTAAAGCGGATCTTCAGATATCTGAAGGGAACTCCTAATCTGGGTCTTTGGTACTCCAAGGACTCAGGGTTCGATCTAACAGCTTATTCTGATAGTGACTTTGCAGGATGTAAGATAGACAGGAAAAGCACCACTGGTGGGTGTCACCTGCTTGGTGGCAAGTTGGTGAGTTGGACTAGCAAGAAACAGAACTCTGTGTCCACATCAACTGCTGAGGCTGAATATGTTGCAGCAGGAATCTGTTGTGCTCAAGTCCTGTGGCTGAGAAATCAACTTCAGGACTATGACATACAACTTTCTAAAATTCCTATCTACTGTGACAACACTTCAGCGATAGCCATCGCCAACAATCCTGTCTTACATTCCAAGACAAAGCACATTGAAGTGAGATATCACTTCATCAGGGATCATGTGATGAATGGTGATATTGAACTCCATTTTGTCCCTACTGAATATCAGCTTGCTGACCTCTTTACCAAACCACTGGATGTGACGCGTTTCAATATGCTCATCAGTGAACTTGGGATGTTAAATCCTGATGATTGAAGTTTGTCAGGACAAACAGTTGTTAAATCCTATAGAATAATTATTCTCAAGACTCTTTCTTTAATAACTCCTGAACGAACTCTCATCAGAGGATGACTCTATTCAGTACTTACAAAATCTTTGTTCAACATCCGAATACTGATGATTCTCAGATAAGTACCTCTGCTCCTGAAACCTTATCGCATTAAATGTGATAAGAGGATTTTCCCAAAACAGTACTTATCTGATAAGTACTCCAATTCCAAGAAAACAAATCTTTCATCAAAATGGAATTATCCCCTGAAAAGGTGGTTTTTATCTTTTCAAATAAAACAAACTTTTCATCTGCACTGACACGTAATGGGACGTTTCCTGTTCCCCACGACGTGTGTCAGGCGCGTGAACGTGCGTAGAACTTCCTTTTTTCATCATTACGTTTGAATTTAGCCGCCCTTTTCTCTCTCATCCATTTTCTCTCTCCTACCACGAGGTATAAAAACCCCACTCGTAATCCTTTACACTCTTTACGCTCACATAATTCTCTCTAAGAACTCAAGCAAGAAAAAGCAAGAACTGCTTTCTCTCAAGAACACCAAGAACACACTCACCACTTTTCTTAACAAGATCATTGTAGGTGTTTCTTTACTCTTGTTCTTTCCACATTTTAAGTTGGTATTCTTCATCTAAACAACTTATTTTGTTAAACGTTTTTCCAAAAACCCTAAGATCACTTTGTTTGATCTTAGTTTTCCCAAAATCTTCTAAGATTTTTGTTAAAACAGTTTATATGGTTCTTCTTATTTCTTTTAAGAACAATCATAAACTCTTATTTTGATATCTATTCATCAAAATAAAAGTTCTTTTTAATACCAAAACACATTCCTTTTGTGTATTTTGGTATCTAATCATTCCAAGTATAAAGGATTTCACCACTTTTATGAACATATTCTGTGTTCATTGAAAAGTGAAGAAAAATGCATATTTTGGATCTTTAATCATCCACATATGTTGTTTTTATGTTTAAACAGAATGGCTGTTACTACATCTACATCATTGGACGCCCAGCTCTCCTCTGAGGCAACAACTCTCATGACGGCTACTGGAAACCTTCCAATAGTCATTCCCCAGCACGACTTGCAGTTCAAACCCAACAACTTGATTGGGCAATTTGACCTCCCTGCAAACAAGGCGTACCTAAAGCCTGCCAGGGACTTCCTTCTGTCATGTCCCCTGAAGACGGCGTTCACCATCAATCATGCGCCCAACAAACCTCTGCTCCTGCAACTGTGGTCCACTGCTACCACTGCCCAGGAAAGGAACACGAAGGGCAAGATGCACGAGGTGATCAAGTTCCAAATAAAGGACGACATCATCTCGTTCGGCATTGGGACTCTGAGAAACGTCCTCAACTTTCCCAAGAAGCAGAAGTTTCCTCCTGCTCCTTCCTCTGACGACGTCATCGAGCTCCTGGATGCCATTGGCTACAAATGGCCTGTGAAGGAAGGCCATGACCTGGTGAAGACTGCTGCCACTGTCCACAAGACGGGGTTAAATGCTACGTTCTATTATATATGGAACACGTTTGGTCTCTGTCTAACAGGGAAGACGGGGAGCACGGAGCAATTCCCCACCGTCATACAGAACATGGTCTACTCTGCGATCAAAAATCGCAAGTTTGACTATGTCCGCTGTATCTGGGACGACATGGTCAAGAAGATCAAGAACCGGACCAGGGTGACCAACGTTCCCTACACCAGGTTCTTCTCTGCAGTCCTGGCGCTGCATATGGGTGCCAACTATCCAACAGAGGGAAACTTCAACAACTACGCCTTAGGCGTGAAGTTTCTGGACCAGGTTTCTCCGAAATCTGATGATGTCCCTCTGTCTTCTGTCCTGGTTGTCCCTGGACCACAACCAGACGAAGAAGAACAACCCATCTCTGCTCCTGATCAAGGTATGTATTCTCTTTTCTCATCCAAACCCTCTTCTTCTCCTTCTATGCATGCTATGTCAGTAGCTAACCCTATACTGACTTCCCCAGCTGCAACAACTTCTTCGGCGCCTCTGAAGCGCCCTCCTCCCTCTGGCTCCTCTCCTCCACCGCAGCCCAAACGCGCCAAACATAAGGCGCAAAAGAAAAAGAAGGCACCCTCTGGTAAGAAATATTACATTACCTTGCCTCAACTTTTTAATAAACCATCTCCTTTATCTAAAACTTCTTCCCATGCAGATACTCCTGTTACTGCTCCTATAACACAAGAACCTGAGGTCGTTCATCTCGAACACTCAGAGAATGAGGGGGGTAATCGCTCTGATACCCTCCTAGCCTCAGGTAATAAATTTAAGCAACTTATTGCTATTTCTTCTTCTATGAAAGCTATTGAGTCTTCTAGTGCTCACTTAGCTACTCTTTTTACAGGTTCTTTAGGAGCGGCCATTGAAGGGCAGTCCCAACTCCCTCAGGATGACCCCTTCAACGATTTCAACTTCACGGACGCCGACCGTCAGCTGAACGCAGCTGAGCTACGTCGTCAGTCCGCTGAATGACAACTGCAGGATGCTTGCTCTGCGCTGCAACTGCAAGAAGAATCTCACAAGGCCCAGCTTCAGGCCATGGAACTCGAGCTGGCCTCTGCCAAGGCCGCTGCCACTGCCGCCGAAGCCGCCGCAGCCTCTGCTACTGCTGCTGCCGCCGCAGCCGTCCCTGCTCCTACTGGTGTCACCATCACCATACCTTGTCTGGATGCGATCCATGACAAGGTCACTCAGGTGGCTACCTCCTCTTCCTCCCTTCAGGCGTCTGTTGACGACCTGAAGGCCACTGTGTTACCCGCTCTCTCCTCAGCGGTCAACAACAACTCCACCTCCACCACCAACTTTCAACAACTTGTGGTGCAGAGGTTGGATGCACAAGAGAGTGGCCTTAGAGCCCTTCAGGAGAAAGTGGCTGAGCTTGCCACTGCAGTAAACACACTGACCACTGCTCCTCCTCCACCGCCGTCGTTCACTACGGCTGATAGGGAACTTCTCCAGTCCCTGCTCTCGTCTTCCTTCATCAACAGGAAGCTCAACGCCAACATGGCCTCTCTCCTCCAAAGGAGTGTTTCAACAGCCGCCTTACAACAGGCACCTGTTGAGGGGGAGAGACAGCCGAGAGACCATTCCGTTTATTCCCCCTCCACCAACTGGAGAACTAACGAACAGGGGGGAACAAACGAGGATGATGATGATGAAGATGATGATGATGATGAAGACGACGACACCTTCTTTGTCGAGAAGGTTCCTACCTCAACGCCCACTCCAGGGGTTGCACACTCTCAGGGGGAGAACCCCGGTGCACCTGGTACGTCACTATTACCATCCTCTCCCTCATCTTCTGATAACCAACCCATCTCTACTCTCCTTAAACCCAAACCTACACCTGAAACCATCACTCTCGACACCTCCTCTGAAGACTCACCAGTAAACAACCTACAAATGGATGTCTACCAACCACCCAAACAACCTACCCCTGAACCAACACCTCAATCTTCTCCCAAACAAACCTCTGAACCTGAAACCCAAGACGACTCTGGGTGTTATGATGTGAACTTTGGTTCTGTCACTGGTGAGATTGTTGGCCTTATGGAGAACAGTCCATCAGAACAGACACGAGCTGAACTAAGCAGAATGACATTCAGAGTAACTCCCCTAAACACTGAATCCATTCCTTCTAGACCAACCCGCTTTAACCCTGAAGCATCCTCCTCTAGAACCCCTAAAACCCGAGCCCCTCCTGAAACCATATGCCTTTCATCAGATGATGAATTCATCTCTGATGACTTCTCTACCCCTGCTTCTTCTCCCAGATCACCTCCCTCTAACTCTCCTAGATCTGAAGGTGAGAATTACCCTAACAACTCTGCTACTGTCAACAGGGATGGGCGTTTAGACGCCGTGATAGAGCGACTCGAGAGTACAAGAGTAAAAATTCCTCTTCGTACCTCTTGGGACTCTGAGTTCGCCTATCTATCGCAAGAGGAGTACAAAAACGCTGTACAGGCTCAGGAGGAGCACAATAAGAAGCAGAAGGAAGCCTTCCTCTCTGCTCAAGCCGCTCGAAGGCTTGCATCAGATTTTGTTGAAGAAGATGCTGAAATAAGTGCTGATCCTGTTCTAGCACAGAAGGTCGCGCTAAAGGTCTTCAACAGAAACGCTGAAGTTCAGTCTGAAGAAGCAAACTCAGAGCTTGACTGGTGCCGAGACCGCCTACACCTCAGGAAACATGGTGCTGCTATCTCTGGAATCCATCTCAGCCGAACACGCGGCAAAAGAGCAAAAACATGGATCACCGTCAAACGCTCAGGAGTCAAGGATGTGCAACACACTCTTGACAAGTTGGAAAGATACAACTTGTCAGAGTGGAACGAGATCAGAAGCCTACTTCCCAAAGCCAACAGAAACTATCGGGCTGAAGTAGAAGAAGTCATAAACGGACTTATTGCACGCATCAGAAGAACAACCGAAATTCCTGATGACCTTCTCCAACCTTCTTCAGCACTGCCTCAGCCTCCTGTTCGAAGATCAGCGGGTGCTTCAACAAGGAGACCAACTCCTTGCATGCCCAGAATGGTTGTCAAGCCACTGGACCTCTCGATGCTTGATCTTTCACTCCCTCCAGGAGTCTCTCTCTCTGAAGGACAAGTCATCAGAGAACCTGTTCATGGTATTTGTGTAAGCGACAACTCCAAGATTCTACGCTTTCAGCGTTTCAGCGAGCTACACAAAGCACCATATGAACACTTGGTTTCTGTTCTCTTCACTGCACAAAAGAACAAGACAAACAAAGATAATAAAGAGATCGTTCGCACTGTCAGAGCCATACTTGATCATAGAATCGCCTTCAGTGATACTCCTGTTCCAATCAAAGTCAAGACTGAAGAACTTAGCGAAGACTCTGATAGTTAGAATATTTTTGTAATTTTTCTTTCAGTACTTCATTTATGTACTATTGTATTTTCTTTACTCTTGTAACCATATTGAGATTAATGAAAATGCAATTCAGTGCATTGTACTTTATTCCATCATAGTACTGAAAAAGATCCCTCAAAACAGTAAATGGGACATGTACCTTTATGAGTTCTATTTCCTACTGTTTTATCTAGAACTTAGAAATTCTTTTTCTTTCTAGACTTAGACAATTTCTCCATTGTCTTATCATTATCATTTAGGGGGAGATTGTTGATCCAGCTCTCCTAAGACCTGATGAAATGATAATGATCCTGAATCTTTACTTAGTGAATAGGTTTTTACTTCTGTTATAGCTTGAGGAATTATCACTGAGTCTGTTCAGTGTTATTCCATGTTACTTATGCTGTAACTTATTTTTATAGTAATCAGGATCAGGATCAGGAGACGAACGAGTCTGTTCTGCAGTCTACTGATCCTATCCACTGAAGTGAAGACCTCCTGAAGACATCAAGATCATACTCAAAGAACCATCAGCGACGTCGAAGAATTAGCTGATGACAGGAACAACATGCTCGTGATCTGAAGACGGAACTCAGTGATAGCAGGCTGCTCAATATCGTATGACATCCTGAAGATTCATCAGGATACAAGTGACCCTGAACAACATCAGCTTCAGGACTCTAGTCACTGATCAGTATCCTGATCCTGAAGGATTAGTGTAATGTCTTAGTCTAATGCACAAAAGGATTATCCGCCTTTACTGACACAAAAGTACATAAGGACAGTCACTTTACTGTTCCCTCCGTACTTATCAGACCTCAAGGCAACTGTTTACACACTTCCTCTTTTGCACACCATGCAAAGAGTATTTGTTTATAGTAAATAGTACATAGGACCACTTACATTGTGACACGTACACAAAAGTGAGTCTACATGCATTTAATGCATTGGGTATAAATAGGACTTGAAGAGATGTTCTCCATACTTCTTCTTCATCCTAAAAACTACCCTAATCCTTTCTTTCTTTATTCCCTCTATCTTCTTTCTTACATCTTCTCACTCTAGTGCATAGTGAAAGAACTTAGATTGTTTAGTTTAGACTCATTGTCTTTTCTATTTCCGCAACAATCTGTAAATTCATATTGTTAATACAACAAGAATTTTAAAGTGACATTTTGAAGGTCACCTCATTGGGACCAACATTTTCTATTTCTAGTGATGAGATTTTGATTAGTTTTCATTGAGATGATGTTGATACTAGTTTACATTTCAATTTCAGTTGCTTTCCATGTTTTCAATCTCTATTTTATTGATTCGATTATGAGTTGCTATCCGAATTTAAGAATCCCTAATTGTTCTTGAAATTTGGATAAGTAGCAAGTATTACATCTTTAATCATCCGGTCATTTGACTTGCATACGAGATTGTTTACTATAGCTTAAAGGGTTTGGTGTCAAATTGTTAGCTAGGATTGGTGCTTGTCTTAATTATAATGCAATTGGTAGGTCAATTTCTATGTTGGTAACTAGAGATGGCTTAATCAATTAGAAACTAATTCACCGGGTGTCTGGTACTAGTTTAATCATAAGGACAAACGGAGTGTTTGGCGTGTGTCAACACTTTCGGCCTTTCTAGAATCAACATAAGGTTGTTGTGTGTAAGTCAATGATACATAATCTTATAAAAATCGGTCATGCTCATCACTAGATCTCGTCCTTTTATCGCTTAAAGTTTGTTTAATTTTATGCTTAACTTGTTTATAAATCATCCAACCCCCTTGTTTTGTTTAATGTTTATAACGAATTTGCACATGATCACATCTTGGACTTACGGTTAACATCGAGTCCCTGAGGAGACGACCCTACATATCACTATCACAAATTATTTGTGTTTAGAGGTAATAGGCTTTCACTTTTTAGTTATTTTATAATTTTTTCGGACTCGACACCCGTCATTTTCACGCGGATCTAGGTACCAGGTTGCACTTTAGTATCGCTTATCATCCGCAGACAGACGGTTAGAGTGAGCGCACGATCTAGACCTTGGAGGACATGCTCCGAGCGTGCGTTTTGGATTTCAGAGGTAGTTGGAATACGTACTTACCTTTGGCCGAGTTCTCGTATAACAACTGATGCGGTAATTATTGTATATAAAAAGTGGAACAAGTTTTAACCTCTAATGCCTAGCCACTGTCTTACCACATATACAGGCAAGCGTATTTGATCGTGAGTAATATAGTGTAGGAAAGTCCAGGTATCGTATCTACCACTGGGAACGGTCAAGTTATCGTAGATTATTAATCTAAATCAGTTTAATTAACCTAAAGCATTTTTTGGGGGGTTTTTATGAAAGAGGATTTAATGACTAAAAAGACAACTAAATTAATTACGAACTAAGAAATCGATTTAAAAGAGATTGATTAAGAACTATATAAGAAAAGTAGTAGTACTCATCATGGTTTAGTGAATCCCCAAGTGGATGACTAGAACAGGCCAAAAGTTTGGTTGTTTTGGTTATTGTAGGAATTTAAGTCTAGGACACCCTAACATGTAGTGACTATGGTCATTAACTAGGTTTTGGTCCTCCTAGTTCCAATACTTAGGTCGTTTGTCAGACAATCTAGTACCGATCATCCGATCCTAATTCTATTGTATGGTTTTCTACCTCCAGGTCACTCTCGGTCCGAGTAACCACTTAACACAACTCTCTTGGTCAAAGGGTAGGCTAAGGTAGGTTGATTATCCTATCGGAGTCTATCTATTTTGGTCAAAACAGATACACCCAACCAATGAGTTCAAATAACCAAACAACAAGAATCAGAACGGAACCATAACACACATTCAATTAACCAAAAACAAACCAATAAACATTAATTATAAAATCATCATCCACAATGGTTCATCGACCACAATAACTACCACTATAAAGACTACTCACTAATCATGATGACAATAGAAAAAACGATAGTAGACGCAAACATGATACCGACAGTACAACAACAGATGATCGAAGATCGAACCCCGCAGTGCATCGGCACCACTCGGAACTTCCACTCTATCACTTCCTCTCGTCTCTGCTTCGTACGGGTGTTTTTTTTCTCTCTCTCTCTCTCTCTCCTCTCTCTCTCTCTCTTTTCAACTGAAGGAGGAGGCTGGTATTTAAAAGAAGGCGTCCAGGGCCCACTTCGCGTTCGACAGACGGCAGTCTCGCGGCGCGAAACACTTAGGTCAAACCCTGGTCTTCGTCTTTATCGAACTTGGCGGCGCCAGATCTGGAACTTCGCAATCGCCAGATGGCTACTAGATTGACGTTGTGCATTTTCCATGTTTTCTCGCCTTTTTCGTACTTTTCCGTTCCACGGCCTCCAAATCCTACAAAAGCAATAATAAGCTCATTTGGTGAGTGAAATGATCAGAAACGGGTGAGAAATGGGGGAAAGTCATACAATTAAATTCAACCAAAACATGTATAAGTTTGGTGTTATCAAAATCTCCACACTTAAGCTTTGATTGTCCTCAATCAAAACACTGAAAGATAAGAAAGATAACTCCAAAATTATCTCCACCCAAGATCATTAAAGAGAACAAAGTATACTCACACAATCGAACACACAAACAAGATACATCAAGCAATCGGATACCAATATCAACCTTTCACCCTCACGTAGTATGAATAGTCATATAAAGTGTATCTCTCGGGGGTAAAAGTGTATATGTAAGTGATCACACCAATACTCGACTAATTCCCGCATGCATAAGCTTGTCACCAAATCTAATCTCCACCACTGAGAAGTTGTCAACAGTCAAGAGGACTTAAGGGTTGTAACGTTAGCCTAAGGGTTACGGGTAGGATAAAGGATATATAAGTGACTAAGGGTTACAGCAAAAACCTGAAAACCAGTCAGTTCAAGACCCAAATTAATCATCTGACTTTTGAGATTTTAGAGCTCGGGATTTCTATCACTATCACTTTTATATCGGCCTAAGCATATTGCTTATTTGCGGCTTCGATATTTATTTTCTTTTTAAGCTCATCGACTCTTTTGATGTTTCTTTTTAAATGAGTCGTGTTCTCTTTTTCTTTTCTTTTCAAGCTCTCTATTTTTTTTCTTTTGAGTAGCAACTATGTTGCTTTTTACTCTTTTGCTCTTTTTCTTTTTCTTTTTCATAATCCATTTCTCTATTTGTCAGATTAATAAAACGGACCAAAAACGTAAAAAGTTCTCAACTTTGACCTACGGCCAAAAGATAGATAAAAATTGGGCTAAAGGATAAAGTGTATAATGGGTAAAGAATTGAAAAGGCTAAGGCTCAAAAGGATTACAAGGGATAAATTACTTAGGATGAGTACTTTCAATCAAAGGCTAGGCAAATCAAATAACCTTATAGTGAGGTGATCTGACGAAGGCTAAAAGGGTTAGAAACGAAGGCCTCTATCAGTGCAATGGTGATAAGTACTTCTCTTATGTGGTCTCGACAAGTATTCAAACGACAAGTTCTACCTTGGGTCAAAGTCGGTATTCCTCACAAAATAAATAACAATTAAGGCTCGATCTCTCAAAGGAATTGGGTGAGACACTCATGGTAATCAGTATTTCAAGGCATCCTTTTACTCAACTAATCCTATTCAGTGTTCTCCTACGCAAGCAACTTAGTCTCAAAAACAATCTCAGATTTCGAAAAAAAATGGAGTCAAATCTCAAAGCTTTAAAAAATTTGAAAAACGACACACCAAAAGCAAAAAATGAACCCATTTAAACAGATAAGTCTACATAGCCCCCTCCCCACACTTAAAATTTGCAGTGTCCTCAATGCAACAATCAAAACAATTAAGGAGTAATTGGGAAAAAGAGAAACTTCCCAGGTTATGTGACGAAATTTGCTCTGATCTGAGAGAGTGTTCCAGGTATCGTGCTCGATCATAGATCATAGGTTGCTGTATCTATTACCAAAAAGAAAAATAAAAAAAGTAAAAACGAACAAAACAAAATTAACCAAACTAAAGCAATTAAAAGTACTTAATATCCTAAACAAACCAAAAATAAAAATTGTTCAACCAAACCACCACACAAACAAAAATAAAATTGTCTTAAACAACCATATCGAATGAGAGAGATAAAAGAGAGAGATCAATAAGGGCCACGAGGTTGGTTTTGCCAATCCTCAAATGTCGGGTAACCGGGCGGTGCATCCTCGGAGTATGGCCAAAAAGATGATGGAGCGTAGGCGGTATTCGGTTGAATACCGAAATGGGAGGCCATCTAGTTCATAACTCCACTTTGCCAATTGGCTTGGTGAAGAGCCTCCGCGGTGTTGTACTCCACATGTTGGTGATGACGGCCATAAGATAATGACATCTCCGAGAGTCGGTTACTCAAGTCTTGGTAACCCGAATATGCTGTCCATCCCGCCGGTTGTTCTCCCGCATTCGTCCCACTTGTTCCACCGGTCTCATGCGTGCTTCTCGGTTCTCTCCTTGCTTGACTTCTCGTCCCAATAGCGTGAGGATTATGGATCCATGCATTATAATCTCTTCCGGTCATATGCTCAACCCTTGCCACACCCATGCCACGAAGTTGGTCCATGTCGATCAATCCCATCTCCCCAAGGTTCGTCATTGAGGCAATGGCACCCTCGGTAAGGATACCGAAGTGTTTGGAGAGAAGCGTGACGTATTGGCCTCCAACCAAGCAACTTCCCTCTCGATAACCACCTCCTTTGGCAAGTTGAACGGCAATGAGGTACGGAGCATTCGGATATTTGTCATCCGTGGTGAGTTGCTCAAGAAGCCATAGATCATAAACCGAAACTTTCTCTTCACTTGAAGCACGAGCATTCACCGCATGAATGAGCATACGGTGCAAAAGTCGATCCGAAGAAGCAAGAAAACCTTTCACCTTGAGATTACTACCATAGTCACCATCACCTAGAATCGCCCAAGCCAACCGAGGATCAAAACCATCCGGCCTTTTTGAAGTCGCCCACATGTACTCCACGAATCCGGGAGCCTCAACCTCCTCTTGGGTATATATCCCCAGAGCAACAGCAAAGTCGACCAAAGATAGCGATCTCCACACTCCACCAAGTCGGAATGTCATGCATGACTGATGGAACTCCTCAAGGGCCTTGATTGCGTCGAAACGGAACGTGGCCACGAACTCAACAATAAGCTCGCGATAGAGGGTCTCAGAAACGTTGAAGACTCGCTCCCATGCATGGCAAATATAATACTCGGTGCTATCCTCGTCGTAAGCATGCTTCTCGAGTATCGCCTTGATGTTGTTTTCGACACTCATTGATCGAATAAGGTCCCTGTCGACTATCCTCGGTATTAGCACTTGACGGGTGAGAAGCCGGTTGACTATGTCCCGGTATTCCTCCCGTTTTGGGGCGTTCAAAGTTGGGTCGTTCATGAAATAGGTGAAAACGTGGCTCCCATCCGTTGCACGGAAAGTAGGAGCGGTGGAAGTCGACGAGCGGGTCTTTTATCTCTACAAAATCCAAGTACCATTATCTTAGAAAATTTCAATCCATAAACACAAGACAAGGTGTATTCACATCAAAAACTTTAACGAGACAAAACTTCCACGGCTAACAAGTTCAAGTATCAAATGTATATATGAAAAACCAAAATCAAGGGGATGTGGAACATCCCCACACTTGAACTTTTAGTCCAACCTCCATTGTAAAATAATATAGCTAACCTAATAAGAATGGGGGATTTTGATGTCATCAAAATCCCCACACTTATCATCATAGCATAGTCACTAGATTAAACGATTATATAACATGCTAGAGTGAAATTTTCGATCAAAACATATAGCATGCATAAACTCATAAGCACTAAACAATCAATGGTGCTTCAAGAACAATGTCAAATCCATGTAAGCACAAACACATCATAATGCCCAAAACAAGATCCAATCTTTCCAAATCAAGCTATCCTCATGGAATTAAAGTTGGGAAACATACCTTAGTCATGGCGAATGATGAAACTGAAGCTTGAAAAGTCCGAATTTCGCAAGAATGTGAGGAGGGGTTGCGGCGCCTAGAGAGAATTAGGGTTGTACTCTTTTGAAAAAGTGAGAAAAAAGGGTTAAAAACCCGTCTGCACCGACTTCGCGTTGCCAAACCTATGGTTTCGCGTCGCGAAACAGGCGGTTTCTGAAATCTTACCCTAATTTTTACAGGCTTCGCGTCGCGAAATGGCCCCCTCGCGTCGCAAGATTCGAAAATTTTACCTGATACAACGGCTTACCAACCTCGCGTCGCCAAACTTAAAATGTGGCGATCGCGAGTTTCCTACTGTCTCCAACTTTTCGAAAACGCTATCGCGCGTCGGATTTGCTCGATTCTTGCGTCTATCTCTTCCGTATGGTTACCTAAGCAATATCAAACAAAAAGATTAACGAAAACACACATAAAAATCATAAAAACGAAAAGTAAAAGAAAATGCTCCGGTTGCCTCCCGACAAGCACTTCGTTTTTTAATGGGTCTAGAGCTCGACCCCTTTTTCGGCTCATTTCTTGGCACGTCAGGCTGACGAGCCCTTCTTCTTTCTGTACTCTTTCTTGGAGGGTCCCGACCCATTAGGTGATTGCTCCTTTTGACGTATAGGGTTTGGATAATCCTCCGTCTTCTTTCCATGTTCATACGGGAGTAACGGGCGGTTCGTGTTCTTCTTGAAGGCCAGAGAAGGATCTTCGTATGGTTCATCGAGATGTGTGACCGACTCTCCGTTAGGATCAAAGTAGATCTGATTTTCTCCATACCCCAAGCTCGTGACTTGATTCCGCATATCGGTATTCACTTGGGCGGTATGTAAGAAAGATCTTCCAAGAATGATTTGAATCTCCGTGTTCTGTGGAAGGTTGGCTATGACGAAGTCCGTAAAGTAAACAAAATTGCCAATACGAATCGGGATCCTTCTGCTATTCCTAACGGCTTTGTCATGTATCCGTTCACTCCTCGGTATTGATAGTTTGTTGGAATGATCCTCTTGACTCCCATTTTCCTGCAATAACCAACAGGCATCATGTTAAGTGCGGCACCTGTATCCACCAAAGCAAGACCCTTAAATTTATGACAAGAAATAGGTAAGTTATAATTCCCCGGATCATGCTTGATAGGTGCAATGTAGATGAGGTCATCCTCCGGTGCCTTTTCCTTCTCTTTCTCCTTGCCTTTATCTTCTTTCTTTGGTATCACGGACTCTGCGTATCCACCTTGCTTTCCATCTTCCTCCTCATCATCACTTGAAGCGACGGGTCCTTTAAGTCCTAGATGCTCGAACGAAATGGTGAACCCTTCCGAGTCATAATCCGTAGCATAATCGGGCTCACTTTCACTATCGCTCTCCACATACTTCTTCGTGTAGATGTCCGTCCACTTCTTCTTTGATGGTTCTCTCCGTCATCATGAGCATCGGCTTCACGTTTTCTACCTTCGGGTTGACTTGTGTTTACGTTGGTAGCTTCCCTTGAGTCCTTTCACTTAGCATTTGCGAAACACGTCCAACCTGCAATTCCAAATTCTGGATAGTACTTTGGTGGTTACGTAAGTACGAACCTACCTCATCGTTTAGCTTCTTTTGTGCATCCATGAATTGGAGTATTCGGTCCTCGATAGAAACACGTGGCTCTCCATCCGGTCTTTGGTTTTGCTGATTTGGTGCAAAGAAACCGGGAGGTCTCGGAATGAAGTTACGATTGTTGTTCCACCTTCCTTGGTAATCGCCTCGGTTGATATAGTTCACCTCCTCGGGTGTCATCATTGGTCGATTCGGGCAATCCTTAGTCAAGTGTGGTCCATTGCACTCCTCGCATCCAACCTGCAAAGCATGAACAGATTAAATTAGTTCTTCGATTTTAGGTTCAAACTTTACCTGTTGGTTTTTCATAGCGGCTAGTTCATCGGATGGATCAAACTCGGTTGAGATTTTTCCGGCCATCCTCAGGATTTGCAAGCGCTTGTCCGTCCTCCAGTCTATGTTGTGTATGAGCATGTCTTCAAGGAGCATGTACCCTTCCGTGGGCGTTTTGTACATAAAGACACCTCCGGCAAATGAATCCAATGTCGCTCGTGAAGAATAAGCAAGCCCACTATAGAAAGTTTGGACTTGTTCACTCTTATTCAATCCGTGACTCGGGCACGAATTTAGAAGGTGCTTGAAACGTTCCCATGCTTCGGATATGGTCTCCCCGTCATCTTGTTGGAAAGATAGGATCTCGGCTCGTAACTTGTCGATTTTGGATGGTGGAAAGAATCGGGAGAGGAACTTTGAGTGAAGTCCTTCCCAAGTAGTGATCGAACTTGGCTCTAACGAGCGCAACCAAGCTCTAGCTTCTCCGGTAAGTGTGAGAGGAAAGACTCGGAGACGAATTGCATCATCTCGGCCCTCCTCCGTTTTGAACAGATCACATATATCTACGAAGTTCTCCATATGAACGATAGGATTGCTATCGTTTTTCCCGTCGAAGGTAAGGTCCTTGATCATGTGAAGAAGCTTCCCCGGGATCTCCTTGTTTAGGTCCGGCTTCGTGATCGGATTGGTGGGTACGGTCGGAGCGGCTCTCCTGGCGGTCCACATCGGTGCCTCGTCTCCCATCTCAAAAATCAAAGTTCTCGAGCGAACTTTGTTAGCTTTTGACTTCTTTTTGTTTCTTTTTCTGAATTCTCTCTCCGGCTCCTCAAATGGCTCTAACAAGTCCGTCGTGACTGAAACCACAACAAACAGTTACGGGCAACTTGCGGGAAACAAAGAGATAAGATAAAAATAAAAATAACTAATTAAACTAGAAAGCGAAAAACTTGCAAGGGAAAGAATCCCTCACAATGATCGATTAACAAAACTAACTAAGACTAAAATCTAACAACTACCGTTCCCCGGCAACGGCGCCAAAAACTTGATGCGGTAATTATTGTATATAAAAAGCGGAACAAGTTTTAACCTCTAATGCCTAGCCACTGTCTTACCACATATACAGGCAAGCGTACCTGATCGTGAGTAATATATATTGTAGGAAAGTCCAGGTATCGTATCTACCACTGGGAACGGTCAAGTTATCGTAGATTATTAATCTAAATCAGTTTAATTAACCTAAAGCTTTTTTGGGGGGGTTTTTATGAAAAAGGATTTAATGACTAAAAAGACAACTAAATTAATTACGAACTAAGAAAGCGATTTAAAAGAGATTGATTAAGAACTATATAAGAAAAGTAGTAGTACTCATCATGGTTTAGTGAATCCCCAAGTGGATGATTAGAACAGGCCAAAAGTTTGGTTGTTTTGGTTATTGTAGGAATTTAAGTCTAGGACACCCTAACATGTAGTGACTATGGTCATTAACTAGGTTTTGGTCCTCCTAGTTCCAATACTTAGGTCGTTTGTCAGACAATCTAGTACCGGTCATCCGATCCTAATTCTATTGTATGGTTTTCTACCTCCAGGTCACTCTCGGTCCGAGTAACCACTTAACACAACTCTCTTGGTCAAAGGGTAGGTTAAGGTAGGTTGATAGTTGATGCGGTAATTATCGTATATAAAAAGCGTAACAAGTTTTAACCTCTAATGCCTAGCCACCGTCTTACCACATATACAGGCAAGCGTACCTGATCGTGAGTACTATAGTGTAGGAAAGTCCAGGTATCGTATCTACCACTGGGAACGGTCAAGTTATCGTAGACTAAAGTCTGAATCGGTTTAATTAATCCTAAAAGGGGGGTTTTGTATGAAAAAGGGTTTGAATACTTAAAAGAAACAATTAACAAAGTAAAAACTAAGAAAACAATTAAAATACTGATTTAAGATTATAATAAGGAAAAACAGCAGTACTTATCATGATAAAGTGAATCCCCAATATGGATGATATGAATAGGTCGAAGGTTTGGTTGTTTTGACTATTGTAGGAATTTAAGTCTGGGACTCCCTAACATGTGCAATTTATGGTGATGAACTAGGATACGATCCTCCTAATTCCAATCCTAAATCGTTTGGTCCACAATTTAGAACCGGTAAATCCTCCCTAATCAATATCGCAATGGCTCTTTTACTATCTGGTCACTATTGGTCAAAGTAACCCCTTAACACAACTTTTTGGTCCAAGTCAGGCTAAGGTAGGTTGATTATCCTTTCGGAGTCTATCTGCTTTGGTCTAACAAATACACCCAACCAAGTGAATTCAAATCGCCACAACAATATCAATCAGAAAAGAACCATAAAAGACATTCAATTAATCAAAACAAACCAGTAAACATTAATCACAAAGTATCATCCATAAAGGTTCATCGATCATGACAAGCACTACTAACAAACTACTCACTCATAATGAAAACATAAACACAAACAAAAGTAGACATCGACATGATACCGACAATACAACGATAGATGATCGAAGATCGACTTCCGCAACGTATCGGCACCTTTCGTACTCTCACTCTCGTTCCTCTGTACTTCCCTTGTGTATCAGACATGTTTAGAAATGAAGGAGGAGGCTGATATTTAAAGGAAAACGTCCAGGGGCCATCTGGCGATCGCCAAGCTGCTGGTTTGGCGACGCCAGACACTTAGGTCAAACCCTGGTCTTCTCTTCAGTCAAACTTGGCGGCGCCAGGTTGAGGATTTCGCGATCGCCAAGTAGCTTCTGTTTGACTCTGTGCATTTTTCACGTTTTCTCGGCTTTTTTCGTACTTTTCCGTTCCACGGCCTCCAAATCCTTCACAAACAATAATAAACTCTTTTAGTGCATGAAATGATCATAAACGGGTGAGAAATGGGGTAAAGTCATACGATTACGCGCAACCAAAACATGTATAATTTTGGTGTTATCAAAATCCCCACACTTAAGCTTTGATTGTCCTCAATCAAAAGACTGAAAGATAAGAAAGATAACTCCAAAATTATCTCCACCCAAGATCATCCAAGAGAACAAAGTATACTCACACAATCGAACACACAAACAAGACTCATCAAGCAATCGGATACCAAGGCCAACCTTTTACCCTCACATAATATGAATAACAATATAAGGTGTATCTCTCGGGGGTAAAAGTGTATATGTAAGTGATCACACCAATACTCAACTAATTCCCACATGCATAAGCTTGTCACCAAATCTAATCTCCACCACTGAGAAGTTGTCAACCGTCAAGAGGACTTTAGGGTTGTAATGTTAGGCTAAGGGTTAAGGGTAGGATAAAGGATATATAAGTGACTAAGGGTTTTGCAACAATAATTTGAAAACTCAATCAGTAATGATCCAAACAGTGAAGCAATCTGACTTTCAAACAATGAGATTTTTGGGATGAGTATTCTCTCTTTTCTTTTCTTTTAGAATTGGCCTAAGCCTATGGCTTATTTGGGGCACAAATTCTTTTTCACTCTTTTCAGCTCTCATTCTTTTCTTTTTTGTATTCTCAACTCTTTTGATATTTCTTTTCTTTTCTGAGTCTCAAATATTTTCTTTTTCTCTCTTTTTTTTCAGAGCAGCAACTATGTTGCTTTTGGGCTCTTTTTAAATCTCAATCCTATAAAAACTGTCAGATATGAAAAACTGGATCAAAACATCTCAAGATTCAAATTTGAGTCACGGCCAAAAGATAGATAAAACAATTAGGCTCAAGGATAAAGTGTATAGTGGGTAACAAATGAAAAGGCTAAGGCTCAAAATGGTTTCAAGGGATAAAGTGTTAAAAGGTGAACACCTTTCAATTAAAGGCTAGGCAAATCAGACAACCTTATGATGAGGTCATCTGACGAAGGCTAAAAGGGTTAGAAACGAAGGCCTCTATCAGTGCAATGGTGATAAATACTTCTCTTATGTGGTCTCGATAAGCATTCAAATGACAAGTTCTACCTTGGGTCAAAGTCGGTATTCCTCACGAAATAGACAGATATAACAATTAAGGCTCAATCTCTCAATGGAATTGGGTGAGGCACTCATGGTAATCAGTATTCCAAGGCATCCTTTTACTCAACTAATCCTATTCAGTGTTCTCCTATGCAAGCAACTCAGTCTCAAAAACAATCTCAGATTTCGAAAAAAATTGGGGTCAAATTTCAAAGCTTTCAAAAGTTTGAAAAACGACAATCCACAAGCAAAAAGTGAACCCATTTAAACAGATAAGTCTACATAACCCCTCCCCACACTTAAAGTTTGCAGTGTCCTCAATGCAACAATTAAAACAATTATGGAGTAATTGGGAAAAAGAGAAACTTCCCGGGTTATGTGACGAAATTTGTTCTGATCTGAGAGTGGTGCATAAAATTCGTGCTCGATCATAAATCGCCATATCTACCAACAAAAAGAAAAAGAAAAGTAAAAACGAACAAATGAAAATAAACCAAATCAACTACTTAAAATCCTAACCAAACCAAACAAAATAAGATTGTTCAAACAAACACAACCACGCAGTTCAAAAATAAAATTGTTTACGACAACCATATCGAATAACAGAGATAAAAGATAGAGATCAATAAGGGCCATGAGGTTGGTTTTGCCAATCCTCGTAAGTCGGGTAACCGGGCGGAGCATCCTCGGAGTACGGCCAAAATGGAGATGGAACATAAGCGGTATTCGGTTGAATACCGAAGTGGGAGGCCATCTGGTTCATCACTCCACTTTGCCAGTTGGCTTGGTGAAGAGCCTCCACAGTGTTATACTCCATATGCTGTTGATGCCGGCCATAAGAAAGTGACGTCTCCGAGAGTTGGTTACTCAAGTCTTGGTAACCCGCATATGCCGTCCAATCCGCCGGTTGTTGACCCACATTCGCCCCACTCGTTCCACTTGTTCCGCCAATCTCGTGCGTGCTCCTCGGTGCTTCACTCCTTGCTTGACTTCTCGGCTGACTCCTATACACTTGAGGATTACGGATCCATGAATTATAATCCCTTCCGATCATATGGACAACCCTTGCTACACCCATGCCACGGAGTTGGTCCATGTCAATCAACCCCATCTCCCCGAGGTTCGTCATCGAAGCAATAGCGGCGTCGGTTAGGATACCGAAATGCTTGGCCAAGAGCGTCACGTACTGGCCACCAACTATGCGACTACCCTCTCGATAACCACTCGCCTTAGCGAGTTGAGCGGCGATGAGATACGGAGCATTCGGATATTTATCATCCGTAGAGAGTTGCTCAAGGAGCCATAAATCCTGCACGGTAACTTTCTCCTCACTTGAAGAACGAGCGTTCACCGCTTGAATGAGCATGCGGTGTAGAAGTCTATCCGACGAAGCAAGAAAACCTTTCACCTTGAGGTTGCCATGATAATCACCATCACCCAAAATCGACCATGCCAAACGCGGATCAAAATCATCGGGTCTCTTTGCGGTCGCCCACATGTACTCCTCGAATCCGAGAGCATCAACATCCAATTGGGTATATATCCCCAAGGCAAGAGCAAAGTCGACCAAAGAAAGAGATCTCCAAACTCCACCAAGTCGGAACGTCATGCATGTTTGATGAAATTCCCCAAGAGCCTTGATAGCCTCGAAATGAAACGTAGCCACAAACTCCACGATAAGCTCTCGGTAAAGGGTCTCGGCAATATCGAAAACTCGCTCCCATGCATGGCATATGTAGTACTCATTGCCATCCTCATCGTATGCGTGCTTCTCAAGAATTGCTTTGATGTCGTTCTCGACACCCATCGATCCAAGAAGATCCCAATCGACTCTCTTTGGCATGAGAATTTGGCGGGGAGAAGTCGGTTAACAATGTCCCGATACTCCTCCTTCTTTCGAGCATTCAAGGTCGGGTCGTTTGCGAACGAGGTGAAGACGTGACTTCCATCCGGTGCACGGCAGTTAGCTACGGCGGTCGTAGACGAGCGGGTTCTTTGTCTCTACAAAATCCAAATACCATCGTCTTAGAAAGAATCTCAATCCATAAACGCAAGACACGGTTTATTTACTTTCAAAATTCCAACGAGACAAAAACCTATACGACTAACAAGTTCAAGCATCACAATCACAAATGCATTAACGGACAAAGGGGATGTGGAACATCCCCACACTTGAACTTTTAGTTCAATCCACACTTTCAAAACAATCTAGCTAATCAAGAAAGAAAGAATGGGGGATTTTGATGTTCTCAAAATCCCCACACTTATCGTTTAACCACAATCACTAGATTAATCAATCAAATAGCATGCAAGAAACAAGATTTCAATTACAATATAGGGCATGCATTCATCTATAAGCTCTAAACAAACAATGGTGTATCAAGAATAATGTTAATTCCATTCAAGCAAACAAACACCATTGATACCCAAAACAAGATCTCCAATTACCAAATCGAGCAATCCTTACGAAATTAAAGTTAGGAAACGTACCTTGTTCATGTTGAAAGATGAAATTGAAGCTCAAGAAAGTCGAATCTCGCAAGAACGTGAGAGGGTTTGGCGGCGCCTAAGAGGAATTAGGTTTGTGTGTTTGTGAAAAGTGGGAAAAAGAAGGTTTAAAAACCGTCTTTCCCGACTTCGCGTCGCGAAACCCATGGTTTTGCGTCGCCAAACAGGCTAATTTCAGAAAACCCTAATTTTTAAAAGGTTCGCGTCGCCAAACGGCTCTCTTCGCGTCGCGAAGTTCGAAAATTTTTACCTGTTATTGTGGCTTACCCACTTCGCGTCGCCAAATTTGGAATCTGGCGATCGCCAAATGCCCACTGTTTCCAACTTTTAAAAATCTGCATCGCATTCCGATTTCGCTCGAATCTGGTTTCTATCTCCTCTGTATGGTTACCTAAGCAATATCAAATGAAAACATTAATAAAAACACACACGAAAATCATTAAAAACGAAAGAAAATCAAAAAGCTCGGGTTGCCTCCCGAGAAGCGCTTTATTTTTGGACGGGTCTAGAGCTCGACCCCACTTTCGGCTCATTTCTTGGCACGTCAGGATGACGAGCCCTTCTTCTTTCTGTGATCTTTCTTGGAGGATCCCGCTTCCTTGGTTGATTGCTCCTTTTTGCGTATTGGGTTTGAATAGTCCTCCGTTTTCTTTCCAAGTTCATGCGGGAGTAGCGGACGGTTCGTGCTTTTGTTGTAGGCCAGAGAAGGATCGTCATAAGGTTCATCGAGGTGTCTAACCGGCTCTCCGTTAGGATCAAAGTAAATCCGGTTGTCTCCATAGCCTAAGCTCGTGACTTGATTTCGCATATCGGTATTTACTTGAGCGGTGTGCAAGAAAGATCTCCCGACGATTATCGGGATCTCCGTGTTCTGTGGAAGGTTAGCTATGACGAAGTCCGTATAGTACACAAATTTGCCAATATGAATCGGGACTCCTTCAGCTATTCCTAACGGTGTTGTCATGTAACCGTTCACTCCCCGGTATTGATAGTTAGTTGGCATGATTCTCTTGACTCCCATTTTCCTGCAATAGCCAACAGGCATCATATTAAGAGCAGCACCTGAATCAACCAAAGCAAGACTACTAAATTTATGACAAGAAATAGGTAAGTTGTAACTCCCTGGATCATGCTTGATTGGTGCGATGTAGATGAGATCATCCTCCGGTGCTTTATCCTTTTCTTTCTCCTTCTCTTTCTCCTTGCCTTTATCTTCTTTCTTCGGGATCACGAACTCCGCGTATCCTCCTTGCTTTCCATCTTCCTCATCTTCATCATCACTTGAAGCTTCGGGTACCTTGAGTCGTAGGTGTTCGAAAGACACGGTGAACCCCTCCGAATCGTAATCCGTGGCATAATCGGGCTCACTTTCACTCTCGGTTTCCATGTACTTCTTTGTGTAGATGTCCGTCCACTTCTTTTTTGATGGCTCTCCTGTTACCATGAGCATTGGCTTCACATTCTCCACCTTCGGGTTGACTTGTGTTTGCGTTGGCAATTCTCCTTGCGTCCTTTCATTCAGCATTTGCGAAACACGTCCAACCTGCAACTCCAAATTCTGGATGGTGCTTTGGTGATTACGTAAGTATGAACTTACCTCGTCGTTTAGCTTCTTTTGCGCATCCATGAATTGGATAATCCGATCTTCGATAGAAACACGTGGCTCTCCATCCGATCTTTGGTTCTGTTGAGTTGGTGCAAAGAAACCGGGAGGTCTAGGGATGAAATTACGGTTGTTGTTCCACCTCCCTTGGTAATCGCCTCGGTTGATATAGTTCACCTCCTCGGGTGTCATCATCGGTTTGTTCGGGCAATCCTTAGTCAAATGTGGTCCATTGCACTCCTCGCATCCAACCTGCAAAGCATGAACAGATTTAATAAGTTCCTCGATTTTGCGTTCAAACTTTACCTGTTGGTTTTTCATTGCGGCTAGTTCATCGGATGGATCGAAGTCGGTAGAGATCTTTCCAGCCATCCTCGGGATTTGCAATCGCTTATCCGTCCTCCAATCTATGTTATGTATGAGCATGTCTTCGAGGAGCTTGTAACCTTCCGTGGGCGTTTTGTACATGAAGACACAACCTGCAGATGAATCCAAAGTAGCTCGTGAGGAATAAGCAAGTCCACTATAGAAAGTTTGAACCTGTTCACTCTTATTCAACTCATGACTCGGGCACGAGTTTAGGAGGTGCTTGAAACGTTCCCACGCTTCGGATATGGTTTCCCCGTCTTGTTGTTGGAAGGATCGGATCTCGGCTCTCAATTTGTCGATCTTGGATGGTGGAAAGAATCGGGAAAGGAACTTTGAACGAAGTCCTTCCCATGTAGTGATTGAGCTCGGCTCTAAGGATCGCAACCAAGCCCTAGCTTCTCCGATAAGCATTAGAGGGAAGACCCGAAGATGAATTGCATCATCCCGGTCTGCCTCTGTTTTGAACAGATCACAAATGTCCACGAAGTTTTCCATGTGAACGATAGGATTGCTATCATTTTTCCCGTCGAAGGTAAGATCTTTGATCATGTGTAGGAGCTTCCCTGGGATTTCCTTGTTCAGGTTCAGCTTCGTGATTGGATTGGTGGGTACAGTTGGAGCGGCTCTCCTGGCAGTCCACATCGGTGCCTCGTCTCCCATCTCAAAAATCAAAGCTCTCGGGCGAACTTTGTTTGCTTTTGACTTCTTTTTGTTTCTTTTTCTGAACTCTCTCTCCGGTTCCTCAAATGGCTCTAACAAGTCTACCGTGACTGAAATCACAACAAACGGTTACGGGCAACTAGCGGAAAACAAAGAGATAAAATAAAATAAAAATAACGAACTAAACTAAAAAGCAGAAAACTTGCAAGGGACAGAATCCCTCACAAGGATCGATTAACCAAACTAATTAGACTAAAATCTAACAACTACCGTTCCCCGGCAACGGCGCCAATAACTTGATGCGGTAATTATTGTATATAAAAAGCGTAACAAGTTTTAACCTCTAATGCCTAGCCACCGTCTTACCACATATACAGGCAAGCGTACCTGATCGTGAGTAATATAGTGTAGGAAAGTCCAGGTATCGTATCTACCACTGGGAACGGTCAAGTTATCGTAGACTAAAGTCCGAATCGGTTTAATTAATCCTAAAAGGGGGGTTTTGTATGAAAAAGGGTTTGAATACTTAAAAGAAACAATTAAAAAAGTAAAAACTAATAAAACAATTAAAATACTGATTTAAGATTATAATAAGGAAAAACAGCAGTACTTATCATGATAAAGTGAATCCCCAATATGGATGATATGAATAGGTCGAAGGTTTGGTTGTTTTGACTATTGTAGGAATTTAAGTATGGGACACCCTAACATGTGCAATTTATGGTGATGAACTAGGATACGATCCTCCTAATTCCAATCCTAAATCGTTTGGTCCACAATCTAGAATCGGTAAATCCTCCCTAATCAATATCGCAATGGCTCTTTTACTATCTGGTCACTATTGGTCAAAGTAACCCCTTAACACAACTTTTTGGTCCAAGTCAGGCTAAGGTAGGTTGATTATCCTTTCGGAGTCTATCTGCTTTGGTCTAACAAATACACCCAACCAAGTGAATTCAAATCGCCACAACAATATCAATCAGAAAAGAACCATAAAAGACATTCAATTAATCAAAACAAACCAGTAAACATTAATCACAAAGTATCATCCATAAAGGTTCATCGATCATGAAAAGCACTACTAATAAACTACTCACTCATAATGAAAACATAAACACAAACAAAAGTAGACGTCGACATGATACCGACAATACAACGATAGATGATCAAAGATCGACTTCCGCAGCGTATCGGCACCTTTCGTACTCTCACTCTCGTTCCTCTGTACTTCCCTTGTGTATCATACATGTTTAGAACTGAAGGAGGAGGCTGATACTTAAAGGAAAACGTCCAGGGGCCATCTGGCGATCGCCAAGCTGCTGGTTTGGCGACGCCAGACACTTAGGTCAAACCCTGGTCTTCTCTTCAGTCGAACTTGGCGGCGCCAGGTTGAGGATTTCGCGATCGCCAAGTAGCTTCTGTTTGACTCTGTGCATTTTTCACGTTTTCTCGGCTTTTTTCGTACTTTTCCGTTCCACGGCCTCCAAATCCTTCACAAACAATAATAAACTCTTTTAGTGCATGAAATGATCATAAACGGGTGAGAAATGGGGTAAAGTCATACGATTACGCGCAACCAAAACATGTATAATTTTGGTGTTATCAATTATCCTATCGGAGTCTATCTATTTTGGTCAAAACAGATACACCCAACCAATGAGTTCAAATAACCAAACAGCAAGAATCAGAACGGAACCATAACACACATTTAATTAACCAAAAACAAACCAATAAACATTAATTATAAAATCATCATCCACAATGGTTCATCGACCACAATAAGTACCACTATAAAAACTACTCACTAATCATGATGAAAATAGAAAAAACGATACTAGACGCAAACATGATACCGACAGTACAACAACGGATGATCGAAGATCGAACCCCACAGCGTATCGGCACCACTCGGAACTTCCACTCTATCGCTTCCTCTCGTCTCTGCTTCGTACGGGTGTTTTTTCTCTCTCTCTTTTCAACTGAAGGAAGAGGCTGGTATTTAAAAGAAGGCGTCCAGGGCCCACTTCGCGTTCGCCAGACGGCAATCTCGCGGCGTGAAACACTTAGGTCAAACCCTGGTCTTCGTCTTTATCGAACTTGGAGGCGCCAGATCTGGAACTTCGCGATCGCCAGATGGCTACTGGATTGATGTTGTGCATTTTCCATGTTTTCTCGCCTTTTTTCGTACTTTTCCGTTCCACGGCCTCCAAATCCTACAAAAGCAATAATAAGCTCATTTGGTAAATGAAATGATCAGATTCGGGTGAGAAATGGGGTAAAGTCATACAATTAAGTTCAACCAAAACATGTATAATTTTGGTGTTATCAACAACAGTTTCCACTCGAGCATCGGGATGCCTCCGTATGAGATGTTTTACGGGAGGAAGTGTTGAACCCCAATCTATTGGGGCGAGGTTGGTCAGCGTTTTCTCGGGAGCACGAAAGTGGTATAGAAGACCACCGAGAATATACAGCGGATTAGGGAGGGTCTGCAGACAGCTCAAAGTAGACTGAAGAGCTATGCGGATAGACGGAGATCAGACTTAGAGTTCCAGGTGGGCGACCGTGTGCTGTTGAAGGTCTCACCTTGGAAGAGGGTAATCCGTTTCCGGAAGAGGGGCAAGCTTAGGCCTAGATATATTGGACCGTTTACGGTTCTTGCTTGTGTCGGGAAGGTGGCCTACCGTTTGGAGCTACCGGAAGTCCTAGGTCATATCCACAACACGTTCCAAGTGTCTCAGTTGCGTAAGTGTCTAGCCGATGAGACAGCGCATATACCATTGGATGACATTCAGGTAGATGAAAGCCTGAACTAGGCCTGTGGCGGTGTTGGAGTGAAAAGTGAAACGACTGCAGAACAAAGAGATAGGAACCGTGAAGGTTCAGTGGCAGCACCGAAAGGTTCCGAGTGGACTTGGGAGCCAAAGCCGAGATGCGTGAGAAGTACCCGGAGCTGTTCGCAGATTGATTTCGGGGACGAAATTCGTGTAAGTGGGGGAGAGTTGTAACACCTCAATCCTTGAGTTATTTTATTTATTAGTTTATTTTATTATTATTATTATTAGTTATTTAAAGTTTAATAGAAATTTGACTTTAATTAGGATTGTAAGTTTGCTTAGATTAAGATACGGGCTTAGGCTAGGAGGAATAGCCCGGCCCGGATTTATAAATACCCACACCTCCTAGGATTTACCTCATAATCCTTTTTCCTGACTTGGAGAGAAAGAAAAGAGATAGAAAAGTCGAGAGAGAAAGAGAGAAATCGAGAAAGAGAGAGAGAAGCTGAGAGAGAAAGAAAGAAATCGAGAAAGAGAGAGAGAGGTCGAAGAAGAGAAAATTTGACCGAGGGTTTGAGATCTTCGTTGATCCGTTGTCGATCGCGAAAGGTATGGTTTTCAAACTCCCTTAGTATTGTTTTCCATAAAGTTAGGGTTTGATTAAATCGTTGTTTCCGGGTTGTTTATCAATCGTTCATAGATGTAAATCGTACTTAGGGCTGAGTATTGTTGGGGTTTTTCTTGGAAATCGATTAGGTTTGGTTTACGATTGAAAACCTCGGAAAAAGTCAGAATAATCGTGTTTTACGACCTGACAGCGCCTGGTGCGACTTCCGGCGCGGGTTCAGGTCGCCGTCAGGTCGCATACGGCACCTTTTTGTGTGCCAGCGAGTTCTGGTGCGAGTTCTAGGTCGCGACAAGGTCGCCGATGACCTGTTTTTGTACTGGCGCTGCGCCAGACCTGCTCGCCGCCTGCGACTTCCGTTTTTCTTTCTTTTTAACCTGTTTTGACGAAGTAGCTTATGGGGATTCTTAGGGATTTATTTAGGCATCTTTTAGGACTGTTAGAGGGTCCTAATTTCAGTTATAAATTGTTACAAATACAAGATTTCGGTTTGAGGGATCGTGCTAGTTTCGTGCATTTGATATCGTTGTGATTCAGGTGAGTTACACTATGTGTGTTTTGCATTGTTGTATGTGTATGTATGCGTAATAGCGTGGTTTAAGGGATTCCACATGCCCTTGATGAGTTGTGGGGGCGGACTCGCGTCCTAAGCTGGCGAGAAAAAGGAACCGCATGCCATTGATGAGTTACGGGGGCAAACCCGTGTCCAAAGCTGGCGGGATGTTTAGTTCTATTCTCATGATAGTCGGGAGTCAAGTGTTTGGTCAATTCATGTGATATGTTATGTTATGTTGCATGACTGTTTCGTGAACGTGTTTAGCACCTATTATGATATGTATTCATATGATGGTGTAGGATATATGTAGTGTCAGCTCACTAAGCGTTTCGCTTACCCTTTTAGTTGTTCTCCCTTTTCACATGTACCCGTTCGGGTGTGGATAAGGGCAAGGCTCCGGCTTGACTTCCAGCTGAAGACAGTTCCGTCCGCACCACCATGTAGAGGTGGGCAAAAATCGGGCCGGGCCGGGCTTTGACCGGGCTTTGAAAAGACCGGGCTTTTCGGGCTTTTGTTTGACCGGGCTTTGACCGGGCTCGGGCCGGGCCGGGATTTGACCGGGCTTTGAAAAGACCGGGCTTTTCGGGCCTTTGTTTGACCGGGTTTTTTCCAACTTAAAAAACACTAAATTATTTTATAATTTCAATAATAATGATAATATACGATATAAACTAGATTTATTTATAGTTCTAAAGTCTAAACTATATAAAACAAATAAAAAAATAGATTTATTTTCGGGCCGGGCCGGGCTTTGGTCGGGCCAGGCTTTGGTCGGGCCGGGCCGGGCCGGGCTTTTCATCGGGCCGGGCCCGGGCTTTTTTTCGGGCTCGGGCCGGGCCGGGCTTTTTGCCCATCTCTACCACCATGCACTAATATTAAAACTTTTATTTAGTTAATTATTTTTATTAAAACCAAGAACTTGGTTATTTCTTTTGGGTTTTAGTACTTGAATAGTTTGTCTTTCCTACTAAGTTATGGATTTAATTTTAATCATTGAACAAATTATTTATTTTCGAGTCATGGTGTTACAAAAGCCGCATTTATTGACCGGATGAGTGGCTGACATTCGTCCTCATGTTCATAACCAAAATTGAGTTCACATTTGAACTTTCCTCTCTCTCTCTCTATATATATATATGTATATATATATATAGAGAGAGAAAGAGAAAGGTTCAAACAAGAACAAAATCATTTTGTAGGAACAAATGAATCATTTTGGATCACACATGATGTGGGCCCATGTGGGACCCACCCATTATTAAATCATATATGATTCTGGTGGGTCCCACCACTAAATCACATATGATTTAATTAATGGGTGGGTCCCACATAATGTGTGGCTCACATTTGGTTCCTTTGTTCATTTAAAATGGGTTGTTCTTGTATGAACCTCCTTCTATATATATATATATATATATATAGCTTAATCAATAGTATAAAATCGAGAATGAATCTCTTGAATCTTAACTCACTACTTTCTTCAATTTTCAAAGAGTTCGTATTCATTTCTTTGTTATTGGAATGAGAGTAAGTATTTACCTATTTAGATTTTTTGTAGTTAAGTTTCCTTTTATGTTATTTAAGACTTAGGTCTCATACGCAATATCATTAATTCCCTAAGTTATATAATAGAAAAAACCCACACGTTACAAAATAACATGTAACATGCCATAACATGTGGTTGTAACGCATCATAACGTGTTTCAATAGAAACTAAACTTCGGAATGGAGCCATAATTAGCTCTTGGGCGTAACCAAAGATGGTCTAGCCCAGTGGGTGGAGGTAACACCCTTGTGCCTTCAGGGGATAGTATCCTCAGTTGGCCAAGGTTCAAACCCCGCAGGTGACGATTTGCTGCGCTATTTAGCTCTTGGGCTAGTTCATAGGGCTGGTTTAGGGGCCGGTTCATGGGCCGATCCATAGGGCCGGTTCATGGGCGCAGAGGATTAGTCGGTGCCCGTTTGGATCCGGATATCTTCGAAACGTGTATGTGAGTTATCTGCCGTTTAAAAAAAAAAGATTAACATGGACGTAAATCCAAACCTCGACACCATAACAATTAAGGCCATAACAAATTATTTGAAATCATGGGCAAAAGTGACTTATGATGAACGGGAAGATGTGCATGCATAAACTTTTAAAATTTATTGTGTTTTGTAACATGAATTTTTAGTTTTAATAAATATATATGCTATTTTACATCCAAAGAAATGAAGTTTGACCCCAAAAGCAAATTTAATCCCATTTTTTGTTTATTGTTTGCAATACTTTTAGTACTTTTTTATTGTTACATTTTAATGGTTAATTGTTAAGGTTAAAATTTGTTATATAATATCTATTTGTTAATTTTTATCATTAACAACTAGCTAGGTTGAGTGAGTCAGGCTTGAAACTTTTATACTAAGTTTGAGATTTACGTTTTTCGAGTGACTTGCATTCACTATTGAAAACTGTGTATTAGCGATGTTCATTATCAACTTTTGAATGGTTTATCGACTGTTTTTTTCTTAATTATGTTTTTAATTACAACTCAAAAAACCGTCGGAAAACAGTCGAAAAATCATCGATAACTCGTTGAAAATTCGTCGGTAAATGAAATAGTTGGAAAGCAGTCGTTAAAGTTCGTCGGAAAAATGTCGATAACTTTTATTCACCAGCTTTTTAGCGACGCTCGTTTCGTCAGAAAACCGTCAGTAAAGCCTATCCGATGGTTTACCGTCAGTTTCTGCCGTCGATTTTTTTGTAGTGATTTATGGCACATTTAATTGACTATTATGTGTTTTGAGTGAGTTGGTCATTCAGTTTGTGTCATGTAAATTGTGTGTAATGATTTTGGATCTACAGGCATGTGAGATAGTTGTTTGATAAATGAGGAGTTTTGATGTTCTTTACTCTAAGGTCAATGCTCGAGTAAGAATGGTGACTATGTCAATATTGCAAAGAGGGACTAGAATGGAGTTGGACTTCCGTACTATGGTATTACAGATATAGAATCATGTAGATTTAGACTCTGGGACCGATGAATTGTTTTTCCATTTGGTATTTAGAGGTGAACTTGCATAGAGTCGGACTTCGGGACCCATGGATGGATTGATGTTTGTTATTTTAAGTAAAAAGTTTTGATATTCTCATGTAATTTCTAGTAGATAGTCACTAAGTTATGGTTTTGAGAGCTTGTGGTGGTACCCTATTGGGTCACATATAGAGCTCGTAGCTTGTAGTGGTACTCTCTTGAGTCATATAGATCCAACCATTGTGCTCGTTGGATATAGGTCACCCTCACGCCTCGCGGTGGTATTTACTAGACTCGTATACGAAGCTTTAATCATGTGGTGGTACTCGGTAGAGTCGTATACGGAGCCCAATGACGTCGAGAGAAACTCGGTAAAGTTGAGGTATGACTTACTTTATATTCTCCACATTCAATGGATATAGGTCTCCCAATCAATGAAAGGTGTTATTTTTGGATACTGTATTATTGATACATGCGGGTTTGTTTTAGGTTTGGTGGTGTACAGGGGCGGCCCTAGGGGTGTGCCGGAGGTGCCGTTGCACGGGGCCTCCGGTTAAAAAGGGCCTCCGATTTTTGTATTCCTTATATATCGTATATAAATTAACAGCTGCATAAAATAACAAAAACTTTTCTCTAGCTTGCTGGTAAGCGCGCCTAATTTTATTCGAAGGAGCCAGGTTCGAATCTTCTTATGCAAACATTAATTGTTCATTTTAGAATATTTTTAACTTCCTCTAAATATTCCTTTATTTTCTTAAATTGAATTATACTTTTTAAACTTTTTGATTTCCTCTTATATTCCTTGACCTTAAATTGAATTATACGCCATTCTTGATAATTAAATACATACTCATAGTTTGTTTCCTTATTTCCTTAAATTATTTCATTAAGTATTTTTTTTAGTTTATTTTGTTTCCTTATTTGAAATGGTTGTATGGGTTTCAATATGTGTATATATATATACCAATAATGACTGAGTTAATTTTTATATAAAATAGGATATCTTCAACTAAAAAGTTCGAATCATGTTATTCTGAATATAAAAAGAAAAGAGAAAAGATGAACAAGTTGTTTAAGGTCAAAGAGGAACCACCCATCGATTTATTATCTGTTATTATCAAACAGATATCGGAATACCTAAGTAATGAAGATTCATTGGAGGTTTATCAGGTTCGTTTAATGATGTAAATGTTAGTTTATACTTCCATACGTTAAAGATTTACATTTTTGAATTTAGTACTAAAAGATTTGATACATAATACAATAACAATTTCGTAGGGCCACATTTATTTCTTTGCACGGGGCCTCCAAAATTTCAGGGCCGGCCCTGGTGGTGTATCTATATTTTATGGTTTTGCTATAATGGAACTTATCCATGTTTTTATGTATTAGATAATAGAGTTTATATCCATATTTTCAGTATTTAAACATTAAACTTTATTCGCATTTTGTGTTGGTATTGAATTTTTGTTTCATGTTAAATGAGTATTTTCATTGATTAGTTTTCTTCTTGAAATATATTGTTGGGTTTCGGAAAGACGTCACTTTTATATTTAATACATTTCATTGTAGGAAATTATGATTTAAATAACATTCCTTTAGTTATATCGTTATAATAACTATGAAAACTATTTGGACTCATTAGGCATTAATAGTAACACTTTTTTCTTGTGGGCGCATATGCATCAGATATTCTCATAGAGGTTGTTTTGGTAGTTGCCGAATAGTTTAGTGTTGGATGATTAAGTGATCAAAATGATTAAAAGACTCTTAAGATATAGTGTAAAATGAAATATAGTTGTTTGGTAACTGTTGAGAATGATATCAGGGCGCTTAATGGTTAAGGGAGGTCCGGGATACGAAATCATTTGAAGGGTTTTAGAACCATTAAGAGACAATTTTCTTTTTTGCCAAATAGGATATACCTCTTAACGATTCATAAGTTATCTCTTAATGGAATTGTTAAGAGGTGAACACTCTTGCTTACACACTCTAAGTGTTTAGTAGACATGCCTTAGTTGTGTGTTGTTATAAGTAATTTCTTCATACTAGTGAACACTCTCGCTTATACACTGTAAGTGTTTAGTAGACAAGGCCTTAGTTGTGCATTGTTATAAGTAATTTCTTCATACCAAATAGCCCGAATTCAAGATTTAGGTTGTGTTTGGCAAACATAAGCTAGCTGATAAGCTAGTCCATTCAAACATGTACCATAAGCTAGCTTTTTGAAACACTACTATAGGTAGCTTTTTGTAGCTTTTTTCTAACTATACTCTTATTAATATTAATTATTAAATTCAAAGATGTCTTTTTTGGTCATTTTACATACTTGTAAGTTAGTATTTACAAACATAATTTGTTCATAAGCTAGCTTATCAGTTACTAACTAACTCATCAATCAACAACTAGCTTATTAGCTATCAACTAGCTTATCTGCTACCAACTTGCTTATCAGCTAGGTTGCCAAACATCATAGTCCTTTTTTAAAATTGAAATATACGTATACATATTCGATTTGGTCTTGCATATAACAACGCAAGTTTATTTTAATTTTGGTTTGGATTAAAAAAAAATTGACCTATAGATAAATAACTCTAATTTTCTTGAGAAAAAAGAATTAGATAAAACTTTGTAAAAATCCAGATAACTTAAAGAAATGTTATTTAAAATACATCAAAAAAGATTAATAAAAAAAATGTGATATTATTTTTAGTGAAAATCATGTCTTTTTTTAAAATATTATTTATTGAATTTTTTTATAGATTTAACAAACAAGATGTGAATACCTCGTCGTAATAAGGGACAATTACAAAAAAGTGTATCCAACTTGGCACGAAAAGCTATTGTATGTATTGTACTTCGATTTTTACCTTTTGACGTATCAAACTTTTAAAAACAATCTATTGTGTGTATCCAACCTGTTATAGCAGGTTAAATGATGACGTGGCACCGGTGACCCTTTTCCGGCGCCTCCCATCCTTCCGGCGATCCCTTTCCGACGCCTCCCGTACTCCAACGACCATTTTCAGACGTATATCTCTCTCTACACCCTCTCCTCTCGATATGGAAGTGGGTCTTGGTGAAAATGGTGGTGTGGCCGGAGATGGTTGTGGTGCAGGTGTGGCTGGAGATGGTGGTGATGGAGGCTGGGTGGTGTGGTGAAGATGGTGGTGGTGGCCGAAGATAGTGGAGATGGTGGTGTGGCCGGAGATGGTGGTGTGGCCGGAGATGGTTGTGGTGCAGGTGTGGCTGGAGATGGTGGTGATGGAGGCTGGGTGGTGTGGCGAAGATGGTGGTGGTGGCCGAAGATGGTGGAGATGGTGGTGTGGTCGGAGATGGTGGTGTGGCCGGAGATGGTGGATTTGCAGGTTTGGCCGGAGATGGTGGTGTCGCCGGAGATGGTGGTGTGGCCGGAGATGGTGGTGTGGCCGGAGATGGTGGTGGTGGCCGAAGATGGTGGAGATGGTGGTCTGGCCAGAGAAGATGGTGTGGCGGAGATGGTGGTGGTGGTGGCCGGAAATTGTGGCCGGAGATGGTGGCCGGAGTTTCTTACCGGTTACCTGCTAAGCAGGTAACCGGATACATACGATAGAGTTTTTTTACAAGTTTGATACGTCAAAAGGTAAAAATCGAAGTACAATACATACAATAGCTTTTCGTGCCAAGTTGGATACACTTTTTTGTAATTGTCCTTCATAATAACAAAGGTTAATTACATGGGTATGTATCGAACTTGTCACGTTTTATCATTGTATGTACTCAACTTATAAACTTACCATTGTATGTATCGAACTTTCTAAAATTGCTATTGTATGTATCCAACTTTATCAAAACCTATCATTGAATGTATTCTACTTGTCACGAAAGTGTATCGAACTTGAGGTTTTGATAAAGTTGGATACATACAATGGCAATTTTAGAAAGTTCGATACATACAATGGTAAGTTTATAAGTTGAGTACATACAATGATAAAACGTGACAAGTTCGATACATACTCATGTAATTAACCCTAACAACAACTATCTTTATATCTTTATATATATAAAAACAAAACCCAAAGAGAATGATGTGGCACAATGAGAGAGCTCCATTAGTATTTATCTAATTTCTTAGAATTTTGATTTATTTTTTACAAAGGATTGGAATTGATGAAAATATGAAAGATTAGTGTAGTTTTGTTTGTCCCACATTAGTAGGAAGATGAAAATTTTAAAAGTAAAGATGTGTATTTAAAGGGTTGATTGGTGTTGTTGAAAAATGTGAAATGGTGTTGGTTAATTGTAGCTAAACCCAAGTTAATAGTTAAATAAATAAATAAATTGTACATTTGCTTTTTTGTTTTTTAAAACATATTTAAGTAATGTTTTAATGATTTTAGTATTAAATATATAAATTAAACAATAATCAACATATAAACCTATTTTTTATAACCTAACATTGGTTATAAACTTAAACTTTTCTTAAACGACTTAATGATTTTTAATTAAACAATTAACATGTATACCCTTTTTTGTAAGCTAACAATCTTTATCTTTATATATATAAAAGCAAAACCCAAAAGGAATGATGTGGCACAATTAGAGAGCTCCATTGCTATTTATTTAATTTCTTTGAATTTTGATTTATTTTTTACAAAAGTTGGAGTTGGTGAAAATATGAAAGATTAGTGTAGTTTTGTTTGTTCCACATTGGTATGAAGATGAAAATTTTAAAATTAAAGATATGTATTTAAAGGGTTGATTAGTGTTGTTGAAAAATGTGATTTGGTGTTGGTTAATTGTAGATAAACCCAAGTTAATAGTTAAATAAATAAATAAATTATATATTTGCTTTTTTGTTTTTTAAAACATATGTAAGTAATGTTTTAATGATTTTAGTAGCAAACATTAAAATTAAACAATAATCAACATATAAACTTATTTTTTATAACCTTACTGATGTAGCGTGTGTGGGATAAACAAGGATCAAACACGTTGATTCAATGAATACCGTGTTCAACCTCTTCTAAAGTTTGTTGATTCGAAAAATACCAAACCCTAGGCTTCAAAACCTAAACCCTAATTGAGAATTCAAGAATTGGGAAGGAAACAAAAGTTCTGTAAAATTCATTAATTGTCTTGCAAAACACGAAATTAAACCTAAATAAGCAACCAAACGAACCGGGCCTGCCCAAAAGTAACAGGCCGAACCAAAAAAAACCCAAAACAAAAGCCTAAAACGTTAATATGCTTTTTAACATCAGAGGCATATTAACTTAACATGCTTTTACACTTCAGTTATGAATTAATATGCCTTTCAACGTCTGAATCATATTAACTTAACATGCTTTTACCCAAGGTTAATATGTCTTTCAACGTCTGAATCATATTATCTTAACATGCTTTTACCCAAGGTTAATATGCCTTTCTGAAGTTTGACCTGTTTATGCCGCGATCGTGGGCCTCTAAGAACTTTAAGGCCCGCTCCTCCACAGATCGGCCCGCATCATTCGCCCCTGGGTGGACAAAATTCGACCTCGAATTCCCTGCGACGTCATCATTCGAAGAATCACCATGATAAGGCAGCAAATGTTTCACATTGAAAACATCCGCACAACGTATATGACTTGGCAGCTTCAGACGATAAGCATTAGGGTTAATCTTTGCGACAATCTCTACCTGACGACGCAACTCCTCATGTTCTGCTGGACTCATCATGTAGTGTGGTCTATTGGGAAGCTGGGCTCCAGGCTCCAAATCAACATGGTGCTGAATATCGCGTAAGGGTGGTAAACCAGCGGGTAGCTCTTCCGGGAACACATCATCAAATTCCCTAAGTAAAGGAACCATGGAATCCGGGACCTTGACCTCCTCAGCCACTTCCTTACCTATCAGCACAAAAACACTTTCTGCACTTCCAAGCTCTTCATCAAACTAAGCAAGGGTCAAAAGAGTACCCGAAGGTTTGACAACTAACTCTCTTGGCTTACTAGGAACAAGTGTGATCTTAACACCATCAAATACAAAACTGTAAGTATTAGCTCGTCCGTCATGCACTACATTGCGATCATACTCCCACGGTCTACCCAACAATAAATGACAAGCATCCATGGAGACTACGTCGCACCAAACATCATCCTTATATCTAGTACCAATAGAAAAATGAACGAGAGCACGTTTAGAGACCATTACCTCTCCACCTTTCTTAAACCACTGGAGTTTGTAGGGCTTGGGATGACTCTCTGTCTTCAAAGCTAACTTTCGAACGGCCTCTTCAGAAATCAGATTGTCGCAACTGCCCGAATCAATGACAAAGCTACACACCTTTCCCGAAACGGTACAAGTCGACTGGAAAATATTATGTTTGAGCCAATCATCATCAGTGACCTTTGGCGTAAGACAAGAGCGTCTCACTACCAGGCTTACCCCTACATCTCCATCGACAAGTTCTTCCTCGTATTGGGGTTCGGTGTCATACAAAGGGCCCTCGTGGTACTCCTCTTCGCCGTCATCCTCCTGCCAATCTTCAACCTTGCCAAACATAACCCTCTTTCCAGCCCGTTTGCATTCCGACTATCGATGCCCCGACTCTCCGCAACTGAAACACTTCAACCCACTGCTACTAGGCCCTTTTGGAATCGGGCCCGCACTACTAGCCGCAACATTCCTCTGGTTAGGGCCTGGACCTCCACGCAGCGTGAGGTTGTTTTGACCAGAACTACCCCCAACATTGGCAGGCGCGTAAGAACCCCCCCGACGGCTCTGCTTCTCAAAAGCCAAAGCCCTTTGATGAGCCTCTGAGATAGTCATCGGATCAAACAGGTTCACGGAGTCCATGATCTGACCCCGCAGCCCTCCAATGTACCGAGAAACAAGATGCGCCTCCGACTCCTGAATATCATTACGAGCTATCAACTTGTAAAACTCGGTTGTATAATCATCCACAGATCTGGCCCCCTGCTTCAAATTCTGCAAACGCTGGTACATCACGCGTTGGAAATTATGGGGTAAAAAGTTGGCCCGCAATTTTTTTTCATCTTCTCCCATGTCACAATCTTTGATTTCCCAAGTCTGCTTCGGGTTTGCTTCAATTGCTGCCACCAGGCGGAGGCTCTTCCCCGAAGTCTAGTAGCAATCAACGCTACTCGCTTGTCCTCGGGAACCCCCTTGAACTCAAACACTTCCTCCACCGTAGCCAACCAATCTATAAACCCCTCCGGATTCAGACTCTCGCCATCAAATTCTGGAACGTCGATTCTCATCCCGTTCTCCCAACGCCTATCACTTTCTCGGGGTTGCCTATCTAGATGCCTAGCAGAAACGGTAGACGGTGCATCTTCGCTGCCAAACTCGTTTACAAAATCTTCATTGTTGTGCCTCCTGTTAATCAGATCTGCCATCCGACCAGTCAATTGATCCACTACTTGATCAAGCCGTGCTTCCATCCTTCTCATGAAACAATCCTCCAGTTCTTGTTCAGAGGCCTCATCGAGTCTATGAACTGGTGGGGGTCTCCTTGGAGGCATTGGAACCGGGAATTCGACTCTGATACCAACTGATGTAGCGTGTGTGGGATAGACAAAGATCAAACACGTTGATTCAATGAATACCGTGTTCAACCTCTTCTAAAGTTTGTTGATTCGAAGATCACCAAACCCTAGGCTTCAAAACCTGAACCCTAATTGAGAATTCAAGAATTGGGAAGGAAACAAAAGTTGTGTAAAATTCATTAATTGTCTTGCAAAACACGAAATTAAACCTAAATAAGCAACCAAACGAACCGGGCCTGCCCAAAAGTAACAGGCCGAACAAAAAAAACCCAAAACAAAAGCCTAAAACGTTAATATGCTTTTTAACATCGGAGGCATATTAACTTAACATGTTTTTACACTTCAGTTATGAGTTAATATGCCTTTCAACGTCTGAATCATATTAACTTAACATGCTTTTACCCAAGGTTAATATGCCTTTCTGAAGTTTGACCTGTTTATGCCACGATCGTGAGCCTCTAAGAACTTTAAGGCCCGCTCCTCCACAGATCGGCCCGCATCACTTACATTGGTTATAAACTGAACTTTTCTTAAACGATTTAATGATTTTTAATTAAACAATTAACATGTATACCCTTTTTTGTAAGCTAACAATCTTTATATATATAAAAGCACAACCCAAAAGGAATAATGTGGCACAATTAGAGAGCTCTATTGCTATTTATCTAATTTCTTAGAATTTTGATTTATTTCTTACAAATGTTGGAGTTGGTGAAAATATGAAAGATTAGTGTAGTTTTGTTTGTCCCACATTGGTAGGAAGATGAAAAATTTAAAATTAAAGATGTGTATTTAAAGGGTTGATTGGTGTTGTTGAAAAATGTGAATTGGTGTTGGTTAATTGTAGATAAACCCAAGTTAATAGTTAAATAAATAAATAAATTGTATATTTGCCTTTTTGTTTTTTTAAAACATATTTAAATAATGTTTTAATGATTTTAGTATCAAACATATAAGGACTATTTTCACCAAAATGTATCAAACTTTACCCTTATTCCTATTGTGTGTATCCAACTTCGAAATGTTCTATTGTATGTATTATACTTTCAAAAAGTGCTATTGCATGTACTGTACTTTTAAAAATGTGTTATTGTATGTACTATACTTTTAAAAAGCATATTATTGCATGTACTATTTTAACAATACATAAGTACAATATTCGATACAATAGTCCATTTTGAAAGTATAGTACATACAATAGCACATTTTGAAGTTGGATACACACAATAGAAATAAGGGTAAAGTTGGATACATTTTCGTGAAGATAGTCCAACATATAAATTAAACAATAACCAACATATAAACCTATTTTTATAACCTAACATTGGTTATAAACTTAAATTTTTTTCGTAAACGAATTAATGATTTTTAATTAAACAATTAACATGTATACCCTTTTTTGTAAGTTAACAATCTTTATATATATAAAAGCAAAACCCAAAAGTAATGATGTAGCACAATGAGAGAGCTCCATTGCTATTTATCTAATTTCTTAGAGTTTTGATTTATTTCTTACAAAGGTTGGAGTTGGTCAAAATATGAAAGATTAGTGTAGTTTTGTTTGTCCCACATTGGTAGGGAGATAAAAATATTAAAAGTAAAGATGTGTATTTAAAGGGTTGATTGGTGTTGTTGAAAAATGTGAAATGGTGTTGGTTAATTGTAGTTAAACCTAAGTTAATAGTTAAATAAATAAATTGTAAATTTGCCTTTTTGTTTTTTAAAAGGGTTAAGTACATGGGAGTGTATCGAACTTGTCACGTTTTATCATTGTATATACTCAACTTTAAAACTTACCGATTAATGTACTGAACCTGCTAAAATTGTCATTGTATGTATCCAACTTTATCAAAACCCACCATTTAATTTATCCAAATTGTCACGAAAGTGTATCCAACTTGTCATGAAATACATTAATCGGTAAGTTTTAAAGTTGGATACATGCAATGATAAAACATGACAAGTTCGATACACTCCTATATACTTAACCCTTTTTAAAACATATTTAAAATAATGTTTTAATGAAACTAGTATCAAACATATAAATTAAACAATAATCAACATATAAAACTATTTTTTATAACCTAACATTGGTTATAAACTTAAACTTTTCTTAAACGATTTAATAATTTTTAATTAAACAATTAACATATATACCCTTTTTTGTAAGATAACAATGAGAGAGCTTCATTGCTATTTATCTAATTTATTAGAATTTTGATTTATTTTTTACAAAGGGTTGGAGTTGGTGAAAATATGAAAGATTAATGTAGTTTTGTTTGTCCCACATTGGTAGAAAGATGGAGTATTAATGTTGTGTAAGTTCTTCCATATTGATAGAAAAGAGTAAATTAGAAAACGAAAAATATATATATATATATAAGGCTGTGATAAAGTTTAATGTTTAACAACTGCAACAAACGATAATGACAATCTACATATTTCTAATGAGTTACTCACGCTACCGCGCAACACACAGTTTTGACACTGGTTTATCTTTAACCATCAATGCAAAATTGTAACACTTTCTTATTTTACCATATAATTATTAATTTATTATCTATATAATCATTTTTTGTACATTAATTAGCTTAAGTAGATCAGTTAAATTTATTTTTATATTTGTTACTTGATTATTATAATTATATATGTTAAATATATATATATATATAGATATAGAGAGGTGGGTTAAATTGTGAACCACCTTTTGTTGTGAACGTGAGAATAACCCAGAGTGCGACATGTGACAATCTGACTTCCACGGGTCAAGGCTTATTCAGTCTGCATAAACCCGCAGGTTAGTGTTATTCATACTGCATAACGCTATTATGCAAACTGAATAAGCCTTGAATGAAACTAACCCGTGGCTAGCCCGCCCGGGTCAGAGTGCGACCAAGCCTTATGCATACTGCATAACGTTTTATTCAGTCTGAATGATAGTGTTATGCAGTATGCATAAAGCTTCGTCAACACAATTTCACATTGCCACATGGCGTGCTCTGGGCTGTCCTCACGTTCACAACCAAAAAGTAGTTCATATTTGAACTTTCCTCAATATATATATATATATATGTTAATTATTTATATTAAATTAGTTAAGTTTATACTATTATCCTTTATTATTAAATAATATACCAGGTTTTTTTAATTAGTTTATGATATTTATAAGTGTTATTTTCGATCTCCACTTCTACAAATGTACTTCTTGGTCAATAGGGCGAAGAAAACATTTTCAATGTTAGAAATATTTCCAAAGAAAATTCTTGGAAATTTCCATTGATCAAACAAAAGTCTCAAACCTCCTTTCTTATATAAAGGAAACTACTTTCCTATTTGTTAGATTATTCACAGAAGAGACCTAAGCTTGTATTGTCTTGTAATATCACTTATAGTAGTTTTTTGCTTTTATTATAGTAGTTTTTTTTAAGAAAGAAGAAGTAAGAAATCACATTTTAAAGGGTAAAACTTTCATTGTATGTTTGTGGATGTAAGTTATGAGAACTCCAAGGTGCGATTCGCAATCAGGTTTAACCAAAGGACCATGGAGTTCAGAAGAAGATCACAAGTTAAAAACGTATATAAGTAGATACGGTATTTGGAATTGGAGTAAAATGCCTCTCTATGCTGGTAAGTTGACTACTTTCTTTCTGGTATTGTGATACCAATGCTACAATTGGCATGATCTTGGATACCTATCAAAAGTACCATAAATATAACTTCTTCTTTTTTAATAATACTATATTATGTGTAGGCCTTTCAAGATCTGGAAAAAGTTGCAGGTTAAGATGGGTGAATTATTTGGATCCAAAAGTAAAACGAGGGAACTTCACCAATGAAGAGGAAAAAACATTACTTCATTACCATTCAGTTCTTGGAAACAAGTAATATCTACAAGTCAATTTACTTTGCACATCTTCTAACTTATGGTGCATTTCTTCTTATCTGATTTTAACACTTTCGTTTCATATTGTTTTATAGAGTGATCATATATTTTTTGATGAATATATATAACAGGGTTACAATTAAACTATTTATAATTTTATTATCAGCTATTGTTTTATTTAGAATCTTTTACACCTTTTGATTAGATTATCGGTTTCTCTTCCATTATTACGAAAAGTAAAAATAGATGTTTAAAATAATACTAGTAATAAAAAAGCTTCATGCAATTTTGTCCTAGTAGGTAAGGACGTGGATATCTAGATATTTTCACTTCTCCCCTTATGACTGCAATTTACGGCCCGTATAATTACCTTGAGAGTGCTACTCTCGCGGTGCTTTAAATGGTGGTCATACCTTTTTTTCAAAGAACCAAAGAATAAAAGGAAAAGATTTCACAAAACCTATATCTCATTTTGTGACTTTTGTCAGGTGGTCTGCCATTGCGAAAATGTTGCCAGGAAGATCAGATAATGAGGTCAAAAACTACTGGCACGCTCATCTCAAGAAACAAATGACTCAAGATTCGACACCGGTAACAAAAACCAAAGAAATCACAAGTTACGATGTTGAAACTCCATCTGAGAGTGTTGATGAGTTTTTCTTGAATATCTCAAATGACCATACCACTTCACCATGCATGCTAGATACAACTTCTACATTTGAGCCAGAAGTTGAGTTTGAAACCAATTATAATATAACTTCGCCTGGAACGCTTGAAGAAGTTGAAAGCTTTTGGCAACAACTCTACTCTAATAATGAGGACTTTGAACTCCAAAATGTTCTTTAATTAGGATGCAATTTTATTGGTTCATATAGCTTGCACAATATCTAATTTGTAAAATAAGCCATTGGACTTGGTAAGTAGTTGAAGCTTTTTCGTGAAAGTTTTCAAGGTTTTACTTTAAATTGATATATCATTCAATAAATTATTTAGCTTATAATGTGTGTGCATGAATGAATGTATAATAAAAATTTTAAATCCTACCTATTCTAATGTTACAGGCTTCATCACCTTGTAATTCTATGCCGAATTAAGCAGAAAAGATACAATTATTGGTCACCTTTGAATTTGTAATTTGTGTTAGATTGGTATTTCCCAAATGGGACAATTTTTACTTTGGATATACTTGTATGATCTTTCCGGTTTTGGGTTGGAATGTTCTACCCCCATGCATACATAGATACACTCATGTGAGTTTGTCGGTTTTTTAGAAAGGTTGATATGATCAAAATCTAATCAACATGGCTCGAAAAAGATCGTCAAATCTAAAAAGGTAAAGACTGTGTGTCAAACAGTGGCGGATCCATGATTTTTTCCTAGTGGGGGCATCTCTAAGATGGATTAAAGGCTCACAAAGTTTTCCGATATATTTTTAGCATAATTCCACCTTTTCGAGGTATTTTTAAAGTTTTCTTAGTTGATTTTAAGTGAATTATAAGTTTTGTATGCGATTTCAATGGATTTTTTTAGTTTTTTTGGTTGATTTTGTGAGTAATTTTTTTTTTGTTTTTTGGTTGATTTTGAGATAATTTTTTTGGTTGATAGGGTCCCATACGAAAAATCAGTGGGGGAACTGATAACCCTCATATTCTTCATGTTCTTTGCGTATTTAAACATTTTTTTTCTCCCATTACCCTTCTAAAAATATCCATTTGAAGCTTCAATCGTTCCTTTGGTCCCAATCATCCATTGAGTCAAGAAACAGCTAAAAAGTTAATTTTTGGAGTTTAACTGACTTTGTAGGGATGTTACTACAGTGGGCTGTTTACAGATGCAGATCATTTTAAAGATTTTTGGGAATTATTTATTGAAGGACAAGTCAAGTCATCAAGAAGCACGGGGAGCAAAGAATGGGTCAGCTACTTAAACAATGAAGAAATAGAAGTGATAAAAATGATTAAATAATTCAAAAGTAAAAAGTGTTTTTATCCACGGGACAAAGATGCACGTATTCTACTCTAAAAACAACCATGAGGCACGCATCAAAGACATAACACATCTACATTCAATTCCATAATCTCAATGATTTACTCTTCTCTAGTTGATGTTCTACCATTTAGTGTTAACTAAGTTTAATTTTTGCATTTTACATTATGTACTGTAGCCTTGGAGGTGATTGGGTCATCACAAGCATCTCGTTTTTAAGTTAAATGCACGTTATCTTCTACTCTTATATATTTTGTTTTTAAATATGGCCAGTAGCTAAACCCCACCTTTGGGTGTGGGTGTGAGCAAAACCCGAGAGGCTAAAATGTAGCACTTGGGTGTTTTTATCTTTTATTTTCTCGGTTTGGTCATTCGAGTTGACGTTTTATCTTGGACAAGTTGATCTCTTGTAAGGGTTCATGTTAGACCTTAAACCTCGGGAGTGTGGGTTCGAAACACGGCTTGAATAATGCAAAAAGAGTTTGAGAAACCTTTAATAATTGCATAAGATATGGATTGTTGCATAATCAAACTAAGCTACAAACTTCCTTCAAGTGGGTGTGACAAAGAGATTTGTGCATCCCTTTATTTCACTAGGGCTAAGATCTATAAGGTACACTTAGTAAGATTAACAAATTGGAAGTTATTAATGGTAGAAACTTTATGATAAACTCAGTCTCATAACCTATGTAATGGAACTTCGATAGGAGAAAATTATATGGGATTCACTTATAAACCTATCACATTAACCATCTTTGTTACTAAAATATCTCTTGGGTAAAATTTTGCATCCGTACCCATCTTTTTACCAATTGTTAATTATTTCCTTTTCTTACTTGTCGTTTATTTATTGCTATAATTCACACAAACCCACAAATCTTTAACTTTGCACCGAAAACTTGTGATGATCTCTAAATTTAATCATCCAATCCCCGTGGGTATGATTTGTGGTTATTGACACGATAATACTTGAAAAGCGAATGTAAATCCTAAAGAATACTTGCGCTAAATTTGTGACACATTTTAATATGTGTGCATTTTTGCTATTAGGAACCATGATATCAATTAAAAAATAAATAACTTTACCTAGAAAATTTGGGGTTTTTGACTTTTGAGTAAGGTACCCATATCGTTAATGCATTATTCAAGTGGGAGTTTCTGCAATTAGTTGTGGCTCCTAAATAAGCCAGTTTAGGACCCGGTCTTCAACGTGAGATGGTTCTTGAATACATCAGTTCAAGACCCGCTTCTCATTGTGTACTTCAAGAAATGTACTTCAAGGTATTATTCTTACTTTGAGAGGAATCTTTAAATAGAAATACTTGGTTACCCATTTGAGGGGGAGTGCTTTAAAGAGATATCATTTTTAGGGGGAGTGTTCACATAAGCTTTAATGCTTACATATTTGAAAGATGAGCAATTTTCAGGTATGGAAAGTGTTTTAAATGTTCAAACTCACTTCTTGATTCTCAAATGATTTTTTCGAATTAGAAGTGTGATTTTACTTGTTTTCATATCATGATGATTTGACGGATATTTTCTAACCGTGTGTTTCCAAAGATTAATACTTGCGTATTATCTTTTCATATACTTTTCAAGTATTCTTACACACCGGTTTAGCTTCTTTTGTCTTAGTTATTACCACGTCTCTATATGACCATATTTTTCGGTGGCAATACACTCGCTTGCTATTTCCCATTTTGTACTTCATTGTTTCTTTGATCAGATACGTTTTCCAATGCTATATCTATATCTTGTTCGTATAGATAACTTTCATTTGTTTTGTGAACCTATCATTTTCAAAACCATATCTCACATCATATAATGAATCAGTTTTCTCAAACAAGTCTACATCATTCATGTTATTCATTTCATATACTTGTTTGAAGAAATTCTTATGTTTCATATTGGCTCATTGATTCAACCGATGAATCGTTGTACTTTCATGTTTCGGAAACTTATTTCATGGGATGTGTGAGCTTACTAGAACTTCTATGGATTATTAGAACCGGCAATCCTACCCAAGAAGTTATCCTTGAGAAATGAGTGAGGGGTCTCCATCAAAGAGTGGGGGAGATAACTCAGGTGGGCGAGTTATTCTCATAGTGCTTGAGCGAAAATATGTAATATGAGAGATTGGTTAGACGTGAGCATGTTTAAAAGAATTGGAGGGTGTGAATACAGAGTTAAAAGCAACATAAAATTCTGCACCAACCTTTTCTAAGCCGGGCAACCACATAATCTATCAGTTCACGTTCTTTGGTGACTAATATTGAAACAAGGCAAAGCCCAATGCCGACTCTCGTTTTTACCCCACCAGCTACTCATTTCCTTCTCAACAAGGAGATGTTTCATTTCATCACGGGGACGCAGCACATAATCTATCAGGTTTTCATTTGGAAAATCGATATTGAATCAAAAAGAAGCTGCCCTGCCTTCGAACTTCATTTCTACACATCGAGTCGTGAAATGTTTTCACATTTTGAGCCTTATGAAAGCACTTGGTGCTATTTTCTTTCATCACAAATACACACAAGGAATTTGTTTCTTTGTCGGAACGTTTATAGTAATACTTCTTGTATTTGCGATGATTGAACGGAAGCCCTGGGGAGTGATCATTACTAAAGCTCTTTATATAATGCATTTGTTGTACTGAGTTGCTTTGTGCTTCTCACAGGCATTCCAACTGATTCATTTGTTGTTTCAGGATTTTCCCACTTAAATCTGAATTTGTAAAGATTCGGATTACTTTTTGGAATTGATGGTTTTTCTTTGCAGTAAAAAGGGGGAATTCTGGTGTAACAAGGTGGAGATTGTTATGAGAGATGGTTTTTGACTTACTTGGTGATTTCTTCACATGTTATCTTTACGGGAAGTTGATCTGCTCATCCATTTCTAGAGTTTTGATGATTATTTCATATTTCATCAAAAAGGGGGAGATGGTTTAGAAATGTAAAGTCGAGAAATGTTTTTGAAGATACTTTGGGGAGATAGATCTGAAATGTAATGTCGAGAAATGATTCTTGAAGATACTTTGAGGAAGTCGAGAGATACTTACGAGATGCTTCAAGATGATCAGATTCTTGCAAATATCAATGGTTGAAGATTGTTTGAAGATACTTCGTTTGTTAAAGCTTCGTGTATCAAAGTGGATGATTCTTGAAGATTATTACCGAAGCTTATTGTTCAAGAAAGCTTATCATTGGAGTTCAAAGTGTTGATTGCTTTCTCGAACACGTTTGCCTAATTCTTTTCGTGATCTCGAATCCAAAGGGGGAGATTGTTGGGTGCAAAATCGGATTGTATCCGAGATCACAAGTTGGTGCTCAAAGTGAAGACAAAGGTATAGTCAAAGTTGTTAAAGAAAGTCAAAGTTTGCTTTTATTGCTTTAGTGCTTTATATGTTCCTTTGTAATTGTTTTATAAAGTTAGGGTAGTTTGTGTAATTCTTCAATAGTGTGAGGGTTTAAGGGTTTGGGTATAAATACCCAAAGTGATGTCATTTGTATGGGGGAACTTCAACGTGCATGGAGAGTGAATTGAGAGAGTTGAGAGCTTAAATGTGTGTGTTCATGGTGTATTACTATGTTTAACAAAATACTTCATGATCAATGAATTTTAGCTTTCCAATTCCTTCTCCAATTGATTGTATTGTGATTAGAACTTGAATCTGGAACTACATTCTACCCTCTAAATCCTCTACTGGTGCCAGGACTAGTAGTTTGTTGTGGTTCTGAACAATGGCGGAGCCACTCCAGCGCCAGAAGGGACATAGGTGCTCCCTGACTTTCTTAAAATGAAAATTTGATATATAGAAATAAGCTTTTTTCAAAAACCAAACAAAGAGTTTTGTATGTTTTGAATAACAGGCCCTTCCTGAACCTCTTATCTATATAACCCATTTAGTTTTTATGTAATTTTTGAGACCTGGATTTTTACAGAGTAACACACTTCGCTTGAGAAACGAAAAATACAAACTTCGCTTGAATTTTGTACTTCATTGTTTGATCTTTTAAAACATCATTGAAATTGTTCTATTAACTAATTTTAATTAAGTATATAATGAAATGAAAAACAAAATGGTGATTCATCATCTATACCGGCAAAGAATGATGTTCATAGTTGTAAGCAAAGTCATTTTAAAACCAACTTAATTTGCCAATCTACCTTCGACCCTATGTTACCCAAAATGATTTTGATTACAATCATAGTATTTGGGAGAATACATATTTTTTTGTGTTTTATTTGGTGCTCCCCCTTGTATAAATTTTTGGCTCTGCCCCTGGTTCTGAATCCCTTCCACTCTAAAAAAAATGTTATTGGTCAGGTCTGGTCCATTTACAAAAGGGGAGAAACTTAAATTAACAAATTTAAAAAGAGGAAAAGGAATAAATAAATAACGAAGAATACCTTTTTTAAACGACAATAACGAACAGTTTCTTTATATATTCCTATAAAATCGTATCTACTCTAACTCAAGAAATATGGTTAAAAAAGGCTGATGGCCCACAATTGCCTGATATGTTGATGTATATGGTATGATATCTATCTCATCCAATCTTAGCTGGATTTGTTCAGTCCTGTACAAATGGTGGTCGAGGATTCATAGTTAAATTACTTTTAAAAAACAAAGATGCTTAAAAATGTCGGGTGATGGACAAAATTCCAATCACTACAACTTGAATATTTGTATACATGTCCCCGCTATTGATAGGTATATGAATAATAATATAAAAATCCCAATGTGTTGCACACTCCCAATAATGAAGGAGACAAGATAGATGGAACATAAGGAATAAACTGGTCTTTATAAATATATCATGTCACAAAAGACAGTCTTTTCTTCTCGTCTACTAATTATGTCTCTATACATCAACGGTTTATTGATGAGAAAAATAAGTAGATTGATCATGTTCTATCTTAGTGCTCTCTTCTTATCTACTAATGAAAATTCAGTGTTGCCAACAAATAGAAAAATTTGCACTCAATATCTTTTTTCCAATTTGTTTCTCAACTTCCTTAAAACAAAACTCTAACAAAATAGTTGTCAAAAAGAATTACAAAATTGAAGGGTTAAGTACATCAGAGTGTATCAAAGTTTTCACGTTTTATTATTCTGTGTACTCAACTTTAAAACTTACCAATTAATGTATCGAACCAGCTAAAATTGTCATTGTATGTGTCGGTTTACCTTCTCAGCCCTTAGCCGGTAATTTTTTTTGAAAAAAAAAATATTTTTTAAATTAATGCTGATGTGGAAAAGCTATGTGTGCATCATTTAATGACATGGCACGATTGTCATTGTATGTACCGAACTTGAAAAAATCTCTCTTTTTGTTCATCTTCAACCTTCCTCGATCCCACCACCACACAACCATCACCAAACCCACCACCACCACCATACCCACCATCACCAAACCGCCACTAAACCCACCACCACACCCACCAAACCCACCACCACCAAACCCTCCTCTCTCTTTGGTTGCTCCGATGGTTCGTAGATCTAGCCAGAAAATCAGATCTCGTTGGAAAATCAGATCTCGCCGGCGGTTCTGTCGTAAAATCAAATCTCATGGTGGTTTGCAGATCTGGGTTTGGGTGGTTTCGTGGTGGTTTGCAGATCTGGGTTGTGGTGGTTTTGTGGTAGTTGTGGTGGTGGTGGTTTGATGGTGGTTGTTTGGATATGGTGGGTATGGTGGTGTGGTGGTGTTTTGGTGGGTGTGGTGGTAGTGGTAGTGAGTTTAGTGGTTTGGAGATGGTGGTGGTGGTGTGTTGGTGGTATAGGTGGTGGTGGTGTGGTGGTAGGAGGGAGGTTGAAGCTGAACAAAAAATTAATAAAAAATTGAAGAAATTAGTAAAATACTAAAATACCCCCGTATTTAAACCTTTTTAATGAAAATAAATGCCATATCAGATATAACTTGTTACACATCAGCATTTTGTAGGTAAAAGGTAAACCGATACATACAATGGCAATTTTAGCAGGTTTGATAAATTAATTGGTAAGTTATAAAATTAAGTACATACAACGATAAAACGTGACAACTTGGATATACTTCTGATGTACTTAGGCATCGTTTGGTAAAAATAAGGTAGTTTATAAGTTAGCTTATAAGTCATCTTATAAGTCAGTTACATGTTTGGATGGACTATATAAGCTGACTTATAAGTTTGCTTATAAGCTAGCTTTTTAAAAATCTACTTTGAGTAGCGTTTTGGTGATTTATTGTCTTTTTTATTCCAAATATACTCTTCTACTTTCTACTTTACTAATTTTAAAGTATGTCTTTTTTTGTCCTTTTACGGTCATAACTCATAAGCTACCTTATCAGCTAGTTTTTGTCAAACGTAACTTATTCATCAGCTACCTTATCAGTCACCAGCTACCTTATCAGTCATCAGGTACCTTATCAGTTATAAGCTACCTTATCAGCTAGTTTGCCAAACATAGCCTTAACCCAAAATTAAATATAGAAAGATCTAATCAATTTAAAATATTTGAATCTTGTTATTCCTTTTCCCATGACCATTTTCTACCAAGGAGAAAAAGGGGCATTCTTCATCTTCTGGAGTGCCTCAAATCAGATTGGTTCCACGCCACATATGCATCCCATTTGGTAATTGGTAGATACATAGTACACCTACAGCTATATAGTAATGACAGATCAAAGAGGAGAAAAGTTGAAACAAGAAGTGCACATACTTTGAAACCCCATTCCTTTTGACTTAATCAGAATAACTTTTTTACTATAAGATTTATAGATATATTCATGACCAACTTTTTGTTAAGATGATATGTAAGGCTATTAGTACAGAAACCCTACCAACTCTCCTAACTCCACTGCCACATCAGTGTCACACCAGTTTTTTCTCAACCCCACAATTAACCCTTTGGAACCCTCTCTGATTAGTACTCGAACCCTCTCAACCATCTCACATACACAACATACACACACACAACAAAGAAGCGGTGTCGCCACACCGTTGTGCTTCCAACCCATCGAGCCCGCCGGTCGCATACTGGAGGCCGCTCCTGCCCGTTGGCTTTGAGCCTGCCGAGCCCCACCTCCCGGTGCGCATAGCCTAAGAAATGTTCCGATGCAACTTTTCAAACCAAATAGTTGTAAAGGAGTAGATCTAGGTCGGAGTTTTCCTCTTACATAAGTTAAATAGGTCAAAATCATCAAACAAATATAATCTTTTAAAATGCTTTTCTAATTCCTTAAAAAAAAAATCTCATAAATTTATATTCTTGATTTAAGGATTTAATTCGAAGTATAGTCATTTTTTAATCAGCTTATCGAAGTTTAAAAACATTTTTTAAAAGTAATTAAACTAAGAAGTTTAAAAAGAAAGTTTCATCAACTATACCTATAGGTAGGTGAACAAAGTAATTACCATTTATGATTTCTAGATCCAATTAACGTAAACAAACTTGCATAGATGCATATCTTCCAATCCAACTTTGACAACCAAATTAAAATTTTAAAATATTGATTGTCATATTTTGTAATTAATATCCGGTGTTGATAAGAACGTATGTTTAATCATATATAATATTGTAATTTTTTTCGACGACAGTCTAACACACACATCCCGACCAAAGTTAAAAAGGTATCCGGGATCCATTTGGGAACCCGATTAATCCTTTCGACCATGGAAACCGTTATCGGTCCATAGCCTCGCTCATGCCCGGCTCGAAGGTCAACCTATGAACTGGGTATCGCCTCCTGTTCCCCCCTCAGAATGTTACCGACCGTTGAGCTACAAAGAAATTGACAAATGTCCTTAGTTTGCGCAAGGGGGGATTCAAACTTAGGTGGACACTATATACCCTACAAGCACTAACCACTGCATCACAACACCTTGGACTATATAATATTGTAATTATTTATAAAATATATAGGAAAAAATATTGTTTAAATTCTACGCAACACATTTTACTCAGTTTAGCCACTTTGATACACCTAACAGAATCTCGATCTGTTTTCTGTTTTTTTCCAAAATAATTTAGTTTAAGTATGACTTCTTTGACTCGTTATTCAGTCCATCTATTTATAGAAACATCTCTAATAGTTTTATTACAATAATTTATAAACTAAAAACATGATAAATAATTACATTCTAAACCTAACAAAAAAGTTTATTTCGAATATTATAATTTTTATAATCTTTGTTCATTTTAAAAATGATTTAAACATTTTCCTACAAATAGTTTTTACCAAATATTATTTGAAATCCAGATATTATTTTCAGTTTTATAGATAATGTTACTGTAAGGGAAGCACGTGTGAACGTCATTTTGGAGAATGGAGACCACGAACATTAATTGTGTTATTGACTTCAAACATGGCGTCCCAATTATTCTCTTCCACGTCATCAATTAAATTTTAAAGAAATTATAATAAATTATTATTATTAAGGGTGCGAGATGAGATATAGCAGATTGACTATACAATTAATAATGTATATTGCTACTGCTGTTTGTCTTGCAAAGTATGGATTTTGATTATATATATGATGATAGCTTTATTGATACATAGATTGTAGTTTTTTGTTAATTTTCATTTAAATTGACTATTAGGTAAAGAAACACTAAAAATCTCATAACCGGTAAAATGATCGTTTAATCAATTCTGTTTTATTCAGTCTCATCATGTCATTGCTTGTAGTATTTGTTTTGTTACGATAGGACTATATAAAACGATAAATAAAAATAGACACCGGGTACCCGTTTCGAGACCCAAACCGGCTGGTCAGAGACCGGTTCCCAAATATAAAGAACCGTTGCAACCAGTTCCGGTTCCGGTTCCTTCATCCTAGAAACCGTTGGTTCCGAACTGGTTCCGGTTTCATAAATTTTAGCCGGGTACCCACCTTTGCTCACCAGGGGCGGAACACGACCATCATAAACTCGGGGACCGAAATATATATTCTAACGTAGGTAGTTTTTTTTTCTTATAAATATGATGTAACATTAAATTTCAGAAGAAACAAATGGTTAACGTAAGATTGAAAATGAGGACATTTAAATTACAACTTCAAAAATAGTACCAACTCTTTGTTATGTTTTTGGAGTATTATGAATCGATAAAATGAACTCTTTATATTAGTAATATAACATTGTATACTAACTTAAACATTATTTATTTATATTATTTAAAAACTAGTTTTTTCATATCGTTAGTATTAATGATACAATATATAGTGGATTAAAAAGAAAAATGATAAAAATGGGTAAATGATTTTTTTAATATTATTTAAAAGATTTTTTTATATATAATATAGTTGATGGAAATGAAAAATGTTAATGGAAAGATAGAATAATGATGAAAAACTAAATGATATTAATTTGTAGTTGAAAAAAGAAAATAAATTAAAATAAAGGAAGTGCAAGGGAGGGCTTTTGAACCCATGACTTTCTTCATAAAAGTACAAGTTGATAACCAATTGAACTACTCTATCATATGTATTTTGAAATTCAAAATACAATAGTTGATATATCTATACCAAAATATAAAATACGATATTTGACCGAAAAAGCGGAGGGGCCATGGCCCCCAATAGCCCCTTAAGGGATCCGCCACTGTTGCTCACCCCTAGCTAGTACATCTAAACATGTACAATAATTTAGCTTATTGAAACACTACTTAGAGTAGCTTTTTGGGAACTTTTTATAGTTTTTTTTTTCCAATTATACCATTATTAGTATAAACTATTAAATTCAAATATATCTTTTTCGATTACATACTCATAAGTTAGTTTTGTCAAACATAATTTGTTCATAAGTTAGCTTATCAGCCGCTAACTAATTTATCAATCAACAGCTAGCTTATCAGCTAGTTTGTCAAACACAACCTTAAATTATAGTATTTTCATTGATAGAATGCATAAAAATATATTTCTTTCTCATTAAGTAATAATTGTTGGAGAAATCTTTAAATTTATAGATTTTCATTCTCTTTTTTATACTTTCTCAATTTTAGACATTTTGTTGTAGCAAAAAAGAAAAGAAAATTGCCCCAGAATAATTATCTTAGATTAATTGTTGAAAATGTTTTTAAAAAGGTGTGAAATTAGTTGAGGTATGCACAATTAGAGATATTAGTTTTTTAGAAATTTATTTCTAACGTTGGTATCAAAAAAATGAGAACAATTTAAAGATGTGACTTTATGCGACTGAGTGGATTATCTTGATAATTGATGGTTGTTTTTGTGATTGATTGTGGTGTATGCTTTTTCTCAATATTTCATTGTCAAAGAATACTATGATGATTTAATTATTATTTTGTTGAAAATCCAGATATTGTGTTTGTTAAAAAATTGACATCTTAAATAAATATCTTATATTTTACATAGAAAATATAATAATATATGATGACATAAGAACCTAATATCCAAAAAGTCATTGAACGATCTTGGAAAAACTAATAGCAAATATATTTTTTCTTATAATGAGGGTGATAGATTATACCAAAAATGTTATTTTTATCGTGTCAATTTTTTCTTAAAAACTTCTTATATTATGCTTATATCCTTTCAAACTTTGAAACCACATATATATCATTTTAAACCTCTAAAACTCTCCTATATGTTCTTCTCCCTAATTTTATTATATTTTAAACATTAAAATATACAAATCGTTGTATGTGAGTTGAATTTATTTTCTAAATTACCTAACCACCATTTTTAATATTCAACCCCAAAATCAAATGGTTTCTAAAAATACACTCCTAATCGGCGACATCCATTACATAACCTACATTACAGATTTTGCAATCAACGACTCACAAATCAGCACCTCTATTTCATTTGTAATGGATATTGAATACTTATATATTCTAGAGATATAAGGCTTGAGCCAATTTGGCCAAGTAGCAATCAGAATTGTTAATGGAGGTATAAGGCTATGTAGATGTAAATGGATTTTGGATGATGAAATGGAGAAAAATATATACATATAGCTTGCAAATGCATTTTATATCTCCATTCCATTCTTCAAGTGCTCAAGGTTTTAATAACTATTATATAAGACTATACTGATGGAAAGAGTGAATTATGGATATTTGGGCTCACAATCGTTGACCTTCTTTCTTCGACTTCACAATCATCGTTCCTTCTAATTGGCGACCTCTTTTGATGATTTTGATCGATTTCACATATTCTAATCGTCCTTTTTTAATTAGCGACCTTGTTTCTTCGATTTCACAATTGTCGTTCCTCCATTACAGAATTCTGATCATTATTTATAAATTGATCGACGTTTTCTAATCGTCCCTTATAATTGGCAACCTTCTTTCTTCGATTTCACAGTCATCGTCCCTCCATTACAGATTCTTCAATTGAACGATTTCCCAAATTTTGATCAATTTGACAATCGTCTACGAGTTGTTAACGATCTCCACAGATTTGTTGACCTAGTTCATTATTACTTTTTTGTTAACAACTCTTGGAATGCAGAATTTCCACCTTCTTACCACCACCAAGCGATCATTATGAACAATATTTATGAGTCTTAGAGGTTGTGATGGATCTTGTTTGGTTTTGCATAGAATAAGAACTTAAATCTACATTAAAAAACTTGCTAATAGCTTTGTCTAATTAGTGCCAAAATAGAGATATATAGAAACTACATTTTGTCCTTCCCAAAAGTGGTCAAGGGATTCTTCCTTTTGTTTTGATATTCATTGAATATGGTTGTTAACACAGATTAGTAAGATACATCTTATTTGGCATAGACCATTAAACTGATAGATCTTATTTGAAGATTGAATAGGAGAGTAGATTCAACTCTTCTTACTTGTGAATAATCGCACAATACCAAATTACCAATCACACTAATGACCAATCAAATTGTAGAATATCATTCAAGCAAATAGAAATTGAAGAAGATGAAACAACGATTAGTTGTTGAGAGGAAGGTCGTCGATTAGAGAAAAGGTTGACTATTTGATTTTGGGAGGAAGGACGTTCACACTGAAATTAAGGAGGGTAGTTTAGTAATTTAGAAAATAAATTTAACTTATAGATAATGTAAGGATTTTTTTCTTTAGATGACGTTTGGTTCATATATTATGAAAAATCTGATAAAATTTAAATTAATTTTTTTTAATCTAATATCATTCACTCATTTGTTTCATTCTTATTTAAAATAGAAATATTCATAATCAATCAAATTCCATGAATAATCGATACTTTCACTTGAAATTTCGATGGAATGAAATGTTATATTTTATAATAATACCTTTTAACCGAACATTCAACAACATCATCTTCTCAATTTCTATTGTTTCTCCATCACACACCTACTCCCATTGCAAGTTCGATTTCTCAATGATCAATTTTTCTATGTTTGTAATTTCTTGCTTACATCTACTTGATTTCTTTCTACTAGATATATGTTTACTTGATTTCTATTTAGATACAAAAAGAATTCCGATTTCACTTATTGACTTCGAGTTATGTTTGCAGATGGTTTATACTTTATGGTTGTTTTACATCGTGTATTTTATATTGTTTTTACGTATTAAATTATTATTTTATTAAAGCAGATTTATCTATAAAAAATTATCAAAAAGAGTATTTGGATCATTTACCAACATTTCGTTCCAATTCCAAATGTACATTTTGCGAACTAAATAGACATATTTCAAATTTCAATTATATAAACCTATTTCACTTAAATTCTGCTAACTGAACAAGTGGTCAAACGCGATAACGTTTTATTCTAATTCTTTCAAAATCATATTCTTTTGATAGATTCCATTTCTTCCAAAAATATTATATGAACCCAATTTGAGTTATAATTTATTGTATTGATGAACATATATTTTTTTACAATATGTTTATTCCATGTATTCAATTCACAATAGAAACGTTTTTTTATATGTAATTTTGTTTCACAAACAGCTTGAAAATATTCATATTGTGAAAGTAATATATGTTAATTAATATTTTAAATCCTAATCTTCAATGAAAAAATTCATATGAAATAACACATAATTTGTTAGTTATCAAAGTTATCACAATTTATGGATTCTCAAAAGAAGGCCTCATTTCTACATAATTACATCAACACACACATGTATTTTAACATCAAGGACCTATTGAACTAGTCAAAGTATACGCAAACTAATCTGAACGGCCATGTTTTTTTTCTTTCTTGAACGGCCATGCTTAACAAGAAAAAAAGGTTTATTTTGCATTACTAGTACAAGTGTGGAGAAATTCAACCGATGCAATTAAAAATGACCGATCCAATTAAAACTCAACGATGATGAGTGTCTATCCAAATCGGATCGGATGAGATTCAAAGTTTCAACATTCAAATTGGACCGATTTGTTATTCGCTCCGATTAATACTAGTTGGATCCAACTAATTCAATAGATATGTAATAAGAATATCCGATAGATAAAATCCAACGAATCCAATCATCAATGGGTTTGAAAAAAATAAAATACAACATCCATTAAATTATTGGGTGATGGGTTAGGTTGCAAAATCCAACATCCAATAGATGATTGGATCAATTCAATTCTTCGATCTCATATTTATTGGATGTCAGTTGATAAACACCTCTAATCACTCATATTAAACTTAAATAAAGTAAAATCTATTACTCCTTATGTTTTATTCCTAGAATAAGTGTCGATATTTCTAGTTTGGTTTAAACCAAAAATAAGTATTTGCTATTTTTTTTGCCTTTTAAAAAATAAGTATTTACTTTTATTATACCTTAATTATAAAATTGTGAAAAGATTATAAAAGAACTCTTTTTACTAGCAATGGTACAATTGAATGGTTATAAATTTAATTCTATGCTTTTTCTTTAATTTATTATACTTACTTTATATTAAAGTTATTTAAAAGAAATATAAAAACAATTAAAAAGGACCAAGAGATAATCGGAGATGACGATTATCTTGGTGAAGTAAGCGGTGTGACGTGATGTGGAGTTGTGGGGTTTGCATAACGTCACATTAAAATTATTTATTTTTGAGTAAACTACAAATTTGGTTGCTGTTTGTTGTTTGTAACAGCTTTGGTCCCTAAAATTTTTGAAATTACAAGATGATCATAATGGTTTGTAAAAACGATCAGTTTCGATCCTTTCGTCTAACGAACCTGCTAACCGAGCGGCATATTAGTCTTTTTGACTTTTTGTTATATTTTCTATTAAAAAAATTATATGGTCCACTGAAATTGTGTCATTTTTCCCATTCATTACTTTCGATGTCTCTGTTTAAAAATTACTTTTGATGACCACCTAGCTCCTTCACCTCTTCGTGAAACCCTTTCCTGTCAGCCAATGAAGCTCTAATCCCAACTTCTGACGACAATGTCCAAGCCTACAAACTTAAAATCTGTAATATAATTTAAACATCAAATCTAAAATCAAAACAAACTCAAAAATCAAAATCAAAACCAAAATCAGAATAAAAGTCAGGGGATAAAAAAAATATGTTAACAAGGGCCTAGTTTTGTATTTGTCTGCATCTACAACACAAACAACAAATATTATCCACATAGATTGACTGTTTTGCTTTTACATTTGTGTTTGAATCTAAGTTGCCTAGAGATAGATGATCGATGTTGGGTTGTTGCACGATAGATCAATAAAGAGGAAGATTGGTGAGGTTGGGGTTGTTTAGCAAATTTGGTGTAGAGGGAAGAACGGTAGGGATGGTGTGATTCTATGGCATATGCGTGAAAGGGAAAAGGGCCCGGGGTAGGGAAAGAGAAGGGTGGTGGTGGCTAGAGATGTTTTGTAATTTTACATATTTTTTTGTTTATTAAAATATAAGATGAAAGTTGAAAAGGACTAAAACATCCATGACTTACGGCTACTTCTAATGATTGTTAGAGGAAAGACCAAATCCGGTCATTTTTGTATTCCCTAATGGAAATCTCGTAATTTCAAAATCATAGGAACCAAAAGTGTTACAAAGAGCAAACCACATGGACCAATTTGTAGTTTACTCTTTATTTTTTAGAGTACATTGCATGTTTTTTCTTTGTGGTTTATATGTTATAACGTATTAAGTTCCTTTCTTAGTTATAGATTACAACCTTGTGGTTTGCAGATCGTGGAAAGGGAGAGGATGGAGTAGGCTTTGTCGACAAGATCAAGACCATGACGTCTCTGGTTCATGGATGTTCAATCTCGAAATTGTAGATCATATAGAAATACCATTGGTTGTGCAGAGGCATCGGTAGGGTATCACCGAAGAACACACAACACCTTTAATAATATGTTATATATATATATATATATATATATATGTGTGTGTATCAATTAAAATTTATATATTTTATACTTAATTGATCATCTAAATTCCAAGGGTTGGTTGTTTTGGTTTTTTATCTTTTATCTTTTCTTTAGATGTAGATGTGTATAGATATGTTGGTCTTTCAATTTTTTCTGCATTGGTTTTTTCAATGATTAAGTTGTAGTTATTTTAAGTTGCAAATGTAGTAAAATGCAATGGAGTTAGTTCTAATTAGGACACACACATTAAATGTGAACCACTTTTTGGTTGTGAACGTGAGGACAACTGAGAGCACGACACGTGGCGTATGACCAGGCGCCACGTAATGTCCACGGCGGATGACACTGCGCAATTCATAGGAGGGCATTGGATTAAAGGGGGGGACCACACTCAAAGCCGTCACGTGTCGCGCTCTCGGTTGTCCTCACGTTCACAACCAAAAAGTGGTTCACATTTGAACTTTCCTATATATATATATATATATATATATTATACAGACACATTATAATACCATATATTTACCCCGAAAAAAAAAACAAGATTCATCTTAAAAGTTGCTAAAATTACGATATTACCATTGTAATAATAAAGTCGGGAAAAAAAAGATTCACCTTGAAAGTTGTGGTTACATATTGCCATTGTGTTAATAAAGTAAACTACCATTTTTGTATCTATGGTTTAATATTTTTAACGATTTTCGTCCCTAATCTTTTACAATTGTTTTTTGATTCCTATGATTGTTATTTTCATTTCATTTTCATCCATCCATCCAACTTTATTAAAGTAAGTAGTTAACACATCAAAAAAATGTTTGATTAAATTACATATTTGTATATTATTTATTCTCAAATTACATAATTCATATTTTATTACTTTTTACTTTGTTTATTTATTTTATCAACACATTTTGTTGATTTATTATAAACTAATATAAGTTTAATAAAAAAATAATCAAATAATTATATAACTCTACAATTACTAGGAAAGAATATTACTATACCATACAATATGAAGGAAAAATAAATGTGACGCTGAAAATCGCTTAAATTACAAGATTGTCATCGTTGTTAAATTACAAGATTTTCATTGTAGTTAAATTACAAGACTACGATTTTAATTCCTGTTGTATGATATTTATAACGATTTTCGTCCCTATTCTTTAACAACTGTTTATTTCGTCCCTGTAGTTTATATTTTCATTCCATTTTTCATCTCTTCATTCCACTTTTTTTTTGAAAGGTGTCCGGGCCAAAGCTTGACTAATCCCCGACAATATTGGGGCTAAACATGACACCACTTAAATTTCCCCAAGCATGCACACGTGAAAGCTCGAACTCGGTTAGGACGCTATGAACCCCCTGAGCGATGACCGATCCGCCACAGCACTGGAAGACCTCTTCATTCCACTTTGTTAAATTAAGTTGTTAATTCATTCACGAAATGTTTGATTAAATTACATATTTGGTCATTATATTAGATCATTCTTTATATTTTGTATTCTCAAATTACATAATTCACATTTTTACTTCTTACTACTATTTATTTTATCAATGCATTTTGTTTTATTGTTTAATTATAAACTATTGTAACTTTAATTAAAAAATAATCATGCACCCATATTCACCTTCATTCACCACATTTGATTCTTATTTATTATTATTTTTATTAATTAAAGTTTATAGTTAATCAAATATTGATGACCAAAAATAGACAACTAATAACGACATGCACCAAACAGATAATTGAAATAATAAATTTTATAGGGTTTGTGACTTATTTGGGTAACTAACTATTCAATTTGTACACATATTACCAGATCTGGTACCGGTGATGGCGATTGGAGGTGGTGATGATGATCGGAGATGGTAGGGTGGAAACAATGATGTTGATGGGTATGGTGGTGGTGGCTGTGGTGGTTTTGGTGGTGGTGGTGGTGATGGTTTGAAGGTGGTGGTGGCTGTGGTGGTTTGGAGGTGGTGATGGTGTGTGGGTGTGGTGGTGATGGTTTGAAGGTGGTAGTGGCTGTGGTGATGGTGTTTTGGTGGTGGTGGTTGTTTGGCGGTGGTGGCTGTGGTGGCTGTGGTGGTTTGTGGTGGTTTATCGGTGGTTTGCGGTGGTTTACCTTCTATTCCCGGTTGCAATAGTATAATCTATACAGTAAAAAAGAGTTCAATGGTATATTAAATACAAAAAATAGTTGAATGGTATTTTGTGTACAAATGAAATAGTTTGTTACCCAAATAAGTCATAAACCGTATTTTATAAGTTAATCTTTTTCAAAGCTTCAGGTTAAAATATCTTAAAATTAATATTTTTATTTATTCTATCTTACTACTTATGATAAAATCTACTACAGTTTATAACCCGTGCAAAGCCCGGGCTCTTAATACCTAGTATATAACAAAAGGGAGGTTTAAAGGAAAAAAAAAACGAGGTTCCCTCATAGTCGTTCATTAAGTTGTTTTTTTAACGGCATGTTGGTGCAACGGAGTATCATTGTGCCACCATGGCACCAAGTCACGATAACCTGAGTTCGAAACCTCTCCAATGAGAATAACCATCCTCAGCTTAGCCATCCAGTTTTCATTTAAAGGGCTTCAAGGCATTAGTTGGGATTCGAACCCAGCACCCGTTCAAGGAAAATCCCCCACAATGGACTCCAACAAGAGTCGAACTCCTGACCTTCACAATATGGAAACTATAACCCATGAATCAGACCAACTGAGCTAGCTATCATTTGCTCCATTAAGTTGGTTTTTTATTTTTATGCACATATGCATAGCAGTAAATTAAGTTGTTGTGCATAGCAATAAATTAAATTGTTTTTTTTTATTTTTATGCACATGTGCATCATGTGCATATGCATAAGCACGTGTGTATATTACAATTTAATGTTACACACAAGTGTATACAATCCAAAAGGACGATTATAAAGGTGTTTTTCGGTTTTTTGTTTTTTTAAGATTTTTCTCTTGAATCTGATCTATATAACAAATTATTAGATAGTTTCAAGATTTCATAATTTATACTTAATTGATAGATAATGTGTTGATCTTGTGAATTTAATGGTTTAATGCTAAGTTTATGGTCCCTTTTGTTGTAATTAAATCATTCGTAAACAAATATTTATGCACCAAATGCTACAAAAGTAGTAGGCTACCGTCCAAAATTGGTGGAAAACAATAAAAGAAAAAGTTAAAATTATGTTAAAGGGGTTGAGGGAAAATTTTGTTACACTAAACATGTAGCAAACTAGTCATTGTTACATTATGCGTTTGTTTTATGGCGATGATTTACCTTTTTGAAACACAAACTTTTTTTTTACATAACTTGCAATTTCTTATCACCATTTTCAATATCAATTTTGTTGTCAACTTCATTTATAATTTGGTTTATAACCTTTTTATAATCCTGTTATTGGATATGTTACTCGATGCATGTTTGTTAGTAGCTTAATAAATTTAATAAGATTTACAACTTATTCAGTTAACATTTTCACCACCTCATGCAGTTGAACATGATATTATATATAATTTGACATGGGACGTCAGAACATTTATATCAGTAAAAAAAGTAGCTTTCAAGAAAAAGATAATAACAAATAGAGTAAATTGCCTTGTGGTTGTGGGTTCGAGTCCCGTCATGGACATTGATGTAGATTTTAGTAGTAGGTTTAGGTTAGGGGTAGGTTTAGTGGGCGCATGTATCTTCTGCTGATAAAAGAAGAGTAAATTTTATTCTTGGTCCGCGTGGTTTGTTGAGTTTCTTGGTTTTGATCTTCCTATAACTTTATCATAAAAACTCTCATGGTATACAAAAATGTTTGATTTTGGTCCCTCTCACTAACAAAAGTTAGATTTCATTAGTTAACTCTCTCATGCAAATGAGAGTAAAATAATCATTTTATCTTAAAAAAATGAGATGCCAATGAAATTACCAAAATAGTTCCTTTTTTTTTTTTTTAATTTACACACGTATTTTAAATATAAAATGACTACTTTACTCTCGTATACAAGATATATAAAAAATTAAGGAAGAAATTTAACTTTTATTAATAGAAGGGACCAAAATAAGCATTTTTATATACCCCAAAACTTTTCTTGCAATTTAGTCTAACAAAGAATAGAAATATTAAAGAAAAGAATATTAAATTTACGAGGAAAACGTTCCACTTTATAAAGTTTACGTTGATATGGACTATAAAAATTCTTTTAGAAGACTTCTCCTTCTCATCGTTATCAAATGTAGAAAATTATGATGGATGGCAACTTTTTCAAAAGCGTACGACTAAAATATTGAACTGATAGAACCAATAATTATTATGAAAATCACAACGGAAAATATTATGAATTTGAAGCAGCTTATTGAAATTATTAAAAGGTATACATCAATTAGAATTTTAGCAAATATTAGTTTTAGATTTGAAATAATACATGAGAGGTTATGTCTATAATCCTTTCAAAATTTTAAATTACCTCTATATCTTCATAAACTTTTAAAAATATAGTCTTATGTTTAAATCTCAATCTTAATAGTTATTAAATTATTTAAATATCAATAATTATTATCATTAAATTCAATTATTTATAAATTTATTATATTATCTAAACCTAAAAAAGTTATTGCTTGACTACTACTAAGGTAAGTAACACACACACATACTCTCTCTCTCTCTCTCTCTCTCTCTCTCTCTCTCTCTCTCTCTCTCTCTCTCTCTCTCTCTCCGGCCCTTGGTATCGCCGCCAAGGAATTATGGAACGTTGTCGGTGGTGAGAACCAAAACAGCTAGCATTGGGCGGTGGACGATGGTCAGTCGATTTGTTCATGAGAGGATTAAAGGGCGGGAGAGAGAGAGTTAGGGGTTGTTTGGCACTTGTTGAATGATTTGATGCTAAATGATTAAGTGGTCATAATCATTAAGAGACACTTATGATATAGTGCAAAATGAAATATGGTCGTTTGGTAATTGTTGAGCATGAAATCAGAATTCTAAATGGTTAAGACATCTAGGTTACTAACCAAAGGAGTGTTAGCCTAGTGGTAAGGCTTGGGCACTACATAGTGGTGAACCCGAGTTCGATCCCTGGGGGACGCATTCTGGAGGTACGGGGGCTTCGACCCCGGGCTGCATGCTTTAGCAGTCAGGCTTCGGCCCAAAATTGGCGAGGATTAGTCTGGACCCAATGTGGTCTGTGATACCTCTTCCAAAAAAAAAAGACATCTAGGTTACTAAATCATTCAGAGGGTTTTGAAACCATGAAAAGGCAATCCATTTTTTGTCAAACAAGATTCACCTCTTAATGATTCAAATATTGTCTCTTGATGGAACTGTTAAGAGGTAAACAAACACCACCTTAATTACCTTAGGATTAGTCAAGCAATAAGTTTGTTAGGTTTAGATAATATATGTGTAATATACTAATTTTATAAATAACTGAATTTAATAATAATGGCTATTGATATTTAAATGATTTAATAACCATTAAAATTTAGGTTTGAAAATACATGATGGTTTTAAAAGTTTGAAAGGATATAGAAAGTAATTTAGAAGTTTTGGAAACACATAGAACAAATTCTTTCTAACTTAATTGATTTTCTATTTCATAAATTTTATTGTTTATTATATTATTAAAATATTTTGTAAATTTATCATTTCAATATTCATCTAAAGGAATTCATGTAAAGTAATAATAATTATTCCCATCAGCAAAAATATGTAAAAGAATTAAATAATTTCTTCGTCTACGTATCAAGAAAAAATAGAGAACAAAAACAATGATTTAGTTATTTTTTAAATACCGATGGAGATATTCTAGAAGCATCTCAAAACAGTTTTTACAAAATAACGGTTTTAGAAATTTTTTAAAAAACAAATCTATATATATATAAAAGGAGGATGTTGAAGGATGATGTGGACATCTTATCTATTGAGTATTAACTAATAGGAATTTTCTCATTGTTTTGATTTTTTTTAATATTAAATAAGTTAAAGACTATACTACCCTTATATGAAAATTATATTTTTAAATATAAGAAGGACTATTTAGTAATTTTATTTATGCTTTGATTAGCCTTAACTTGCAATATAACTAGCCTTAACTTCTAAACTATGTAACTTCTTAAGGACCCCCTTCACCTTCTTATTTATTAATTAAAAGAAAACCTACAACATAACATAATCATATATAAACTACAACCTAATGCTCCACTAAAATGTGATGAGCAACTTTTGTTTAATGTTATGCTATTAGGTTGCTATGTTTGTTGTTGTTTCTATTCTATAAAATTCATCTCCCATCAACATTGTAGCTCATCTTTCGTAAAATTTTCAGGTAGGCTAACATTTTTTATGATTTATTTTATGATTTTCTTGAGTTATATATTGTTTATATGTATATATAAAAAATTTCCATATCACTTTATACATTTTTGCGTATATTCCGTATCGTTATTATAAAAGTTTTTTATTTTTCCTATTTTTGAAACTTATTTCAATTTTTATCTTTATTTTTCTCCTTGATACTTCCTAATTGATATTTATATTAGTACTATAACATTTTTCTTTCATCAAAATTCAAATAATGTTTTTAATTTGTGTGTATTATATATGATTGTTAATAAGTTTTGAGTTTTTGTTTGAAATTTCTTTACAACTTTTATTTTTGTTTTTCTCTTTCCTATTTTCCACATAATATATATGTTGTATGAGTGTTTTACATAGATCTTTTCTAAATTTTTTTTGCTTATATTGATGTAGTTTTCTAGAATTTTTTTTAACAACAATCAAACTCCAAAGTGTTACCACGTGGTTTATTTACTCTTTGTTTTGTTGGAAGTTTTTTCTCATTCTCTTATATTTTCGTAGTCCTTGATTCTGCTTTTGTTTTTCCTAATAAAAACACCATCAATAAAATGATATTTTCAAAACATCTCAATCCCATTTTTTTCCTTAACATCAAATTTTGTCCTTTTTGATGTTGTTATTAACAAAATATTTAATTAATTAAACTACTCATCTTCTTGGTTTATACCTAATTTTTTAATGTTTTTATTTTACATCATTCTAATATTTTGATTCAAATGAATATTTATAAGTAATTATATATATATACATATGTGTGAAATTACGATCGATAAGTATATTTCTATTTACATGACATGCATTTGAATACATTAAAATGTATGTATTTTTTACATTAAAAAGATTATAAATTCAATAAACAATTTTAAATGATGATTAATCACATTAATATTTTCTTATAATTAGTGTTAGTCATATTATTTAAATAACATTTTTTTTATATATCGTTTGAAAAAAAATATATTTTAAAATGACAAATTATATGAGTTTTAATCTTTTTTTACTATATATAACATACATATTGATATGTATTATTCCTAATAAAATTAAATATCTAAATTTCAATTAATAAATAAAGTTTGAACCACTATATAAAATTAAAATATTATTATTATTTGATATCTTATTAAAAAATATATTTCTAAATGACCAACCATTAGGGCGGAGCACAACCCGACTGAATCCGACAACCCGACCGAACCCGAACTAAGGCAAAATGGCCCGAACCGTGACACCCGAACCCGATGCCACCCGAACCCGAGAAACCGAGAGCATATTGCGGTTCGGTTTGGGTTCAATTATCCAACCCCGAACCGACCCGAAACCCGAAATTTATAAAAAAAAGGTTTTAAAATTATTTTATAGAATTGAATTAGCAAGAATGAAAATCGATCTTGGAAATTGGAATTGGAGTAGCAACTAGCAAACTACTGTCAATTGGAGAGTCCAAGGGATTGATTAATTTTTTTTTAATAATTGGTATTAATCAAAACTCCAAGGGAATATTTAATAACTACTTAAGTCTTAAGTAATTAAACTAAACTAGGGTTTAAAATTATTTACGGCTTTTAGCCTTTTTACAATTTACTCTTGCGACCGGCGACCCCTCCTCTCCTCACTCTCTCCGGCGACGCTGACGCACCACGAATATGTAAAAAAAATTATAAGTTATGAGAATCAACTACCAATATGTAAAAAAATTAGATTGAAACATATGTAGGGGTGAGTTTATTGTGAACGTGAGGATGGATGAAAGAATGACACATGTCACATTCAACATGAGTTCACAACCAAACTTTTGTTCGTGTGTGTATATATATATATATAACTAAAATACACAAATAAATAAAATTAGGAAAAAAGAAAAACTTGCTACTATAAAAAATATATAGTTTTTTCAGTTTCGAAACGATAACTTACTACAATTAATAATTTATAGTTATTTCAATTTTGTTTTTTAATTTAAATTGAAATAAAAGTATGTAAAAGAATTGAATTAGAACTGATATAAAACCTTTTTTTTAAGATATAAGTTATGAAGAAAAACAACCTCAAGCAAAGAGAAAAAAGCTCTAACACGAAACATTAACAACTCAATTAGACTCGCATATAGTCAAAGTGATAACAATACTGGAGATTATTGTTACTTTTCGACCTTGGTTGGGAAAGGGGGCTTGAAGAAGTGTTTTAGTCCAGGTTAAACAACACATTACAATAATTGCAAGTAATTACTAAAATGTCCTACAATTATACAAAATTAGGAAGCACTACTCTACTTGCACGGTGAATATAAATATTTTATGGGAATATTATGTTGGGATAAATCGATATATTATAATTTACGACAAAAAAATATTCATTATATATCTCATTGTTATAAACAATAGTTTCAATGATTTCTTTTATTATTTGAGTCGATTATAATGTATGTCAATATAAGACTTATTAGTTATTTCTTTATTATACATATTAGAACTCAAAAGAATTATTACTTATTACTTTATTATACATATTATAACTCAAAAGAAACAGTTAAAGATGATGAGGCAACTTCACATCAAGTCTAATATCAATTCTTTATTGATTTCATATATGATATTTGATCATCAGCTCATTTAACTACAATATTTTATAAAAACTTTATCAACACCGCATATACATTAAATTTCATCATTATAAATATTACATATAGATTTGTAACACAATTTTTTACATTAAAAATAATGATAGTATTTTTTTAAAAATTCTTGGAATGACTTTTACATACCGCGCAACGCGCGGTTCGGTCTCCTAGTTCTCTAAAATAGAAAATTAAGATAGTGAAAAGATAAAATTCCGCCAAAATGGTTATTAGGAAAACGAAATGATTTTCTTTATTATTTTTACCAACGAGATCTTTAAAATTAAATGTTTAAGAAAGATAATTAATAATATTTTACTATTTTGAATCTAAAGCTGAAAACTTTAAAAAATAATTTTATTTCATGTTCAACTTCATTCTCCATAACATTTTAGCTCATTTTGATGATTTTGGTTAGCTAACTATGATGGTATAATTTGTAAAAAAAAGAAACAAATGATTTTATGTATTTCAATTATTATATGATTATATACATGTTAATATTGTAAGCATATGATAACCCCAAAATTATACATGTTTTTTTTTGGAAGAGGTATCCCAGACCACATTGGGCCCAGACTAATCCTCGGCAATTTTGGGCCGAAGCCCGACTGCTAAAGCATGCAACCCGGGGTTGAAGCCCCCGTACCTCCAGAATGCGTCCCCCAGGGCTCGAACTCGGGTTCACCACTATGTAGTGCCTACGCCTTACCACTAGGTTAACACTCATTTGGTTATACATGTTTTGGTTGTACTGAATTGTAATATTTATTCTCATTTTACCCTTGTTTAGTACAATTTTACTCCCGAAAGTATTTGTTTTTTAGTTTTGAAGGATTTGAAGGCCCGTGGGCATAAAAGTAAGAGAAGAGGCGAAAAACATGAAAAATAGAGACAACACAAGACAGAGAGATCTCGCGATCGTGAGGTCCCCATCTAGCGTCGTGAGAGTAGCATTCTTCTAGAATATTCCTTCATGCTTCCCATCTGGCGTCGCGAAAGATCTTTCCAACATGGCAAATCAGAATTCAACTCTAATTGGAAGATTCTAGAACATTCAAGAAAAGATTACAGGGTTGCCCTAAGTGCCTCACATCGCAAAGCTGCTGTCTCGCAATCACGAGGTGGGTCGTCTCAGCCTGTTTATATACTGCCTTCAAGCCTATCTTCAAGAAGAACCAAACAATCAAAAAAATATTCAGAAAAAGCAGAGAAGTTCAGAACTGCCATTCGGAGGGAGGAATTGTATGAATCAACAGTGGATAGTGGTACTTAAACACAGTGAAACTTCGTCGGTGCTAACCCGGAGTCGTCTTGCTGGTGCCCGATCATCATCTGTTGCACGTCTGCAAAATGTGTTCATATTTATTACTTTCTTTGTTCGTAGTTATGTTTAGTGGCTAGTTTGTTTATAGTGCTTACTATGGTATGATGAACTTGGAAAGATGATTTGAGTTTCGCTTTTAATTATTAGATTTATGGTTTATTGAATGATTGTCTTGTGATTCCTATTTAGTGCTTTAACTTTTGCTACTTATATTCGTTGATTGGGTGTGTTTATTATCTAACAATTAGTAAACAGACTCCTATTGGTTAATCAATCTCCTTTGCATTTCACTTCGGTGATGTGGTGAGCAACTCTTAGAGCAAAGTAAGTTGGATATTTGGGTCTCACGAATTGGCAATAAATAGGGTGACTTGTACTAGATTTCACAATCCCTGTACTTGGGCCGGGAGACCAACCTGGTTGACAATCACATATATTCATGCTAAGGTGCTTTATGTTTAAATTCTTACAATAACCATTAATCTATATCTTTTGGTAAATTATATCAAATCATCTGAAAAGGGATTTTATCAACCATAGTAAGTACTTGTTCTTCTCATATAAAAAGATCTTATTTTCATTCGCTTTCTTAGTTAATCATAGCTTTTACAAAAAACCCCGAAGTGTTAGTTTTTCTTAGATTAATTCATTCAACTTAAAGACTAAAATTGAGTAGCTTCACTGTTCTCTATGGTAAGAACGATCACTGGACATACCTACACTATATTATTAACGATCAGGTATGCTTGCTTGTGAATGTGGTAATACTAGTTAGGTTGATTTTAAAAGTAAAACTTAGTTTGTTTTAATATATATATATATATATATTACCGCATCAACATGTAAACTAAAAAATGAAAAAGAAAGATGTAAACTAAATTAAATAACTAATTATAAATGTATAAAGTGTAATTTATAAACAAAATAATTTTATTTTTAATTATCGTATTGAATGTAAAAGATTTTGAAGTTTTTAAACTTGTATAAAATATTGAGATTTGTACCTCTTAAAATTCAAGAATAACGGTAAATATTTTTCTAAAGGAGTGTAGATAAATAAATAAATATATGTGTATATATATATATATATATAAACATATAAACATATATCATGTACGAGTTTTAAAAACATGGATACATTATTCATGAAAAATCTTGATACGTATCTATGATATTTTACAATATTATTAAATTCAAAAATATTTAATAATGAACTTATTTTGAAATTATTGACGAGATAATTATAATGGTATAATTTATAAAAAACATTGCAATTTGTAATGTATTTTAGTTAATCTATGATTATATATTCGTAACATGATAAATGTGTAAAAATGAAAAATGAAAACATAAGAAAGATAAGAAATATAAAACAAGTTAATTTGAATATTTTCATGATATTTAATAATATGATTAAATTCCAAAATATTCAACGTTAGACTAATTTTAAAGGTAATAAAGGACACGATTATAACAATATAATTTATAGAAAAAAAATATATTTTTAATGCATTTTAGTTTATATATGACTATTCAAGGAATTAAAATAATTAACTATAAGAATCTTTAAGTGTAACTTATAAATTAAAAAAAAATAAAAATAAGAGGGGGTTAATGAGAGATAGGTGTGGACTGTGGAGTGGGTGAATACTAAATAAGGGGTTGTGCATAGGTTAAATAGTTATACATTTTGGTTGAGAACATGCCCCTTAAATTTTCAAGATTAACTAGTTAAGTCTTTTTATATAGTAGTATGGATTAGTGTTGTATTTTCCAAAAAGGATAAGGGTAGCGATGAATGTAATTTTTCTTTTAAGATTTTTTGATTCTCTATTTTAAAAAAATATGTTGAAGATATTCTAATAGTTCTTCACATTTGTAGTGAAGTACGAGAACCAAAATTTTCTCCTCATAAGAACCTCTCAGATATGTTGCCACAACTATGGGCTCGGCATAAGCGGGCTTAGCGGGCTGGCGGGATCCTATAACTTCAGTGTTGGGAACCGATGAATCAAACACGCAGCGGAAAAACTAAATTCGATTCCCAATTGAGGATCCAATCCAAAACCTAACAGATACAATATGAGGATGTTTGATGTGTTTACCTTTTAGCGAAAAATTCTCCGAATTGCTAGCGGGGAATACACCACTACTGACACCGCACGAGACTGGCTGCTAAACCGCCGGGACTTCTCTTCTGGTCGACGGCTTCTAGCGAGAGAGAGAGAGAGAGTTGAGAGGTTTTTTGGCTTTTTTTAGGATTAATTATGAATGAATGAAAACTGATTAGGGCTTTGCCATATTTAAGGAACTAATTATGGTAATCCCCATCATCTAGAAAGCCCATCTAATTAAGCCCATTAGGCTATAATTAGACCCAAACTCAAACTCTTTATTAACTAATTTCTTATTAATTAATCCATTAATTAATTAACTCACTATTAATTAATTTAACCTGATAAAATATACAAACTGATATTTTTACAACTATAAATAATAAATAACTTTTATTATTTATCTCTCTCTAATAATTAATTTTACATTAATTAACTATTCCATCAAACTGACAAATCCAACTATTCTCTAATTGGGTATGCAGCGGTGTGACCTACTAGTGTCTTATAACATTGGACACGGTAATCCCTGTTACTGTCTTGCACATAATCCTAACAGACTCCCACTTGTGCCAGACATGTAACTGTACTATTACCATTAGCCTAAGGAGGTCCCTAGCCAGACACTTAGGTTAACCAGGTCTAAGATCTCTTATTATCCAGAGATACAATTCACGTTTGAATTTGTACACAGGTTCATTCCTTTTGCACACGATATTTCTAAAATGAATTTGAGACATGGAGTGGAGGATTCATTTCTCAAATTCAAGTATTTCTTGACTCTGATTTCGATTGCCTGCAGTAACGGATATTACTAAATAACACCTGTTATTCTATCCGAGCGTGGCCACGCGTTTTCTGCCAATCTTAATCGTCAAGGGGCCCGGAAATATCTCTCTTTTAGTAAAGAGGTGCAAATCCCTTCTTGACTACTTGCATTTGGATCCACGGCTTCCGCTGCATCTAGTCACGTCCCGTATGGCCGCCCTGTTACGGTGCAGTGTTAGGACGTGCTAAGAGTACAGTAGTCCTCATGTTTCCAAACCAAGTATCTCAGGTCTCAGGACAACCTATCAAGTCGATGCTTATGACTAAGGCTCCATGAAGCAGACTTTGAAACTGGTCACTTCCAATACTCAAACACTCTGAAGAGTATCTTATAAATACTTGATCACATCACTTGTGCTTTTACTCCTTACTTTGAATAAATCATCAAGTATTTATAATAGCGTTAAACTCCCTATATTAAGATTCCCATCTTAATGAGTGGCTACGGAAATTTTAGATTTCATACAAAACTTTGTAAAATCATGGATATATTAAATATGCGAAAAATAGTTAATTTAAAACAATCATGAATTAAAACCTCCTTTTATTTCCATCACACTGTGAAATAAAACTTTACATGTTTGAATTGTTCAAAATTAAACTATAGTAATAATTAATAAACTAAAACTAGCTACTGGCGTCCAGGTACTGCATTCCAATGGAACTTGCATGTGCCTCATGCATGCTTCACCCTTGCTAGTGGCTTTGTCAGTGGATCTGCGACATTTTCTTCTGTTGGAATCTTGCATATTCTTACATCTCCTCTTCCAATGATCTCTCGGATAAGGTGATACTTTCTGAGCAAGTGTCTTGACGTGTGATGCTCTCTAGGTTCCTTTGCTTGCGCCACGGCTCCCGAGTTATCACAGAATATATCGATCGGTCTAGAGACACTGGCAACCACTCTAAGATCCGACAGAAAATTCCTCAGCCAGACAGCTTCCTTTGCTGCATCAGATGCTGCAATGTACTCTGCTTCTGTAGTTGAGTTTGCAATCGTGTCCTGCTTCGAGCTCTTCCACGAGATCGCGCCTCCGTTTAGGGTAAAAACGTACCCTGACTATGATCTAAAATCGTCTCTGTCGGTCTGGAAACTAGCATCAGAATATCCAGTGACACTAATTTCATCCTCAGACCCTCCAAAGACCAAGAACATATCTTTCGTTCTTCTCAGGTACTTGAGAATGTTCTTGACAGCCACCCAATGAGGTTCTCCTGGATTCTGTTGATATCTGCTCGTAACACTTACTGAGTAAGCAACATCGGGCCTAGTACATAACATGGCATACATAATCGATCCAATTGCTGAAGCATATGGAATCGATTTCATTTTGTCCTGATCTTGACTAGAAATAGGACATTGTGTTTTACTTAACACTATGCCATGTTGCATCGGGATAAATCCTTTCTTGGATTCATCCATCCTGAATTTCTTCAGAATTTTGTCAATGTACGTACTTTGGCTAAGTCCGATAAGCCGCTTAGATCTATTTCTGTACATCTTTATGCCTAGTATATAAGCGGCTTCTCCAAGGTCTTTCATCTGGAAACATTTGCTTAACCAATTCTTTGCACTCTGTAAAGTTAGTACATCGTTTCCTATGAGTAGAATATCGTCTACGTATAAGACCAAGAAGGTTACTGTGCTCCCACTGAACTTAGTGTAAACACACGACTCGAACTCACTTTTAGCGAAACCAAATTCTTTGATTCGCTCATCAAAGTGTAAGTTCCAGCTTCGAGACGCTTGCTTTAATCCATAAATGGATTTTAGCAACTTGCACACTTTATCAGGATTCTTAGGATCTACAAAACCCTCTGGTTGTTGCATATAGACGTCTTCTGTCAACTTTCCATTAAGAAAAGCTGTCTTGACGTCCATCTGCCAAATCTCGTAATTAAAGTACGCTGAAATGGCCATTAGAATCCTAATTGACTTTAACATGGCTACTGGCGAAAAAGTTTCATCATAGTCAATACCATGAGTTTGCGTGAAACCTTTTGCGACTAGCCTTGCTTTATAAATGTGCACATTACCATCCATGTCGGTTTTCTTCTTGAAAACCCATTTATGCCCAACAACTTTGCAGTGCTGAGGCAAATTTTCCAACTCCCAAACTTGGTTGTCGTACATGGATTGCATCTCGGCCTTCACGGCTTCTTGCCATTGTTCAGACTCATTGCCTGATACAACTTCACCATAGGATACAGGTTCATTCAAATCCCCAATTTTTTGGGTGATGAGAAATCCAAGATACCTATCTGGTTCTTGTCTTACCCTACTGGATCTGCGAAGGTCCTGTGTTTGCACTTCCTCAATCGGTTCTGATCGAGGTTCAACATTTTCATGTTGAATTTCTGGCTCAACGGTCGGTGTAGTGTCATTTTCGTCCACTATCTGTAGATCTACGTCCTTTCTGGTGTTTCCCGAACTGAGAAACTTTTCTTCCAGAAATTTTCCATTCCGAGCTACAAAAACTTTGTTCTCCTCAGGGTTGTAGAAGTTGTTGATCCAGCTCTCCTAAGACCTGATGAAATGATAATGATCCTGAATCTTTACTTAGTGAATAGGTTTTTACTTCTGTTATAGCTTGAGGAATTATCACTGAGATTGTTCAGTGTTATTCCATGTTACTTATGCTGTAACTTATTTTTATAATTATCAGGATCAGGATCAGGAGACGAACGAGTCTGTTCTGCAGTCTACTGATCCTGTCCACTGAAGTGAAGACCTCCTGAAGACATCAAGATCATACTCAAAGAACCATCAGCGACGTCGAAGAATTAGCTGATGACAGGAACAGCATGCTCGTGATCTGAAGACGGAACTCAGTGATAGCAGGCTGCTCAATATCGTATGACATCCTGAAGATTCATCAGGATACAAGTGACCCTGAACAACATCAGTTTCAGGACTCTACTCACTGATCAGTATCCTGATCCTGAAGGATTAGTGTAATATCTTAGTCTAATGCACAAAAGGATTATCCGCCTTTACTGACACAAAAGTACATAAGGACAGTCTCTTTACTGTTCCCTCCGTACTTATCAGACCTCAAGGCAACTGTTTACACACTTCCTCTTTTGCACACCATGCAAAGAGTATTTGTTTATAGTAAATAGTACAAAGGACCACTTACATTGTGACACGTACACAAAAGTGAGTCTGCATGCATTTAATGCATTGGGTATAAATAGGACTTGAAGAGATGTTCTCCATACTTCTTCTTCAACCTAAAAATACCCAAATCCTTTCTTTCTTATTCCCTCTATCTTCTTTCTTTTCTTCATCTTCTCACTTTAGTGCATAGTGAAAGAAAGCTTAGATTGTTTGTTTAGACTTATTGTCTTTTCTATTTCCGCAACAATCTGTAAATTCATATTGTTAATACAACAAGAATTTAAAAGTGAAATTTTGTGTGATTATATTCAACCCCCCCTTCTATAATCCCATACACTATCCTTACTTGAAGATCACCTCATTGGGACCAACAGAAGTAATATCCCACGGTGGTCCTGGGATATCCTACGAAAATACACTTATCTGATTTGGGTTTGAGTTTTTCTGAGGTAGGTCGTTTGACGTAAATCTCACAACCCCAAATCCTTAGAAAAGACATTTTGGGTTTCTTACCCTTCCATAACTCGTACGGAGTCTTTTCTACCGACTTTGTTGGCGCTCTGTTCAGTATATGTGCTGCTGTTTCGAGCGCATGTCCCCAGAATGACATTGGTAACGTAGAGCGACACATCATCGATCGTACCATGTCTAGCAAAGTACGATTCCTCCTTTCTGACACACCGTTCATCTGAGGTGTATACGGAGGTGTGAGTTGGGATACAATTCCACACTCCATCAGATGATTGTCAAACTCATCACTGAGATATTCGCCTCCCCGATCCGACCGTAAGAACTTGATCCTTCTGCCAAGCTGATTTTGTACTTCATTATGATATTCTCTGAATCTCTCAAAGCTTTCAGATTTATGCCTCATAAGGTAGACATAACCATACCTACTAAAATCGTCAGTAAAAGTAATGAAGTACCGGTATCCTCCTCTTGCCACATGACTAAATGGTCCACACACATCTGTGTGAATTATTTCTAACAAGTCAGTAGCCCTTTAATTTTCTTTGTTGAAAGGTTGCTTTGTCATTTTGCCAGATAAACAAGACTCGCAATTATCAAAAGGTTTATAGTCGAAAGTGCCAAGAAAACCTCCTTGTAGGAGTAGTTCAATGCGTTTCTTGTTTATGTGGCCCAAACGACAATGCCAGAGGTAAGTCTGATCCTCAATATCTTTGGATCGTTTACTTATATGATAGATTTCATTATTATTGTCTTGCAGATTTACTGTATATAGACCATTCACAGGTGTAGCTTTAAAATAGAAAATATCATTTTTAAAGACAGAAAGCATTTTATAATCATATTTATAATAAAAACCTTGGTCTACCAATAAATCAAAAGACAAAACATTCTTAATCATCTTTGGAACATAATAACAATTTTCGAGTTCCAAAACTAGACCCGAGGGTAAACTAAGACTATAAGATCCTACTGCATCAACTATCAGCGGAGTGCCTTCGCCAACTCGTAGGTTCGAACGGTCCTTCCTCAAAGTCTCTCTTCTAGTGAATCCCTGTAAATGGTTACAAATGTGGTTACCACTGCCTGTATCAATTACCCATGATTCATAAGAAGTGATTAAGCAATCTATCATAAAGATACCTGGAGCATCGGGTAAACCGATCTCAATCTGGTCGATATTCATCGAGTGCTCGCAAATATCCTTGCTACCACATTCTGGGCAACTCAGATCTCCCAGCTCATCAATCCAATCAGTGTCCATGAGATCAGCAGGTGCTGGCTTCGGCTCTAGACTGGCCAGAATGTCCTTATGTACTGTTGCCACGTCAGTCTTTGGTTCTTTCATGTAGGCACTAGCTGTGTCATATATCTCCTTCGGGAGCGAGTACCACATTAGATACACTAACTCTTCCTGAGTTATCTTGTACCCCAAACGTGTCAAGCATTTAAAGAGCCTCCTCATTTCAATAAGATGGTCTTTAACTGACTGGTCCTTTTTCAACTTCAGTGAAAGTATCTCTTTCATGATCAGAAGCTTACCCGTATGTCTATAAAATCCCAACTGGCTTTCTATATCTTTCACGGCCTCGTGGCAGGATTTATCTCTTAATCTATCCGTAAACTCGGATGATACAGAGAAAATCAGAATTGACATGACATCCGATTCATCCGCCAAATATTTAAAATACTGAGTAAATTCCTCTTCAGGATAATTACTCTTAGGTCGTGGTACATGTTTTTCTAAAACGTAAAACTTACCCTGTGCACGCAAGATGTTATCAAGGTGCATTTTCCAAACTGGAAAATTTTGACCTGTAAGTTTCCATTTTCCATTGATAAGACGTAGTGATTCCTCAGGGGTATAAAACGGGATTACAGAAATTGACATCTACAATAAAGAATAAAATTCCAGACTTAGTTTATAATTATAAAACTTCTAATAAATTATTTACCCTTAAAATAAATTCATTAGACTAGAATCCATATTTCATATGTGTCGGGAAGCATGTGATCATGTCAAACCGACTCATGTGATTTATGGTAGGTAAAAACTATACCAATCGTATTCTAATACGATTTCTAGATCGTCGGGACATCAGATATTTAATCCGTGCATATTTAGTCCCTCTAGTGCATTTTGGCCCGGTGAATAAATAATTACCAAAATAGACTGCACCACCCGGGACCTGGACAAATCCTGGCCGGTACCACCCGGATATAATTCGCAGAGTTTTATCACCCTCCAGTTTCGGTTTGAACACGGGCGTTCATAGTGTGTTCACTTACAACGCCCTATGTACCTTACACCGGAGGTGCCCCTAAAAGTGGGTTGCACTTACTAATCTATGATTTTGATAAGGGTTAAAATTGCCGGTTTTTCAAAAACTTGGATCCAAACACAAACTTTGTATTTGTATCCATTTTTCCTTTTAAAATATTAAAAAAAACGTTTATATTTAATTTTTATAATTACGTAACTATACAACATGCAATTCAATTTAATATAAACAAACATGCACATCTAAAACATGTCATAGTCAAAAACCCTTAAACTATTGTCGTTTCGTGAGCCAACACAAAACGACGGTCTTATCCCTAGGTGACAATACAACACAAAGCTGGATCTTCTCGGCACTCCCACTGGCTCCAAGCTCCATGATTGTCTCCTTGGCTCCGTCTTCGGGTCTCGATTCTTTTATTATTTTACAATTAAAAGCGGGTTGTAAATGGCACGCAGGCCTCCCGTAACCAAACACGAATAAATAAAATATACGTACAATCATCAAAACACAACCACGGGTCAAAGGGTTTGACTATGACACTAAAACAAAATCTTAACTAGATTTCATTTAATTAGACTGAATTAATTAAACAATTAAAATAATTTAATAATCAATAAAATTAATCCCTAGGGTTTTAAACCTATCTGGTTTAAGATAAACCCTTATCCGCCAAAACCTAACCGGAAACTCTCACGAATGTGGCATATCATCATCAAACTGATAATTATCGTTCGTGTATCGACACGATTGATGATAGTAGCAAACGGCCACCACCAACAACCGTGTCACCACCGCCGTCGCCTTGACTATTGCCATCACCGGCGACAACAGCCATGAAATCGATCACGGTCGTTGCCGTCGGCTGGAATTCCGACGACAACGGCAGCAATTGCCACCACCATCGCCGGTTTCCGGCGAATAGCAAAACCGAACAACCACCACCACCGCTCGGATTTGCGGTGCGGTGGTTGAGCAACTAGACGCCACCACTGCCATCATCGATGGTAGCAGCGGCCATCGTCGCCACCAGGTGAGAGAAAACGACAGCGGCAGCAGTAACCACCGCCATCGCCACCATCACCACCCTCCGGCGAATCGAAAACAACATCGCCACCGCTACGCCGGTGGCTACGATCTCAATCGCCACCGACTCCCACCACTAATCCGCCTTACGGTCGTCGATCGGTGGTTGGTAGTCTTCCGGTGACAGCGGCAGTACGAACACCGCTACCATTGCTGTTTTTCGGTGAATCGTAAAAAACGAAAACAGCCACCGCCACCACAATCGGTGGTGCGGTGGTTATCTTTGCTCACAACCGACGCCGCGGTGATCAATCACCATCGCCACTATCGATCGGCAGCGGTCACAACCGCCACCGTCGATCGACGGTTTAATCGATCACCACCGCCACCACAAACGGTGGTGCGGTGGTTTTTCTTCGGCCACAGCCGGCGCCGCGACCACATACGGTGGTGCGGCCGGCGATTGTTTCGCGAGGGTAGCCGGCGGCCACCAACAACTGTGGTGCGACCGTCGGTGTTCTTTTGTGGTTTAAGGCCGACGATTGTCCTGGTGAGACGTGTGGCCAACCGCCGCCGTTCCACCGCTGATTAGGTTTACAAAATTCAATTTTTAAACAGAAAAATAAAACAGGTAAAAATCGAATTTTTAGACCGAAACAAACAGTTAAACCTGATCTGCAGGTTTTAGGAAGTGGCTCTGATACCACTGTTGGGAACCGATGAATCAAACACGTAGTGGAAAAACTAAATTCGATTCCCAATTGAGGATCCAATCCAAAACCTGACAGATACAATATGAGGATGTTTGATGTGTTTACCTTTTAGCGAAAAATTCTCCGAATTGCTAGCGGGAATACACCACTACTGACACCGCACGAGACTGGCTGCTAGACCGCCGGGACTTCTCTTCTAGTCGACGACTTTTAGAGAGAGAGAGAGAGAGTTGAGAGGTTTTTTGGCTTTTCTTAGGATTAATTATGAATGAATGAAAACTGATTAGGGCTTTGCCATATTTAAGGAACTAATTATGGAAATCCCCATCATTTAGAAAGCCCATCTAATTAAGCCCATTAGGCTATAATTAGACTCAAACTCAAACTCTTTATTAACTAATTTCTTATTAATTAATCCATTAATTAATTAACTCACTATTAATTAATTTAACCTGATAAAATATACAAACTGATATTTTAACAACTATAAATAATAAATAACTTTTATTATTTATCTCTCTAATAATTAATTTTACATTAATTAACTATTCCATCAAACTGACAAATCCAACTGTTCTCTAATTGGGTGTGCAGTGGTGTGACCTACTAGTGTCTTATAAAATTGGACACGGTAATCCCTGTTACTGTCTTGCACATAATCCTAACATTCAGCTGGCTGAGCAGCGGGCTCGAGCCATCGGTGTGGCCAACCCGGAGTAGCCGTTGTGCGTTGGGTGTGGTGTGTTTAAAATAAAAATAAAAAAGTAAGAGGGCTTGTAGGTTGGGGTATTAACAGAGAGGCTACTCTAGACTCGTACAGTCAGCCTATTGACCCCGATGAAGCCGAGCCTAGCGAATCACCCCAGCCTAATGTGCTAGTATGTAACACCTTAGGCATATCCCATATCGGCCGTGGACAGGAGTGATATTGGGTGTTATAAGTAATGTCTTGGCCTTCCTAACAACAACGCGTTTTGGGGCCTAATGCACGACAGGTTCTAGGAACGCTGCAGTTAAGCGTGCTAGGGTGGGAGTAGTACCAGGATGGGTGACCTCCTGGGAAGTCCTCACCAGGTTGCCAGAAACAAAGCTGTGAGCCGGTGGGGCAAAGCGGACAATATTGTTGTTGAGGTAGGCGGGATGTTACATAGTACACATCGCTTAAAATCATATCCAATAGCTTTGCTAAAATATCAAAAAATGAGTTTTATTCTCTCTAAACCTCTTCAACATCATTGCTATCTTGTTTTCTATAATAGAAAAAATTCAAAATTTTCTAAATTTAAAGAAATATCTAAAACTAAATAGTAGGAAAAAGAAATGAATATTATTAACATGTTTATTAAAACATTATAACTTAGAACCTCTATATTTGTCAAGTAAGAGCATTCATAATGTTCGGCCTTTTCACCAAGTTTTTTCACATATTTTTCCTTATGCATTATCATCACTTCAACAATATAAAAACCTCTAGACACTTCTAGCTAGTAGGTGAAAAACCTTATTCAAGTTTTTTCATAGCTTTTTCAAACTTTGCAGGGTACCACAATTTTAACTTTAGGCCATCCACTAGCTAACTAGTATTACCACATGGTATCGGCTGCCACATTCACAATACCTTACCAATTCACAAGCAAGCATATACAATACTAACTAGTTTACCAAAGTTTGGTGCCACGTCAGCTTTCCAATACCTTAACAATTCCATACCAATTCATCCTCTATGGTACCATTTGGTACCATTTTTTTAAACTAAATTAATTAACAATATACAATAAATTCAAATTCAATATATTAAAATTAGTAACTAAAAAATTCAATATATTAAAATTAAAAAAAAATTTAAAAATTTAAAAAATTAATTATGGGCCATAGAGTCCCACAAGTGTTCGGATAAATCGGCGCGGAGGTTGATGTGTCTCTCTTGGTTTCGTACGTAATGGACGTTTATTGCTCGGTCTTCTTCGGAGATATTTGTTTCAACCTCGTGCGGTAAAACCTCTGTTTAATCAAAAGGATAATTCGCGATACCTTCGTCTTCGCGAATCATGTTGTGTAAAATTATGCAAGTATATATAATTTCTTGTAATTTCCGACGTGACCATACCCGAGCCGGATATTTAGCTACGTGCCACTTATCTTTTAGCGTGGCGAATGTCCGTTCTATGTCTTTACGAGCCGATTCTTGACGTGTCTTGAACTCCATCCGTTTGTCGTCCGATGGCCAACTAAACGCTTTGACGAAAGTCGATCACTCCGGATAAATCCCGTCGACGAGATAGTACCCGTGTTTGTACTGTGTGCCATTCACAACAAACGAACTATCGGGTGCTTTATTGTCGAAAATATCGTTGAAAACCGGTGATTGGTTTACGACGATTATGTCGTTCGTTGCACCCGGAACCCCAAAGAACGCATGCCAGATCCATTGATCATATGATGCGACCGCCTCTAGTATTATGGTCGGTCCACTATGATCCCCTCTATGGTATTGACGCCTCCATGCGAGGGGACAATTTTCCAATCCCAATGCATACAATCCATGGAACCAAGCATGTCGGGTAAACCGTGTACATTTTCATGCAACGCGTATATAGCCTGAATATCGCTAGCAGTAGGCTTTCGTAAGTATTGGCGCATATAGAGTCGAATAATACCTTTGCAAAATTGAGATAGGCATTCCCTAGATGTCGTTTCACTCATCCTCAGGTACTCGTCCGTATAATACGCAGCAGTCCCATACGCCAATTGTCGGATAGCGGACGTACACTTTTGTATCGGAGAAAAACCCTTTACGCCTCTTGCATCCCACTGCTGCTTGAAAAAATCAAACTCGTTTTCAAGATCGCCAACTATCCTTAGGAATAGCCGTCGAGTCATATGAAACCGCCGGCAAAAGTCGTTGTCGTTGTACACCGGGTTATCCAAAAAGTAGTCGGCGAAAACTTTATCGTGCCCCTCTTCTCGATCTCTATTTTTATGCGGTCCTCTTGTTCTTTTCGTCGACGGTTCAATTATCTCGTTGTGGATAATTATGCGGGCTGCTTCCATCAAAAGACCACCGGCGACACGAAAGTGTTGGTGGATGCGTTCCTCATCCGACTCGTCGGAAGACATTATTTGATTTTTTTTTTTGGACAGCAAGAGGGGCAAATTTTATTAAAAACGCTAGCGAGGAGCTAGAGGAATACAAGCCGAAACAGCGCTAGCCGGGTTACAAACCCAATCCTCCCATCTAAGCAACTTTCCTGCTTTGGTTCTACTCCTACTCGTCGGAAGACATTATTTGTTAGGTGAATATGGGGTGAATATGGGGTGAATATGGGGTGAATAAGAGGTGAATAAGAGGGAAAAATAAGAGGTGAATAAGAGGGAAAAAGAAGTGAATAAGAGAGAAAAAGAGATGAAGGTGAAGAGGAATGAGAGATAGGTTTATATATATATATATATATAGAGGTAAAAGAAAAAAAGAAAAAGTAAATAAATTTCAACGGCTATATAGCTGTTAAAATCACCAAACACAAGCTCGTTGGAACCGGCAAGGGTATGCGTACCGGCTACCGTACCGGTTACCCTCGGCGGTGTTGCCGGGGGTACCGGTCCGGTACCGGGCCCTTGCCGAGCTCCATAGCGCATGGCCTTATATAATGTACATTTTTATTTATAAAAATTAATACATTAAAATAAATGCAAATACAAAAAGTAAAGTGCATTATTAAGAAATTTGTAAAAATTGTATAAAAATGTTAAATTTGAGACATTGGATTTAAATATATAAAATACATAATTATTTTAATAGTTTTATTAATATATAATAAAATTTAAATATGAGTATTTTTTTTGGAAGAGGTATCCTAGACCACATTGGGCCCAGACTAATCCTCGGCAATTTTGGGTCGAAGCCCGACTGCTAAAGCATGCAGCCCGGGGTCGAAGGCCCCGTACCTCAAGAATGCGTCCCCCAAGGATCGAACTCGGGTCCACCACTATGCAGCGCCCAAGCCTTACCACTAGGCTAACACTCATTTGGTTTAAATATGAGTATTTTACGTGTATTAGTAAATAAAACTGATTAATACAAGACTTTTATAAAATTTTATAAAGTTAAAACAAATTAAATACAAAAAACCTCTGGAAAAAGCAAGTCATGCACTTACAATCTATGACGAAAAAACTCATAGAAAACCTTAAGTTAAAAACCTTCTACTATATGAAAAACCTCAAAATAAGATTTTTGCTTTTTAAAAAGCATTATAAAAACTTTTAATAATATATCTATCAGATACTATAAATTCAAAAGTAAAAAAAAGTTAATAAGTGCTAAAAATATGGAAAAACAAAAAACATAAGCCCTTTAATTACAAGGAAGTTTCCTATGAGACTATAGAAAAAGACCATAAAAGTCAAGTCAACCACTAGTATATAAAGCAAAGTTGTTACTAGTTCTTAAATAATTTTTAAAATCCAATCTCATTTTCTTGATATTATTAAGTTGTTGGTCGGTAAGAAGCACGAAAGACACATTTAAACGAGCAAAGGCTTTATTGTCAGTGTACTATTAACGTAAATTATGAAAGCTTCAAAGTGGGATACACGATCAGGTTTGAATAAAGGTGCATGGAGCGTAGAAGAAGATCAAAAGTTAATAGCTTATATCAAGAAATATGGCATTTGGAACTGGTCCAAGATGCCTCCATATGCTGGTAAGTTAATAACGCTTTGTGGTATAATGATATTTTTGATCTTCACACGCTCTTGAAAACCCGTCAAAAGTAGAAGACTGTATTATATTTAATATTTATATGATTGTATTCTTTTTACTGGTTTTAGGTCTTTTAAGATCTGGAAAAAGTTGCAGATTAAGATGGATGAATTATTTGAAGCCAAACATAAAACGAGGGAACTTCACTGCTGAAGAAGAAAAACTAATACTTCATTACCATTCAATTCTTGGAAACAAGTAATACATTCAACTATATATACTCAGAATATTTTTGTATCTTGTTTATAACATTCAAAAGCTTCATTAAGCAGCGGCATTTGGTGTTCGGTAAGGTGTCTCTTTCTTTGTGGTTGTGGGTTCGAGTCTCATCATGGATGTTGGTGTAGATCTAGGAGTAGGTTTAATTAGTGCGTTTATTTGTTGATGTTCAAAAAAATTTAAAATTTTGTATGTTTTCGTATTATTTTTTATTTAAAATTTAAAAACTTTTCTAAATTTTCAACGTTTACTTTTGAAATTGTTGCTAATTTATAAATTTTTTTACCTGATTGGTAGTTATGGTCGTTGGAAATAACATAATTACCTGGATAAAAAATGAATAACTTTTTAATTATGTTTATTTTAAATATTTGACAGATAATCAAATAGTGACAGTTCATGTGACATTGTATTTTGTCAATTATTGTATTTATCAATACATACACACTATGTATGCAAAATTCATTTGTATGTATTTCTTAATAAATATAAATGTTCTTAGTTTTTTAGTTGACTCACACATAAACCAACCTAATAATTATCTAAAATCATATATCTAGTAAAAGAATTTACAAACTTATTTAAACTATAAACCTCAAAATATACATTTTTACTTTTAGACTACTTTCCTGCCGTTAAAAAAAACTTTTAGAATATGAGCATTGCATTATATTTTTCAAATTATAATTTCTCAAAACATTAACCCCGCAAAATATGCTCCATTTATATGCATTTTAGCCAATGTTGTATAAGGTATTAAACTGGTAAAGCATTATATGAGCAGTCGAGTTTAACGTGAAAAACATGATAAATGAATTTGAAAGCTGATCACTTCTATTTTTGTGCCCTCAAATGAATTGCCCATTTAGAAGGAAATTGATTCGGTGTATTTTATCACGGTGAATCTCATTCTAATGTGCATCAACTTCTCATCCGACGGTTGATAACCTTTTCTCACACTTCTTATACCTTGATGTCAGCTTCTCACCGAACCATAACCCTGTTGCATAAATGGAATAAAACTAACCATATTCACAATTCAACCATAACAATTATGTCTTTCTTCTGTATTAGTTTTTGTAACTTGATATTCAAATGTCGAAATAGTATTTTTACATAGTTATTGTTTATCACAGATGGTCAGCGATAGCAACAAAATTACCTGGAAGAACAGACAACGAAATCAAAAACCATTGGCACACCCATATCAAGAGACAAGCTCGTCACAAAAAACTAAAAATTGAAGATCCATTGCCAGAAACAAAAACCATAGATTTGGTGACATCAAACCATTATGTCGAAAATTCTTTGGAGTCTCTTGATGACTTCTTCTTGAGTATCACAGATGACCTCAACACCTCTTCATGCATCTTCAATACAAGTCCTAAATCTGAATCCACGGTCGAGTTTGAAACTGCTTATAATATGAGTTCTCCTGGAACAATAGAAGACGTTGAAGGTTTTTGGCAACAACTTTGCTACAATAACGAGAACTTTGACTTTGACTTCCAAAATGTTCTTGAGTATACAAGTTCTAATGATTCCATTGGTTATTATAGTTTGCATGATGTTTAAGTTGTGTGATTATTAGCTAGGTTTGTTCTAGTTATCGGATTTTCATTAGAGTAATCTAAATAGTTTGATATCAATTGCATATCATCACGTGGTTGATGTAATTAAACGTTCTAAGTAAGAACTATCTTTTGATATTGTTTAGTAAGTTTATTGAGCATGTGTCTGATATTATATTGCTAACTAATTTCATGAGATTCAATTTCGCTATCATATAAAGTCAGAATTGTACAAAATTTTCCTTATAAATTGTGACATGACCTATAACAATAAATGATGATACCAAATGGGAATTTTGTCTTCATGAAAATTTTAACTTCAATATCAATATACCACCAAAACATTTTTTTGTGCTAATATGTAAGATTTTACACACAGTAGCGTATTGGTTCAATAACTTTTAAATCAAATTACAAAAGTGATGAAAGTTATTAATAACCTATAACTTAAATCTTACAAGGTCCTCAAACATCTCACCTTCTATCAATATGACTGTCACAAACTCTTGTACTTAAATTCATGACGTCCTCATTATACTACACATCCATAAGGAGATGTGTAAGCCAAATTACTGCACCTTAATAGACTATTGCTCAAATGCTATGTATATATAATAGAACACCACAAAGGACTCAAAGCATTCAAGGAGTAAGTATAATCAAACTTGAAGTATAATCCTTACTTTATTCTTGTTATTTTAGTATAAGATCATTAGCCTAATATTTTATGAGAGGATAGAATTAAACTTTCATCGATATGTAGGTCTATCGTGTTGAGAAAGTGAAAACCACAAGAGCGGTGACGTACTAGTAAAAGGCCTAGGGGAATGTGGTGGAACATATATCTATCCCGAGTTCGAGTTCAAGCGCTAGCATCCTGTGACCAAACTTAGTCTCAGACAGTTGTAACTTAATTACCAAATTACCAAGGATGTAGTCTAGGCAAATTGTATGTGAGAGCCGTTGAAAAAACAACAAGAAACTAGAAAAGTGTGTTTGTTTGTAAATTTCATCATAAATCGATGGTTTGTTAAAATACGGTGTACGATACGTCTTTATGAAGCTTGATATGTGCCTAGAAATAATGTTACGAGTCATAATATGATTTTGGTTCTAAATGGGTCAAAATCGAGGGTCTTCGAAATTGGTGGAATTTAAGACGAAAACAACGCACAAATTTAATAAAATATGTACTAAATCGAATATAAATCCGTTTGATATGTTTCTTGAATATATGATAAGATGTTGAACTATGATTTTTGTTGATATTTTGAAACCTATAACCCTTCGAAAGTAGAAGAAATATTTGTTTTTGTAAAGGTGTTTGGTTCTCGAATACCATGTTCTATTTTAGGCAAATCAGTTGAGGTTAGGATACATGATTAGGTGTCTATGAATGAACGTAATGGTTAATAATTGATCTAGTTGGTCTGTTATGATATGTAGGAAACAAATATAAAGATATTGTTATCAAAACATTAATTAGTAACCTAGTGGTCGGTAACATCATTGGGAGGTACAGTGGATGACATCCTCCTGTCTACCCAGGTTCAATTCATGGGGTGAGAATGTTGGCGATATCCTGACCATGGGTCGACTTTTGGGTCGGTCCATGGTCGTCGAGAAGTAGTTGGGTTCCCTTATGCATCTCGGATACCTCGTCGACTTCGTGTCAGGACGTGTACATGAGTTATCTGTCGCTAAAAAATATAGAGATATTGTTCACAAAACCAATATTAGTCTCCTGTTTGAGTTATGTTATTGCATTTTTTCAGAAACAACATAAATCTAATATTAAAAACTAAAAACTAGAAAAATGAGTCTAATTAATAAAATGTGAACACGAGACCCACACTTGAAAAAACAAGATATTAATCAACTCTACTAAAGAAACCTGTGTTTTTATTCTAGTTTCCAAATTATATATGGTAACATATAACAAACTGAAATGATGACACTTGAGAATCTTCTAATTTTTTATACTACGACAAAGAAACAAAACAGGAGCACGTACCACCATGTGCAGGGTCCGCCTATGCATAGATGTAAGTTGTTACGGTTCTTAAACTAATCTGTAATAAATGGGATTATAAAAGAAAATAGTTATTAACAGAAAAAAAAATTCAAAATTCAAAATAAAAACCTACGTTTACGTTTGGTATGAAATTAAAGGAATTCTTCTAGAAGACTTCATGTGCCTATCGCTATCATTTGCAAGTTGGTATAGACTTTGCAGTTTGAACTTACTACTATTTTACTTTAAAGTCAATGACTAAAATCTGAAATTTTACTTGTATCACAAATTGATCATGGACTATTTGCTAAAAATGGCTTGTTCATAATCTAGCTTATTAGTCTTCAGCTAGCTTATCAAATAGTTTATCAAATATAACCTAAAAGTTAATAAAAAAATTAAAAACAAAATATCAAATAATCGAGTCACATAGATTACTAGAAATTTTGAGACTGGTCCAAATGAGTACGCAAAATTTGTATACCAACAACGGTGATTTGTAAATGAATTTATATATAGAGAGAGAGAAAGGTTTAAACGAGAATGACATCTTTTTAAGAGAATACGAGAATGATTTTTGTGTACAAAATCATATATGATTAAGTACGGACGAAAAAAAAGGGACGCAGACGGGTTACATGCTGGTTGTAAGTCGCATGTAACCCGCGCAGTTGTTAATCATGTATGATTAACAACATGAAATCATATGTGATTTCCTATATGAATCATATATGATTTTTGTACATGTTTTTTGTACCTAAATTTTTCCTTTGTTAATCATATATGATTTTGTACACAAAAATCATTCTCGTATTCTCTTAAATTGATGTCATTCTCGTTTGAACATCCCTCTCTCTCTCTCTCTCTCTCTCTATATATATATATATATATATATATATAGGGGAAGGTTCAAACGAGAAGCATGTCAATTTATGAAAAAATGAGGAGCAATCTCAGCCACTCATCTCGCGGTTACGGTGGACGTGATCACGGAGGATTGACGCGATTCATGAGAGGGTAGAGATTATTAAAGGGGGGACCGGTCAAAGCCGCATTTATTGACCGAGATGAGTGGTTGAGATTGCTCATCAGGTTTTCTTAAAAAGTTATATTTTTCGTATGAACCTCCGTCTATATGTGTGTGTGTGAAAAGTTTATTTCAGGTGAGACCAACGTATTTTTATGAGATTCATAAGATCATAATTTTACACTTAAAACTTCATAGAAGAACATTATAAAAGCAAAAAAGAAATTGAACCTTCACTATAAAAAACTATTTATGTTACCTTCGCATATTTTTATTCTGAACTTTCAAAAGTAAAAACTTGGTCTCACTGTCTTACGAAAACAGTTTGGTCTTACAATCAAGTCTTTCTTGTTGGTGATATTAGTGTTACCGGGTTCGTTTTAGTGTAATGGGACGTATGGATTATCGATGGAGTCAAATGTAGTTTTGATCAAGTTAGGAGGTGCGGAGTGCATACTTGTATTCAAAACGAAATTTGGTCTCGGTTTGGTTTAAGGTAGTCAGAAAGCTTTTCGCGAACGTGATCGCGATGATGTTTTCGCGACGCAAGGATGTTGTTTCGTGGATGCGAGCTGATTACGAGTGATACTTCCAAAGAAAAAGTGATTCGCAACGCCAGCAGAAAGTTTCGCGACGCAAAGTTTGAAATTTTTTGTGATGATACTCCAGTGGGTTTTTCACGAACGCAAGATTTATGCCTCACGACGCGAAAAATGTCGGATTTTGGGATATCTCCTATTTTTGCTAACTATTCCCTGGATATTTTTCTTGAGCCTTAAGACATGTTTTTGGGTTGAAATATATTAATAACTGATATCTATTTATTATTGATAATCGTATATAAGAAACCAAAAACAACTCTTAAAAACCCTAATTGCAGATCTATTTTTGGTGTAATGATTAGAGATTGTTCCTTTGATGGATTATCCCCATAATCTGATTTGCGTGTAACCCGAGCATAAAGTCGAAATATCAGATTCGGAAAGTGACTTTACATGATCCGTCAAGAAAATCCAAGCACTCTACGATTTCTAAATCAGATTTCTCCTCCTACCGCTTCAACATTTTTCTTTCTCTCTCTCTATGTATATTATAGAACCCTTTATTTTATTATATATATATATATATATAAATTTTAATAAATAAATATCTATTATTTTGATAAATGAGTTGTGGATAAATTGTCAGGAAATGTGTTTAGTGTGTAATATTACTCTATTTACCCTATAGGTCTGCAACCATTGGGCCAAAGAAATTAAATAGCAGCCCATTAATTTTTTAACCGAAGTAGGCCATTGGCTTGCTTGTTTGATATGGGCTTTGGGCTCCGTATTCTTTTTTTATCCTGACATATTTTGTTTCCTGGATTATTATTATTATTAATTTTTTTCAACGATTGATAACTCAAGCACATGTTTTGATACAAAGTCGACGAGATGTCCAGGATTTATACGGGTACCTGATTAATCCTCAGCAATCATGAAACGACCCGAAAGCCGATCCATAATCAGGGTATTGCCACATGTCCACCCCGTGAATCGAGCCCAAATAGACTGAGATGTCATTTAGGGTGCGTTTGGTGCACTGGACAAGGTGGGACAGAACAGGACAGGACAGCCCTGTCCTGTGTTTGGCGCCCCAACCTTGGACTAAGTAGAACACACTAGCACAAGACATAGGACAAGTGTGTCCACCCCTTACCCATGGAACTAAGTGGAACAAGGAACTTATTAACCAAAATACCCCTAAAATAAGAAACCTAATTAAACATCCCTTCTTTTTTCTCCAACCGCTTTCTCCAAAACTCCATCTCCTCTTCGATTTCACGACCTCAGATCTACCTCCCACTCCGGTGATATCCGGCGACCTGCGGCTGTTACCTCCGGCAACCTCCGCCTCCCTCTACGGCGATGTCTGGAGACCTGCGGCTGCTACCTCCTGCGACGTCCGACCTCCGCCTCCCTCTTCGGCGATGTCCGGCGACCTGCGGCTGCTACCTGTTGGGAATTGCAATCAAAAACAAATATGCACAGCGGAATAAAAACAGAATTCCCAAACCAGAAGATCCATCCCAAACAGGTTTAGATACAATCTCAAGGAGGTTTAGAATAATACCTTATCAGATACAAAAAAAAACGATTTCCGGAAAGCTAACGGGGAATACACCGCTACTGCACCACCACGAGAACCGCTGCTAGACCGCCTTAGGATTACCAAAAACTCGAAAAAACCGAAAACCCGGTTGAATGTGTGTGTGTATCGATTTTGGGAGAGAGAGAGAAAGAGGTTTGGCTTTTTCTTTTTCTCTAAGATACTAATGAGATTGCAATGAGAAAACCTATTAGGTTTACCATATATTTATATTAGTAAATATGGTAATGTCCTAATAGAAAAGCCCGATTAATTATTAAGCCCGATAGGCTTTAATTAATCCTTTCCATATATTAATTTACTATTAATATATATCCATAAATAAATAGACTTATCTATTATTTATTTCTTTCTCTTAATTAATTAATTATACCAATTAATTAATTCCACACAACTGGTAAATCCAAATGATCTCTATTCGGGTGTGTAGCAGTGTGACCCACTAGTGCCTTATAACATTGGACACGGTAAACCTGTTACTGTCTTGCACATAATCCTTTCAGACTCCCACTTGTGCCAGACAAGTAACTCTACTGTTACCATTAGCCTAAGGAGGTCCCTAGCCAGACACTTAGGTTAACCAGGTTATAAGATCTCTTATATCCAGAGAAACAATTCTCGCTAGAATTGTACACAGGTTCATTCCTTTTACACGCGATATCTCTAAAGTGAGTTTTAGACATGGAGCGGAGGACTTCAATCTTAAACTCAAGTTTTCTTGACTCTGATCTCGATTGCTTGCAGTAACGGAACTTACCAAATAACAACTGTTATTCTATCCGAGCGTGGCCACGCATTTCTGCCAATCTCAACCGTCAAGGGGCCCGGAAATATCTCTCCTTTTACAGAGGTGTAAATCCCTTCTTGACTATCTGCATCTGGTCACATGGCTTCCGCTGCATCTAGTCACGCCCCGTATGGCCACCCTGTTACGGCGTAGCGTTAGAACGTGCTAAGAGTACAACAGTCCTCACATTCCCAGACCAAATATCTCAGGTCTAAGGACAACCTATCATCAAGTCAATGCTCATGACATAGGCTCCATGGAGCAGACTTGAAACTGGTCACTTCCAATACTCAAACACTCTGATGAGTATCTATGAATGTTTGGCCACATCACTTGTGCTTTTACTCATCACGTTTGAATAAACCACCAAACACCCATAATAGCGTTACAACCCTGCTAAGGTTCCCACCTTAACAAGTAGCTACGGAACTTTTAGATTTTACTTACAAGACTTGTATATAAAATCAGGGATAACTAAATATGCTAAAACTGGTTAATTTGAGACAATCATGGAAAAATCCTCCTTATTTCCATCACACAGTGAAAATAATAAAACGTACATGATATTTAGTCTCAAAAATTAATCCACGGTAATAATCAAAAACTAAAACTAGCTACTAGTGTCCAGGTACTGCATCCCAATGGAATTAGCATGTGTCTCATGCTTCACTCTAGCTAGCGGCTTTGTCAGTGGATCCGCTACGTTCTCGTCCGTCGGAATCTTGCATATTCTAACGTCTCCTCTTCCGATGATCTCTCGGATGAGGTGAAACTTCCGAAGTACATGTCTCGACTTGTGATGCTCTCTAGGCTCCTTAGCTTGCGCCACAGCCCCAGAGTTATCACAATAAATATCCACCGGTCTAGAGATACTGGCTACAACTCTTAGATCCGTGATAAAGTTCCTGAGCCAGACCGCTTCCTTTGCTGCGTCTGAAGCTGCAATGTACTCGGCTTCGGTGGTAGAGTCTGCTATCGTGTCTTGCTTCGAGCTTTTCCACGAGATCGCTCCTCCGTTTAGGGTAAAAACGTACCCTGACTGTGATCTGTAATCATCTCTGTCGGTCTGGAAACTAGCGTCTGAATAACCAGTGACACTAATCTCATCCTCAGAACCTCCAAATACCAAGAACATTTCCTTTGTACGCCTCAGGTATTTCAGAATGTTCTTGACAGCCACCCAATGGGCTTCACCTGGGTTTTGCTGGTATCTGCTCGTTACACTTACTGAGTAAGCAACATCGGGCCTGGTACATAACATGGCATACATGATCGATCCAATTGCTGAAGCAAATGGTATCGATTTCATCTTGTCCTTATCTTGACTAGATTCGGGACACTGTGCTTTACTCAGCACTATACCATGCTGCATTGGGATAAATCCTTTCTTGGATTCATCCATCCTGAATCGTTTCAGGACTTTATCAATGTATGTACCCTGACTAAGCCCAATAAGCCGCCTAGATCTATTTCTGTAGATCTTTATACCAAGTATATATGCGGCTTCTCCAAGGTCTTTCATTTGGAAGCATTTGCTCAACCAAGCTTTAACACTCTGTAAAGTTGGTATGTCATTTCCAATGAGTAGAATATCATCTACATATAAGACCAAGAAGGTTACTATGCTCCCACTGAACTTTGTGTAAACACATGGCTCAAACTCACTTTTGGCAAATCCAAATTCCTTGATTCGCTCATCGAAATGTAAGTTCCAGCTTCTGGATGCTTGCTTTAATCCATAAATGGATTTTAGCAACTTGCACACTTTATTAGGATTCTTTGGATCTACAAAACCTTCTGGTTGTTGCATGTAGACATCTTCTGTTAACTTCCCATTCAGGAAGGCTGTCTTAACATCCATTTGCCAAATCTCATAGTCAAAATATGCTGAGATGGCCATCAGAATCCTAATGGACTTTAACATAGCTACTGGCGAGAAGGTTTCATCATAGTCGATGCCATGAGTCTGCGTGAAACCTTTCGCGACCAGTCTAGCCTTAAAAGTGTGCACATTTCCGTCCATGTCGGTTTTCTTCTTGAAAACCCATTTACGCCCAACAGCCCTACAGTGCTGGGGTAAATCTGTCAACTCCCAAACTTGGTTGTCGTACATGGACTGCATCTCTGCCTTCATGGCTTCCTGCCATTGCTCAGACTCATCGCCTGATACAGCTTCTCCATAGGATGTAGGCTCATTCAGGTCTCCACCGTCCTGGGAGACTAGAAATCCAAGATACCTATCTGGTTCTTGCCTCATCCTAGTGGATCTGCGAAGGTCCTGTGTTTGCACTTCCTCAACCGCTTCCGGTTGAGTCTCAACATTACCTTGTTGAGTGACTGGCTCAACAATCGGTTCAGGTGTTTCTTCCTCTACTACCTGTAGGTCTATATCATTTCTGGTGTTCTCTTGACTGAGAAACTTTTCTTCCAGAAACTCTCCATTGCGAGCCACAAATACTTTGTTCTCGCTAGGATTATAGAAGTAGTATCCCAGTGTGTTCTTGGGATAGCCTACGAAGAAACACTTGTCTGATTTGGGTTTGAGTTTCTCCGAGGTTGTACGCTTAACGTATACCTCACAACCCCAAATCTTCAGAAAAGACAACTTAGGCTTCTTGCCTGTCCATAGTTCGTATGGAGTCTTTTCTACCGATTTAGTTGGCACTTTGTTCAGTATATTTGCTGCTGTTACGAGCGCATGTCCCCAGAATGATACTGGTAACGTGGAACGACACATCATTGACCGTACCATGTCAAGCAGGGTACGATTCCTCCTTTCTGACACACCATTCATTTGTGGTGTATACGGAGGGGTGAGTTGTGAAACAATCCCACACTCTCTTAAATGACTGTCAAATTCCAGGCTAAGATACTCTCCACCACGGTCTGACCTTAAGAACTTGATCTTCCTGTCAAGTTGATTCTGTACTTCACTCTGAAACTCTTTGAATTTCTCAAAAGCTTCAGACTTATGTCGTATCAAGTAGACATACCCATACCTACTGAAATCGTCAGTAAAGGTAATGAAGTACCGGTATCCTCCTCTCGCCTCATGACTAAAAGGTCCACACACATCAGTGTGTATGATCTCCAACAAGTCATTGGCCCTTTCATTGTCTTTGTTGAAAGGATGCTTTGTCATCTTGCCCGACAAACAAGATTCGCAATTACTAAAGGGCTTAAAATCGAAAGTCCCTAGAAGTCCTTCTTTCTGAAGTAGTTCTACGCGTTTCTTGTTTATGTGTCCGAGCCGACAATGCCAGAGGTAAGTTTGATCCTCAATGTCTTTGGATCTTTTACTTATATGATAGATTTCGTTGTTACTTTCTTGGAGATTCAATATGTATAGACCATTCGAAGGAGTTGCTTTGAAATAAAACATGTCATTTTTAAAGCAAGAAATCATTTTATAATCGTATTTATAATAAAATCCTTGGTCTACCAATAAATCAAAAGAAAGAACATTCTTGATCATCTTAGGAACATAATAACAAGTATCGAGTTCCAAAACTAGACCCGAGGGTAAACTAAGACTGTAGGATCCTACGGCTTCAGCTACAAGCATCGTGCCTTCGCCGACTCGTAGGTTCGAACGATCCTTCCTCAAGGTCTCCCTTCTAGTGAATCCCTGTAAATGATTACAAATGTGGTTACCACTTCCTGTATCAAGTACCCATGATTCATAAGAAGTGATCAAACAATCTATCATAAAGATACCTGGCGCATCGGATAAACCGATGTCCATCTGGTCAACATTGAATGAGTGGACACAGATATCTTGGCTACCACATTCTGGGCAACTTAGATCTCCCAGCTCATCAATCCAATCAGTACTGTCCATGAGATCAGCACTTGCTTCCTTTGGCTCCAAACTGTCCAAAATATCCTCATGAACCTTTGCCACGTCCATCCTGAGTTCTCCCATGTATTCACTAGCTGTGACACGAATCTCCTTCGGGAGTGAGAACCACATCAGATACACAAGCTCTTCCTGAGTCATCTTGTATCCAAGTCGTGACAAACACTTAAAGAGTCTCCTTATCTCCAGGAGATGATCTTTAACTGATTGGCCTCTTTTCAGCTTCAGTGAAAAGATTTCTTTCATGATCAAATACTTGCCACAATTCTTATAGAAACCAATCTGGTTTTCTATACCCTTCACGACCTCATGGCAGAACTTAACTCTGAGATCGACCGTGAACTCGGGCGAAGCAGAGAAAGACAGAATCGACATCACGTCAGATTCATCAGCCATAAATCTAAAGTACTCAGCAAATTCCTCTTCAGGGGCATTGCTCTTAGGTCGTGATAGTGGTTTATTGATCACATAAAGCTTATCCTGGCCGCGCAAGACATTATCAAAATGCAACTTCCAAACTGGATAGTTTTGGCCCGTAAGCTTCCACTTGCCCATAATTAGGCGAAGTGATTCCTCAGGTGAATAAAACGGAACGGTAGTATAAGACATCTACATAAAGAATAAATTCCGATTTAGTTTATTGATTATAAAACTTCTAATAAATTTATTTACCCTTAGAAAAATAAGTTTATTAGACTAGAACCCATATTTCACATGTGTTGGTAGGCGGCTTGATCACGCAAACCAACTCATGCTATTTCTGGTAGGTAACCACTTATACCAATCGCATTTTAAACGAAAATACGACTTCTAAAACGTCGGGACATCGAATATTACATTCGTGCATATTTAGTCCCTCTAGTGCGCTTTGGCCCGATACGACACGGTGAATTGTTACAAAAACCAAAATAGATCGCACCACTCGAGACTGGGTGTACTTATCACACCCCTTTCAACTTGGGGTTTGAACGCGGATGTCCAAGGCTTGTTCACTTCCAACACCCGCGTACCTTACGCCAAAAGGGTCTCAAAGTGGGTCGCACTCACGTGATCTAAGATTTTTAAACCTAAGGGATTTTTAGCCAGTTTTTCAAAAACCTTAATTTTAAAAACTGATTCGAAAAACCTCTGTAATCGAACCTCTAGGTTTTTATAAAACATCTCATTAGATTTTAGAAATTACGTTTTATCACAACCACGCAATTAAAACAAACCACGCAATTATATAAAAACGTAAAACAATGTGTCATAGCTTTTGCCCCTAAACTATTGTCAGTTAAGTGAGCCAACACTAAACTGACGGTCTTTAACCTAAGTGACAAACAACGCACAAGGCATGAAGGTAGAACGCTCCCACTGGCTCCGACATCCTCGGTTCTGTCTCCAAAGTCCGTCTCTATGGTTTTCTCCGTCTTCGGTGTAATTTAAAATACATAAAATAAAATTACAAAAAAAGGGTTGTAATTGGCACGCAGGCCTCCCTTACCAAAACAGAGATAAAATAAAATAAAACACAACCATAGGTCTGGGGCTTGGCTATGACACTCGCAACTAACAGTTCAAATAAAACCAACTTGAAATAAAGCAGTTACGATAAACATGATTTAACCAAATTACAAAACTCAACTGGTTTTATAATTATCTAAAATTAATTTTAAAAACGTAAAATTAATCTTATCCAGAGGTTTTAACCTATCTGATTAAAACAACCCTATTCACACGAAACCTTACCCGAAAACATCATCGGCGACGACAGCGGCAACCAAGGTCACCACCGCCGCCGCCGTTAGACCAACCGACGACAACAGCAGCAACGGCTGCCATTGCCGCCGTGGCCGGCGGTCTCGGCAACAACATCGAAACGCCACCACCACCACTCGGTGGTGTGGCCCGCGATCGTGGAAGCAACAAACGACCACCGCCCCCGCCACGGCTTGGCTTTAGGGCAGCCGGCGGGTGGCCTGGTGGCTCACGGCTGGTCCGGCGATGACGGCCATAGCCGCCGCCACCCCTTCCCTCGGTCGCCGCCGTTAAACAACAGCAACGCCACCACCACCATCCTCGGTGGTGCGGCGATAAACAAAAACAACCACCGCCACCGCCCGGCGAGGCCACAAGGCAGCCGCGGTTGGCTTGGTGGTGCGCGGTCCGTCTGGCGACGACGGCGATAGCCGCCGCCACCACCGCCTACAACCCGGCGATCGGCCACGATGGCTAGCGCCACCGCAACCGATGCCCGCTATCGATCGGTCCAACGCCGCTGCCACCGATCCGTGGTGGCCGGCGTTCGGATGGTGGTTTCGATCGGCAAACGGCCGTGATTCCACCATCGACGATCGTGGTTCGTGTGAATAACGATAAAAATCCAATTTTTAAAGCAAACAGATAAAATTGAATTTTTAACAAAGCATAATAACGATAAACAGTTTATCACAAATAAACAATCCTGATCTAAACGTTTAGGAAGTGGCTCTGATACCACTGTTGGGAATTGCAATCAAAAACAAATATGCACAGCGGAATAAAAACAGAATTCCCAAACCAGAAGATCCATCCCAAACAGGTTTAGATACAATCTCAAGGAGGTTTAGAATAATACCTTATCAGATACAAAAAAAAAACGATTTCCGGAAAGCTAACGGGGAATACACCGCTACTGCACCACCACGAGAACCGCTGCTAGACCGCCTTAGGATTACCAAAAACTCGAAAAAACCGAAAACCCGGTTGAATGTGTGTGTGTATCGATTTTGGGAGAGAGAGAGAGAAAGAGGTTTGGCTTTTTCTTTTTCTCTAAGATACTAATGAGATTGCAATGAGAAAACCTATTAGGTTTACCATATATTTATATTAGTAAATATGGTAATGTCCTAATAGAAAAGCCCGATTAATTATTAAGCCCGATAGGCTTTAATTAATCCTTTCCATATATTAATTTACTATTAATATATATCCATAAATAAATAGACTTATCTATTATTTATTTCTTTCTCTTAATTAATTAATTATACCAATTAATTAATTCCACACAACTGGTAAATCCAAATGATCTCTATTCGGGTGTGTAGCAGTGTGACCCACTAGTGCCTTATAACATTGGACACGGTAAACCTGTTACTGTCTTGCACATAATCCTTTCACTACCTCCAGCGACGTCCGACGTCCGGCGACCTCCACCTCCCTCTCCGACGATGTCCGGCGACCTGCAGCTGCTACCTCCGGCGACGTCCGGCGACCTGCGGCTGCTACCTCCGGCGACGTCCGACATTTAAATAAAACAATATTATAAGGCTTTAAATTCTTTGTTATTATGCATTTAAATTGATTATTTATTAATAAAACAGTAAACAGCTCATCAGGGGTAAACAAGTCATTTTAACATGTTCTGGCTTGTCCTGTGTAACAACCGTGTTTAATTAGCTTGATTGAAGGTAATTAAATCTTAATTTAGTCCATTATTGGGCTTTTATTTTCAGGTTATGAAATAAAGATGCTAGGCTTAAGAAGAGTTTGGGTTTAAAAGCCCTTGTATTTAAATCTAGATTTCTAGGGATTTTGGAAAAAGAAGAGTCATTTTTGAGAGAAACAACAAAGGTGTGTGTGTGTGTGAACTATGTAGGATTGAAGGAAGGAAGGAAGAAGAATTTTGAAAGATTGCTTTGAGAAGAAAGTTTCCCCAAGGTATGATCATCTACATCTTCTTCCTCCTTGATTTCTCAAGCTTCACACATTGTTGAGTGATCTAAGTTTTGAGATCAAGTTGAGAAATGTAAAATCATTTCATAGAAATTAGATTAGTAAAAGCTTTGACTCCTTTTGAGTTTTTGGGAGTTGTTATTCCTAGATCCTCTTTCAAGCTCCAACCACCATTAATGGTGGATTGGGTGAGCTTCATTGTTTTCTAAAGAGAACCCTTGTTTTTGTTGGGTTTTTCGGGTCGGATAAATCAAATAAATAAGAACGCAGCGGATAAAAACAAACCCGAACAATGATCCAACCGTAGTTTATCGAACACAATTCTATCAAGGGGTTTTTTCTCGCGTTTACCTTTTGACGATACGAATAAACCTCCGGATGCTAGTGAGGGATACACCGCTACTGCACCACCGTCAGACTGGCTGCTAGACCGCCTTGGACTTGATCGGAAAAACTCCGGCGTGTGTGTGCTTGTGTGCGTGGCCGGCGGCCAAGAGAGAGAGCGAGAGAGAGTGGTTTGTGTTTTCTTTATGGAAAAGTCAGAATGAAATCAGATTATTTTTCTCATTGCTTTAACCCTATATTTATAAAGATAAATATGGCAATGATACAGAATCCAAACCAAATACAACTCTTCAATAATTACCTTAATTAATTCATGGTTATCAATTAAGTAATTATCTATAAATAATAAATAAACAATTTATTATTTATTCTTCTCTCATTAATTAATTAAACCTAATTAATTATTTCCACACATTTAATCCAATAGGTCTCGGGTTGGGTGTGTAACAGTGTGACCCACTAGTGTCTTATAACATTGGATATGATAACCCTAATTACTGTCTTGCACATAATCCCTTCAGACTCCCACTTGTGCCAGACCAGTAACTTAACTGTCATCATTAGCCTAAGGAGGTCCCAAGCCAGACACTTAGGTTAACCAGGTTATAAGATCTCTTATAGCCAGAGATACGATTCATATTTGAATTGTACACAGGTTCATTCCCTTTACACACGATATTTCTAAGGTGAGTTTTAGACATGGAGCTGAGATAGTTCAATCATAAACTCAAGTATTTCCTAACTCTGATCTCGATTGCCTGCAGTTACGGAACTTCCCAAATAACCATTGTTATTTTATCCGAGCGTGGCCACGCATTTCTTCCAATCTTAATCGCCAGGGGGCCCGGAAATATCTCTCCCATAAAGGAGGTGTAAATCCCTTCTTGACTACCCGCATCTGCAACCATGGCTTCCGCTGCATCTAGTCATACCCCTTATGGCCACCCAGTTACGGTGCAGCGTTAGAGCATGCTAAGAATACAGTAGTCCTCATGATTACAGACCAGATATCTCAGGTTAAAGGACAACCTATTATCAAGTCAATGCTTATGACATAGGTTCCATGAAGCAGACTTGAAACTGGTCACTTCCAATACTCATTCACTCTGATAAGTATTTATGAATGTTTAACTATACCAACTGTATATCAAACACTCATAATAGCGTTATAACCCTACTGAGATTCCCATCTCAATAAGTTGCTACGGAAATTTAGATTTTTCACAAGCATAATAATCATGGATAACCTTAAATATGCAAAAAAAGTAATTTTTGAAACATTTTAAAACAGTATCTCTTTATTTCCAATACACTGTGAAATAAACTCCTATAATGTCTCAAAATATTACATTTATAATCGATAACATAAACTAACTACTAGTGTCCATGTACTGCATCCCTATGGAACTAGCGTGCCCCTCATGCTTTGCTCTAGCTAGTGGCTTAGTTAGTGGATCTGCAACATTTTCATCCGTCGGAATTTTGCATATTCTCACATCTCCTTTTCCAATGATCTCTCGGATGAGGTGATACTTCCTGAGTACATGTCTCGACTCGTGCTACTGCTCCAGAGTTATCACAGTAAATATCTATGGGTCTAGAGATACTGGCTACAACTCTTAGACCCAAGATAAAATTCCTGAGCCAGACTGCTTCCTTTGCTGCATCTGATGCTGCAATGTACTCTGCCTCTGTAGTAGAATCTGCTATGGTGTCTTGCTTCGAGCTCTTCCACGAGATCGCGCCTCCATTTAGGGTGAATACATATCCCGACTGTGATTTAAAATCATTTCTGTCGGTCTGAAAACTAGCGTCAGAATAGCCTGTGACACTAATCTCGTCTTCAGATCCTCCAAAGACCAAGAATATTTCTTTAGTCCGTCTCATGTACTTGAGAATGTTCTTGACAGCCACCCAATGGGCTTCACCTGGGTTCTGCTGGTATCTGCTCGTAACACTTATCGAGTAAGCAACATCAGGCCTCGTACATAACATGACATACATAATTGATCCAATTGCAGAAGCATATGGAACCAATTTCATTTTGTCCTGATCTTCACTAGAAACAGGACACTGTGCTTTACTTAGCACTATGCCATGCTGCATTGGGATAAATCCTTTCTTGGATTCATCCATCCTGAACCGTTTCAGGATTTTGTCAACGTATGTACCTTGACTAAGCCCGATAAGCCGTCTAGATCTATTTCTATAGATCTCTATACCAAGTATATAGGCGGCATCTCCAAGGTCTTTCATTTGGAAACATTTGCTTAACCAAGTCTTTACATTCTGTAAAGTCGGTACGTCGTTTCCAATGAGTAGAATATCATCTACATATAAGACCAAGAAGGTCACTACACTCCCACTGAACTTTGTGTAAACACATGGCTCAAACTCACTTTTAGCAAAACCAAATTCCTTGATTCGCTCATCAAAGTGTAAGTTCCAGCTCCTGGATGCTTGCTTTAACCCATATATGGATTTTAGCAGTTTGCACACTTTATCAGGATTCTTTGGATCTACAAAACCTTCCAGTTGTTGCATGTAGACGTTCTCTGTTAACTTCCCGTTCAGGAAGGCCGTCTTAACATCCATTTGCCAAATCTCGTAATAAAAGTACGCTGAAATGGCCATCAAAATCCTGATAGATTTTAACATTGCTACTGGTGAAAAAGTTTCATCATAGTCGATGCCATGAGTCTGCATGAAACCTTTTGCAACCAGTCTAGCTTTAAAAGTGTGCACGTTACCGTCCATATCAGTTTTCTTCTTGAAAACCCATTTACGTCCAACAGCCCTACAGTGTTGGGGTAAATCTGTCAACTCCCATACTTGGTTGTCGTACATGGACTGCATCTCTGCCTTCATGGCCTCCTGCCATTGTTCAGACTCATTGCCTGACACAGCTTCTCCATAGGAGGTTGGTTCATTCAAGTCTCCACCATCCTGAGAGACTAAGAACCCAAGATACCTATCTGGTTCTTGCCTTACCCTAGTGGATCTGCGAAGGTCCTGTGTTTGCACTTCCTCAACCGTCTCTGGTTGAGTCTTAACATGCTCTTGTTGAGTAACAGGCTCAACTATCGGTAAAGTGTCTTCTTCCTCTACTTCCTGTAGGTCTACATCATTCTGGTATTTTCAGTACTGAGAAACTTATCCTCGAGAAATTCTCCATTCCGAGCTATAATGACTTTGTTCTCGGTAGGATTGTAGAAGTAGTATCCCACAGTTGTCTTGGGATAACCTACGAAGAAGCACTTATCTGATTTGGGTTTGAGTTTCTCAGAGGTTGGTCTCTTGACATATACCTCACAACCCCAAATCTTCAGAAAAGACAATTTAGGTTTCTTACCCGTCCATATTTCGTATGGTGTCTTTTCTACCGATTTAGTCGGCACCCTGTTCAGTATGTGAGCCGCTGTTTCGAGCGCATGTCCCCAAAATGACACTGGTAGCGAGGAACGACACATCATTGACCGTACCATATCCAGTAAAGTACGATTTCTCCTTTCTGACACACCATTCATCTGAGGTGTATACGGAGGTGTGAGTTGTGAAACAATCCCACATTCCATCAAATGATTGTCGAATTCCTGACTCAGATATTCCCCACCTCGATCTGACCGTAGAAACTTGATCTTCCTGTCAAGTTGATTATGTACTGCATTCTGAAACTCCTTAAATCTCTCAAAGGCTTCAGATTTATGTTTTATCAGGTAGACATAACCATATCTACTGAAATCGTCAGTAAAAGTGATGAAGTACCGGTATCCTCCCCTAGCCACATGACTGAAAGGACCACACACATCTGTGTGTATTATTCCTAACAACTCATTTGCCCTTTCATTATCTTTATTGAAAGGTTGTTTTGTCATCTTGCCAGATAAACAAGATTCGCAATTGTCAAAGGGTTTAAAATCGAAAGACCCAAGGAGTCCTCCTTTCTGGAGTTTCTCTATGCGTTTCTTGTTTATGTGACCTAGACGACAATGCCAGAGGTAAGTCTGATCCTCAATTTCTTTGGATCGTTTACTTATATGATAGACTTCTTTGTTTTCTTGTAGATTTAACACATATAGACCATTGGATGGAGTTGCTTTGAAATAAAAGACATCATTTTTAAAGCAAGAAATAAGTTTATAATCGTATTTGTAATAAAAACCTTGGTCTACAAGTAAATCAAAAGAAATAACATTTTTGATCATCTTTGGAACATAATAACAGTTTTCAAGTTCCAATAATCCAAACTGGATTAAAACAAGGTTTTAATAATAATTTTAAGAAAAATAAAATTGATAATAATTAAATAATTTAAACCTTATCCAATTATCACGATTCGTTAATTATCCTAACTGATAACTATTAACGCAATATTCGTTTATCTATTGGATCGATAGTAGCAAAAACGGGCCACTATCAGTTTCCGGGTTTACTAGCGGTTATGGTTACCATGCACGACGGCAGCGGCGAGGATGCCGCCACCATCGCCTCGCCGGCGATCTACAACAAACAACCACCACCGCGGCATCGGCCACGGTTGTGATCGTGAACCGCCATCGCCACCACCCTCCAGCACCGCCGTCGACAGCCGCCATCACCACAATAGCAGCAGCGATCGGCCGCCACCACCGTGGCGTGGCCGATCGGCGTCTATTCGAAAACCCGGCGCACGACGGCAACGCTAAAGCGCCACCGCCGCCGCCCCTCCCGTTGAACAGACCATCACCGCCCTCCACCACCGACGACGGCAACGATGCCAAAGCACCGCCACCGCCACCAGCGGCAGACGACAGCAGCAGCAAAACCACCGCCGCCGCCATCGCCTTCGCGGCGATCGAAAACAGGAAACGCCGCCACCACCGTGGCTGCCTTAGTCGATCGGTGGTGCGGCTGCTGACTTGGGACGACCACCACCACCATCGCCGTTGTGGCTTTGGTGGTGTGGTGGTTTGCGGCTATTGCGAGGAACGGCCACCACCACCGTCGCCAATCTAGGCTTCGGTGGTGCGGTGGCTTTTGGTGGTTTAAACAAAAACCGATCACCACCACCGTTGCCGATAACGGCTTCGGTGGTGTGGTGGTTCACGGTCGCAATTCGTTTGGCGATCGGAAGTGGCTCTGATACCACTGTTGGGTTTTTCGGGTCAGATAAATCAAATAAATAAGAACGCAGTGGATAAAAACAAACCTGAACAATGATCCAACCGTAGTGTATAAAACACAATTCTATCAAGGGGTTTTACTCGCGTTTACCTTTTGACGACACGAATAAACCTCCGGATGCTAGTGAGGGATACAGCGCTATTGCACCACCGTGAGACTGGCTGCTAGACCGCCTTGGACTTGATCGGAAAAACTCCGGCGTGTGTGTGCTTGTGTGTGTGGCCGGCGGTAAAGAGAGAGAGCGAGATAGAGTGGTTTGTGTTTTCTTTATGGAAAAGTTAGAATGAAATCAGATTATTTTTCTCATTGCTTTAACCCTATATTTATAAAGATAAATATGGCAATGATACAGAATCCAAACCAAATACAACTCTTCAATAATTACCTTAATTAATTCATGCTTATCAATTAAGTAATTATCTATAAATAATAAATAAACAATTTATTATTTATTCTTCTCTCAATAATTAATTATTTCCACACATTTAATCCAATAGGTCTCGGGTTGGGTGTGTAGCAGTGTGACCCACTAGTGTCTTATAACATTGGATATGATAACCCTAATTACTGTCTTGCACATAATCCCTTCAGTTTTGGGGTCGTGCTAAGTGTAGGATTGGTCTTTGATTAATCAATGCTGTTGGAATCATGATTTGGATGGATACCCTTGATTTTGATCTCCAAACCCTTGATTAAAAAAGGTATTTTCGAGCTTGCTACACGTCTACGGGACTTGCCCCGGGACTTCAAGTCTCGCGGATGATTGTAGTCAGCAGCCTACGGGACTTTCCCCGGGACTTCAACTCTCGCGGAGTAGCAGTCTACGGGACTTGGTCCGAGACTTCAAGTCTAACCCGAGCGCTGTTCCACAGGACTTGCCCCGAGACTTCAAGTCTCGTCGGGCACTGTTTTGACACATCTTTTGAAGAGCTTTAAGTTATAATTAAGGTGGTAATATCTTTATGATCAATTATAGGGAGACGATTCAGTTGAAAAGAATCAATTGGAGGTATGGGGATTAAGCTTGGGATAAGGTGAGTTTTCTAAACCAAAAGCACAATGTTATTGGTTTACAAGTACTTTATTATGCTACATGTGCCTCGTGATAACTCAACTAGTAAAACAAGCTTTTAGCAGATGCATTGATTATAATGAGTTTCCTAAATTCCAATTCGTATTTGAGCTCGGTTATGAGAATCGTAAAATGATCGTACTTATTCATGATGCTATGTTTGGTTGATTAAATTCTGGTACGTGCATTATTCTATTTATCTTACGAGTAAGATTATTACTTGAGTATTGTTATATAGGTGTGTGAGGGTACTCAGAGAGACCGATACTCTTGGTAGAATGTGGGACGTGCACTTCACCGAGGTTATTAGAATGAGTTTGAGTACCACTAGCTCGGGAGGTATGTGCCCGAAGTCAAGGCGGGAGGTATGTGCCCGAGATAGATATCACGTAATAGGCGATGGACCGAAAATTCATCATGTTGTCGTGTCGTGTGCGTACTTGGTGTGAATTGTTTATATGGCTTATTGTTCTGAAAAGTTTGTGGAAATGCTTTAACTTTTCTTAACGTCATCGAGGGATCTCACTAGACCTTCGGTCTAACCCTCACTATTATAAATTTTAAACTTTTCAGGCAATCGGGTGCTCGATGTGACGAGTAAGACTAAGGGACACGCTTGAGATAAACAAAAGAGACTTAGTCGTGGAGATAATGATTTCATATCGTGTTTCCAAGACGGTCTTACTTGTAGCTATAATTTACTCTCGGTTGTGTAAATTAAGGTTTTAGTAGACTCTAAAGACCGGTTTTAGTTCGTTTTAACTATTGGGTTTTCAGTTTGGATTTGGGTCTTTACAAGTGGTATCAGAGCATTGGTTTAAGCGAATTAGGTGACCGGATGGGCCTAATCTTAAACCGTTAGGAAGGAAAACACAACTGAGAGTTTAGGGATCTTAGAGTGGACCTTGTAAGAGCATACCATAATGAGGTAGTGAGAGCGCACATATGCAAGGTATTTATAATTTCGCCTGGCCAGCGTAATTATGGGTCTCCTTGTTCCCGTATGTGCTTAATTTACTGTATCGATTCTTAGGAGAGTAGCATGAACTGCTTGATTACTATTTACAATTGAAGTTTGTACGATCTCTACTATTGAAACGATTGACAAGTGTAGTAGTATGTATCAAGTTACCCTCTTATAAGTTGTAAGTTTTTCGTGTATTTTGTGCGGACTTTGGACTGAATAAGGGTGTTTGAAGCGAGTTTATCAAGTAGGAATCTTAAGGGGATAAAAGATTGTTCTCATATGTGTCAAGAGATAGAAAGAAAGAACTTTTGTGTAGGAAACTAAAAATTGTTGGAATGATCAAGGATGATTTTTAGAATATTGAAGTTAGTTAACAAGGTACCTTGAGTATGAACCCTATTTTCTGATTTGGGTTGAGTAATATCATGTTAAATCTTTATGACATGATGGTTGGGGTTGATTAAGTCTAATTGGGACTTGAGGGAATCATGTTGAAGAAATATGGCGATTTGATCTACTCATTATATATGCAAATATGGTTAGAATTTATATACTCTGAAAGAAGTTTGGTTTTAAAACTTTAGTGTTTAATGAACATGTTGGTATTGCTAAGTCATGGAATAATGCTTTGTTTAAGTAATTGGATATGGATTTAAGGTTAGGATACACCACCAAGTGCTTGACGAAATGCTTAAGGGACAATCGTGTTTTATTGTTGCTGTTCTGATTTTCAAAAATTCGTAGAAAATCAACCGTTGGTCCAAATGAGGTGTTCGGTATACCGTTGGAAAGCTTAGGACATCCTCTATAACTGTTATGAAGAGTGCAAGTTCTAATTCTGAGCTTAGATGTGTCGAAATGCTGAGTTTTTAATCAGCTCCCGGTTTGGTCAAAAAACCTGTGTGCTGTTTTTAGAAGGGCTGCTCTGATCTCCATATAATTCCATTTTGCGTTATTCCAATTTTATTAGAATTGTAAGAAGTTAAGCTACAACCTTCATTTGGATGCTATTACCTAAATTGCATTTTAATTGTGTGTAAAATTCAAGATCATAAAGTGATAATGTGCTGCCAATTTCTTTTTGTAAGTTCAAATCTAAATGTTGGGCAATTCTTGATTATGACCCTGACAATTATGTTGAGTGTTAAATGGGTGCTGATTTAAATGACTACAGGTGATCAAGAGTAATGAAGTAAAATAGCTAAAATACGAGTACCCTACTCCCTTGACACAAGAATCATTGGTTAGTAAAATAGCTAAATCACGTTCATGAGAGACGCGACTCTGAGCCCTGCAAATCGAATACTTTTCTAGGACACTTCCTTCATTTTAGCTTGAGTTATGTTAACCATTTAAATTCATATCTTGAATCGAGCATGCCCCTAGAGTCGAGCCTGGAATTTTTTTTAAATGGATTTGTAACCTGATAACGTACAAGCGAAGTCTCATGATTCTTTTTGTCAACTAAGGATCGCAAGCATGTAGCAATCATAATGAATGTCTTTGGGTGATTCAATGAGAGTTTTAAGTCGGTACTTTCAGAACAGTCTGGAATACATTAAGATATAGGGGGCGAAGTGAGTATAATTATATTGACCGATCACCAATAATATGTGCGATGAGTGAGGCGTAATGTGATAGTTGCTAGAAAAGAACTTTTTGGAGAAAGAAAAAGAGTCTTTTAGTTGTTAGATCTCTAGACACAAACGAAAAGTAAGGTAAAGCCATATCGTGGAATAGTGATGTACAAAGTGTACTTACTCGAGGAATTTGGGATATCCACCACACTCTTTAATGCCTAGTTCAAGGAAAAGCATAGTCATAGTGGTACTGGCCATATAGTTGGAGTGTAGGTCGTGAGGGCCTAGTCGAATAACTCGAGTGGATATTTTGGTGAAATCATTTGGTAAGGTGTAGCATTGCAAGTATGAGAGTATAGTGGTTGGGCTCGGTAAGTGCGGAAAATGAGTATCAATAATTTGTGCTAATGCTAATTTTCTGTGTTTAACCCTTATTTTTTTGGTGGTATTAAGGTGAAGGAATGGTTATGTTAATATTTAAATGTCTGTGGGTTCATGAATGGATGGATTTTTTATATTTTTTTTTATTAATGAAGTTAGAGAGGTTTGGGAATGAATTTCGAGTGCAAGACAGTGGCTTTCGCGGGTTACCCGCGGGTTATAGTTGCGCGTTAACCGTCATTTTCACTTAATTGATTTTTTTTACACTTTCTCCGTTGTTCGATTTATGGCCGGGGTTTGACCTAGCTTCCATAGTTAGGTTATTTAAGAAGTGTTTAGCCAAGTCTGAGTCATTAATTCCTTGTGGAATCATGAGATAGATGGTCGTGAGGCTCGAAAGCTCAGCATAGGGTGTGAAATCAAAGAGGTCGTTTTTCAAGTTAGTTTCTTTATCAAGTAAGTTGTCGCAGTATAGGCGACGGAAGGTGAATGCATGTGAGATTCTGATAGAATTTGCACCTATTAACTCCGTTTGTAAGTTATGTGTTTTACGATCATGAAGAGACGTGGTAGAAGTAGTTGAATATTCTGGTTGGAGTAAACGACTATGAACTCTTATCTGCGAGTCTAATCATGAAATTCAAGAATGACCTTGTTTTAAATGATTGCGATGTTTAGTCGTTACTCGTGTTTGGTGGTGTTAATTTCGGTATATATATATATATATAAGACGTTTAAAACAATGTCTTAGTGATTGACGAGTTTAAAAATGCAGACCTTAATTGGATAAAAGTCGAGACCTACCATTCGGGAAGTATTAATCATCTAAGGTTGGGCGTCAACTCAAAATCAATTGTTTAGGAACTACCCTAGTAGGCTAAGCGTTCCCTCGAAGATTTGAGTAAAGAAATAGCATAAACTATGGTAATATATTTTGAAGCTTTAGAGGCATAACATCTACTCGGAGTGAAATACCCGATTCACTTGGACCATTTAAAGTCGGCAACATTTAGTTAGAAGGAAAAAAATAGTATGCAGATAGAACACGGAAGCAGATCGAGTGTTAAGTCGAAGACTTGGTGATGATGCTAAAGGTCTCACCTTTGAAGGGCCTCATGAGATTCGGTAAGCGAGGTAAGTTGAACCCTCGTTTTGTGGGACCATTTCCCATTAGTGAGTGAGTAGGTGAAGTAGCTTACAAGTTAGATCTACCCGAAGAGTTATGAAGTATCCATAACACGTTTCATGTTTCAAATCTACAAAAGTGTTTGGCGGATGAAGGCTTAGTAATTTCATTGAAGGATGTACAAGACTACAAGATGATGAGAAGTTGAACTACATAGAGGGACTGATTATGATTTTGGACAACCAAGTCTGGAAGTTAAGAAACAAGGAGATCACTCTAGTGAAAGTGCAGTGGAAGTTTCATAAAGGTCAACATGCTACTTGGGAAAGTGAGGACGAGATGAAAGAAAAGTATCCCCATCGGTTTGCTTAAGAGCGGAATTCCGGGGATGGAATTCTTTTAAGGGGGGTAAGTTGTATCAACCGTGTTTAATTAGCTAGATTGAAGGTAATTAAATCTTAATTTAGTCCATTATTGGACTTTTATTTTCAGGTTATGAAATAAAGATGCTGGGCTTAAGAAGAGTTTGGGCTTAAAAGCCCTTGTATTTAAATCCAGATTTCTAGGGATTTTGGAAAAAGAAGAGTCATTTTTTAGAAAAACAACAAAGGTGTGTGTGTGTGTGTGTGTGTGTGTGAACTATGGAGGATTGAAGGAAGGAAGGAAGAAGAATTTTGAAAGATTGCTTTGAGAAGAAAGTTTCCCCAAGGTATGATCATCTACATCTTCTTCCTCCTTGATTTCTCAAGCTTCACACATTGTTGAGTGATCTAAGTTTTGAGATCAAGTTGAGAAATGTAAAATCAATTCATAGAAATTAGATTAGTAAAAGCTTTGACACCTTTTGAGTTTTTGGAAGTTGTTATTCCTAGATCCTCTTTCAAGCTCCAACCACCATTAATGGTGGATTGGGTGAGCTTCATTGTTTTCTAAAGAGAACCCTTGTTTTGGGGTCGTGCTAAGTGTAGGATTGGTCTTTGATTAATCAATGCTGTTGGAATCATGATTTGGATGGATACCCTTGATTTTGATCTCCAAACCCTAGATTAAAAAGGGTATTTTCGAGCTTGCTGCACGTCTATGGGACTTGCCCGGGACTTCAAGTCTCGCAGATGATTGAAGTCAGCAGCCTACGGGACTTTCCCCAGGACTTCAAGTCTCGCGGAGTAGCAGTCTACGGGACTTGGTCCGAGACTTCAAGTCTCGCCGGGCGCTGTTCCACGGGACTTGCCCCGAGACTTTAAGTCTCATCGGGCACTGTTTTGACACATCTTTTGAAGAGCTTTAAGTTATAATTGAGGTGGTAATATCTTTATGATCAATTATAGGGAGACGATTGAGTTAAAAAGAATCAATTAGAGGTAAGGGGATTAAGCTTGGGATAAGGTGAGTTTTCTAAACTAAAAGGCCAATGTTATTGGTTTACAAGTACTTTATTATGCTACATGTGCCTCGTGATAACTCAACTAGTAAAACAAGCTTTTAGCAGATGCATTAATTATAATGAGTTTCCTAAATTCCAATTCGTATTTGAGCTCGGTTATGAGAATCATAAAATGATCGTACTTATTCATGATGCTATGTTTGGTTGATTGAATTCTGGTACGTGCATTATTCTATTTATCTTACGAGTAAGATTATTACTTGAGTATTGTTATGCAGGGTGTGTGAGGGTATTCAGAGAGACCGATACTCTTGGTAGAATGTGGGACGTGCACTTCACTGAGGTTATTAGAATGAGTTTGAGTACCACTAGCTCGAGAGGTATGTGCCCGAAGTCAAGGCGGGAGGTATGTGCCCGAGAGAGATATCACATGATAGGCGATGGACCGATAAATCATCATGTTGTCGTGTCGTGTGCGTACTTGGTGTGAATTGTTTATATGGCTTATTTTTCTGAAAAGTTTGTGGAAATGCTTTAACTTTTCTTAACGTCATCGAGGGATCTCACTAGACCTTCGGTCTAACCCTCGCTTTTATAAATCTTAAACTTTTCAGGCAATCGGGTGCTCGACGTGACGAGTAAGAGTAAGGGACACGCTTGAGATAAACAAGACAGACTTAGTCGTGGAGATAATGATTTCATATCGTGTTTCCAAGACGGTGTTACTTGTAGCTATAATTTACTCTCGGTTGTGTAAATTAAGGTTTTAGTAGACTCTAAAGACCGGTTTTAGTTCGTTTTAACTATTGGGTTTTCAGTTTGGATTTGGGTCTTTACAAGTGGTATCAGAGCATTGGTTTAAGCGAATTAGGTGACCGGATGGGCCTAATCTTAAACCGTTAGGAAGGAAAACACAACTGAGAGTTTAGGGATCTTAGAGTGGACCTTGTAAGAGCATACCATAATGAGGTAGTGAGAGCGCACGTATGCAAGGTATTTATAATTTCGCCTGGCCAGCGTAATTATGGGTCTCCTTGTGCCCGTATGTGCTTAATTTACTGTATCGATTCTTAGGAGAGTAGCATGAACCGCTTGATTACTTTTTACAATTGAAGTTTGTACGATCTCTACTATTGAAACGATTGACAAGTGTAGTAGTATGTATCAAGTTACCCTCTTATAAGTTGTAAGTTTTTCGTGTATTTTGTGCAGACTTTGGACTGAATAAGGGTGTTTGAAGCGAGTTTATCAAGTAGGAATCTTGAGGGGATAAAAGATTGTTCTCATATGTGTCAAGAGATAGAAAGAAAGAACTTTTGTGTAGGAAACTAAAAATTGTTGGAATGATCAAGGATGATTTTTAGAATATTGAAGTTAGTTAACAAGGTACCTTGAGTATGAACCCTATTTTCTGATTTGGGTTGAGTAATATCATGTTAAATCTTTATGAGATGATGGTTGGGGTTGATTAAGTCTAATTGGGACTTGAGGGAATCACGTTGAAGAAATATGGCGATTTGATCTACTCATTTTTTATGCAAATGTGGTTAGAATTTATATACTCTGGAGGAAGTTTGGTTTTAAAACTTTAGTGTTTAATGAACATGTTGGTATTGCTAAGTCATGGAATAATGCTTTGTTTAAGTAATTGGATATGGATTGAAGGTTTTAAAAATGTTTTGAGCTTTATACACACCAAGTGCTTGACGAAATGCTTAAGGGACAATCGTGGTTTATTGTTGCTGTTCTGATTTTCAAAAATTCGTAGAAAATCAACCGTTGGTCCAAATGAGGTGTTCGGTATACCGTTGGAAAGCTTAGGACATCCTCTACAACTGTTATGAAGAGTGCAAGTTCTAATTCTGAGCTTTGATGTGTCGAAATGCTGAGTTTTTAATCAGCTTCCGGTTTGGTCAAAAAACCTGTGTGCTGTTTTTAGAAGGGCTGCTCTGATCTCCATATAATTCCATTTTGCGTTATTCCAATTTTATTAGAATTGTAAGAAGTTAAGCTACAACCTTCATTTGGATGCTATTACCTAAATTGCATTTTAATTGTGTGTAAAATTCAAGATCATAAAGTGATAATGTGCTGCCAATTTCTTTTTGTAAGTTCAAATCTAAATGTTGGGCAATTCTTGATTATGACCTTGACGATTATGTTGAGTGTTAAATGGGTGTTGATTTAAATGACTACAGGTGATCAAGAGTAATGAAGTAAAATAGCTAAAATACGAGTACCCTACTCCCTTGACACAAGAATAATTGGTTAGTAAAATAGCTAAATCCCGTTCATGAGAGACGCGACTCTGAGCCCTGCAAATCGAATACTTTTCTAGGACACTTCCTTCATTTTAGCTTGAGTTATGTTAACCATTTAAATTCAATTCGTGAATCGAGCATGCCCCTAGAGTCGAGCCTGGAATTTTTTTTTAAATGGATTTGTAACCTGATAACGTACAAGCGAAGTCTCATGATTCTTTTTGTCAACTAAGGATCGCAAGCATGCAGCAATCATAATGAATGTCTTTGGGTGATTCAATGAGAGTTTTAAGTAGGTACTTTCAGAACAGTCCGGAATACATTAAGATATTGGGGGCGAAGTGAGTATAATTATATTGACCGATCACCAATAATATGTGCGATGAGTGAGGCGTAATGTGATAGTTGCTAGAAAAGAACTTTTTGGATAAAGAAAAAGAGTCTTTTAGTTGTTAGATCTCTAGACACTAACGAAAAGTAAGGTAAAGCCATATCGTGGAATAGTGATGCACAAAGTGTACTTACTCGAGGAATTTGGGATATCCACCACACTCTTTAATGCCTAGTTCAAGGAAAAGCATAGTCGTAGTGGTCGTGGCCATACAGTTGGAGTGTAGGTCGTGAGGGCCTAGTCGAATAACTCGAGTGGATATTTTGGTGAAATCATTTGGTAAGGTGTAGCATCGCAAGTATGAGAGTATAGTGGTTGGGCTCGGTAAGTGCGGAAAATGAGTATCAATAGTTTGTGCTAATGCGCGGATGTAAGTTAAAATTAAAAAAAAAAAGGGATTGAGTTGAAAGAGAGAAGTTATCGTTGATTGTAGGAGAATGTGAGGTGGAGTTCTAAATTTGTTTTTTTTTTTTTTTTGGCAATTGTCGGGTATATGTGCCTTGAGTGGGTATGAAATTTAGATGTTCTTGAAATTTAATTTTTTTGTGTTTAACCCTTATTTTTTTGGTGGTATTAAGGTGAAGGAATGGTTATGTTAATATTTAAATGTCTGTGGGTTCATGAATGGATGGATTTTTTTTAATTTCTTTTTATTAATGAAGTTAGAGAGGTTTGGGAATGAATTTCGAGTGCAAGACAGTGGCTTTCGCGGGTTACCCGCGGTAGTTGCGCGTTAACCGTCATTTTCACTTAATTGATTTTTTTTACACTTCCTCCGTTGTTCGATTTATGGCCGGGGTTTGACCTAGCTTCCATAGTTAGGTTATTTAAGAAGTGTTTAGCCAAGTCTGAGTCATTAATTCCTTGTGGAATCATGAGATAGATGGTCGTGAGGCTCGAAAGCTCAGCATAGGGTGTGAAATCAAGAGGTCGCTTTTCAAGTGAGTTTCTTTATCAAATAAGTTGTCGCAGTATAGGCGACGGAAGGTGAATGCATGTGAGATTCTGATAGAATTATAGGGAGACGATTGAGTTGAAAAGAATCAATTGGAGGTATGGGGATTAAGCTTGGGATAAGGTGAGTTTTCTAAACTAAAAGGACAATGTTATTGGTTTACAAGTACTTTATTATGCTACATGTGCCTCGTGATAACTCAACTAGTAAAACAAGCTTTTAGCAGATGCAATCTGATGCATTGATTATAATGAGTTTCCTAAATTCCAATTCGTATTTGAGCTCGGTTATGAGAATCGTAATATGATCGTACTTATTCATGATGCTATGTTTGGTTGATTAAATTCTGGTACGTGCATTATTCTATTTATCTTACGAGTAAGATTATTACTTGAGTATTGTTATGTAGGGTGTGTGAGGGTATTTAGACAGACCGATACTCTTGGTAGAATGTGGGACGTGCACTCCACCGAGGTTATTAGAATGAGTTTGAGTACCACTAGCTCGGGAGGTATGTGCCCGAAGTCAAGCCGGGAGGTATGTGCCCGAGATAGATATCACGTAATAGGCGATGGACCGATAAATCATCATGTTGTCGTGTCGTGTGCGTACTTGGTGTGAATTGTTTATATGGCTTATTTTTCTAAAAAGATTGTGGAAATGCTTTAACTTTTCTGAACGTCATCGAGGGATCTCACTAGACCTTCGGTCTAACCCTCGCTTTTATAAATTTTAAACTTTTCAGGCAATCGGGTGCTCGACGTGACGAGTAAGAGTAAGGGACACGCTTGAGATAAACAAAAGAGACTTAGTCGTGGAGATAATGATTTCATATCGTGTTTCCAAGACGGTCTTACTTGTAGCTATAATTTACTCTCGGTTGTGTAAATTAAGGTTTTAGTAGACTCTAAAGACCGGTTTTAGTTCGTTTTAACTATTGGGTTTTCAGTTTGGATTTGGGTCTTTACATCCTGTCCTATGTTGTTCTAGCTTACCAAACGTTGGACACCTGTCCTGTCATGTCCTGTTCTGTATTGTCCTGTCCTGTCCTGTCATGTCCCGTCCCGTCTGCGTACCAAACGTACCGTTACTGTTCCTTCTAGAATGTTACCGACCATTAAACTACGAATGCTTTGATATTATTATTTTAGGAACATAAAGCATTATTTCATCATAAGATTAGGCCATCAAGTGTTTAGTATTTTTTTGGTTTGCATCCTCGGATTTCGTGCAATACCAAATATATTAGAAATTGATGTTACAAATATTCCAGAAAATTATATTCCAAATTGATGTTACAAGTATTACCGGAAATTATTTGGTCATTTTTAGAGTATCTTAATTATTTCATAAAATAAATATTATATCTAAGTATTTGTCTTCAAAGTTTCCTATTGGCCTGAATATATTAAAAATAATTTTCTCTTGTATTCATCTTTTGGAGTGATCATTAATTTTTGAGATATACACTTCTCTCCTACTTTCTCTATTTTGGAGAAAGGTTTTAAGAATATATTGAAACAAAAACACATTGTTTAAGATCCCACAATTTGTAATTTATCTATTTTAAAGTATCTATTGAAGATGATCTTACTCTCCTAATTTATTTGTCATTTTTTTGCCACGATTGGTCTACATGTTGATGAACTAATTCGTGGAGCAAGTTAAGTAACATTAACTTTAGTCATAATCAATAATAGCCCTAAAATTCAAAATTTAACCTAATTGAGTTAATTTAGTAAGGATATTACAAAAAAACCAACCAATAATCAATTATTTAGTCATTCTCTCTCTCTCTTCCTAAGGGAGAGTCCCTCTAAAATAATAAAATTTTCTTTTTAGTGTTTCCTGCTTTCTCAATTTTGCAGAAAGTTCATAAATAATCACATTTTTTTCCATTTTAAAAGGGTTGTTGGAGATGTTAAAAAAATAGTTTTATACCCTATTTAGACCAACAATATTTATATAAATCCATGCTTGGTATGGAAAAATATGTATGGACTTGCATAGTCTTCAGTTAAACCTGGTGTGTATAAAATTGAGTTGACATAAATAAAAAACCGACAAATAAAACTAAGAGTGGTTTATAAATGTTAGAAATATTGTGACTGGGTTTGTTCCACGTTTGTGGGAAGGTGAAACATTTATGTGTTTATAAATAAATTCTATATGAAGTAAATCTCCACGTCCACATGTAAGGGCGGAGATGTAGAATTAGGATCAAACTGGTTTTGGACCGTTAAACTTCTGTGTGTGGATTTCGCGGATACAAACATAGTGTTTAATACAAGCGCCTTGATACATCTTAATGATTCTCCTTTTATTCACAGTTTGGTGAATATATCAATCAAACAACTCTTAGCTTCCTCTATTGGACGATAATCAGTGGGTCTATCAGGTTAGTTCGAGTGGTATAGAAATCGATCAGATTTGTTGTTCGTCTTCTCATTCAATCTTTGAATTTCTTCACACCTCATTCTTATCTTGTTCTTACTTTTTGAAGAGGTTTTCATACTTCACATCTTTTCTTCTTATCCGCTTTCCTTTCTTTGTACTCCAATTAAACTTCTTCCTTAAGCCAATGAATTAGAACGTCGATCTTTTTCCTCAACTTCATTCAATTTTACGACTATAATTAATTACATTCTTCATGCGATGGATTTAAGATAGATCCCTTCTTTACTTGAGGATTCTATTAAAAGCAATCTAATGATGGTACACATATTGTCACAGATAAAATTCTCAGAATCTGAAACTGCAAAAATGTTGATGGACTTTGTTACAGAGGATCTTCATCACACATTTTTGAGGTCAGCATCAGGAAGGGACATGCATAAACCCGGATTAAAAAGATCGGGTCATGGGAGAAAAGTAGATTTCCCAAATTTTCACATTTCATTCACACCGATCACATGAAAATGACAATAAATAAAAATGGGAATAAGTTTGCAATTCCTTAAGTTCAATCAATAATGGAATCCGTTTTTAAACTCATTATATATATTATAAAAAACCAAATAATCTTTTCTCAAGTTTATTAATTACTGTTAATACTTTTTAATTTTATTGATAGAACATTTGAAAGGTGAGATTTTGGACGATAAATATTTTTTTGTGGTCATGATTCTTTATTTGTGCATCAAATATCAATAATCAAACCCTGAAAACGAAAGGTGGTACTGTCAAATGACTGATCTACCCTTGGGTGCAAGGAGAATCGTGTCAACCATGCTAGCCGACTTTATTCGAATTTTATTCTCGTTTTATTTGATTTTGTCAAGAAAACGTGTTTGCCATTTTCCCAAGTATAAATTAATAAAATATATGTATCTATTAAGTAATATTACTGTTAATATACACAAGTTAATGGATTATAATTTTTAAATTTAACGGAAAAGTTTTAAAAAAATCTATATGAACAATCTTAATTTAATTAGTTAAGTTATTAAGTTATATTTAAATAAAAAAATTAAACTTTTTTATTTTGAATGGTAAAATATTTAAACTAATTTTTAAATGGAAAAAAATAATAATAAACTTCTTCATTTTAATTGATAAAATTTCTAAAAACAATTTTTTGAATAAATAAATTATCCAACTTTTAAAAATTAATTATCATATTCTTTTATAATGAAAATAAAGAATTATTTGTTAGAGGTTTTTAAAGTTTTTCATTATAAAACTAGTTTGATAAATTAATTATTTTTGATGAAATTTTTCTAAATAAAATTTAACACAAAAAAATTAAAATATCGCAGACCGTTGAATGTTTCATTGACAACTTTTCACTTATTTGACCTAGTTTTATTCGAAGGAATGTGGTTGTTAATTTTATATGTTTGACCAATTATTGGAAAATTATAAATCGTAAATTAGGTACGAGTACAAACATAGATATTATTAAAAAGTTACAAAAAATTAAGAAAGCATTTATATATCCTAATCAAAAAAAATATTTGAAATACATATATCAATTTATATATTCTAAAATATGTAATGTCGTTTTATATAAACACTTTTAACAAATTTTTAAATATTTTTTGTATTTCACATATAAACGTTTCCTAAACCTTGTTTTCGTGACTTTTCACATTTATTGACATTGATCGTTCCTTACCAAAAACCAAATTACAATTCAAATTAATTCGTTGAAAAACAAGTAGTTATTAAACTAACTATTACTAGTTAAGTTACCAAATTACCCTTCCCGTCTCCGGAAACAGTCACCTGTCGGAAATCCATCAGAAATCGTTATATTCGGCTACTGAGTTTCTAACCACGAAATGCATCAGAAACCTCATTTTAGACGATTTTTTTCTGAAATCCTGTTGTTTTCTAGTGATATATTGGATCCATATACAAATATACGAAAATGATCATATGCTTCAATCAATCGACAACTCGTATTTCTTAATGTATTTACTAGCTTGTAAAAAAGCTTGTGTATTTCCAACTCAGAATTATTTACATCTCCGAAAAAAAGGAATCAATTAATTTTCAAAAAAAAAAACCTAATTTCGGTTTTTCCCATCACCGAAACCGGCGGCAAATATCCGCCGGCGGCGGCACGTCCCACGCCGCCGACCGCCGTCTCAAGTACTCGAAATCCCGAACACACTCTTCAAACTTCAACCCCGCCACCCTCTTCCTCGCGGCCGCCATCTTCTTTCCGGCGGCCTTATCAAACAACTTCTCCCACCCGTCCTCCCACCCGCCGCGGCCGTCGCAAAGCTGCAACGTACCGTTTCCGGTATCCGTCCAGCTCCACCCATGGTCCAACGCGTTCACGACGGCCGCGGCCTCCTTCCCAGAAGACCTCGGCGTGCACGGCCGGCACTTCGCCCCGCTCAGAGGCCCCTTGCTCGTCATCGCCACGACCGGAACCCCGAGCCTTTCTGGCGGAAATCCGTACGTCCGGTCCGAGACAACGCAGAACGGGAGGGGTCGGGAGACGAAGGATACGTTTCGGATCCAGAGCTGGGCTCGGAACGCGGACTCCGAGTTGAGTTCTCGGAGCCCGGCCGAGTCGAGCTCCGGGATCATGGAGAGGCGGGAGAGGGCAGCGGAGGAGGTGGTGAGATCGCCGACACCGAAGCGGTCGTTGAGGCCGCCATAGGAGGATCCGGATGGGACCACGTAGCGACCCGGGCTGAAGAATTCGGGTCGGAGCCGGGTCGACCAATATCCGTCGACACGGGTCCGGACTATCCAGTCGTAGGTGAAGTTGTTTCTTTGTTGATGGGATTGAATCATGGTTAAGCAGCCTTCCACTAGGTTGAAATACTGCAGCAAACCCTGAATACGAAAGGTGGTGTTGTTAATTGACTATTCTACCCATTGCTTGCAAAAATGGTTTTTTTGTCTACAAACGTGTTGCCATTTTCTACAAAAATAAATATATAATTTTAGACATAGTTTTTCTTAAATCTTAGATAATTTGTAATCTTAAATATTGCTTAATTATTTTAAGGTTTGATTAAAGATCGGATTTAGCTTTTATTTTGCTATATAACACACTTTTTTATGGAATTTTTTTCCTTGATTAGATTAATCATAAATAAATTGTTGATTTATTTACAAAATATTTACTATTTAGCTTTTGTGAGTGCATATGACTTTTATCTCATGGAATTTATACCACATAAAAATGCTTTTTTTTCTTGAGATAAAAATCTACGGCTTTCTTTCATATTATTTGATTCCCATTAAAAAAAAAAGTTGTTTTGGGATAAATTCCCCCAAAGTTGGTAATCTAAAACAAAAGGACGAAATAAATATAATGTTAATTGTGTTTCATGTGTGTATATATACATGTGTATTCTAAATCCAATAAATCATACAAAAGCAACGTTTAAACAATACTGTTTTAATATGAATCATTTATGATAATTTTGTGTGTGGAAAAAATAGTTCTAAACTTAACTGCCACATCGGCTGACACATCAGCTTTTCTTCAACCCTTTCTTAACCCTCTGCAACCCTCTACAACCGGTACCTTAACCCTCCCAACCCTCGCACACACAACACATAAAAGAGCGGGTTGGCCAACCCTCCCAACCTGGAGCCCGTCGGGGTAAATTCCTTGCGTACCCCCAACCCTCCTAACGCCCTAGGCCCGCCGGCTTCATCCCCCCCCCCCCTCCCAAAACCCGCTATGCACTACACATAGCCTTATCATATTTGCATGAAAATCTGGTTTGTAAGTTTATACAAATTATTAAGCTTAATTTTTCTGGAAAAGTGTTCTAATTTCTAACTACGTCTAGATTAATCCTAATAAATTAAAGTTGATAGAATTAAATCATTAATATTTTTTTTAAGTATGATATATATAAGTTGGATATATATTTATAATAAAAATATATAGAAAATGATTCCCACAAATTAAGTGTCAATTCCCTTCTAGAGTTGTGAATCTCTCACCCACCGATAGCAACTACTAACCTAGATTTGAATGTGACAGTTTTATACTTAAGTTAATCCAAAACTTAATTAAAAAACAATAATTAATCAACTAAAACACATATCTTAAATAGCATTTTTATAATATAATACCAATTGTAGAATCAATTAATGATGCCAGAAATTCACAATAAATAAAACTATTAATAATAATAAATAGTTTATTTATATATCAATCAGTAAATTAGATAATTAAGTAACCAAACTTCTGACTTTTTATACGATTTTTTGTTTAAATAGAAAAGGTATATATGTATCATATAGACACGTACATGTTAAATTTAAATGAAACAATGAGCAATTAATATAAGTAGAAAACTAGAAGGTACTAACATGCCCCACCCCTCCATGATTGCTAAGTTGTTTGTTGGTTGGCACCAATGTTTTAACTAACACCCATAGCCTATTTCCATTAACACCTTTATTCTCAATAATTTATTTACTTAAATTTCTAATTCATGGTAATTATGGAAAACAACTTATTCAAGTATGCACATTATAAATTACTTTTATATACAATTGTATAAATCCAGATGAAAAGTTGCGAGGATTTCTCAATTTTATAGTTTTTTAAGGTTTTTCTTTAAACTTGACCCAAACATTATAATACATTTAAAACCATTTGTTTTATTACTAGTGCTTTTCTGTAAATTCAAATTGGACGACCGAGAAATTATCATATAGTAAACAAAGAAGCAACGTTTCGGTGGCATCCAATAACTCAATCTTTCTATACATCAGGCTAGGATGTCAAATAATCTCACCAAAAACAACTATTGTGAGTGAGTTTCATTTGCCGTGTATACGTATTGAGTAAATATGTTTTTAGTTCCTGTAATTTGTTAAAATTGTTGATTTCTACGTATTGAGTTTGCAATTCGTTGTTGTTTTTGTCCCTTAAGGCAACTCTAATTGTTTATGGTTTACCGTCAAGTATGAGAAAAGAAAACAATCAAAAATTTTAATGACTGAAAGAAAAAAAAACCGTAATTTCAAAATCTTAAAAATAAAAATATCAATTTTAAGCAAACCAAAAGGACAAAAACAATTATTTACTCTAAAAAATATATATTCAAAAAAATAATTGTTAGTAACTTGCATAAATTTTCTAAATATCCTCAAAGTAAGTAAACCCAAAATAACAAATAAATTTTGAAAAAATATAAAAGAAAGGTGACACACAGCTTTCGGTAGTTATACCAAACGCAAAAAAACGTATGTACCAATACACATGCATAGCATGGCCCAACGACCAAAACCGGTCCAAACTAATAAACCGGTCTGAACCAGGCCAACCATATTAAGCCGGGTTTTAGTTATAATAGGAAAAAAATTGCTACTTGAGGTGTTTAATTTTAACTTAAGAGCTTAACTAATTAAGTTACACAGAACAGAACAAAACATTTAATTTTAATTTGAGCTTAACACAGTGAAACAATCAAACGATAATTTATTTTAATTCGTTCAGACAACTAATACATGTCCCAAAAGTTAAAACCTATCAAGTCTTAAATTTAGAGATTTGCATACTTAAAACTGTTTGTTTTAAGGACCGTTTGTTTTTTAAAAGTTACATTATAAAATCTCCTTAAGGCTATGTTTGGCAAGCGTAGCTTATAAGCTAGCTGGTAGCTGATAAGCTAGCGGATAGCTGATAAGCTAGCTGTTGATTGATAAGCTTGCTAGTAGCTGATAAGCTAGCTGTTAAACAAATTATGTTTGGCAAAAACTAGCTTATGAGTATGTAAAATGACCAAAAAGGGTATATTTGAATTTAATAATTAATATTAATAAGGGTATAATTGGAAAAAGCTACAATAAGCTCCTCATAAGCTACTCAAAGTAGCGTTTCAAAAAGCTAGCTTATAAGCTAGCTTCCTGGTACATGTTTGGATGGACTAGCTTATAAGCTAGCTTATCAGCTAGCTTATAAGCTAGCTTATGCTTGCCAAACAAAGCCTAAGTCCAAAAATTAATTGCAAACTTTAGACTCTTTGTTCTACTTTTAAGAAAATGTCTAAAAACCTCCTATCGCCCTTTGAAATTTTAAGGGGGCACCATCCACCTCTTATTTTTTAAACGTGAATTTAGACTTCAGACTTCAAACGTCTTAAAAGATAAATGATACCTTATTTTTATAAACATGTCCGAAAATCTCTTATCGCCCTCAAAAATTTTTAAAAGGTGCATCATCCATTGCTTATTTTTTGGACTTAAAATCAGATTTTAGACTTTATACCTCTTAAAAACCAGACCGATTTGTATTTTACTATTTTATCAAATTTGGGTCAGTATTATTTGAAATTCACATTTCTTAATTAATTGAAAAAAAAAATCAAAGTTTATATTAATTTCACCAAACCTAAAACCGATGGATTGGTAAATGGCGATTCCAAATCAAAACTGCAAAATAAAGCAAGAATCGAAAAACAACAATATCGAACAAAATTACCTGAATGCCCCTGGGGGAGTTACTCGCCGTAAGAACTCTGACCGCCGATTCACTTTCCGGTATCATCTCCGGCTTAAAAATCCGAATCGCAGCGATCTTCGGAGCACTTTTCAGAAGAGAAAACTTATACGAATTAGAGTCAAAAGGACTGTTTATAAACAGATCAGCATTCGGATACTCTTCTAGAACCTTCTCGACGATCGACGGTCCAGTCAGCTCGAACCGCCGTGCTCCACCTACCAAACAAACCGCCATCCTCGATCGCCTGATCAACTCCGCCTTCCGGTTCTCCGGAAATGGAGGATTATTCTGGAAGAAATTGGTGCGATTGTTGAAGAAGAGTGACTTGAGGTTGTTTAGATAGTTGAAAGGATTGAAATCGGTGAAACCGCCGCCGTGTACGGCGGTGGTGGAGATGGAGATGAAGAGGAGGAGAGAGATCGGAAGGATTAGTAAGAGGAGGAAACGCCATTTGATGTCGGAGAAACGCTTCGTGATCTGTAACAGAAGTTTCTGTGGATTTTTCATGATCGATAATGGTGAATTGGTGAGATGAATTGATGAATTTTGCAGTTGGAGATTGAATTGAATTGAAGTGAATGTTTTTTTGGAGGTTTTTTTGAAGAAGAGAGAATCGGAGATTTGATGATGAAAAGGAAGAGAAAACACGACGTTATCGTGTGGGGGGTGTGTAGGTTGGGAAGGAGAAGCAGAATGAAAATTCATATTATATATATATATATATACATATAGAGTAAAGTTCAAATGGGAACCACTTTTTTATTGTGAACGTGAGGACAACCGAGAGCGCGACACGTGGCGGATGACTAGGCGCCATGTCGGCTTTGAGTGTGGTCCCCCCCTTTAATTCAATGCCCTCCCCATGAATCGCGCCTAATCATCCGCCGTGAACATGACGTGGCGCCTAGTCATCCGCCATGTGTCGCGCTCTCGGTTGTCCTCATGTTCACAACCAAAAAGTGGTTCACATTTGAACCCACCCCTATACATATATATATATATATATATATATATATATGAAGGTTTAAACCAGAAACATGTTAATTTAAGAAAATGTGAGAAGTAATTTCATCCACTCGTCCGGTCAACAAAGGTTGCTTTGCCCCCGTCCCCACCCACTCCTTTTAATAATCTCTACCCTCTCATGAATCGCATCAAACCTTCGTGATCACGTCCATCGTAACCGTGAGATGAGCGGCTGAGATTGCTTCTCATGTTCTCTTAAATTAACATGATTTTCGTTTGATCGTTTCCATATATATAAAGTTATATATATAATTTTAGATGAATTTAGTTATTAAACTATAATTAAGCTCAGGAGACTTTTGGTTGAAACTTCAACATTAATTGACTATTATATAGTTTAATTGAAAAGTAAACAAAGGTGTTTTAATTTTTCTCCAAAAAAGGTGTTTTAATTTGTTTTGTTTTCCTTTCATAATATATTTTTATATTTTGCATTAATGAAATGAATTTGTTTTAAGTATTAATATTTATTTATATATTTGACTAAACTACTAAAGGTAAAAGTGTAAATGTAAATTTATGACTATGTGGGTTATTTGTTTAATAAGTACGTTTTTTATTTGCTTAGAGTTTAATAAAATAAGGTGATGACTTAATATTTAAGACATGGTAAGGGTCTATAGGGATGTGTTTTAGTTCAATTGTTTTGTTAAGCACCATATCAACATAGTTGGTTGCATGGATTAATACATCTTTATAGACTAAGGAGGTTTTGTAGATTAAAAGGTCTTGGTTTTTTAAGGTTAGGAGAGGAAACTTATTTTACGTTACATTTCAGAAAAAATTCAGTTTTTTGAAAAAAAAATAAAAAACTCATTTGATTCAATCAATTTTTAAAAGTTTTCTAAGAAATTATAAAGTTTTCATTTTTTTAAAATCCTATGTAAATTAAAAAAAAACTACTTTTGATAATTTTCCAAATTTTCATTTTCTAAAATTTTTCCAGCTACATTTTGGCTCGGGATTTTAGCCTATACATTTCTAAAAGAATTTGGTTATGAAATGGAGATAGTGAGATCTACATGTAACTCTGCGATGGAATTTGGTGATGGAAAGTCAAAAAATGCACAACCAAACGCGTTTTCTAATTTTTCTAAAAATGGAAAATGAAAAATTCATCATTTCAACCAAACACGTTTTCTAAAATTTTAATAGAAAACTGAAAATGAAAACTCAAATCCATTTTATGAAAGAGTTTTATAGGAAAATAAAAACAATTTTCTGAAACCAAACGCACCCTTAGCTTTTTACATAAAGTTCATCTTTAAAATTAAACTTATTGAATAAGTCATTTTTTCTATCTTGTTAAGCCACTAACAACCACATATGTGTAACTAATTGAATAAGCTGTAAATTTCATGAAGCTCATTAGACTGCTAAAAATATATATTTGGTCTTGAAAGATGAAATAATAGTAAACACAAATGTAGAGGTCCTTAAGTCATAGAATAAGTATCCACGTTTATATTTTTGTTTGTTTCAAGTTAAGCGTCAATTTTCAAAATTAAATGTTATTTTCAATCCTAGCTTTAAATACCAGATGAAAACGTAATCCCCTATTTATTATTATGGTAAAGTTGTTATTTAGTTAATGAAAAGTATAATAGCTACGATCTTTGTTGTAATGCAACCACACATCTTCCTAATTTTATCGTACATAGTGCACTAAATGGAAGTCATGTCGTATCAATTCTCCATCAAAGGTCTATACACCTTGTGGTACTTATCGGCTTGAATTTTATTTTATTGGTAATATCATGTGCCCGCTTTGCAATGATAGCTTGTTGTTGTATTTTCTATTTGTTGGTGTGATAAGACTTGCCTATTTGTCAACGACTTCTTCAATCGCTTGAGATCCACTTAATAGTCAAGTTGGTGTGAGTTGGTTAGGTACTAAGGCTTTTATGATATCTACATCAAGTACTGAACAACTTGAATACCGATCTTCTTGGAAAATACATTCATCGGTGTTAAATCTTACTAGAAAACAAAGGGCATTGCTCCCTTACTGACCGCTTGTTTCTTAACACATCAAAGCTACTATCTCGTCCTTTCTATTGTTGCTTGACCACTAATCCTTGGCCTTTGTTGTCTTTTATCTTCTGTTTGCTTGGTTTCCCCTGCTTTCATGATCAAGGGTAAATCATAGATCTTAGATATGGTTCTTTGTTGCTAATGCTACATCTTCTCTTTATTGTTATAATCCTCCATGATGTTACATTTGTTTCATATGAATCCTTAGTTTTACCCTAACACTTATTGAAATTTGTAGCATATAAGGAGAAGGGACATCATATGTATTTTATGATTGGAAAAATGAAAATTAACCTTAAAGTTATTTATTAATATAGTTTATTCAGTCTATTAAACAAACAACAAAGGATTTTGGTTTTTCATCAGGCGTTTAATCGAAGCAAACAATTTTTTAATTTGAACATGCTTTAATTAAAGATAATAAAAGGAACATGATCCAAATCTAATTGTTGTACATGAAACATGTTCCTATAACCACCAAATTAAGCAAGTGTTTGAATGTAGCATTTAAAGTGAGTATTAGGACTTAAAAGATCATGAATGGAATAGTCAATTAGTTAGAGTTAAGAAATTTTAGTAATTTCACATTTATTTCAATAAGCAAAGTTTTTACAATGTATTATTCAAAATTGTTTATCGTTATTGTGAATAACTGATAATTCATAATAGTAATCAGCTTACTCATGTACCCAAAACCGAAAATAGTAATATTTTTTATGTCATTACAATAGACTATGGTTATAAAATATTAAAATGTTTAAGTATTTTAATAGACTGATTTATGAAACATAAGCAAATGGACCAAACAAATGAACAATAAAAATATCATATCTAAATTTATTATAATAACTTTATAGAACCTTTTGAGATGTCTTAGCACGTTTTTGAAGATATTTTTAAAATAAAGTGTTATATTAGCTATTTAATAAGATTCATTTGAAAAATGTCATATAAACATATCTTTTTATAGGACATTGTGTTTACAGAATATTATTTTCAGATAATATAAAAAAAAATAGCGAATACGAGACTTCTTTCTCATAATTCCATTAAAAAATTTGTTTAAGTACCCAAAACATTTTATAAAGTTATCGTCACACTTTCAAATAGAATGTTTATCACTTTATCGAATAAGTTGAAATCTCATAAAGTAGTCTCTAATTGTAGGAAATGAATGATAACGGAAAATGTGATTTGATTTGATAATATGAAATAAACATATTATCCAAACTCATTAATTTTGATTTGGTGACCAAATTAGGGAATGGAAAACTTTCCCCCAAATGGAATATATTTTCTATTTTCACATTGAATGTAGGGTTGGCAATCTTCGACACGACCCGTCAACCTGACACGACACGATACGAAAATAAATGGGTTTGGGTTAAGGTTTTTGACACGCCAACCAGTCAAATTTCAAGGGTTGACCCGTCAGGTTGGTGGGTTGACCCGCAAACCCGTTTATATTTAAATTAATTATTTTATATTTTTTTTTAATATATAATAAAAATTAGAAAAAGTAAAAAAATCAAATCCACTATCCTAATAACCTTTGTTCCAAGTTTCCAACTTCCAGTTCCAGCCGCTTCACGCCCTTACCATTCCATCGCTTCTTCTTCTTTCCGACGTCGTCACCGGCACTCAATCGTTGGCCTTCAATCGACGCCCTTCTTTCCTTATACAGTTCAATCGGGTGTTGATGTTCAAGAACTAGCTCAAAACATAATGGAGATGAACATTCATGAAGAGAAAAGGAGGCTACAAATTCTAACAAACTTTAAGTTTATTTGTATTTTGAACTTTAAACTTGCTTTATTTGAACTTGGAGCTTGGTTGTATTAGGTTGCTTTTGAAGGGAAATATTTTATATGTTCAAGTTGAGCGAAATATATTTTCATTGAGAATATTATATAAAATTCGATTATGTTAGTTTAACTAAATAACATATAGGCACTCTTTATTACTATTCTTATTCTCGTACCTTTTTTTTATATTTTCTTTAATAAACCAAATGCTTATTTTATAAACCCAATTTTATTATAACGATAGGTTTAAATTTTGAAAAATAAATAAACATATTTACATCTTATACTATTTCTTTTTTTGTTAAGTTTAAATTACAATTATTTTATATATTTTAGCGTTTAAAGCTAACACATTAATGAATGCTCGTGAAGTGTCATTGATAGGTGATTTCGTCCTTTTAGCCATTTTCATCTTTCCCCTATTTCTTTAAAAAATTATGGAGCAAAATTTAAAATAAAATAAAAATCAAACTAATATAATTATACAATTCTACAAAGATTTTGGTTTGTTGGTTTTTTGTTTGCATACATATACATATTCACTATAATGAATATGGCGTCTAACTCACTTGGTAGAAGAGTCTTACGATTTTCTCCAAATACATGACAGGTTCTGAATTTGATCTTAGCCACCCTATAACCTCAGCCGTTAAATGATTCCAAAAAAATGCCTCTCACGATGCTTTCCTTGGCAGATTGGGGATGCCAATAATCAGATTACGTATCCAAATATAATTACTGTATTATAAAGAAATTACATCATATTTTTAAAATATCTTAAAATTCAAATCACAATTCATTATTACATACGTACAACTTCTTAAAACACTACTTTTGACTATGTGAATTTCATTAATAAGTAATTAAGAAATACATTCAAATACATGATAAATATTGAGTTCAACTAATCTATCGTAAATGATACTGCATAGAACTGATAATTAACCAGCTCTTTAAAAACATGTAAACCATAAAATAGATTTTTTTTGAACAGCAAAGAGAGGACACTAGTGTTGAGCTTCGGCTAGGCCATCTCCTCGACTAGCGACTCAAAAGAACCTTTATTAAACCATTAGGTCTCAAAGAAAAACCATAAAATAGAATCAACAGAGACATAAAGAGAAACAAAAATGAACATGACTTAAAACCTAGAATTAAATATTTAGAGTTTTTGATCTAGAATTAGGTTGTACAATTTGAAGTAATTTAAATAAGATATCTGGATTTAATTTTAATAACTTATTTTTGGTTATTGTTTTTACTTTAATAATATATCAAATTAAATATTAATATATTTTGTTAGACGTACTTTTATTCTTTTACAATAAAAAGAAGAGAAATAAAGAATGTGATATGTCTTCTCATTCGACATAAATTATATAAATTAACATGAAAATAGAAACCAATAGAACAACATAATTGGCCTCATGGAAAGTGACTTCCCAACTATCAAAGTTGGATTTTTAATTTTATTTTGCAAAGATAAATAGAACAAATTGTATGTAAATGTGTGTTTACTTGTTTATAGTTAAAAGAAATATTAGTTTAAAAACCTTTTATGAAAATATTTTTAAAATTTTTAGCATTGGTAATATCTTGACATTCTGATAAGTCCCTTTTAACTGCATAGGAGATAAATAGATATAAATAAACAGGTTTTAAGTCTTACCAATGTTATACTGACTTTATATTAACATTAAATTGCTAAAATGAATTTTTCTTCAACATACGAATTTTGCAAGTGTTTTCCTTAGTATGTTAATCAAAAATGTAATTGAACATGTTTCTTTATGTTTGATTGCAATGAACATATTAAAAAGTATTCGGTTACTTTCCATTATTAAAGAACAAGTAAACTTTGGTATAAATTGATGGCATTGGATTTTGAACGGATCAAATTGGACCAAAACTAAATTGACTTTGTTCGGCTCAATTCTAGTTTTAAATTTTTCAAAACATTTTTTTCACATAGGATCTTTTTTTTTTCAAAAAAGTTGATTCCCGATGGCGTTTTGGTTACGGATGTATAACTTTTAAATTAAGTTCACAACATTCATTTACCAAAAAGAAAAGGTTAAATTATAGGAAATGGAACCACGCTTTAATATCTTTCATGTAGAGACTTAGACTTTAAACTTTATCAACGTGTTACAAATGTTTGATCACAATTAGAGATGCTCATCGGACCTATGGGTCTGTGATAGATCCCCATCTGAGTTTAAGATTGAGGGTAATTAGTCCTCAAGCCAAAATCTTAATCATTTCTTAATTGTCACTTTCAACTATCTTTAAGTCTTTAACTAGTTTTTATTAGATCTAATCTAGTTTTTATTCAGGCTTGATTTGAAGTTACTAAAAAAATATCGTGCATCTATATATATATATACACACTTACTTACTGAGAATCATTTGAACCAATTATTTATGATGAATGTCATAAATATTAATTGATTAATACCATGATATCATAGAGAATAAAAATTTCATGATGAAAGGGTTGACATTCATGAATATTTTATATTTACAAATTTTTAATATATTGAAGTATGTAAGGACAAGTTTGATTAGATCTGACTATTCATTATAAAAATAAAAAAATAAGATGTTATTCTTATGATAAATATAATTCATAAATGTTTTTATATTTTCATTACAAACATTTGATTTCTCACATTCTAAAAAAATTACAATTTAAAAAAAAATTAACATAGGCATGTATATGATATGATAACATCTAGTCATCTAATATATATAGCCAAAATATTTAAATTAAGAGAACATAATAACATAAATAACTATCTTTTCAAGTTAATGAGCAAAGTAAAAATAAATAAAAATATATTCTTTGACGGTTATTTACAAAATAAAATTAAAAAAACAGAAACTTTACATAAATGAAAAAGTAGAAAAGACAAGTGAAATAGAATAAAACAGGGGACCTCAAGGTTCATTATCGAATTAAATTCCTTATCTGACAAGGTTATCTATCTCTTTCAACTATGAGGCCACATATAATACCTTTTGTTTTTATTTTATTTCTAATATTTATGATATCCCATCTTTAACCAATTAACTTCATTTATATAATTCGTTTGCCTATACACATTTAAATAAAAGAAATTTATAGAAGATCGGCACAATCGTTAGAAAAACAGATAATATATACACATCTTTTAAGATCCTTCCCTGTATTAGTCATCCAGCAATGCAGCACAGCCACTAACAGTAATTGGTCTAAGCAGTTTACAATATTTTAACAATCCAATTCAATTATGATGGTTTGTGCTCAAACCAACTTAACCTGTTAAACATATAATCAAACACAACCCAAGTCACTCAAGGTTGGGTCAGATTGACGGGTTAATGTTATATATAAACACTTAGGATTAACATGGAAAAAATACAAAGGGTAAACAATCATTATCATATGATTATCTGGTTAGCGGTGTTTTATGAATTATGGTAATTGACTATACTCAAGAAAATAAACTATCACACAATTTTATTAATGCCATGATCACACACGATAATAACTTTAACAATAACAAAGTATCATTAAAATAGGTCTAGAATACCACATTAGAGGTGAGCACATTGGCAAAACATATAGTGGCTAAGCAAAACAAGAATTTAAGCATAATTTAATCAAGAAGAATGGTTCTTAGCAAGTGGGTATGGCCTCCTAGAATGAGGATAATAATTTTAACAAAAAAAGAGTAACATCAAAAAAAATCACTCATGTACCTAACTTTATTTTATTTTATTTCATTTTCTTCCTTATTCTTTCAAGTAAAAGATCGTATAATATAATATGTTAAGTTTAACATGAACAGTAGATCTAATATAATATGTTAAGTTTAACATGAACAGTAGATCTAAGTCTTTAATCATTTTTATTATAATACACCTAAAATAGATTATAGTCTTTGATCAGATAAATTTTAAAAAAAATATACTTAAAATACATTTATAAATATATTTTAAACAAAAACAAACCAATTTAAACCTTGTTTTTGGTAGACTATCATAATCGGCAGTCCCAAACCGACCACAAACAATACATAACCAGACCAGACCAGTCCCGACCAGTCCCATTTGACCATCTTTAGTGACTTGTGAGCCTAAATGGTTCCAAGTCCATTTGACTATATCTAGCCTAAATGGTTGAACCCATTAAATTATTAAATTTAGATGGCCAAAAATCGATCTTCGTCAAGCGAAACAATCCCAAAGCAGTCTAAATCGGTTGTTTCAAAATTGGGCCAATCGGTCTTGGTCCTTCAAACGATAACAGGTCTCTACCAATCCAGAATTGGGATATTAAACACATGTGGCACTTTATAAAATATTAGACACGATGAGTTTCATGTGTTAGTTTTCACAAAATGTGTTTTATTATGATTGTGATTTTAATATGATTGTTAAATTCTTAATTAATATATGCACATTAAACATAAAACGACCCAAAATCAACTATATTCAAAATTATGTTACAATTTCAACCACAGTTTTACTTTATTATTTGCTTGATGTCAACTTTCTTTTTTTGAGTTTGTTAGCCATTTTTGTTTGTTTTCATTGTGATTCTACTTCGTTTAAACACAAACCTTTGGTTAGAATATAAAATGATAAGCCAAAGTTATTTTAAATAAGCAACCCCAAATACCCCTTAAGTCGAGCCCCGGCCAAGCCCAAGAACTTGATCAAGCCAACTTTTTTCCTTCTAGGCTAAATAACAAGACAATCATAGTGAGCTGTAGGAAAAACCAAAACAAACCAGAAAAATCCAGTAAATCCCACACAAAATAAGGTCAGAAAAGGGATAAAATGTGCACACACTTCCTTTGCTCCAATGGAAGGTTGTTTCTAATTGCGAGTTGTAGATATGTTAAAAAATAAACCCTACTTTAGATCATAGGCTCAACTGAGACTAAAAAACGACAACACCCAGAAAGAGAAAAAACCGATAACTTGCATCAAAGAGAAAAAACCGATAGCTTTTCACATCCCTTTACCTTCGGATGTTGCCTTCCAAAAAATCCTTTAGACAACCTCGAGTTTTTTTATACTTTTTTCACTATCGAATACAGACTAGAGTACTAGAATTGTAATAAACTAAAGCTCGGTGGCAACGGTTTACATTAAAGTGGTCGATTCGTACATATGAAGTTGTCTTCTAGTTCTCGGGGTCGTCGGCTCCACCGTCTTCTTCGGCCAACTGCTTTTCCTTTTCTTGTTGCTCTGCATAATATGACATATTTTACGAATCCAAATTCAAAAAACTACGAATGTTCATCAATCATTTATATATCGGTAATTGAAGCCGCAAACATAACATTTAACAAGAGAGTTGGGTTATGTTTGGCAAACTGGAGGATAAGCTAGTTGCCACCTCAACAACTCTATTTTAGCAATTCTAGCATTACCTATATTATTAAAAATATCATATTATCATATACAGTTAATAAAATATTAGTTCTCTCTGCTAAACATTTATTTCATTATATCTTATTGGTGTGAAAGAAATAAAATACTATTTCTCTCATACATAAGAGTTTTTAGAAATTTCTCTAAATATAGAGATCTTTACACACTCTGCTTTTTTTCTATTTTACTATACCATATAGCATAGTTGTTGGACCACAAATCTCCCTTAAATGACCAAAATTTCTATTATAGCATTGACGCTGGCATCTCCAACAACTCATAAGTTAGATGACAATGTAAAATGACATAAATGACTGATAAAAAAGTAACTGAAAAATATAAGGGATCTAATGGGAAAAAATGGGAAGAACCCCTGGTAGACTCTAGAGCTTATTAAACATCACCTGAAGTAGCTTTATAAAAAGCTAGCTTATGGCAAAATAAATAGGGCTTTTTAGAGAAGCTCAAAAAATATGCTAGTTTATGGTTGCCAGATATGGCCTTACAAAATACACTCCACCCATCCCATAAAAACAATTGCAACGTTTCGCTTCTCCCAAAAGATTCCAAGTTAATATTATGTACTATTTTCCCATGATCCCGTCATCATATTTAGCAAAATTAGTCGTGTGGCCAACGATAGCAAGTTCTAGGGCAGTAAAGAGGCTGATAGATTGTTTAACCACTTCCGTATGGTTGTCCATATTCATCATGAATAATGAATGTGAACATTAGTGATGAATGCTTACACCACTCATGATGAATGACATGTGAATGTCTAGGACATGTGGTACACTCTTCTTTATCTCCCGGTTCACAATTGAACTCGGGTTTTCAGCTTGTGAAATTTGACAATTAAATTCCATAAACCAGGAATTTTTCCTCTTAGTTATATATAATAATTCAGGGAATTTTGTTATTTTTTTGAGAGTGGACTGTGAAGTTGATGGTTAACATGGAGGTGGGAATGGGGATGGGGACAACTTATTACTTAACAAAGTCTAAAAAGAAGCGATCATGTATATAAAGGGAATTAATCGAAAGCATAAATAACTAGCACGGATTCACGTACCCATAAGTTGGAAGATGGCCTTTTGTGTGCGTTTGTCAAGCTTATCGAGTTTCTTCTGTACGTCCCTTCTAAGATCCCAGTTTGGTTTTTTGGGGGCAATGTTCAAAAAAGGATCCTAGAGAATATTCGAGACATTTATATAAAATAAAAACCACAAGGTTCTATAGAAAAAATAAATAAATAAGCAAAATGAAAAAACATTAGAAGTCTGAAGTCCTAACTCACCTCCTTTTTCTCTTCAACGGGAGTTTCAGTAGTAGCAACAGGGTCTTCAAACTTTGGTAACTGCGGTGGAGCAAGTTTACCCTCCTGAAGCTGCTTATCATGAGGAAGATAATTTCGGAATTTCACACTAACATCACTGCAGAGATTTAGTAGTTTGTTAGCATTTAGCAGACGTTGATAGAGCAGGGCATACGCAAGTTACTCCACTAATGTTGGGCTATCAGCAAATGTGTGTGTATGTTGTATATGTATCGACTCCTAAGGATTTTCGCAGCCACACAATCAAGTTGAATAATGAAGCAATCATCTGCTGACTGCTGCTAATGTTAAGCTTCTAGTAAACTTTCTTAACGAGTAAGTTGAAGTGCAGTGAACAAATTGCATGACACTTGACGAGTGATCATCTATCATTAAAGGCAAGAAGTCGAAAGTATACGAAGAGTTTTCGACCTTTTTTAGAATATTATCTACAGAAGTGACGAAATACAATATGTATGATATGCCAGATACACAGCTAAAAAAATAAGCAAATAGCAATGGATATTTCATGGTTTCACCATCATCACAACTTCACAAGCCATGGATGCTTGCTCACAATTTTCAGCAATTAACCTAAAACTTTGGTGATCTATGTGATGTTTCTATGCAACTATAAACAACAGATGAATGCTGTCATTTTCTTAGATGAATAGGTACAAGGACTTAAGTTCATGTGAGACCAAGTTGTTTCCATGAGATCGCATGAGACCAAGACTTTACGCATGAAACTTCACAAACAAAACGCCGTGAAGGTAAATAAAATTCGAATATTCATACTAAAAAACACTATCGAGGTAAAAAAATCCAAAACAAGGTAAAAAACGAAACCTTCACAGCGAAAATGTTGTGAAGGTAAAAAAATTCAAACCTTCACATCAAAAAACACCGTGAACGTAACATTTACAGTGTTTTTACTATGAATGTTCGAAATTTTTTTACCTTCACAGTGTTTTGCTGTGAAGTTTCATGTAAGAAATGTTGGTCTCACCGGTCTCACGAAAACAGTTTGGTCTTACGTGAACCTGACCATAGGTACAAGAGCCATATCATTTCAACTTAGGAAAAAAAAAGATCTTCGTGTGGATTTTGATTGTTATAAAAATCAAAAAGTAAGCATTTAAAGTGCTAATGTTGAAAATCTTAATGTTTGCACAATTTTAAAAGGTATTGAATGAATTACACTGTCAAATTTTCTGGTAAGCCATATATCAACCAAAATGAGCATCTAGTTGACAAAATAATAGCAGAAGAAGAGAAGGATTGTGAATTCTCACTTCTCTTCATCTTCAACTCCATTTTCATCATCAGCCTTCTCGTTGGCATGAGCTCCATCATCCTCAGGATTCTCAAGAAGTTGTTGAGCAGCTCTCAGAGCTTTTAACCTCTCGCGTCGAGCTGCTGCTGCTTGCTCTATAGTTTCTTCTTCATCACTAGCCATCTCTCAAGATCACCACCAACCTACATTTTTTGACAGTTCCATTAACATACACATTATAGATTAATTAACTTGCATCCTTGCCGAATTCGTCAACTTAATTTGGGAGTTTAAACTTTCTTGTATAGGTAATTGGTCATTTATTTCTTGAACTAACAATTTAAGTAAAACTATGTTAAAGCAGGGTATCACATATGAATTATGATTACAAGAAGTTATACTACTCCTCCATTTCCACATTTTGACTTCTGAAGTTAAGCCTTTTACTTCAAGAAAGCAAGACTAGCATCAATTCTGCTACAAAAGTTTGTCTTATTTGTTACAAGCTTGTAATCTGTTGCCAATTTTCTCTTAAAAAATGCTATATCTCATCCTAGCAGAAAAACAACATCCAACTAAAACACATATTTTTTAACGTAAGTGTTCGATTAATTACAAAAGAATTCCAAAACACTGCTCAACAATGAAAGGATAGACTATAGAGGGGTTCTTCTATATGAAAAGCAATGCAATCAATAAATTCACCTAAAGAAGCCCATGGATTTCACCTTCAGAAGCTGAAACTAATCCAGTTGGAAAAACAATTTATTCATCTTTTCGTTCTCACTATAGGGGCAGGTTCAAATGAGAACGCTAACTTCTTACGGGAAAACGAAAAACTTTTTTCATGTACAAAATCATATATGATTTTATACTATAAAAATCCACATACAAAATCATATATGATTACGCGAGTTAAGCGACTTTGCCCGCGACTTTAAGTTGCGTGGCAAGTCACCCAAGTCCATTTTTTTCCGTCAGTCTAAATTCATATATGATTTTGTACATGAAAAAAGTTAGCGATCTCGTTTGAACCTCTTTCTCTCAATATATACCGATTAAACAATAACATCTTTCTGCTCATTGCTAGGGTTTGAACTTTAGGGTTTATCAGTAATAAAGATCTAATGATACTTTCACACATACCAGCTAAACTTCTACCAAGAATTCAACTACTAACTATCAAAAACACCAATCAATTTCATAAATTTCAACCTTAAACAATGCTATTATATGTTTGATTTAACAAAATTACAGCAGCAATAACATCTGAAAACGCCATTGTTCTAGAAATTAACCAACAAATAGACACAGAAAACACATAGTAGTTCAGAAAACTTACGTGAATATTAATTCAGAGGAGAGATTGAAGACGAATGAAAGCGGGAATCGAAGTCTGCAATCTGAATTTGATGAAATAAACCCATACGCCCAAATTCCCACCCAATATTGGTTTTATAGGAAAAGTACAATTTCGTCCCTGAACTATTGATCAGTATGTAGGTTAGTTATATTAAGAAATACTTTTACAATTTTGGTCGAAAGCTAAAAAATGTTATACCGAAAGGGTGCTCAAAAAATCTACCAATTCAACTTGTAAAAACAATCTTGCGTTACTTGGCAGATAGTTGACATTTCAGATTGTGCCTATTGGGATACAAATGGGTTAGGGTCATTTAAACCTAACCAACCTGATGAACCCAATATCTTTCTATACTATAAATCAATATCATTGTTAACTTCTTGATTAATAGATGTATACTAGATATTAAACCAAACCATAATTAGTTATATTACAGTTTCAACCACAATTTTACTTGTATATATATGCATAAATCTTCAAGTTTCTTTTTTGAGTTTGTTATCACATTTTACATGTTTTCATTTTGATTTTACTTGCTTAACGGAACACTTGATTAACTTGTAAAATGATGTACCAAAGTTTTAGCTTGATGAAACCGAACAACCTAACCTATAGTGTTTAGCTTGGGATGGATTAGGTTAAGTTGAGATTTACAAATCATAAACATTGGGTTGGATTGTTCAAATGCATTTAATAACTGAAGCCATATGCAAACCCTACTTCATAGTGTAGTACAAATAGGCCTAGGAGCCCAAACTACACAATGTATGTCAAACCATAAAAGTTATACCATGAAATGCAAACTACTCAGTTGATGTGGTTTCAAGTTTGAAAGTAGTTGTTGGATCTGTTTTGGTTGAGTGTCATTAAAGAGGATGTTTTGCTTAAGTCATTTTCGTATTAATATGTGGATGCTTTGGACTAATAGTGGAAGTCTTTGTTTCTTCTTCTTCTTTATTGTATTGGTTTGTCTTTGAACACCATTCTAGGTGGTGGGTGATGCTTGCATTCCTTTTGCTATTGTCTTTTAATATGATATTTTGTTTAATGTGGTTCTATTCCTTTATCTTGTATCTTATAGGATCTCATTTTTTATCATCTTCCTATCTTCATTTAGTAAATAATTTCATGCTTGATTTATTAAAAAAAAAACAAACATATTTTTAGTTAAAAAAAAATTTACACAGCACGTATTTCATTTTAAAAAAATGGTAAAATATGATTTAACCCCTAAACTTTACACTTAAAAATGGTTTAACCCCTAAATTTTTGTAGTGAATGTTTTAATCCCTAAACTTGTTATAATAAATGTTTTAATCCCTAAACTTGTTATAATTAATTGTTTTAGTCATTCGACCTGCTATAGCAGGTTACTACACTTTTAAAAATCACTTTAATCCCTAAACATATTAATAAAATATGATTTAACCCTTAAACTTTTTTACTTAAAATGGTTTAACCCCTAAACTTTTTTAATGAATGTTATAATCCTTAAACTTTTTATCGTATTTGATTAAATACCTAAATTTGTTGAATCTAATTATTTTTATCCCTAACATAAATTAATACAACATTATGCCGGCTAAACCCGTTACCATCCATTCACGATTGGAAAAACCCTATTTCCATTCGTCTCTAGTCCAGTATAGTTTGCAACTCGGTCAAATCGATCTTTTTCCCCAATAATCTCTCGTAAACTCGGTACATTTCATTTGATTTCATTTATGTCATTTATGTGCTTGATTTGTTCCGCATTTGATGTTCGCCGTGAAATCTACGCATTAATTTTTAGGTAAATTTGCATCACGATGAACACAGAATCACCAAACGTCTTATGATTATTTTTTTTTGTTAAATTTTTGGTTAATTTGCTTCATTAATCTCTTGTTGTTTCATACCCTAAATTTTATTGATTACATCCAATCAAGGGATATGAAAATCAAGAAATGCAAGTTAGAGATATTCAAGATCATGTGTTTTGGAAATACTTCAAACAATTGTTAAACATTCATTAGAGATAAAAAAAATAATAATTAGGTTAAATAAGTTTAGGTATTTAATTAACGACTATAAAAAGTTAACGGTTATAAGATTAATTAAAAAATTTAGAAGTTAAACAATTTTAGATAAAAAGTTTAAGGCTTAAATCATATGTTGTCAATAAGTTTAGGGATTAAAGTGATTTTTAAAAGTGTGGTAACCTTCTATAGCAGGTCAAGTGGCTAAAACAATTAATTATAACAAGTTTAAGGATTAAAACATTTATTATGACAAGTTTAGGGATTAAAACACTCAATAAAAAATTTAGGGGTAAAACCATTCTTAAACACAAAGTTTAAGGATTAAATCATATTTTACCCTAAAAAAAAATACTACAACATCTATAATTTTCATATAAGGGAAAAGTACAAAAAAACCCAACGAACTATTCAGTTTTGAATGATTAAGTCCCTAAACTATTTTTTTGAATGAAAAAACCATTAAACTATTTCATTTTGAATGATTAAGTCACTGAACTATTTTCTTGAATGAAAAAACCATTAAACTTTTTCATTTTGAATGATTAAGTCCCTGAATATTTTTTCAATAAAAATAAATTATCGAATTTTTAGAAATTTGACTACTTATATTCATTTAACTTAATCTAATATATTTATATTTTTACTTTAAAACATTTTTAGTTGGTTACTGGTAATTTTTTTATTTTTGTTAAGAGGGTACAAGTAACAAATTTTTGAAAGTTTGATGGTTTATTTATTCAAAAGAAATTGTTTAGGGGTTTAATCATTCGAAATAAAAAGGTTTAATGGTTTTTTCATTCAAAAAATAGTTCAGTGACTTAATCAAACAAAATGTGAAAGTTTAATGGTTTTTTCATTCAAAAAAATAGTTTAAGGACTTAACCATTCAAAATTGGATAGTTCGTTGGGTTTTTTTGTACTTTTCCCTTCATATAATATTGTATTTGAGAGGGCAAAATAGGAAATTCACATGTGTCCCACGATATATATAAGGGAGCCTTATGTTACAAATTCTAGGGTTTTATCAACTCCTCGGCGTTGCCAGGGGATTGGAATGGAACGGAGGTTTCTGCACGGCGGCGGTGTCCATCATCGCCGCCGTCACAACCACCGTTACCGTCACCACCGCCACCACCACCACCTCTTTTGTCATTGTACCCGATGACTTACTTTCTCTGATCAACAATTATATATTTGTTATTTCTAGGGTGAAAGGGTTAGGGTTTTATCACGATTGAAGATTTTTCTTCTTTCGATTTTTAATCGTATATCGATCGCGGTGAAAACAACGAGATAATGTGGCTGTGACGATGATATTATATTATTTGAGACAATCGAGCGGCGGACGTCCGCCGTATCTTGGCGGGGCAACCCTGGCTACAGGAGGCGAACGATGAGAAATTGATCGGAAAATAAAACAAATTTTCCGATCATCTTCTTGTTGATTGCAGACCTAGAAAGGGATTGCAGCCATGGCGGTGTGTGTGTATATCTGCTTATTTGATTGATGAAAAACACATCTGAGCCTTACAATTCTGTTATTGAAATTCTGTATCGAGTTTCAAAAATCGATTGATTTGATTTTTGAAAATTTTGGATTGTTTTTCTTCAAGTATTTAAGGGTAAAGTTAACAAATTTGTTACCAAATTGTTTCAAATTGCATGGATTCCTTTTAATTTATTTGATTTATGGCCACTGCTATTTGCAATTCATCCAACTCAGAGATGGAGCTAGGACAATATTAAATTTTTGAAAGATTTTTTGTAGGTTCTTTTTTGTTTATTTTGATGCACTTTTCTAGTTTTCTTGTTGAATTCAGGGAACTTTTTTTTGGGTTTAAAGTTTCAAATTTTTGATTGATTTTAAAAGATATTTGAAGTTTCTTTTTTTTTTTTTTTGATTTTGATGCATTTTTCTAGTTTTCTTGTTGAATACAGGGAACGTTTTTGGGTTTTTGATTGATTCTAAGAGAATTTTTTGGTTTTCTTGGTTGAAAGAGGTTTTTGGTTGATTTTGAGATAATTTTTGGGCTTTTTGGTTGATTTTTAAAGATTTTTTAAGTTTTTTTTTTTCTGTTGATTTAGTCTTTTCTAATTTTTTTATTGAATCTAGAGATTTTTTTGGGGTTTTTGATTGATTTTGAAATAATATTTCGGTTTTCTTGATTGATTTCGAGAATTTTTTGGTTTTTTAGTTGATTTTGAGATAATTTTTCGGTTTTTGTTTTATTTCGATATTATTTTCAGCTTTTTGGTTGATTTTGGGATAATTTTTCCAGTTTATACCTGCACTCTTTGAAGTTTCAAAAATAACACGGTACCACTCTACAAAATGATACGATGACATCACTGTGTACTCCTATATAGCCCTGTCCATGATCGAACTCGATGTTTGATGATTGGTTAAATGAAAAATGTAAGAAGTATTGAATCGTTGGATGAGAATTGGATGCAAATTAGAATGAGACTGATTCAGGCCTCACATAAATTCCTTTATAAAGCCCCACTCATGGGAGGACATAAGATTAAAAGTAATCAACGTTTCAGATCTAATTTGATGTTATACCCTAAGTTCTCACACGATCATATGTCTCACCAAACCCATGTTTTTTAAACAAGGGACCCTTTACTAAAGCTGCCAATAATCCTTGCCAATTGAGTAGTAAAGCCCTAAACCGCCAAGAATCTTACATGGTAACAGGTCTTATCTGGTAAGTGATGGAAATGACTCTTACTGGTTTAAGATGATCAAATTTTTCTTGGAGGTATGGAAGTTTTACACATCGGACATGTAACCATCGTTAACTGAGTTGACCTTAACAGGCCGGCGAGTAGGGTTTGGTTTCGTACCGAAAGTGGATCATTGATTGCATCTCTCCCCTAAACCAACCCGATTAATTTCTTTTTATTTTGTTATATATAGAGAGGATGTTTTAAATACATTTGTTGATAGTTGAATCAAATTCTTCAAGGGCAAATTTGCACGTCTGAACATTTAGATTTCTTAAAAGAAAAGAACTATAATCAAAATTGCAAATGTAACACATTTACATGCAAAAATTGGGGAATGCTCAAGATGAGTTCAAAGCACACAAATGATGCGAGAAACCTGTTAAACATGACACTCAGAGCAATTATTGAGTTCCTGGCGGCATTGCTGGCAGACCACCGTCTTGAGGTGGTGGTGGTGGTGGTGGCAGCATTGTTGGCACAATTCATGGAAGGGAATGAGAGATTAAGTGATTGAAAGCTCGAATCCACTTTTCACGTTAACCTCAACTTCTCTAAGCTATGTTTATATGGCAATAAACAAATTCAAAAATATTTTGAGGGTTGTGCTTATCTATTCTCTTCTCTTGAGCGATGACAAAACAAAAACTTAGGGTTGTTTACTTAACTAGAATCTAACCTGCTAAGAGCGATGGTGCATGAACCAAGGGTGTTTAACACCCCGCTAAGTGAGATTGATGACTCTTACCCGATAAGCATTTACCAGGTAAATTGTTACCGTTTTGACAGACTAAAATATGGTAAATGACAACATTCAATTTTACCAGGTAAGTGTTTGAGTAAACGACCCCTTATTGTCAGCAAAACAAAAGCAAAGAGGTAACACAAGATATGTAAATTGCTAAACTATCTAATACCCATATAAGTTAAAATGTTTAACTTTCCACAATTCTTTTACCCGTATACCTTACTTGTTTAGTCAAGCTTCATTTGGTCCAATCCCATTTTGTCAACATATAGTGTCAACGGCACTCTTCAAAAGAATGAGTGGGAAGTTAAGGTTCGATTTCAGACACCACCCAGTTGGCCCTACGACATGCAATTTACAAATCCCATGATAGTTATGAGACCGGTATAGTGGGGGCGTTCAAGACGTTGGCATCATACCCATGTTTGCAAAAAAGCAAATCTATGGTAATATGACTCATGAAGTTCGTATATTGAAACAATGAGCCACTAGTCGGCAATATCTGATAACCCAGCCTTCTTAGAAGTCAAATGTTCCAACTTCATCAAAGGTGAGAAGTGTTCGCAAATTTCATTTGCCTTTATATAAATATTTATATATACTTTTAAAAATATCATATTTTGAGGGTTAGGTTTATATGGCTTGAAATGACTTTGAAAATATGGTCTATCGCTAAATATTTCACCTGATGGATATCCAAAACTTGCTCGTAATAAGTTTCCTCGTTTACAACGATATCGCAACTTTCACCTGTTGTGCTTTTCCCGTACTTGTGCACCTTGCTGGCCAAAATTAACACAAACGTAATGAAACTTAATCTTGACTTTTGAGTATATTCTAAAAAAACACGCTTAACATACAAGACATGAGATCACGTGAGAAGTGCTTTAAACTGTTGATCACTTTTCTTATGAGTTGCGTTTTAAAAGAAAATTGAACAGTGCATCTCGGTGCATCTTATTCGGGTACTTGTCGTCCTAATGTTCGTCTATTTCTCATCCAATGGTTGACAACCATTTTTTATAAAATTTGACATTTCTCACCGAAACTCAAACAATATATAATGAAGCTAGAATGATTTAATAATCACCCATTTCCAAAATGCCGCCCCATGTCCTTGACCAGCCTGATGCATGTACAAAACATTTTGGTGATTATACGTACACACACTCTTACGACCCTCGTGTTTTTCAGTATCTCGTAACTTTATAGACAAGACGGTTAACATAACTAGTGATTTAAGCTATTTATTAATTTATATTCCTCAACTTTCATAGAAATTGTAATGTTCGATTATACATTATCATCTTCGACAAATTCTTTAAAATGGAGAATATCAGGATTTCAGCCAAGTTTTTTAGATGGTATTTTAGACATTTCACTAATAGTCAAAGACTTTAATCAAACCGTTTATCCAATCAAAGTATTGCATCTTTAATAAGACGGATGGAGTTTTTTGCTTCTACCATAGCTCGATAAGTGAATCACTAAATTGCATTTAAAACGATGTACTTAACAAATTATGCTCGATAACTCATGGTATAACTAGAAAAACAATAAGCTCAAAGTTCCTAGTATATAAATGTAGATACTAAATATTGATCATTTGGTCTATAAATACATCCTCTGTTTTGTCATTACTGAAGGATATTTTAGAGATTTCACTAATTTACTGTAGGGTATTTTAGAGATTTCACTAATGATGAAAGGAATTATTCTAGGCGCCTAGTTGTTAACTGTTGCGATTTTTTTCTGGGGGTGGTGGGAGTATACTGAAATGTTTATATTGATCCACTAAAAGAGAAATACGTTCACCGTCGGGTATTTGGGTGTTATATGCCATGTCTCTCCTTGACGAGAAGGAACACCAGCGAAAAGTTATTTATATTCCCAGTTCAGCCTCCGCCCATTTGTCTGTCCTTTGAGAAATAATAGCAAAATGAAACGAGTGTAAGCTCAATTACAAGTAATGAGCGTTATTCTGCGTCTGCAAAAAGAAAAGGTATATACGCCATCCTTTGGAGTCGCTCACTATAAGCTCAATTACAAGTAATGGGGTTTGGGTTTGAGGAGGAAAAATGTGTGGCTAATAATCGTCCTTGTGTTTTCTTAAATTGATGTCGTTCTCGTTTGAACCTTCCTCTATATATATATATATATATGAACAATTCATTAAAGCATGTTCATAAGTGATAAGACAATGCCGATAGTATCAAGTCACCTCTTTTTGGTGGAGCGTCACGAGACTGTTGCCCATCATTTCTGGGGACACACCGTGGAAAGAACTTTTCTAGCCTTGAAGCCAGCTGAGGTCTGCAATAATCATAATCTAGAAAGCAAGTAAAACCTCAAATTTTAGGTGCTCACTCTCCCTAGCCAGTTTCTATAGAGGAAACTGGATCACCAATCTGTGACTCTTATCCATCACTTCAAGCCTATATATATACCACATTACTATAAATCTAAAATTCCAGTTGCATATTAGACAAATTATTTTGTGCACTGAAGAGTAAGAAGTGCTCATATGAAAAGAACCTTACAGAGAATAGTTATCATCATTAAATTAAAGAATAGTTATGCTTAAAAAAGTTATGATAAAGGACTCGGAATATGCCCCCTAGCGCAAGAATCACAAAGAAACAACGGTTTTTTAGTACTTTAGAGTTCACTACTTGACCATGAAATAGCTATAAATATATAAGCACACTGCATGCTACTCCACAGAATTGTGTAAAAATAAAACAACAATGATAATGTTGTTACCTAGATGATAAAGTTCAATCACTTGGATAATTTTTCTGGGTCGTGTTTGGAAACCACTTTCCACATACTATATTTCGACCTTGTAATGCCTTAGGTTGTGCGAAAGTAGTACTGAGATAATCCAGAAAACTCATACATGTTTTTAAGGCACCAATTCACGTATATATATTCTCTAGATCAACTGTTTATGTATTTATAAGTCATCGACGGTTATTGTAAGATTCCAAATTGGTTGGGGAAGGGGAACAAAGGTTGCCTTATAAGGGACTTGATGTCTCCTCTACTAGACGAATTTTAAAACCGTGAGTCCAGGTGTGTGGACAAAGCGGACAATATCTAGTACGGTTGTCCTGGAATGTTACAATTATGGATGGTTTGGTGGTTTAACATGTAATTGCACAACCATTACAACCGCTTACAGATAAGATTAGGTGAGATTACAACTAACTCAGAAGTGACAAATGGTAAGCCAGGAAATGTATTTGAAATGAAAATTTTCATATGTAGAATCCAACATCATATAAGAAAACAGACTCACTCCCATCTTGACCTTGATCACCAATTTTAGAAACAACAATCTTTGCACATATTATTATTATTAATAGCATTTGCACAGTTTTTAGTACATGGCTTCTTTCTTTGGCATCAAAAAATTCACTTTTCAACTTAAGTTTTAATGTGATCTGTTTAACTGCCTTCTATAGATCACTAGAAATGAAAAACCTTGACCAATTGGTTTTTCTCCTTTATCTTGATACATTTTCCAATTCTCACTTCCCAAATTTACTTCTTTAGAATTGACACTATGGACCAGAGGTGCAGAAGAAACAGTGGTTCATATACACATATATGATATATCTAACCTACAAATGATCAATGGAATTAAAACTCATCCTAAAGCTTATCACTTTCTGATTGCATTTCAAATAAACCCAAAGATCAAGCTAACAAAACAACATATAATAAAATACTTTGATCATTATTCATTAGCACAACAAATTAACAATAGATAACAAAGAGTATCATAAAAGAACTCCACTTTATTCCAATCTATACTAAGGGAAATACAGAAAGACAAAATAACAAATAATTATCACAGAAATTATATATATAACATACATGTAATCCATATGTGCTCCAAACAGCAGATTATAATGTTACACATATAGATGGTACGGAACTAGGGGTGATAGTGTAATTGATTAGTCAATCATAGGGCTAGCGTTAGTCTATTGGTCGATTGTGGGGTAAGTGGCATATTAGAATAAGTATAAATAGAAGTAACATAGGAATGATAACATAGGAAAGCCCGAGATAATCAAATCTTTCCTTAGTTTTCTTGATGATCAATAGTAGTTTGTAACAAATGATACCATTTGTTACAAACTGATACCAACAATCAACGAAACTCAGGCAAAATTTGATTATAAACGATACGTTGGCTTTCGAGAGGCCAAAAGCTCTCCCTAAGGTTACACCCAATCGATTACAAAACAGATACCTAAATGATTCCTATGTTGCTTCTATTTATACTTCTTCTAACATCCAACTTACGCCACACTCGACTAAGCAACTATCCACTATCACCACTAGTTCCGTACCATCCATATGTGTAACATATACCTGATCTAGTCGAAGGCCTACAAACTCCAATCACTACCAACATTAGAAGAACCACCACCAAAAACATCCGGTATGAAAAAGTCATCCCCAAACGAACCCAACCCATCAAGCAATCCATCGAAAAACCCATCATCCATACCCTTATCATCAACCCAGTCCATCCCCTTACTACCACCATTCTCCACCACCCCTTTTGCCTTCCCATCATCCTCACCGCCCACCACCACCTCTTCCGGCATGGCGGGCATGTGTCCTTCAAATAGAGCCATATGCCCAAACAACTTATCCTTCCTCGAGAAACTCGTCCCACACGAACACCTCCACTTGGTATCCCCACAATGCTTCAAATGGCTCTTCAAATCAGCCAACACCGAGAAATTCTTCTTATGGCACCGATTGCACGAATACATCTTCGGGCAATGGCTCCTCTTAAAGTGATTCTTCACACATATCACCGACTTCAATGGCCGGAACTTCTTATGCATCTTGTTCCTACCGCACCCTGCAAACGGACACGAAAACCTCGTCCTCCCACCACCGCCACGACCCGATCCGGAACCCTCGGGCTTCGAGAGCGCCTCTAGGGTTTTGAACTTGTTCCCATGGGCCCTCATATGCATCCTCAAGTTGGCATCCCGTTTGAAACCCTTGCCGCAGAAATTGCAGAAATGCAAGTGTTCCGCCAGCAATTCGACCGCATCTAGCTCAACGATGTCCCAATCCTGTCCGGTTTCGTCATTGAAAACCTCGGTTTTCGGAAACCCTAATTCAATATCTTGCTTGAATTGAGTGAAATTGAGATCCGATTTGGGAGTCAAAGGTGGTGGATTTGAGTTTGAGATGAGGGCGGTGCCGTGGAGGATGGCTTGGTGGATGGCGGAGGTGATCTCCATGGAAACGAGCTCCATTTGAGGTTTTCCGATGACGGTGTTGGTGGTGAGAGAGTTGGAAAGGAGGCGTTGAACGTGGTCTAGACGCGATCGGACCTTGGAGAGGTTGAGGAGTGGGAGGTGGAGGCCGTCATCGCCGGCGGTGGCGGTGGCGGTGCCGTCGTCTGAGTCCATCGGACGGAGATGAAGTTAACAGAAATTTGGGGCTAAATCGTCCACTGAAATATATATAACATCTGGTGGACCTTTTAGACACTAAAAAAAATACTTATTTCAGTCAAAAATTAAAAAAATAAAGGGAAAGGGAAAGGAGAAGTGGGGACTGGGAACTGGGAAGGAAAGCCGGAGGAAGAAAAAACAAAATTGTTGTCTGTTCCCTTTGTTTTAATGGTTATCGTATATCTGGTTTGTTTAACTGGGGTTTGATATGCAGGTAAGATTGAATATGATACAACTCAATAGAATAACAGAGTAAGACATAATTAGACGAGATGACGTAGGACTATACAGCACAAATGTCTGCTAGGGATCGGACAAAACTAGAAAAGTTCTCCAAAAAAAAATTGATGATTTTATATATCAAATAATAGTTATAATTAATACAAATAAAGTAAACTATATAATTTAAGAAAAATACACAATTTGTTAAAGGGAAAAGTAAACAGAACAACAATGAATAAAGAGAAAGAGAGAAAATGAATCTGTACTTCTCATTAATCATAAACCCTTTATATAGGGATGAGTTACATGTAGATAACTAAGAGATCTTATAGTTCTAATCTAACTCTGAATATCTATCTCTATCACTATCTTTATTTAATCTCTATCGTCATATCCTTTAGACGATGGCACATTTATCCTACAACACTCCCCCTTGTGCCGAGTCAAGGGAATGGTGGTGCACGATTGTTGCCTCGTTAAAACCTTACGCCAAAATAAAAACCCAGTGGGAAAAATAAAAATATGACGAAGGAAAGAGTACAACGCACCGGTTTTCTTTGCAGCATAGACTTTTCCTTTAGTCTAATGTTTTCTCTGATTTGTACATTAATCATGAGAATTAGGAAAACAAGATGGTATGTATAGTGTTGCCTCACTAAAACCTTACCCCAAGGAACAAAACCCAGTGGGAAAAATAAAACCTTGGGTGAAGGAAAGAGCACAACATACCAAGATCAAATATATAGTAGACTCCCCCTTTTGTCTACTACTCCCCCTGATTTGTGCATTAATCAAGGGAGTTATGGGAACAATACATGTTTCCCAAATATGGTTTTAGGTAATGATTGATAAATATGTCACATGCTTCTGACATCTCACTTGTATAATAACTTAAGCAAAATATGCTTTGTTTATCACCCTTTATGTATCTTACTTTCATCTAATGATACATGATGCATTATTTTCATTTATGCGGTAGGGTATTGGTTTAACCGAAAATACTAACCTTTTTAGTATGTGTAATGATAGTTCTTAATCATGTACACTCTTAATATTGTTAGAATAGTTCAAAGAAGTAGTTACATAAGGTTTGCTTAGTTTACTTTTAAACAATCAAAGATTCCCTATGGTAATTCCTTATCCAATATGGTAACCTTTATATGGGTCAGATAAATACCTAATATCGGCAAATAATTACTAGTAGACTATTACATTAGTCGCTCATAGATAGGTATTGAAATTCCATTATCAACCTAACCCTCTTTCTTTAGTGAAATTATAAGCCCATGTCAATGGTTCCAGAATATTAATTTGATATCATTCCAATGACATTGCGTAGGCGCTAAGCTAAATCTAGCTAACAAGTTCACTAAGAGATATGATATATGGTCAAGTGTATTATCTGAAGTACAATAATGCGCCTATTGTACTTAGGTACGGAATTCCAACTCCGAACACCTCTTCGTCATCATCCTTTAGACGGAATAGATATTTCCTTATATCTAACACTTTGACCAATCATGGGAGTGCTAGTCGTATGCGCTTTGTCCATATAAAATCGCCTGATCAATTTTTTTGGGACATATACACACCGGTGGATTAATGTTCCACAAACTCAGATTCTTATATTAAAAACCAAGTTTCCCCATGATATTTCATCTTAAATTCAGATTTCAAGTATCTTGTGGTTCCTCTTATTTCATCAAGGGTGTCTATTATGTTTATACATCAACATATTAAGCCACATTGAAAATATGGAACTTGTTTTCTTAATAAATACGCAAGGGCACGATCCATCATTCTATTAAGAGAACGTTTCAACTTTATTGAAAACGCACTTTGTGGTTTAGAGTTACTTATCTTGGTCAATGTAATTCCTCAAGTATATATATCTTAATCCAGATCCCCATAGATATATATATATATATAACCACATTAGTGAGCTGCATTTTCCAGTTCTTCAGAAACTACTATGCTAATTAATTAGCATAAGTTCTAACTTTCATTACAAGAAGGTAATTATCGTGATCAATCCAGGGCGTTGTGAGAAACCTTGCGCCAAAGGAGAGTCTGATACATTATGACTTAATTATTCTCATTACGCTTATATGACAAATGATTTATTTATGTCCTACAGGCTTTACACTTGGTGGGTTAGCACTACCAAACCAAATACCTGTTTATTTGTCAAATATTATAATTATCCTGGATTGCTTATTTAGGCCAATTCGCTCTTGTTGATATTTTTCAACTGAGCATGGTTCGATATCATCGTGCTTTATCATTTCATAAGCAACGATATATGTAAATATCATCATCGATTATGATCTGTCCAGCGATTCATATTCGAGATTGTCTTGATCTTTGGAATCAATATTAACTTCGGAGCGTCCTCCAGTTTGATTCATGGACATAGTTTATGATCAAAGATAATCTCATAAAAGGTTGATGATAAATATTGGTTGTGCCTTACTCTTCTCTTCCATTAGATGAGTACCTATCGAACCAAGTAGCTTCCCCCATTTCCTTTTGGGAGCTACGGCCTCAACCACACCTCCACCATGTGTGATTGCAACGCTCTTTCCAGCGGCGTTGGACCCTTGTTTAGGGACTTTTTTACTTTACGGGTATATTTGCAGCTTGTATGTATCATATTGTCACTTCTTATATTAACATTAAACGTATCAGGTATCGAGTCTGATTCGTTTGACTTCAACTTTACATTGTGAAGTTTAGGGATCAAAATAACATGGAAATATTCTATGACAGTTCCCGTCGTTCCTTTGGAAAATACTTTTTCCTATCTCCCCCTAACGACGGGAAGACTTCATCAAAGTGACAATCCGCAAATCATGCGATATAAGAATTACCCGTCAAAGGTTTTAAATAGCGGATACTTGTTGGAGATTCATAACCAACATATAGACTTTATCGTTTTTTGTGACCCATTTTGGTGCGCTGGTGGGGCGCAATTGGCACATATACTGCACAACCAAACATGCATAAATGTAAAAGATCAGGCTTATATCCAGTTACCAACTGGTATGCATGATATTGGTTGGCTAGTAGGGGGTCTAAAAACAAATTAGTAAAGTTGCATGTAATATTGCATAACCCATGTAGATGTTTGTATATTGGTGCGCATAACCATTGATGTAGTTATCATCTACGTTCTTTTGATGACAACTTATACTACTCTATGAGATCATTTTACATCTACTCGTAGGTTATATGAGACTATACATTGATCTCAGTATATATATACATATATATGTATGCAATAACCATCAAGTCCTTCTGATGTAAATTCTCTAGCATTCTAAGTCGTGTAGACTTAATGAGATAATAGGGTGGTGATCCCTTAGACATATGTCAGAGCTAGAAGTGCAACATTTTATGTGGACAATAATACGACATGCGTCCATCGTGTCGAAACCAGAACCATAAAATACTTTAATGGCCCGCTTTCTGGTTGTTTATGTCCAGAAATATAACCTTGTATTCGTTGTATGAATGTAATTTTAGATATTGTATCCTTATCTTTAGGATGGTCTCATTCCTGTCTTAGCTAAGGATTAGGTATATATAAGTTATAGGTATTCGAAATGACATATTATGATAGTGGTATTGCTTCTTGTGCTGCAGAAGTCAACAATTGCAATTCGGTTAATTGTTTCATTTTGCCTTTCAATCGAATAATGTGTCTATGTATATTTTCAATACATTGATCTCTATGTCATAACCATGGTGCCCACATGGTTATGTCAAAATATGTATGTATCATTGTCTCAAAGTTCTTTATGGTGACACAATATAATTTAATAACTTAGAGAATCCACTAACTTGACACATTAATTTCTCTAATATATATTTCTTTCATATCATTAGAGTTTATGTATATATACCTATTTCCATTCGTATAATTTCCATTTGATACAAGTATTTTAACAAGGTTCTTATTAATATGACAGTTCATCGTCTAAGTATTATGTTGGGGGAAATTAATATTAACCTATTACTTTAGATTATGTGGGAGGTCCCACAAACTTAAATTCTCCTCGATACATTCCTACATGGAACGGAGAATATTGGAGTTTTGTATTGGTTTTGATGTATTTCTTTACATCTATGATGGTGAGAAAATCTAGTGTATATATATATATATATATGTAAATACAACTACTTTGATATATCAAATAAATACTCAAATAATCTAACTTTCAATCAACATAAAAGAATGACTTAGTTCATAAGAGATGGTTGAAGCTAGTATCTAGTGTAAGCATACATGTATCCATGTTAAAATATAAAATGTCCATTATCACCTGAGACAATAGTTGTATATTTGCTCTAGGTTTTGAAAAAATCCTTTATGACTCTTACCCTGCCCCTTGAGGATCTCATCCACATGACTCATAAATGTCACATATGTGAAATTCTGTTAAACTCACAATCCACATGACTCATAAATGTCACATATGTGAAATTCTGTTAAACTCACAATCCGTTGAAGTTGTTTCCACCTCTAACGCTTTCATTATTGGTCTCGGGAATTTCCTTTGTCCCGAAATGTCTAGTCTTGTTACAAAAAGAATATGGTTATGTCTCTCAACCACTTGCAGTAGGTTGGTGATTTTCTCTAAATATTATATTTCAGCTTATACTGGTACATTAGTATGATTGCTGATATATAAAAAACGAGAATTATGTTATGAATCATGTTGTCTTCCGTGAGTTCCTTGCCACGAAGATTGAGATGTATTTAAGACACAACATTTCTTTGTTGAAATCAATCACCTTTTAACCGAGTGAACGGGTTTCATTCCGTTGTACGAGTAGTTAGGGGAGTATATACTTATGAATACTATTGATTCAACTTTTTAGGACATCCCATATTTCTTTGGGTGTTTCTGGTTGAATGTATTATCTATGAAAGCGAAGACCGATACACCTTCTCAAAATATGGTGGTATGTGCTTGTACCATTTTACGAGTTGGTTTTTAAGGGTCAATTTAGAATTGATGGGTTTTAGGTATATTCTTATACCGTTTCCTACAAAGAGTCTTTACATTAGATATTCATATTTGTACTCAAGTTCTTTTGAGTTTAGGACATTGAATCATACATATGGTTGTTTCAACTAGTTACATATATAAGAGATAATATATGATTTGCTAAAGCAATGTATTATAGTCTATGATCGATATATTAATGAAATTTCGTTATCATAGGTCTGGCAGTATATGATTGGTATTTTCAAACGTTCATTCAGTTGAAAATGTTATATTAGTATTTCAATATTCATAAGTAAATCGCAAAAAACACTTTTGGACTTCCAGGTAAGAAGGGGAATCACGTGGATTGCTTAAGTCCCTACAAACCTTAGGCTATTTACACCCGTTTGACAAAATCCATTAGATATCTTGCAATCACTTTGATTATAAAATACATTAATAACATTAATATATTTGTGAATTTTGGCAAGAGGCCAAAGGGTAAGATTGAAAATTAATACCGTGGTGGCATTTTTGGGGACTTTTGGCAAATGGCCAAAAGATATGCGTTTGGCATATGAAAGTCAATTTTAATACTTTAACACCTTAAGTGTATTTTAAAAGATTTTGTCTTGAGACAAATAAATATTGTCTTTGACATAAAGTCAAATTCGAACCTTTGGTTCTAAATAAAGTCAACTTTGAGACTTTCAAAATCTTAATTATCAAGTTAAAAAATTATGAGTAGTAACTCATACTCAAGATAAAATTTTGAATAAGATAAACAACTAATATTATGTAGAGAAGATAATTCTAAGCTATATCCATGATTAAAAGAATAAACAATTTAAATAACGGAAACATTAGAATAAAATAAGCATTGCAATTTAATTATAACAATAATCATAATCCTAGTAAATGATATAATCATAATAGGTTATGAGTTAAGATGAATATTCAAATAGTTATGTAGACATGTCAAGCTAAAATAGTAAAAGGATAGCTAAATTATCAAAGCTTAACAAATTAATTTGCATAAAACTAAATAAATAATGCTTAAAGTAGATAAATAATGTAAATAAAGTATGTCCACCTAATTTAATTGTGTCCAAAAATAGAAAGAGATAATATAGCATCTAGATCAATTCAATGAATCAGATAATTATGTTTAAAATATGTAAAATAAAAGCATACTATCAGATAGATAGTTTAAAGAGAATAAAAATACATATTAATGAATTGGATACAAGGACTGAAAGCGTAAATTCTGCAATATTGCTATGTATTTTTTTTCATACTGTCTTTTGGTTTATGCTTTAGGTAAGAAAAAAAAAAAACAAACATTCCTTTTTGTTGTATTTATTTTAGAAAAGAAATCCTAATAATTTGTAGATATTTTTTTTTTTTAGAAACAGCAAATAATAATACCAACCAAGTGAAAACCAATTACAAAAAGTTGCAGCCAAGGAAAGTTATGTTAATCCATATCTCTCTGTCGGTTTTTGTAAGTTATGTTTAATTTAGATTACGAAAAACATGAACACTGTTGAAAATCATGGCTGTAAAATTAAAAAAAAATATATATTTCTATATTATTAGACTTCTTCTAAAATTTATAAAACCTGGAAAAATAGTTATGATTGCCATCTGAAGCTTTCTTTTTTTTTTTTCTATAAATTTGTTTCAATAAAGTTTGATCTAAAGCATATTGGTTTGTATAGGGGAAAAATATGAACAAATATGAACAATATTGAGCGATGGGGAATACTTACTTGGATTGCAATATTTACGAAGAACTGACTGATTTAGTTGGAAACTTCTCATGGTAGGAACATAAATCGTTTTTTTCCGAGCTTACGTGCTGATAACGTGTTAAAGGGAAAAGTAAACAGAACAACAATGAATAAAGAGAAAGAGAGAAAATGAATCTGTACTTCTCATTAATCATAAACCCTTTATATAGGGATGAGTTACATGTAGATAACTAAGAGATCTTATAGTTCTAATCTAACTCTGAATATCTATCTCTATCACTATCTTTATTTAATCTCTATCGTCATATCCTTTAGACGATGGCACATTTATCCTACAACACAATTTTCATTAACATAAACACACACACACACACATATATATATGATTTTTCTTGATTTTTTTTGTAACAGATGTTGATTGTTATGGTAGATGTGGTCAGCGGTAATACTAGTAGTAACGATAGTCATGGTAGTCAGTGGTTGTGTAGAACGTGAAGATGGTGAATAGTGGTGGTGGTGGTGGAGGTGACCAATGGTGTGGTGGTGGTTGCAGTGGTGATGGACAATTGTAGATATGGTAAACGGTGGTGGTAGGTAACTGATGGTAGTTGTAGAGGAGGTGGATGTGGAGGTGGCCGATAGTGGCTACCAGTGGCGGCGGCGGCGGCGGCCATGACTAGTGGTGGTAAACACTAAAACAAATATTATATTGAAGTTATATATCAAATGAGTGTTAATTAGTAATATCCAATATATTAGTTTCTGACTCATTTCTGTCCCATGTTGTTCCACCTATTTTAGAGGAACAAAAAAAAGTTATTTCTGTCTCATGTCACACCAAACGTGCGTCAATGAATTTTTGTTTTGTCTCGAGTTGTGTCAAACGTGGGACAGTGAGTTTTGTCCCGTCCTGTCATGTCTTGTCCCACATACCAAACGCAGTCTAAAGGAATTGGAATGAAATTTGACCACAAGTTTAGTTAGTAGGAATTCATTTCATTCAGAAAAATGACGAATTCCTTAAATTGTGGATTCAATGGAATGTAAAAGATTTGATCAACTTCATTTCATGAATTAAACATTATTAAGGAACGTGTTTAAAGAAACTTGTCATTCCAATTTCTTCAAATTCCTTTGAATTTTACGAACCAAACAACCCTTTAAAAGCCACAACATTTTCAATGCGTGGTTTATAGAGGTAAATCCATACACACACATGTTTTCTACCATCACCCATTACTCAGCGAGTCAATGACATTAAAAAATTTGAATTAAGTTATATACTACAAACTAATATAAGAAAAATCAAATGTCTCTTTTACAAAATAACACATTGGGCTATAACATGCCATAGACACGATGGCAATCACTAATGAACTTTTTAAAACACCGAGGGTCTTTTTAGGTTTGTAGGAATGGAATGAATTGGATTTCATATAAGGATTCGGATTTGGAATCCTTTTGTTTGTTTGATTTGTAAAATTTAAAATGGATTTGGATTCCATTATTTATAGAAGAACTCATTAAAAAAATTAAATTATCTTTCATTTAACTGATTATTAAAAAATAATTATTTTTAACATATTTTAAAATTTATCATATAAAAATCCTTTAAAATCCTAACCATCTCATTGGGATTTCAAGGAACTCAATTTTAAATCTGAACAATCCTACAAATCAAATACGGAAGTAAAATGGATTTGAACATTTCCTTATTCTCCCAAATCCATTTCAATTTACGAAAAAATGTGATCCAGATAATTTTTTCAATTACAAAATCAGTCTAAATCCCTATATGTATCAAGATAACCAAATATTGGCAGAAAAAAGGAGGGAACAAGTCAAAGAACACAACAAACAACAAAGGGGAACAACTTATTGTCAACATTAACAAAAGAATGGATTCAAATGGGGTTTGATCCCACATAAAATCACCAAAAATTGTAACAAAAATACAAAAATCCCAAAACAGTTACAGTAAACAATCCGAAAAGTCGTGTAGCTAAATACTAAATACAAACGACCACACCAAGTGAAACCAACCAAAAGCCCGTATGCTAAAAACGAACAAGAAACGAAAGGTGAAATGTGACACCAGATACGACCAAGCTGGCTACGGCTTTCATATTGTTTCGACATAAGCTAGGAATAACCAGAACCAAAATCCAAACTAACCCAGTATATCCCACTCGAAGGCAGTATGGTATGAATCGGATATTTATAAAGAAAACTCGGGATATCTAATCAGGAGATTCTAAACATGACGATAATGGATTGATAATCTGCATCAATGTAAGGAGGAAGTCTTTAATTTCTGGGGAGATAAGGCTTTATCGAATCCACAACTACCTGTCGTTCATCAAAAACATAATATTAAGGGCATGCTTGGAAAACTAGCTGAAAAGCTAATTGAAGACTCAAAAACTAGTTGTTGCGATAAACTAGCTGGTAGCTGATTAGCTGGTAGCTGATTAGCTGGTAGCTGATGAACAAATTATGTTTGATAAAAACTAGTTTTTAAGCATGTAAAATGACAAAAGGGTATCTAGAATAAATAATCAATTACAAATATAATTAAAATAAATTTATAATGTGTTAATTATTACAAACAACATAGTAAAGAGAATTTAAATAATATGAAACGTTAATTGAAAGAATATAAAATTGAGTATTATATTTACTAAAAATTTAGAATATGTTAAAACAAATTTTAGAAAAAATCTATAACAATCAGGGTTATAATCGGAAAAAATCACAAAAAGCTTCTCATAAGCTACTCCAAGTAGTTTAGCAATAAGCTAGCTTATATCCATCCAAACGTGTACACACAAAATAAGCTAGCTTATTTTTGCCAAAACAATGCTTAAGATTCAAAACCAAACCAAAGGAACCCGTATGAATCCCCATCTCATGTAGAGTAGGGTTTGGGGAGGGTATGATGTAGGAAGGTTGTTTACGTAAATACCATTGGCTTTCGTAAATAATATCGAACTCATAACCAAACTATAAGCTAAAACGAACCCAGTGTATCTTACCCTCCCATCATAAGATAACGACGCAAAAATCCAAGGCTCTCTAGAACTCCACGAGAGGCCTGTGTTTTCAAGGAAAGTTACGAAGTTAAAGCTCCAAAACATCAAGCAAAAACAAGAAACAGAACACGAGACCAAATTACCATAAACACTGTCTTCGTAGTCAGTGTATGAGTGGAGTAAGCTCTCTGTCCATCTAGTAGTAGTAGAGTTAGACAAGCTGTAAAAATCAAAACACTGTTAGAGCATCTCCAACAGATTTTCTAAGAATTCTCCAAAATGGAGAACCAAAATCCAAAATCTCCATAAAAAAATGCATTCATATCCAACAGATTCTCCATTTTGGAGATAACATCATTACTTATATAGTTATTTTATTAAAATACTACATACATCTAATAAAATATCATTTCTCTCCTAAACATTTCATTTCAAAAATTCTTATTGATGGAATATAATAAAAAACCATTTATCTCTCATGGTAATCATTTTTGGAGAGTTCTCCAAATTTGGAGATTTTTGCACTCTCTCTCCTACTTTCTCCATTTTGGAGAAAGTTCCGGAGAATCTGTTGGAGCAAAAAAAATGTTTCAAAATCCCATTTTCTCCAATTTAGAGATGCACTTTAGGAGTATGACACATGCAACTTTGAACTGTACCCGTCCAAGGAAAGCGTAAAAGATAAGAAAATTAAGAAATAAGATACCTATCGGAAGTTAATTCCTCGTTGCTAGGACCGGCAAACCACAAGTTAACAGCCGAATCTGTTCCTGCACTCTGAATATGTATACCGTCAGCACGAAATGACCCGATAAAAAACAAAGTTAAAAGAGAAAAAGTAAATCAAGGTCTTTGTGCTTTGTGGACTGGGGGAAAAGATATATGGTGTGTGCGTGCGTACATATAAAACACGCACGCACACACACATCTATGTATACGAATATCAATATATGTGTGTATATGTATGTATGTACATGTATATACATAGAATATGTATATTTTGTGGTAACTGTGTTCAGTATTGTCCAACAAATTGCTTATCATGCAGCTCGTTCCTCCATTGTAGTGTAAAAATTTACAGGGTTGCAAAAAGTGACACTGTATTAATTTGTTGTGTGACATACATATTTTTTTGAAACTACAACGAGGACATAAGTTTCCCTTGGTAGAGTTGGTTTGCAAGACTCTTATTCCACTGTAGATCCGGGTTCAGGTCCTCTCAAAGTCAATTTCCTAGTTTTTAGCTTTTAATTTCATACTTATTATGATTCTAAAAAATTGCAATAACAAATCGAACACGTTACCTTGCATTTGAAAAGCAAGAAACTAACCACTAGATCAGTATTGACTTTGTGAAAAATATCCATATCCTTGTTTCTTATAAATCATTTGGTGGCACTGGTTGGAAAATTGTCTAGGTCCGCCTATGTATCAATGACTGGTGTGCATGTGGATTTGCGTGCGTTATACATACATACATACATACATACATACATACATATATATATATATATATATATATAGAGAGAGAGAGAGAGTACAAGAATGATCCCGTCAAACTCGGGATTACTTCTAACAGCCCAAGTCCTGCCAAAAATTAACAAAAACGATACAATCAAATGAAGCAGAAGGTTGTGAGAGCAACATGAAAAGAAAAATGCTTCTGTTAGAGCTCGATGATTAGTCCCTCCGTCCCAAAATTCATGTGCACAATAAAAAAAACCCCAGTTCAACACTGTAATTATTACACTTTTTAATTAACTAAATGGCTACTTTACCCTTAACGAAGGCAAATGTTCTCTCTCTCTCTCCATCTCATCAACTCAAAAATATGTGTGAGTTATAATTATGGTAGGGTTGAAAATATAATAAACTATAATTAATCTATTTTTCAAATATTTGTGTCATAATCAAGGGTAGAGTTGAAAATTTAGTAAACTATCTTATCTATTTCTTTAAAGTTGATACCTATATTGGAACAAACTTAAATAAATGTGAGCACTTATTTGGGACAGAGGAAGTAATTATCATTTACTCCTGTTACTCTTTGTAAAATGATTAAGCAATATCGTGCAATATTACCAGTGTGAATGTCCAGGTAGCTCTGCAACAGGGGCCTTCATCATTCTAAGATCCCATATGTGTATACCAGATTCATCTGCAGCTGTTACCTGTATTGTTTGTTACAAGATATGATAACTAACCAAAACAAAACAAAAAATAGTCTTAAAGGTAATGCATCTGAAAAAACAACCTTGTACCCTTTACTATTCCATCATGAACTAGAACACCAATCAAAAATGGAAAGTGATCCGACTTCGGGTGCCATACAGTGACAAATATATGTCTAATTTTATTAGGGGGTTGGGTTCTGGTGAGAAGTTGAGTTAAGTGGGAAGCGTGAGAAGTGGTTATCAACCGTGGATGAGAAATGGACGCACATTAGGATGAGATGCACCAGATCAATTCCCTTCTAAGGCGTAATTCATGGGAGGGCAAAGGGCTTGAGCTTAAAAGAGATCAAGGGTTCAGCTCCCCTTCTCACCGTTAACCCAACTTCTCACACAACCCTTTGCCTGTTATTAGGTACATGCAAATATCAGCAACACATTGTAAATTGACATGCAGAGTTGCACCTAGATGATAAAACAATAACTCCAACGTTAGACCAATAACCACTTTCATATTGGTAGATCGTTTCTTAATAGCAACAAAATCCCTTCCAGAACTGCTACTGTTGATTCTCTCCATTACCCACTTACCCTTTCTCTCTCTTCCAATCATCAAATATTCTCCCATGCCAAGTGTACATATCAAATCCACTATAAAAGCACACAAAATCACAAAAAGAACACTACCATCCTCGATACGATTTCTTTCATATTCATTAGAATTTCATGTACCGATTCTTGAATACCCATTATGGTAGAATATTCGTGTGGACTGTTCACTTTTTCGCGAGGTGCTAAAGCATTGGGTAGCGAAACCTACTGGGAAGGTGAATTCATAATCTACTAAATTAATATTAATCTATTTCTTTTAAATACCTTACTATAACCATATTGTGGTCTCATTTTATAATACATTGGGAGCTAATGAAACTATTTTAGTAATATGGAATAGGGAAGAAAATAGCAACTCCTAGGAAGAAGAGAAGTTAAAATGGTGAACTCAATCCTAAAAACAATATTATACAGATTAATAACATGTCCAAGAAAAATTTTACATAGTTCATTGAGGACACAAGGAAATATTCAGGAATAAAACATAGAGTTGAACCACATAGCTTTTTTGAGTGACACGTAGATCCCTTTAGATAAGTTTTTCTCTTCCAGAAGTTTGACTGGTATGAAACACTAAATTCTTCACTATAGATCGATCAATGTGCACATACAATGATCGCCTAGTGTGTCTTAAAGGAAACATGTAAACATAATTCGAATATTATGACACAGAATTGCAGTAACTACTATAAGTTAGTATAGAAACATTACTACATTAGTAATGTATAATGGAACTTGAATCAACAGACTTACAAGCATATGCTTCTTCTTGCGATCATAGTCCATATTACGAACATGGGAAGATTCTATTGAATTTGTTTTCCTGCAAAGCAGTAAACAAGTATATTATTAATACATCCAGAAGTTCCCAACAAGTAAAATGATATCTATGAGCAATATGTAAACAAGATAATGTTAGGGGCTTTTTGGTTGGTTTTCCATTAAGTCCTCTATGGATAAAGTTGTCTGTGGGGATCAATCTGTCTGTATAGATTAGAAAGATTTTTGTTCGGGAGGGTTTTCTCATAGATGGAAAGAAATTCAGAGGGACAAGTTTCGAAACAACTTGGCTTTTTGCATAAAGCACCCCCCCCCCCCCCCCTAAAGGCTTACTGAATAAGCCACTTTCTATATCATTAAGCCACTACCAAACAGTCATGGATAGCTGACTAAATAAGCTATAAGTCCCATTAAGCTCATTAAGCTGCTAACAAACAGGCCCTTACTCTAATAAATAAACGTGATAAAGAACACAAAAGCAAAGCTGAGAATGGAATCCATGTATCAAACTGCACAACAAATTTAACGAGCATGGCTGAGTTTAATGGCAAAATCTGCTTAATGGAAAAAGGCAAGCCAATTTTACATGACTATGTTCTCGTGGCAATGGTAAACTCAATTCTTCCTTCATGTAGATGATTAATAATAGTCCAAGATAGCTCGTAATCAAAAGGGGAAAAGAGATTTTGATATATCGGAGCATACTTCATTGTCCGTAAGTCCCAGAATTGGATAGACGATTCAGAAGTTGATGCAACGACATTCATATCATGGGGATCCCATGCTCCACCTGACAGATGATGAAGCATCCCAGCTGACTCCTGAGATTGTACCTGCATATTGCAGCACAACCTTTATAAGAATTAGCCATAGAATTCAAGGCAGCATACCTAACAGTCAAATACAAATCCGTAGGATGATGTATACAGTCAAATACGTATTGCAGCAGAACTTATAAGCATCTTTTTGTTAATTTAGAAAACGCACATCTGCGGTTTGTGCTGAAAACGGTAGAAAAGGAAGAGAAATGTTTTACTAGATAACTGAAATTTTAATGCTGATACTTACCAATATGGTGCTGATCTTTTTTCAAATATCTTGGTCAATGTTTAGAAGAATAAATTAATTTTAGAATACAATTTAGATTGCTTAAATATACTTGTAATATACATACACACACACACACATATATATATATAACAAAGAAAATTGATAACCATGTTTTTTTTTTGGAAGAGGTATCCCAGACCACATTGGGTCCAGACTAATCCTCGGCAATTTTGGGCCGAAGCCCGACTGCTAAAGCATGCTGTTATGAATCAGACAACAAAGAGATAATCAAGGGTAAATTTCTATGGAATTACTAGGAATTTGAACGAACTGGAAAGGAAAGGAAAAATAACAAGCAACTATCTAGCCATTCGAGATGCTAGGGTCTCCCAAAAACGAAACATCAATTTCTGCATGCCCATCGCCTCCCACCAATCTGTTATTTATAATTGACTTATTTCCAAAATCACCCTTCAGCCCAAAACGGCCCAACTAACCTTTGCTGCCACTGGTCCCCTCTTGCTCCGATTTATTTTTCTTTCTTCTAGCATACGTAAACTGAATGGGCTGGTTCATAACATTACCCCGCCCCCAATCAGCCACCTTGTCCTCAAGGTGAAAATGAGGAAAGGAATTCACTATTGTCGCCATATCCTCCCATGTGGACTCAAATTCTGGCAGGTGTTTCCACTTCATAAGTACCTCGGTTCGTATTCCATCGTCTGCCCTATTAGTGCGCACTCCTAACAAGGATTCGGGCTCTACTTCCCACTCCATATCCGCATTGATGTTGGGAGGAATAGTGGCGCAAACAGGTTGTGTCCCAATAGCTGGTTTGAGCTGTGAAACATGGAAAACCGGGTGTATGCGAGATGAGGTCGGTAATTTAAGCTTATAAGCGACAGAGCCGATACACTCTTGAACTTCAAATGGGCCATAAAAGCGAGCTGCTAACTTCTGGAAGGGTCGCCTAGCCACCGATTGTTGTCGGTAAGGTTGAAGCTTAAGATAGACCATGTCCCCCACTTGGAATTTCACCGGTCGTCGAGACTTATCAGCAGTGATTTTCATGTGTTGTTGGGCCCGCAACAAATATCCTTTTAGTTCGTCCAGCATAGCATCTCTTTCCAGCAATTGTTCTTCTACTGATGATACACCCGTGCTACCGACTTGAAAACGAAGAAGGCGTGGAGGATCTCGGCCATACAAGGCTTTAAAAGGTGTACATTTAGAAGATGTATGATATGAAGTGTTATACCAGAATTCAGCCCAGGGTAACCATTTCGCCCAATTGCGTGCATTACCGTGAATAAAACAACGCAAGTAAGTCTCCACCGACTTGTTGACAATCTCCGATTGGCCATCCGTTTGAGGATGATACGCCGTACTGCGTAACAACTTCGTCCCTTGGAGAGTGAATAATTCCTGCCAGAATTTACTCATAAACACTTTGTCTCGGTCCGAAATAATTGTCGAAGGGAACCCATGTAAACGAACTATTTCTTTGACAAATACGGCAGCCACCGAAGGAGCGGTGTAAGGATGACACAACCCAATAAAGTGCGCAAACTTCGTTAAGCGGTCGACAACCACCAATATTGTATCTACCCCTTTAGAACGCGGCAACCCTTCGATAAAATCCATAGTTAGATCATCCCAAACCTGGGAAGGAATCGGCAGAGGTTGTAGAAGACCCGATGGTCGAGTGTTGACGGCTTTTTGTTGCTGGCAGATTTCACACTTCTGAACGTATTCATGGACGGCTCGCCTCATTCCCACCCAAAACCATTCAGAAGCCAGCCGTTGATAAGTTTTGAACTCCCCTGAATGCCCGCCGGAGGCTGAATCATGATACTCTTGAAGAAGTTTGGGAATGAAGGAAGAGTTATGGGGAATAACCAGACGATCCTTATACATCAATCTGCCTTGGGTCACGGTGTATCCCACATGCTCCTTTGCTTCAACTTCAATATCTTGCTTCAGCCGTTGAATGAATGAATCAGCCGTGATTTCCTTCTCTAAGTCTTCCATGGCTATGTTCCAAGATGATACCATCGCACCAAACTCCTTTCCCACCGAGAATTCCCTTGATAGAGCATCTGCCACACGATTGGCAGCTCCCGGTTTATATTGAATCTCGAAATCATACCCCAAAATTTTACTTAACCACTTTTGATACTCCATTCCCACTTCCCGTTGCTCCATAAGGTACTTGAGACTGCGTTGGTCGGTACGGATGATGAAATGACGTCCCAACAAGTAGTGTCGCCATTTCCGCACCGCGAAAACTATCGCCATTAGTTCTTTCTCATATATGGGTTTCAGGCGGTTCCGAGGACCCAAAACTTGGCTGTAGAAAGCAATTGGGTGGCCATTTTGGAGTAAGACCGCCCCAACTCCTGCACCAGATGCATCGGTTTCCACTATAAAGGATTGCCCAAAGTTCGGCATTGCTAGAATGGGAGCCCTGGCCATAGCTGACTTCAACTGCTGGAAGGCTTCAGTTGCAACACTTGACCAACCAAAACTCTCTTTCCTGAGTTGGTCGGTTAATGGGGCGGCTACCGTTGCATATCCGGATATAAATTTCCGATAATACCCCGTCAGCCCTAGGAATCCACGCAACTCCCTCAAGCTAGTAGGTACTGGCCAGTCCGTGATGGCTTTAATCTTATCAGAGTCGACTGCTACTCCCGATGCTGAGATAACGTGTCCTAAGTAAGCCACTTCTGGCTTGCCAATTTCACATTTGCCGGGATTGGCATACAATTGGTGTCGGGCCAGTAGTCCCAAAACAGTGGCTAAGTGCTCTATATGTTGTTGTTCACTAGCGCTGTAAATTAAGATATCGTCAAAGAATACGAGAACAAACTTGCGGAGATAGGGTCTGAACACATCATTCATCAATGACTGAAAAGTAGCCGGCGCATTGGTAAGCCCGAACGGCATGACTAAGAACTCATAGTGGCCTTCATGAGTTCTAAAGGCCGTCTTAGCCACGTCCTCCTCTTTGACTCGAATCTGATGGTATCCCGACTTAAGGTCAAGTTTAGAGAAAACAACCGCTCCATGTAATTCATCCAATAATTCATCAATAACGGGAATCGGGAACTTGTCGGGAACCGTGACCTTGTTTAGGGCTCGGTAATCCACACAAAATCTCCATGAACCATCTTTTTTTTTAACTAATAGAACCGGGCTGGAAAAAGGGCTTGTGGAGTGTTGGATAAGGCCAGCATTCATCATGTCTTGGACCAACTTTTCGATCTCGTTTTTCTGGGCGTGAGGATATCGATAGGGCCGCACCCGGACTGGTTCGCTTCCTTCTTTCAAGTTGATTGCATGCTCCTTACCCCTGCAAGGGGGCAACCCGCTGGGCATTTCAAATACTTGTCGGTAGGATTCCATTAGAGATTGTAAATACAGCGGGGCAGCCGGTAGAGTTCCGGCTGTTGGTTGCCTTTCGACTTGGTTCAACTGAACTAAGAACCCCTCCCCTCCGTTAACGATTGACCGTATCATATTTTTTAAGGTCACTCGAGACCTGCCCAAAGAGGGATCTCCCCGTAATGTAACAACCTCACCGTTAACGACGAATCTCATCACCTGCGTTCTCCAATTTGTAGTCACATCACCCAATTTTTCTAACCAATCTAGGCCGAGTATAACATCGGAATTCCCTAAGGTAAGAGGATGGAAATTCTCGACAATTTCAACCCCTTGTGTACACAAGAGTACCCCCTGACATACACCTTCAACCCGTACAGAATCTCCAGTGCCTAAAGAAACCCCGAATCCTCCTGTATTAGTCACATAAATTCCGAGATTTCTCACCACTGATGGCGAAATGAAATTATGGGTTGCCCCGGGGTCTATCATAACTACTAATTCAGTTCCTGAGATATATCCCAACAACTTCATGGTTTTAGGGTTAGTCACTCCCAACACAGAATTCAAACTGACCTCATGTGGTTCTTCATCCTTGGAAACTTCAACCGGAATTTCGCCAAACTCCAAGTTCTCCTCCTCTTCATGAGAGAGCAACACACTCAATTCCCTGCGCTTGCATCGGTGACCAACATTCCATTTTTCGTCACAACGAAAACATAGACCTCTTTCTCTCTTCTGTTGGAGTTCCTTGTCAGAGAGACGGCGCACCTCCCCGATTGAACCGTTATTCGTCTTCTGGGAATCCCCCAAGGATGGTACTGTGGTCGACAAAGGTCGAGCCACAGGGGTTGATACTGGAAACTTGGAGTTTAGATTTGAGGAAGCAAAAGAATAACGCCCCTGAGTTGTTGAAAACGATGGTGCCGTCGGAGATCGATTAGTGAAATTACCAATTCCAGTAGAATTAGTGCGTACCTCCATTTTCCGGCCGGTGCCTAATTTCAATTTTTCCTCCACTCTAACAGCGAGATCCATTGCTTGATCCAAAGTTATTGGCCCAATTACTCTGACTTCAGCCCTTATTTCAGTTTTCAGCCCATTAATAAAGTGGCCCAAGGCTATTTCATCTGGTACGTTTGACAAAGGGGCTGAAAGTTCAATAAAACTTCTCTGGTAATCGAGAACCGTACCTTCTTGTGTTAGGGCCAACCATTGTTCATGGAGAGAGCCGGATTGAGTCGAGCGGAATTGACGAAGGAGCAGTGATTTCATCTCTTCCCATCTTAACACCGGGCGTCTACGGTGTTCCCATTGGAACCACAGAAGAGCATCTCCTTCTAGGGCTACCACCGCTGCTTCCATTTTTTCAGGCTCATTGAGTCGATAGAATTGGAAATACCTTTCTGCTCTCAGGATCCAGCCATCTGGATTAACACCGTCAAACAACGGCATATCCAATTTCCGAAACCGCCAATTGGTGAATCCCCCTCCACCGTTAGGGCTTCCTTTAGGGAGCCTTCCTCCAGACGTCTCCCCTGAATCAAAAAACGTGGCCTGTACTTCGTCTTTTAAGGACGATTGCACTTTGTTAACCGTCTCTTCTGCCATCTCCGAGAATTTCTGAGAAATTAGTGAAACATGATCTGATAGCTGTTGTTGCAACGCCTTTTGTAGATCCGTAAAAGAAGCTTTCATCGACGCTATCTCCTCTTCCACAGACTCAACCCTCTGATTAACTGGATCTACTCGTGGGGGCACCATGGTTACTCAGGATGTTGATTGCTCTGATACCAATTTGTTATGAATCAGACAACAAAGAGATAATCAAGGGTAAATTTCTATGGAATTACTAGGAATTTGAACGAACTGGAAAGGAAAGGAAAAATAACAAGCAACTATCTAGCCATTCGAGATGCTAGGGTCTCCCAAAAACGAAACATCAATTTCTGCATGCCCATCGCCTCCCACCAATCTGTTATTTATAATTGACTTATTTCCAAAATCACCCTTCAGCCCAAAACGGCCCAACTAACCTTTGCTGCCACTGGTCCCCTCTTGCTCCGATTTATTTTTCTTTCTTCTAGCATACGTAAACTGAATGGGCTGGTTCATAACACATGCAGCCCGGGGTTGAACCCCCGTACCTCCAGAATGCGTCCCCCAGGGCTCGAACTCAGGTTCACCACTATGTAGTGCCCAAGCTTTACCACTAGGCTAACACTCCTTTGGTAAATTGATAACCATGTTTCAGACATGACAAAATAAATGACAGCATTTAAAACTTGAATGCAATTAAAGAAAACTACAATCTTTACACTAATTATTAGTTAAAACAATGTGCAGGAAGGAAAACTACATACTTAGATAGTTGTGTCAAACCTTCTCATAAAGAAAGATATCTTTTAAAAGCAGCTTATTTTGGATCGTCAAACACCTATGTGCTTTCCGGGAGTGCTTAAAAGCAAGTTTGAGCACTTCTAGAATCTAGACATCCCACTAGACCACTTACGTAAGAGAAAGGATGTTGTATCCTATGTCATCTAAGCATCTATCACAAAGAAGTTACCATAGTTTTAATGATAAGCAGAGATACAAAAGGCAGGCTGACGAATGACCTGTATAAGGCATAAAAATTTTAATCTAGAAGAAATAGTTGTATCAATAATATGTATGTAAGGCATATATCTGATTTTCACTTTTATGTCCCTTTGAATCCATGACAACCTAAACATGTAGATTGTATGTCATTTACAAGAACAAGTTTACATATTAATTGTTAACTTTGTTTGCAATAGATCTTCTCATTTCAATATGATCATAATGTAAGTATGATTACCATCTTATACCTGTGCACTCTTCTTTGAAGAATCTAAGCTCCAGAGAAAGATATTCTGCTCATCAATACTGATCAACTTATCATGTCTTCCAGATGGCCACCAAAGCACACTGCCATATTCTTCTTTGGTCAAATACAACTTTGAGGGAATATAGATTATATCGCATAAAAGGAAATACGTTTTCAGATTGTTGACAGTTACGATGTCAAAGATCTATCAATGAATGATCCATAACCACTGTTGGTAGTTAAGCTAACTGATAGTGTGAAGCAAAACCTTCAGAATAATTGGCATTAGAATCAAAATTATGCTTCATGGGACTGAAAGTAGAAAATAAATCTTAAGGTTTAATTTATAGACATCTAGCCAACTCCTAGTAATTGTGAAACACTCCTTTAAAAAGGGTTTGAATTGGAATATAGCTTGAGCTGAGCAGAGTACAATTTAGTATAGTAGCCGTACACCAAAGCAACACATGGGGACTACCACACAAATTTACTAGACGATTTAAGATGTAGAAGCAATGTGGTAAGATAAAAAAAAAGTCACAAAATATCCATACAATTAATAGTAGATAAATTCTTAAAATTAGGTCTCGTGCATATTCGATTGATTTAAAAATTGAAATGGTGCAACTATATAGGCCAGTTTTTAAGAAAGTTGCTAAAGAAATTGGAAGGTTGCAGAGAGGTCCTGGAGTTACTTATGTAATACAACCAGATGTATCTACGCCAACTTTCTAACATCCATATGTAAGTGTTATCTGATGTACATACAAGATTTAATATCATGGGTGTTCTCAAAAGCAACCAAAAGGAGCATCCTCAAAGTGATCACAAGAACTTGAAAAGTAAAACCTACACAAAAAATAAGCTTGAAGTCCTACAACCATCTAATACAAGTATGATCACAAATAAGCCATCGCTACATATAAGGTAATAATACAAACAGAAGAAAAAAATCAATAACCCTTTGGGAACATATAACTCACCACTTAATCTTTGAATTGTGTGCATCAAGTGAAGCAATACATTCCAACTGAGGAGAATTTGACTGGCCATACAATTCAGGTATTTGCCACACAGCTGCTTCATATGATTCACCTTCAACAACAAAAAATTAACAGCAAACCTTATACGCCACTAAACTTCTCAAATATACTATAACAAAAACCTTCAGAATGTGAGTTTTACGCAACACTATGAAGCAACTTCTATACTCCTAATCCTTAAAGGATTCACACAGCAGCAAGAAATATGGTACTGCTAAGCAAGAACTAAGTGGTAATTGCATGATAGTTATGTGGATGATGATATCATATCTACAATAGGAATGACATATATATCTATTCCAAATTCTGGTACATTTATATCTTCTCTCAGGTTTGTCTATAAACGGACACTACCTTCAATTTTGAAACTGAGGCTGTTCTACATTTTCTCATATCATTTATATAACTGAGCTGCAAGTTTATCAAAAGAACACAAAGGGCCATTGGCCTAGTGCCCAACGGTACGGTTACTGGTAGAGTACAACTGCACAGGAGGTCAAAGGTTCAAACCTCGCCAAAGATGAGGAATGTGCGTGAGCAAGAGTATTTGTTGCATTTAATTATTACATACTTCCAAAAAAGAGTTTGCCATAGTAAAAAAAGAATCCCAAACTCCATATTCATATTTACACATCCATACGGCCTCAGAAAATAGAAGCAAATAACTAAATAGTCTTGTTTGACATTTCCATCCAAACGGGCCAGTTTTGCATATTACGAACGGAAGTATAATCACAGTAGCATTTTGAAAAACAACGTAAACTTCAAATTTGCAATTCCTAATGGATATCTTGTTATCAAAGCATTAGTATCCTAGTGGTCGGTAACATCCTTGGGAGGGACAGTGGATGGCATCCCTGTCTACCCGGGTTCAATTCATGGGGTGAGCATGTGGTGATACCCTGACCATAGGTCGGTCCATGGTCGCCGAGGATTAGTCGGGTGTCGTATGGATCCCGGATACCTCATCGACTTCGTGTTGGGACGTGTGCGTGAGTCATTTGCGGTTTAAAAAAATGGATATTTTGTTCCTTGGAAATTTATTCGTCCAAAATGACAATCGTGTGTGTAAGGAAATATTTCAATCACTTTGATTAAAAAAACCTTATCAAGGTAGAGAAACACAGATGGATTCTTCCAAATCCAAAAACATTGGCATCACATCAGAATAACAATTAAGCATAAAATGCCACTAAGAAACCAACCACTTACCAGAAGAGAAAACGGTCGAAAAGATCCGCTGATCAAAAGGACAAGAAGCAAGGTCCCAAATCTCATTCGGATGCGAAAACAAACCCTCACAAACAAGTTCCGTACCATCCGACGAAAGCCTAATCAGATGCACCTGCAACAATATCAAAATCCAAATCAAATCAAATTCAAACACAATAAAAACTCCACAAAAAAAACACAAATCTCAGATCGAATACACAAATCATAAAAAACCTCATTTTCTTCTTTGAGACTGAGAGTACCGGTGATGAAGCTGGTGTGATCCGTATCGGCTTTCACATCCGTAATACATCTTGCCTACAATAACAATCACAGAGAGATACAAGTAAATGCAGATGAATTGGATGATGATTTAGAGGCAAAATTTGGATCGATTGAAGGAGAATTTGATTGGGGTTTTGAGTGTGTGTGAAATTAGGGCTTGTTTTGATTGATTGAATTCACCTGATACTTGAGACCATAACCAGCGCCAGTTGATCCTCCTTGCATTTGAGGAAGGATTTGTTGATTGATTTCCCCCAAAATTGTTCTTTCAATCAGGTGATGAAGATTTTAGATTTTAGGGCTCTTTTTTACCGTTGCAACTAAAAAACCACTTTGGACATATAATTTTGTAGTCATCCAAATGTAATACAAGTTTGTTTCCTAGTCAAAAATTAAGATTACAAGCTTATTCATTAAGCTGTAAGGTCTTATATGAAACTATGAATAAAGTTGTCCCTATTGATTAATGCATATATAGATTGTGAAGATTTTGTATTTTTTTTTTAGTTGAGAGTGACAGATTTGAAAATAACTCGTTTTTTACATTAAGCCCCCGCTTAAAAGCTTGTTAAATAAATCGTTTTCTATATCTTTAAGCTCCTTAAGCTGCTCACAAACATTTCCCAAAAGCCTATAGATGGAACTTTCTTCCATATGACTTGTAAACCTGGTCAATAATAAACTATTTAGCTTATTTAGTCAGTTTATATAAGATTGTTTGATAGCTTATTCGGTCAGTTATAGAAAAATAGCTAATACAGTAGGGTTGGGTTCGAATAAGAAGGGTAAGGAGGAATCTCTACCCTTGACTCAAACCTAATTGAAGAACAAAAGAGTTGAGCACACCAATATGCGCTAGATTGTTTCCGTGAGAAATACAATTCATGTATGAGGTGAGATTAAAAATGATCAAGTGTGTAGATCATTTCTTACTCTTCTCATCTTAACTTTTTATATCCTTCATCAATTCAGTAAGCTTCTAGATGGAAGTTTATAAATAAAAATAAGCTTTTTTTTTTATCCTACCACTCCTAGTTAGAATTCCACATTCATTCCATATATGATGGGAAAAAAAAAAAAACTCATGAACAAAAACATTTTTAATCCGAGAGAGTAATTAGCACAAACGGTATTTATATTTGTTTTTATCTCATATTCATTTTACTTTATAAATTTTAACCTATTTTTAAACTATTAGATGACGATTGATTCACGTAATGAAATTTTGAGATTAAAATCAATGAAAGAAATTGAAATCTGTTTTATGTGTTTTGATGACAATAATTGAAATGTAATGTTTCGAAAGAAATGAAATATATTTTCTTTGGTTCACTAGATATAATTTCAAAATCGTAATAAAATAGTGATACATTACCAAAGTACCCTTTCATATGTAATCATGCTTTATTGCTTAATTAATATATACTACACAATGATAAATACAATATTAATTAATGGTATTGACACTGCCACTTGTGGGAGTGGCGTGGCAGCAAAGATGGTGGTGCCGATGACAGCCGCAACAACAATGGTAAAAGTGGTGGTAGTGGTGACAATAGTAACGATCATTAGGGTGGAGGAAGTGGTCACTATTTCACCTCTTCATTCCTCTTGTGTCACATCAGCATTTTACTCTCTATACCATCATTTTACCCCTACGAAACTCGTACCATGGTCATCATTCTATCCCTACACCCCACTAATCATTTAAAAAAAGAAAAAAGAGGAGAGAGACACATAGAGAAAAATGAGGTTTCCCTACAGGGTGCGCATGCTAACGGGCTGTGATTCATGAAGCCGGCAGGGACAGGAGAGTTGTTCACCGCGTCACCCCGCCCAGCGGGCCTCACGCACCGCACACCCTTATGTGAGGCAAAAGTGATTAGAGTAAATATAATTTCTCGAGACTTGATGAAATCGAATTAAAATTCCATACTAAAACCTAAATAATTTAATTTCAAAACTCATGGAACAAACTAAACCACTAAAACAAATTTGTTCAGGGAATTAACCATTTAATCCCTTCAGAAATTTAGCAAACCGAAGAGTTGTACTGATCTATTCTGTAACCAAATAACAACACAATCGAAGGCCAATTTACAAAGAAAATCCTCAAAAGAGTTGTAAAAACATCGGTCCCAAACGGGATCGGTTTCATACATTCCTACATTACCGTCGAATATACCGCAAAATCTATATAAAAACGACTAAAAAATATTTAACAAATTCCATCCATGGATATGCCTCGATACCAACTGTGCATTTTCTAACAAAAAACCGAATTAGAAACCTTCAACTCTATATTAGTAGGGGGGAAGGGGGACTGAACCTCTGATTTGTGTTTTTTTGTATTCGGTGTTAACGTAACCCCCGGGAGCATTTTAACTTCTGTACAGTTATAACGACAATCGATCTGGTATGCTGTGGATGTGTTGTACCAAGTGCTTCGTGACGTGAACCTTTTTAACACCGATTCCGCAAACTAAAGTTTTAACTTGATTTCCTGCATCGTTAACGTAGATCAGGATACCGGAATAAGCCAAACCAAACAGAAGAAGGGTACAGCTTATGCAGAGTAGGGGTGTAAGCGAGCTCTGCTGCTTGGGATCGACTCATTAAAAGCTCGATTCGAGCGCGAGGTAATCGAACCCGAGTTGAGCTCGAGCTTAATTTTAGGCTTGTTAAAATAAACGAGCTCGAGCTCGAGCTCAAGCCTTTATGACTAAGCCCGATTAGGCTTGTGAGCCTAAACGAGCCTCAATTAATATATAATATATAGGGGAACGATCAAATACAAACCACTCTTAGAATACAAACCATGCAAACCGTCAATCTCATTGATTAAATTAATGAAAAATTTTCATGAAATTGTTTAATTTGGTGAAAGAAGTTTCATATATATTTTTTTCTTGATGAAATTGTTTTATATTTTGGTGTTTTTATGTAAAAATGAAAACTTCTAATGTATTTTTTCATTCAGACGAGATTGTTTCATGTATTTTTTTTATTCTGATGAAACATTTTCATTTTTACATAAAAACACAAATATATGAAACAATTTTATCAAGAAAAGAATTATATGAAACAATTTAATGAAGAAATTATTGATTTAACTAATGAAATCGACGGTTCACATGGTTTGTGTTCTAAGAGTGGTTTGCAAAATAAACTACCCCTGTATATTAAATAAAAAACATATTAAGCATTGATTTACAGGTAAATGAGTCGAGCCTGAGCCTGCTAAATCCTTGACGAACCGAGCTCGAGCTTGATACACAAGGCTCGAAACGAGCCGAGCTCGAGCTTTATGACCTTAAAAAGTGCCGAGCTCGAGCTTGGTTAGGCTTGGGCTAGGCTCAGCTCGGCTCGTTTGCAGACTTTTCCTCTACCCTGATTACCACACCACACCATGACATCATCAGAACCCGGTTCCTGAACGGTCCTTTATAGGACCGGTCAAAGCCTGGAGCAAGCTTTTCTGGAGCGGATTGACCATACAGTTGACCAGACCAGACTTTTTTTAGAACTGGTCCGTGCCCGTCTCTAAACCCCCGGCTAGTAAAAGAAAATTTTAAACAAACAAATTTCGTTTTTTTAGAAAAGATTACCAGCAAAGGAGTGCATGCAAGCAGGCAACAAGGACAGGATGGTAAAATCGGGACGTAGTAACTAATCCGAAAGCAACTCTTCCAGTTCGGGTGATTCCGATATCGAAGAATCATCCTCCACACTTGTATCGTTGACCAGATGTTGAAACTGCGGGCCTATGAGATCATCGTCTTCTTCCTGATCGGATGACTCGGGTTCGTTCTCGATGTCCTGATCGACTTCATCCAAGTCAAGATTGTTCTTGCCGAATTTCCGAGGGAGGGTTTCGAGTTTGGCTTTGGCTTCTGTGTCTTCACATATACATGTGGCCGGGTTTTCGTGAAATTCACCTCTTCCTGGCCGTACTTCCTTCGGTTCCCCCATGAAACCTCTTTGATGGGTCCGTACCCTTGAAGAGAATTCTTCCCACGTCATGTTATCTCGGTTAAGGAACAAACGGTACAGTTTTTTAGCGTTCGGGCGGATCGTTGGTTTGTGTCCAAAGTATCGTCTGTAATACAAACAAACAGTGCAATGTACACCATAGTTTAGCTTCTCTTTGGAGTATATGATGTGTGTATATATATGGTCTGGTTCAAAGGAAAGCCTCAAAAAAATGAAATATCGAGGAACACCCTCGTAGCCCTCCATCTGGAACATATGCACTTGTGCATAGAATTAATTTGTAATATGCACATGTGCATATAATTCTATGCACAAGTGCATAATGCACAGGTGCATAAAAACAAAAAACAACTTAATTCCAAGAAAATTGTTAAAAGAAAATATTAGTTCTTGGATAGGCCTGTTTGCGATCGGGACCGGTTACATATAACCGATTGTCAAGAAGGTTAACCGGACCACCCCAAACCCTCAGACCAGGACCAGTTAAGGCCCAGCCCAGCCCGGCATATGGCCATCTCTACCTGAGATTCAGCCTTGCTAGGGCTGAGCTTTTCTAGGCCGGACTTTGGGCTATTGTTGCATCTCTAGTCTAAGTGAATGTTACATAGTACCCTAGAAAGATGTGACAAATTGATAAGAAAAAAAAGAACATACCTCCTCCCTGCCAGAATTTTGGCCATATTACCGTTGTTATTCGTAACAAATACGTCGCTCTCGTCACACACTATGAAATCAAGCGCAGCCATACGAGAAGAGAATGCAGAAAATGGCTCCAACTCTTCTTTGGTGGCTATGGTGTCTTTTGAATGAATGTTTGGAAAGAGTACTCTCAAAGGCGCCAACGTCTCATCCCCACCATATACTTCACCAGAAGCCACATAAAGATGAACATCTTTGTTATATCCAAGTGCTCTCAGCATCAGACCCACTTCTTCGGGAGTAAGCGGGCATCTCCCTTGTCTCCTTTCTTTGTCCGGATTGTTGCTCTACAATTAGTATCAGAAACCATTAGGACTTTCCAAAAGGTAATTAATAATTATATCTTCATAATGAATTATAACTAGTTCTTTATGCTCCAGTAAGATATTGAAATTTGTTCTTTCAATATCTTCCGAATCTGTGCCAGTGAGCAGAATCATAATGAAATTTAAGGATTCTGAGGATAAAAGAAAGTAGACATATGTTGCATTCTAGACAAAATTGAGATCAAAATCGTATCGGTTAAATTTATGGTTCTGGGGATACTTTTGGACATAGATGAAATCAACCAGGCATGAGAAGGAAGTGCTTACATGTAAAGTTTTCCACCTCTTCCGAATTTTACCCAGTTCTCTTCTTTCCTTCTCTCCGCCACCATAATAGCATCCTGAAAATGCAAGCATATCAGGTTCAAACCTGTATCGTGAAATGATAAAAGTCGTAGTTAGCATGACGAATGCAAGTTTTCCAACTGCTCGAAGTAAAAATGGAAGAACCTACACACACAAAAGTGCCAACATTAACAGGAGAGCATAGTACCAAGCCTTCAATTGCAAAATTCTGGGATTTTACACAGGTTTCAAATACCATAACATATCAACTATCAGTGACTAAATGCAAGGAGGCATGCCAATATTTATTTACTACCCAGGCTAAAAGTTAATAAAAAAGCATATGAAATACAAGAGTAAGGTAAGAAGACATATGGCTATTTTTCTACATATAACGATATTGTCTAGGTGTGAGATAGAAATGAAATAATAGTGTCAGCTTAAGTGAAGAGCCAAGATAAGAAACCTAAAGTACCTCAGGTGTAAAGCAACGTAGTGCTTGCCCATCTTCCTCATTCGGTTGATCAATTTTTGCCCCATTTCATTTATAGGATCAGTGAATTTCAAAGCATGGTAGTTTACTCTACATCTAAGCTTTTGCAAATCAGTCTCCAACTTGTTAGAAAGTCTGTAGTCAAACTTGCTCAACTGAACAGCCTGTTCAAGAAAAAAAATATCGATTACTTAAATACAAAACTTTACTTAAATACACATGTATGCTAAATAACCTAAAAAACCAAGACATCCAGACAAAGTTCACCCCTTAGAGTACAGCAGGAGATACCAATGAGTACATAGTCTCTCCATTCAGAAAGAAGACCACGTTGTCAAAGGGTCGATTTTATGTCAGCAGTAACTCAACTATAAAATGTTTGTATTGATACATACTGGAAAGATGATGATACAACACTTTGAGAAATTTGGTCAAAAAGTAACAGATCAATCCTATATGTACAGTATTGACAGCTTTAGAGTTCGAATCTCCATAAGAATCCTATATGTTGACTGCTGAGTATGTTTTCAGTTGAAGTCACATAACTACTTATGATCCAACAAGAAACAAAATTTGTGGCCATGTGAAAGAAGAAACAGTGAAGCTTTAGTGTTGGTCAGTCGTGTATGAGCTCTAGGGTTCCAGCAACTGTTAAATATTTTCTCTTTTTCAGCAGTCTTTGGATCAGTTTGTTTTGCTACAGTTTGAAAAATGTATCTTATATGCTGTATCTGGTCTTCATCTAGTCGAAGATGAACAATTAGATTTTCTCATTATTGGTTGCTAGAACTCTTCATTTCATATTGTCTCCATATATTGGTTTAGGGTAAGATGGACGCATAACTGAAATTATTTTTTCAGGTTAACATAGAAAGATAAGCAGGATAGGTAAGTAAGTGAGAATTTCGAGAACTGTTTTTTTGATGTTATTGAAGGGCATGGATGTTCCATATGTGCTTGTTGTAGAAGTTGAGTGATCCATGGTATCCATTTAAGTCATACTTCCGTCTACTTGCCTTATGCATCTCTCAGTTTAAGATGACCAAATTGTTGATAATATGGTTTCAACAAGAAAGTGACATTCATTCCGGATTTACCTCAGAGAAAGAAATGCATCATTAATACCAACTACTTTACCCTGGTTTCAATATATCTAGCCTTCTTCACTAGTTCACAACGATATCCAATGTCCTAAAAACACAAAAACCCTATAAGAGTTTCAAAGTTGAATAGACCATGAAATCCAACAACTCAACACATACTTGCCCTTGGGGAGCAATGGAGCAATGTTCTTGACTGCTCTTGTTTACAATTCTAAGTAGTCGTCCAAAGTTAACTCTGAAACTCAATCATGAGTGATTTCTCGTATATGATCAAGTGACATGCTACTTTCACTCTCTATATACTTGCCCTTGGGGGAGCAATGGAGCAATGTTCTTGACTGCTCTTGTTTACAATTCTAAGTAGTCGTCCAAAGTTAACTCTGAAACTCAATCATGAGTGATTTCTCGTATATGATCAAGTGACATGCTACTTTCACTCTCTATTGGTCCCCCCCCCCCCCCCCCCTTTTTTTTTAGCTTCAGGGTTTGGATTACCCAAAAACAACAATTAATTTGTTTTAAATGTACAAAGTTTATATACTCACTGGTAAATGCAGTCTCATGGAAATATTGACATGTTATGAGGTCTTAATAACCATGTGCTAATGTTCATAGTAATGGAAATATGTAGTTATTAACCATCAGAAATAGATCTAAGGCAGTTGATGCATTATGTGGATGCACTTAGGGGTCAATGCGTATGAACTAGCAAATTTGAGAAATTGACCATAAAGTTTTAAATAACTCCAAAAGAAGAGTTTCATGGTCACTAGAAGTCATGAAAGAGACTGTATGCTTATAAAATACACAGTGTAGAACTTGCAGATGAATATAAAAATTAAAAAGTTACAACTTACATGCTTCTTCAAAAGCACAGGCAATACACGAATCTGATAGCATCTCTCGTTACACTTTCTAGGCACACGCATATTATACGGAGTCCAAACCTTGCCTCCCTTCAGTGGCAGCTCTTTTATGATTTTTACATCTCTTGTTAGATGTGATATAAACCAGTCAACATCAAATATCTCCGAAAAAGTACTGTACAATAGAAGGTACAGTCAGCTATACCAAACTTTCTGGCCAAAATTTGTTACAATCCCACTCATGTAAATTGTATGTGCAAGCATTTCTTTATGACTAACCTAGCATCCTTCCAAAAAGACTTCTGATCCAGCTTTGGAACAACAAGAGTAGCATTCAGAATACGTGCAGCAACAACAGCATCGGTAATCTGTGAAAACAAGTTCCATCAAGCAACTAGTAAAATAAATAACTTATCGGTGAAAATCAAAAACAACTTATATAGAACAGGAATTACCCCAGTTCTCTGTTGATTTAAACCCCCACTGGTTGCTATCATCAAGTATCGATTCGGATACGTGACTGTTTCTACTTCTGTAATTCAATAAAACATCCAAATTAAAACCAACATATATAAAAAAACACTATAAGAAGCTGAAAACTTCCCTTTCTACTGAGATTACTTCATTCATCACTTACTTGGAAACTTACTGCTAGCATTACTACATCCAAAATAAAACTTCGACATCCGAGTACTCCACAGACTTCGATCACTCCCCATCCCACCACTGATCTAGATCCCAAACCATACAACAAATCACATCCAAAATTAGGTCACACAACAAACTCAGATCCAATCAAAACCAGATAAAAAAAAATCACAAATTCACAGTCCAAACTTCTAACTTCAAACAACAAAAAAATCAACTTCCGTAACGAAAAAAATCTAACCGGAACTTTGAACAGCGAAGTAACTCCAGTCGAAGCATCAAAACCTCCATCATCATCCAACTATAAAACATCAATACAACAAGTTCAACAAACTGAACACATTCTTACACACACTGAAACACACACAGAAACAAGTACAAATAGTAGCTATGAAGATATCAATCGATTAATTTACCGGCGTCCGGCGAACGAGGTGGTGGAGATGGTCAGGGGAAGGTGCGAGTAGAGAGATGAGGCCGTAGAGGAGGAGAATAGCGGCCGAAATAGCAGAGATAAGCGGGAAAAGGTGACGGAAGCGGTTGTGATTGTGGTGGTGGTGGCGCCGGCGGTGGACGGCCATGGCGGTGGTGGTGGTGGTGGTGGTGGATGTTTTTTCTCTCACTAAAACGACGGAGTTTTAGGAGAGAGAAAGGGAGGGAACACGATCTATCTAGTAGAGTGTCAGAATTTTCATATTAATTTTGGGGAAAATTTTTATTCGTTTTGGGCCTTGAAGACGAAGAGAAGAAGCCATTTATAGAAGGTGATTATACGTGTAAAAAATATATATCATATATTTTATACAAGAGAACGAGCATGTTAATTTAAAATACGTGATAACAATCTCAGTCATTTATCTTACTGTTATGGTTAACGTGATCACATAGGATTGACGCAGGTGAAGATTATTAAAGAGGGGAAATCGATTAAAACCGCATTTATTGACCAAATGAGTGGCTAAAATTGTTTCTTACGTTTTTTTAAATTGATATGTTTCTCGTTTCAACTTTCCCATATATATATATATATTTAAATTTATGAGCACTGCAGAAAAGTGGACTTTTTGAACCATGGGTTTTTGCTTTTGCAAGTCGACATCATATTATCTATACTCCTTTATAAAAATTATATTACAGTTATCTTGAATTTTTAAGATATCAGCATTGGGTACAACCTTCTAATGCACAAATTCAAAATGTAACCTCTCCCTCCCTAATTTCTCTCCCTCCCTCCCTGATTTCTCTCCTCTACACGTCTGTCTCTCTCTGTCGATGACTCTCCCCCAAGATAATAGCATGTAAACCCAAACCCCAATCCATGGCAACTTTCAAACCTAAATCCTCTGCTCTCCTCCTCTCTATGTTTTCAGTTTAAGAAACCTAATTATGTTTGAAGCATTATTGAAGAGATCTACTTAGGTATGTTGATCCTTACTTTCATAATTTTGTTTTAATTTGTTTGAATACCCAAATTCTATGGTGTCATTGTTTGCTTCTTTTTTTTTTTGTATAATTTATAAGTTTTGCTTGAATTTTTGGTTTTGTTTACCAGGTACCTATCCGTACCTATCCTTCGGTCTTCTCCTCCCTCCCACGTTCTGCTTTTGAAGTATCTCATTAACCTAAGACGCTTTTTGAGATTGGAAGGATTTTGATTTGTGGGTATCACAATTACTTCAAAATCTCAAGCTTTTTCTCCCTTCGTTGCTTCAAAACCGTAAGGATTTTGATCTCTATCCTCACGTTGGGCACCAATTTATGTTTTCTCACAATTCCTCATACCATTAATGATTTGATTTTGTTTCATAACAGTTAGTCGATTCTGGATCCTCTTCTCTATTCAATTTCTTTCATAGATACCAAAGTAGATGGTATACCACTGATACGATTTGGGCTTCTCAACATTCTAGGTTTAATCCTCTATTCTGAAATAATTCTTCTTAAATGCTTTTGATGGTTGTCACTCCAAAGTGAGAATTATTTATGGTTTCCTCATTTGTTTCTACTTGACCCTTGAAATGTTCTTCCATTTTTTTGGTCACAAGTTGCAATTCACTTGCACAAGCAACTAATTGTAGTTATAGAGTGCTGATTTCTGTGCATATACAGTTATCACAATGGATGTTTTGTAATTCTTTTGCTCGATGCTAACTGCTTCTGATGTTATATTACTTGCAGAAGGAGCATGATGAGCTGGAGGCGAAGGTTTTTTTAAGAGAGAGCAACATTGGAGTTGAAATACCAGGAACTGTACGAGCCACTATATTCAAAGGTATATTAGTTCTCTCATATCTGGTCATTGTGAGATTGACATATGTCCTGTTATCGTGTTTACATTTCATGTTGAATTTGTAGGCTTTTGTTTGTTATAATTTATTGGATTGGGAGGGACATAGGACAGAAAAATCATTCATTCATGGATTTGTAGTCAGTTTTCCTGCACTCGGTACTTGCTCCCTAATAATTTTTTTAGAGATTTTACGTTTCTTGAATCACATACATATTCCCAGAACTTGGAAAGGTCACGATAACTGCTACTGTATTGTCAAACAGGGAAAAGGAGAGCCATGGTTTCCTTACGGTGTGTAAGTTTTGTTCATTTTCATCTAACGTCCTTTTTATTTTTGATTTTTCTTTGAAATTTGTTTTGGTCATATTCTTCATAGAGGATTAAAGGTGTGTAGGTGGCCACATACATATAATAATGGTATGACAAGAGAAACTGTTCGCTATACACACGTATTACATATATGTTCTATAATTGATCTCATATGTTTGTGATACACAAATCTAATTAGGTAGTTTCTATTTTCATTTGAAGGCATGTGGCAGCTTGCCGATAACTTTGCTGACTCCACTGCTCGACTTGTACAACGAAAGAAAAAATGGTTCAACTGATAAGGCCTGGCATTTTCTTTGTTGAAATGAGGACATGGTTTAATCAACTTTGATTTTTGACATTTATATTGAATCACATTTTATTGCAGCTTCCATGTTTTTGATGAAGTTGAGAGATCTTTTCATGATGCGTTATGCGTATCTCAGACGGTTAATGATAGTAGGGTTCTTTTAGGGGGTGGATGGCCTGAAATGGTGATGGCGAAGGCGGTAGAAGAGTTGGCACGAAAGACACCTGGCAAAAAAATCTCATGCGATAGATGTTTTCTCGCACGCACTTCTTGCAATTCCAACAACGATTTCCGATAATGCTGGGTTAGATAGTGCTGACTTAATCGCTCAACTTCGTGCTGAGCACCACAAAGAGGAAAGCAATGCAGGGATTGATGTGATCACAGGCTCTGTAAGTAATGTCAAGTCCTGATACGAAGGTTCATCTTTTTAGTCTGCTGATTACTGTCATCCAATAAGTAGATATGTCTTTCCTAATGCAATTATTTGCAAAGGAAGAAGCTTATTTGTCTGGTTAGGAAGCAATAGTATGAATAGACGCTCTACTTTTTAGGGTAGAGGTTAGGTATGCGTACTGACCCGCTTTATTTGCTAGGTCAGTGTAGTTTGGGATTTTAGGAAGCAAATGGTATCACCATATCAGTGCCATATATAGGATCTCTTTTGATCTCACTCATGTCCATTTGTAAGTTGTCTTAGCACACACGCTCCAGTGGTATCGGGCCTCCAATTGGGCAATCCCACTAATGAATTAAGCAGGGACCCGTCCCAACATATGGCTGAACCCGACCGGCAGGGAAGTGGATCCCATACACTGGATCCTCCTATACCGGCCCCGAACCCAACCCAAATGACCAGATTCAAAGTCTGTATATCTCATAAATGTCACCCATGGGATTCGAACCTTGGTAGTGTGGCATTCACCCTACACCCCCAAGGATGTTACCTATCCAACTGAGCTAACACCCTTTGATCTCCAGTTTACCTGTTGAAATGTTATATTCACCATTTGTTAGATGTTTCTAATTTCTTATGAAATATCTTTTGATGTTCAATATCCAAGTGCCAACTATGAGGTTACCATACTTTGAAGTCCAATAAATACATAGAAGATGCTTCCATTTTATCCAGGTATTTAAATTTGGTTCTGATGTGATCTTTTATGCCAATAATCCGCTTTAACTATTTAATGTATTTACTTTTTTGGAGCTGCTGATCTATTTAATTATTGTTCTCCATCATCATATTTTGGTGATTCAATTTGGTTGTTGGACAGATAGGGAAGGCTATATGCATATCAGTCTTGAATTATGTAACTCCAATATTTGCTAACCCTCATTTGTTGTTATTGGAATTTGTTGGCTAGGTTTGGTGATGATGCATCAAGTGAAAGAAGAAAAACTTGCAAGGCTGCTCTACAACAAAGTCTGAAAGTTGAGTCTCCACCCAGAATTAGAAATGTGCATGGCCATTTGAATGGTTTATTAATCAGACTCGAATAAATCATTTTATTTAGGAATTACTTTTTGTTATTATAAATACCATGTGTGCAAAATCCTTTCATTTCCCCAAGTCTTCAGTGGATGGTGTGTCCTGCTTTTTTCTGTTTATCTTCTTGTATACATCCTGTTATCTGCATAGGTCATTCGTTGTCTTGCTAAAAGTCCAATGCATTGCAATGTTTGATATATGTAGTTGTTGGTCTATTTAAACCATTAAAATTTTCTAATGAAGATTTCTTAGCTCCGTTTTAGTACTTGTACTTGTGTTTTCGTCAATCCATTTACTTTGGTTATTTTATACTATATTTGTTACATTTAGATTTTATTTTTTAAGTTGTTCAAACATAAGTTTTTGAATTTTATTTTCAATTATAAGTTGCAAAAAGCACAAACCATTAATACATAAATCGGTTAGTAAATGCTACAAACACATCAATAATTGGAATTTCTAGCATTTTCAAAATCTATGACTAAATGACCACAATGATTTTCAATTTGTATACTAGATTTGTAATTTAAAATTATAAAACTAATACCGAAGGACAAATAAAAGAAAAAAACATAAAGATTGTCATTTCGAGTTTGTGGCTTCAAAATCGAGATTATACTATTTTTTATATAGCCAGGGACAACTGTTTACGTTGATGTTCTTCAAGCCTAGAGCCTAGATGTGCAAAAATTTATAAAGGAAAAATAGCAGGAATTTCCAAATGTGTTTCACAAGAAGAATTCTCAAGACTAAAACCAAGCAAGCCAATTAAAAACAAAACATTGGAAAGGAAACATCAACAAATTCATGTTAGCCAAAAAGTCCATGAAACAAAGTGTGCAAAAGAAATACAAACAGGTAGGCACATAATAGTTTAGAAAAGTTTGATGACGTCTTGATGACTTACATGTATGTAAAGTGCATTTTAGTCCTTTAGACTTCTCTATGCCTTATAGTTTTTCTTGTTATGCTACGATTCATGGAAATTTTGTGTTCTAAAGACACCCACTTACATTACTTTGTTGTAAGTTTCAAAAGAATTCACAATTTTTAGATATGGCTGCTTCCGATCACCTATGTACTCTTTTGGTCATAACATCCCTTTATCTATTTGTAATAGTGCATTTTATGAGATTTGTAATCGGTGTCAAGGGAGGTCGTTTCTTTAGATGACCGGGAGATGTGTTGATCATTTGATAAATGGTTCAATGTGACCAAATTTAAATGGAACTTATATTCCTTTATCAACCATCATGGCCTTCAACTTCGGTAGGTGATGTGTCTATGGTCCGTAGAAAGCTACAAATGTTTGTTGAGAATTACCTTTTACATACAAGGCTTTATGCTTTACAATTAAGATGTCCCGTGCCATTGCGCGCGGGTACATTACTAGTATTTCATAAATGATATGCGGTAAAGTTAGTAAAAATTTAAAGTTATATTTATTATTATTAAATAAATACAATAATTTGTGTTTTTTTTTTCTTTATTAAGTCTGGAAAGATGGTTAAAATGTAATGGAATTTGTTTTGCTTTCAATTTGATGTCAGGGTATGGAGATCAAGTGGTACGGGACAAAATGATATCGTTCTATGTTTGTATGTCATGAGGCAAAAACTATATAAAACAGTGTTAGAAAAAAGGTTGGATATTTTTGTTCCAACAAAATAGGTGAAATAAGGTAGGATAAAAAATAAAAATGACCAAAATAGTCTTATTTTACATCTGATACATAAATTATCTTAATATCAAAAGAGCATCCTTGATCGTGTTCTTCTAGTTCGTCCTCTCCATTGCCTCCATCGTCTCTGTCATTATCTTCTCCATTGTTGCACCGGTGAGACCTTTGCTTTCATGTCTATACCTGCAATTTCTTACCCATGACCTCGATTTGTGATTTCATTTGATTTCTATACATGCGAATTTTGTTCGGTTCGACTTCAGTTTCTGATTTTTTTTTTTTTGGGGGGGGGGGGGGGGGGGGGGGGGGGGGAGGTTCACCTGGACTTTAGCCAAGACTACATCCTTGCAATTTTTACCGAGAGCTAGACATGTTCCCCTGAGATTAATACTCAGTGGCCCTTGGTTGCTCACCCCCGGATTCGAACTTGGGTTGGTTGTTACAACTTACACCTTCTACAAGCCTTGATCGGTAGGCTTCCCCATATGATTTTTTTTCATGATTAAGTTTTCGATGTATGTGACTTCATGGCTTCGATTTTGATTACGTGATTTCAACTTCATGATTTCGATTTCAATTTTTATATATGTGAGTTCATGATTTTTGATTTTTGATTACATCATATATATGAATGTTGTTCTTTTTTTATAAATAACTTGGTAACTTCGTTTTTTATAGTACATTATTGATTATTGTTTTATATGGATTCTTGTAACTATAGTGTCATTTGTTCCTAATTTGTTAAATCCATATGAATTAGTAATCAAGAATGTACCATAAAAATTGAAGTTATCAAGTTATTGGAAAAAGAGAACAAAATTCATACAAATCGTGTAATTAGAAATCAAAAATCATGAACTCGCATGTATAGAAATCAAACTCATGTAATCGAAATCACGTAATTAGAATCGATACCATGAAGTCTAGGTATTAGAAATCGAATCATGAAGAAAAAAATCAGAAATTGAAGTCAAACTAAACAAACGTTGCATGTATAAGAATTCGAATGAGATTAGAAATCGAGGTCGCAAGTAAAAACCAACCAAAACCGACCAATCCGATCCAATTAACCATCCAATGTCAACCGACCGGACCCATCCAATTATCATCCAATGCCCCATCCAATTACATTCAATAATAATATAATATATTAAAGTTTAAATAAAAATAAAATTTTAAAAAGTAAAGTCACTTTCACCTTTTGTCCATTTCCCCAAGTTAAAAACATTGGATGGATGATTCGATGTATTTGATTAGATCATCCATCGGATGCCGGATAGATCCAATCCGATTTATATTGGTTGGATTCAATCCGGTCCAATGGATATCCGTTGGATATTGTAACGTCTCGTTTTCCTTCAGTTAAGATTTAACCTAAATTGTCAAGTTTTAAGTTAAGTAGTGTCCTTTATGTAAATTTCAGGTTTGGGAGTGTTGATGTAGGAAGTTGAAGGCTTAGTATGTCATGTATAAAAGAAGAAATGGAAGCCCTAACTCTCTCATATGCAGTATACGTATTTGAGAGTGGGTTAGGGAGAAATTGGTGAGTTATTGGGTGAAATTGCAAGGAGAAGAAGGTTATTTCGGCTTAGCAAGTCTTTGTTGGTTGTTGTTGGTGACTATCCTAAGGTAATTGTTGATTGTTTATGTGTTTTACATGTCAATTTGCAAGTTTGGTTCAAGGGTTAGGGTTTTGTTGAATGTTGATGGAATTTGGTGACTATCCTAAGGTAATTGTTGATTGTTTATGTGTTTTACATGTCAATTTGCAAGTTTGGTTCAAGGGTTAGGGTTTTGTTGAATGTTGATGGAATTTGGTGATCTTTGGATCACCAATTGAGTTTTATGTTGTTAGATTGGTCTTAGAATGATTGTTATAATCTTGTAGAGCCTGGAAAAATGAAACCATGACATTTTGAATCGGTCAATTCAGAGTTTGGATGTGAAAGTTATGCCAAAAAGAAGAAAGTACGTTTTTGGCTTCGATTTCAGGATTTCAGCGCCTAGCGATCGCTAGGAGGGGAGGCTAGCGATCGCTAGCTGTTGTGGAAGGGGGGTTCACGATTGCTAGGCAATAATGAGCTCGTATAGAAGTTGACAAATTGATAGCTAGCGATCGCTAGGCTATCAGGCTATCGATCGATAGCACCCTGTTTTGTGGTGAAAACTGTTTTGGCCATAACTTTTGCGTTTTAGCTTCGATTTTGATTCCGTAAAGACTGTTGGGTTCGTAATTGAATTACCTACCCTTTGGGGGTCTAGCTTAGTCCTAGACTAGTGTTTCGGTTATGAGTCTCCTTGTGTTATTGTGAATGTTTATTTATGTGTGCCATGCTATGAATTGATATAGGTGATTGATATTCCATCGTGTGGTGTGTTGACTTTGATAATTGTGAAGCGAACTAAGGTGAGTATATTAACCCCTTATACGTGGCTTTATGTACGGACTTGCGCGTGTGATACGTGTGTGGATATGAGACTAGCTTGCTTGTGTTCCGTACTCATTGTAGTGGTGGTGGCCACCATGAGTATCGATAGTGTGGTGGCCTGATATCAGTCTATATGGTCCTTGATGGTGGGTTCCGTAAGAACGTATGTGATTGCATGTCTAGTTCTCATTACGTTATGTAGTTTGTGATATATTGTTAACGTGTATTGTGGTTTGTGCTCACTAAGCTTTCAAGCTTATCCGTCTGTGGATTCCCTTTTTAGTTGCAGGTTTCTCCGGGAAAGATAAAGAGAAGGGCTTGGCTTGAAGCTCCGGTCTTGATGGTGATGGCTTAGTTCGAGTTACGAAAAAGAACATGTTTTATTTTAACAAAGTTGGGATTTGTGGTTTTGGTTTAAATGTGGTTTATTAGACATGGTTGAACCTCATTTTTGGAGGATTTATTATTTAGCTAACTGTTGGATTGATTTATGAACTATGGGTTTTAAAGTTTGAATTTTTTTTATTATTTTCGCTGCAAAAAGTTACTTTTAATTATTTTCGTCAACTATTTCCGTCTAATTTAGTAAAATTAGATTTGAGTTGTTATAGATATCCAATAAGAAAATCCAATGGATAGAACCGAACCGATCCAATTATCTATTGGATTTAAAAAATCCAACATCCAATGGATGATTGGATCGGATTGGATCCCCTCAAATCCATTGGATGTCATCCAATGCACATCCCTAGTTTAAGCTATTTTTTGCCTTATCAAACATGTACAAAGAAAATAAGCTAGCTTATAAGTCAGCTTATAAGCTAGCTTATTTTTACCAAACAATGTCTTAGTTAGAAACGCCTATGCCTATGCCCCAGTTAGGGTAATCTACGAGCGATATATATTAAATAATTTATAGTTTAGATTTTTTTTGAACTCCAAATTACACATACACAATTAATCTACTCCTAAAAATTACTACTAAATCTACACCATTGTTTATGATTAGACTTGAATTTACTATGAAGTCCATACTTTTTCAATCAAGTATTTAGGTCAAATTAGCATTGGATACTAAAATACACATATTTTGAAATATAGATTTCAAATACAACTTTTAAAGTATAATATTTACAATGCAGTCCTAACGTATTATGGTTTATTTTTGTTCGTTTTAAAATAGTAGCAAGTGTTTATAATCTCTAAATTTTGTTTTATTTCAAAACAGTTGGATCGATTATTGTTTTATGCAACCCATTTTGACCCTTTATAAAATTTAGTCATTGATCTTAATAGCATTGGATACTAAAATAAACATATTTTAAAATATATATTTTAAATACAACTTTTAAAATATAATATTTACAATGGAATCTTAACATAGTATATTTTTTTTTGAAGAATTAACATAGTATATTTTATTTCTCTTCGTTTAAAATAGTAGCAAGTGTTCATAACCTTTAAAATTCAAATTGGGTTTTATTTCAAAATAGTTGGACCAGTAGTATAATTGTTTATGAAATAAAACATGTTAATATGATCAACCAAATTTTATCCAACATATTTTGACTCTTTATAGAATTTTACTCGTTGATCTTAATATATTTTGATATGTTACATCGCTTCTATAACCATTGGTTGAAACATGAGAATTTGAAGATGAGCCAAGAATTTGAATTAGTTATATTAAAATTACCATACTCATTTGTACTATTGGTGGTAAAGTGATTTGGTTGAACACATTGGATTATAAGTTTATATAATAAACAAAATTTTAAAATAGAGATCTAGATCTATGAACGTTATTTTCTTCTAATTTCTTTTATTCCATAAATTATCATTATGTATATTACATTATTACACTTTTGCTTATTAAAATAACATCCAAACTTTTTGTATACACTAACTTAAAATGTTGGAAAATATTAATATATGCTAAATAACTTTAAAACCATCTAACTAGCCTTACCATATTTTATTTTAAACTAAAAATTTTATGCATACAATTTAACAACTAATAAAAATAAACGAGGTAAATGGTGGTATTATAGTTTATATGATAGATTTAATAGCGTTTGATATTTAACAACTAATTAAACTGTATGAGGTAAATGGTGAATACTATAATTTTATAATCATATTTAATATATTAAGAGACTATAAAGTTTCTATGATATATTTAATAGCTTTTGATGTTAGGTGTATCTTTTATAGTATAATTTACTTATAAATAAAATATTTACTCTACTTATATATGCATTTATAGAACCAGAAATTTATTTAGTTTATGATAGAAATAATTATTAAAGAAAGTATTTAATGGAAAAGAGAAGGGTACAACAAAAGTGTCATAAAACAATGATGATTCCCAATTACCTACTTATCCAAGCAAAGAATATTTCTAATCATATATGTTCCCTTTTCTTAAAACAAAATCTGTTTTATGTTTATTGTATTTTATTTATGCATTTTTGAAGAAAAAAAAATGTTATATCATATATCATAAAGTGTTTATTTATGTTGATTACTAATTAATATAAGATATTAAAGTTTGTATAATGAATATTTTAAATGGGTTTAAAATGAGTTAAAAAAATTAAAAAAAACAATAATGTATCTAGTATAGGAAACGTTTGATCAGTTAATAAGTTTGTTATCTATGTGATTTTAAAATAATTAGTTTATGCTTAGGGTTTTAAGGTTTAGTATGAATAAAAAAAATTATATTATCATATAAAATATATTATTTTCTCAATAAATGTTTTAAAATGTTGTGCACATTTTTATACACCTTATGGTAGTTTGATCCAATTTACTTGTGATTAAAAGTGTTGAGCAATGTCTCACATCGAGCACAAAGTGAACTTGTAATGTGCTTATAAGGGTTCTGGGCTACTCCACTCATAGCCAATTGGTTTTGAGTTGGAACCTCACAAACTTACATGGTATCAGAGCAAGGTTCACCCGTGGTTGGTAAAAAAAAATCCACACACCATTTTTTATAGGTCCCACTAAAATACAATATTATATTGTTTATATGAATATAAAATTATTTGTTTTAATAATATTTGGTATTAATTCTAAAACATACGACTATATAAATAATTGTTCTTCTTTGTTTAAATTTAAAATTTTATTTACTTTAAATTATATTTAAAAAGAATCAATTTTTTTTAATCTTTGTATAACATAACTTTTTTAGTAATGTAATATTAATTAAAAAATTATCATTTTCATATTAATAAATTTTCATTAAATAAAGTAATTAGTAATTTATTATTAATATAATATGTATTTATAAAATTATAATAATTGTTATTAAAATAGTAAGTAAAATATATTATTTTAATGTAGAGTCCACAAATTTGATGTTTTTTTAGTGTGTGGTTGGAGTTGAAATTTTATTTGGTGTGACTGGTCTCACTTAATTTGGTGTTTTTGGTGTCAAGGTTGGAGATGGTCTAAGAGCATCTCCAACAAATTCTCTACAATTCTCTAAAATAAAGAATCAAAAGTCAAAATCTCTAAATAAATTACATTTTATTACAGTAAATTCTTTATTTTAGGACTTCAATATTACTTATATTTTTAAAACATTATATAATTTTATCATTCCATTGTACATTATTTAAAAAAATTATATAAAATAATAACAGCTTAATGATATTGGTGAAAATGAATAAAATAACAAATTTTCTCACTTCCAACTAAGTTTTAGAGATTTTTCTAAACTTAAAGTTTTTCTTGTTTTCTCTATTTTACAGACCATTATAAAGAAGCTGTTGGAGCAATATAGAGAACAAAATCTTCATTTTATTTATTTTAAAGAAGCCATTAGAAATGTCTAACTAGATATTTATTACTTACTTGAAATTCATATGACATGTACTTGTAATCATATACTTAAAAATATACTTATGTAACTAATAAGACTTGTCTAATTGAAATACAAATTGAATCTATTTGCATACTAACATTGTTAAACTATAGCACAACATACTTGTAAAAATTTGAACATTGTCTAGTGCACCACCCTATACATTTTCTTTATACTTGTTTTTAGTTTCAACAGGTCATGTGATATACTGATATACATTGTCGGTCAATTTTATGTTAAGTGAATTCATGGTTTTTATGCTAGACAACTTATAAACATGTTTTGAATAAAACATGGTGCGTGAGATAGCGTAAAAAAATTTCCTTAAAAATTAGACGGAAAACTGGTTGTGTAATTCTAATATAAGCTATGTACAACTGCAACGCATATAACTCAAAAGATCTCAATATTGAGTCAACACGATATGGGAGATGCTTTGTCACATATCAACTTACTAAGTACAATAATAGCCATGTGTACTAATAACACTTGACCATTCTAAGTAAAGAGGTACCCATCTTTAAATATGAATAAGTGCATCTTTATGGTACTCTATATGTCCCAGACCGACCCTACATACATGGTCAAATTTTTTTTTTGTCATGAATAAGTTAAGTTAAAAGATATTGAAACACGTATTAGATATATGAACACTTAAAGACCCGATATCGTAAACAAGAAGCATGCTATTCAATTTTTACAAAATATGTTATACATATGTAAGTAACATGAAATTGGCCTTAAATGCATATATTTGTATGTTTTTTTTATTGCAATGCTATATATTATAAGTATACTTTTACAACCAAAAGTTAACATTGAAAAATAAACGATCGTGCCAAGATATGTTGCATGATCAACCCAAATTACAAGGCAATGTGTTTTTGTGTTATACCTCTAGAAACCCAAGTTTGCAAATGGCTTGGTCATGCCAGCTACAATGGGAATATGCATGACCTTGAATACATGGCCACATCTGTAGTGGTGCCCACTGGGGCTTGTGCCAATGTATTATTTCTCAACTGTAAGGTAGAAAAAGATTTGTGAGTTGGAATTGTGTCGTTTTAAAAGGTGCACCCCTACCTCGTCATCAACCAAGAACCCAAAAAAATATCCTTGAAATCAAGCAAAAAGTTTCACTTAAAACAGTAGAATTAGGATAAAAACACATTGTCGATATTGAACATTGGTAAAAAAACAAAAACATATTAATAAAAACCGTATGAAAAGATATGATGTCACCGTGTGAAAAAACCCCTTGGATTTGTCCCTACGTACTTGCATAATGAATAATGCTTTTCTAAGATTCTTTGGTCAATAGGTTGGTTTTACTGTTGAACCCAAATACTAATTTATATGCTAATCCATTTGTTTGCATAAGGACATTACTAACATGCTTCTATATTGTATTAAAGCATCAATACATCACAATGTCATGCCATGGATATGAGGAAAGAACACAAGTGATATGAATATCAAATGGGGTGAATGTCTTATCTTTTGACGATCTCAAAGCAAGGTTCTCCCAAGGTCTAAATTTATAGTACCATAAAGTGTCCTACACATGGTGTGGATGTTGAGATCTATCATCATACACGTACCACGACATAAAAAATGGTGACAGAGTAACCGTTGACTACAACATATCAAATTGCAAAATTCTTTTTTCTTATGATATGGATCTTCGGAATTGCCTACGTTACATTTTTGAAACTTTTTAGAGGTTAAATACACTTCAAAACATATAAAAGTCAAAGTTTGCTTGTCTGTTTATAGAATTAGATTATTTGCAAAGATTACATTTGAACCCAATTTGAAATCAAACATAAAATATAATTTTTTTTTCTATTGAATTACATGTCAAGTGAAATATTTTTTTATATAAGGTTCACTTGGGTTTTGGCCTGACTATATCCTTGGTAATTTTTACCGAGAGCTAAAGCATGCTTCCCTGAGATTAATACTTAGTGGCTCCTGATTGTTCATCCTGTTGGAATTTTTATGTAAAAATGAGTGTTGGGAAGTTTTGCTTTGTCCTACATAGGAAGGAGGAGAAAAGCTAGGTGGGTTTATAAAACCAAATGGTGGGGGTCAAGTGGGTCCTCTCCACACGCGCGCCTAGCCGTGACCGTGAGGGCGAGCCTCGTGCCCGCGAGTGGCGCGTGTAGGCGCACTTTGCACTTCGCATCGTCGCTCGGAGCTGAGGAGCCTTTGTTTTTGGGTAAACGGATCACAGATCCGGGTATCCGACCCAAAACCGTTCGGGTTACTTAGCTGATAAGCAGATAGAGTTGGAGTAGGATTGGTTAGCCAAAGGGATAGAGATCAGATTATTCAACATGTGGGATAATTATCTCTATCACTTATCATCCAGATTAAGCTTCCTTATCAGATCCAATTTCTTCCAGATTAAGCTACTTATCAGATCCAACAAATTCTCCACGTTTTTGGGGATTGAGAGCTGTAGGTTGGCTTATAAATACAGCCCCATGCAGGTTCTTTTCATCATCAGAAAACAAAGAGCTCTCCTCACAATTTCTCTCTTTCTCTCTCGTTTTTTGTTTCTTGCCATCGTCTTCCGTTTATCGGGTTTCATCACTGTTGAAATACCGATCGTCGACTGCATTAATCCTGGGTCGTTACGTCTAGAGGCTGACAGCGATTACGCGACGTAAACACCTTTAAGGACATGAGTCTATTCCGTGCGGTTCTCTCTCTTCCATAATTCGAGCAAACTTTCAGGTTGGTTTTAATTTGAGTATCGTTTTACATAGTCCGATAACGGGACTCTCTCATTCTACCTTTCTTGAACTGTTATGATCGTGAAGGATTATACAGTTTCTTAGACAACTTGGTAATTTAAATAATTAATTTGAGTTATTTAAAGTCTTCATAAAGTTTAAATCTTGATTGTTTGATTCTGAATACAACAATCTTAAAGGTGTTTAACTTTTAAAAACTCATTGTTTTAAATCTCTGATTTGTAAAACAATTTTTTTAAACTTTCAGAAAACAATCAATGGAGTCTGAACTACCTTCCGAAAACCTCCGCCTAATGAATCAGGATATCGTGAAACTCGATCGTTTCGACGGTCAGAATTATACCCGTTGGGTCGAGAAGGTCAAATTTCTGCTTATGTTCCTAAAACTTTACCATATTTTGGACCCCAATCTGCCCCCCCATTCCTGAGAATCCAATTCCCGCGGAGGGGCAACAACCAGATCAGAGAGCAATTTCTGATTTGGAAAAGCAGCGTCTACTCCGAAAGGAGGCTGAAGCTCTTTGTTTGGGGCACATAAAAAATACTTTGAGTGACCGCTTGTTTGATCTTTACTCTCCGATTTCTGACCCGAGGGAATTATGGAAAGCACTTGAACAAAAATATAAAACACATGAAGAGGGTACTAACAAGTATCTTGTTTTTAAATATCTGGAATTTCAAATGGTTGACGACAAGCCTATCATGGAGCAAGTGCATGAGCTTCAGGTTTTAGTCAACAAATTAAATGCTCTTTCCATTCCCATAGTGGAGCTTTTCCAAGTTGGCGCAATCATTGCTAAACTGCCGCCATCTTGGAAAGACTTCTCTAAACGCATGATGCACAAATCTGAGGACTTTAGTCTGGATGATCTGATGAAACACCTTCGCATTGAGGAGGAAACCCGCATTCGAGACAAGCGCGGTAAGGCTAGCTCGAATGTGCATCATGTTACCGGGAGTTCTAATCAGAAAAACAAACAGTCATGGGGACAAAATAAGGTTAAGAATTTTGGACCAAAGAAGCAGAGTTTTAAGAGACCAGGCAATCAGAAACCCAAGTTCAACAACAAACCTAAAAAGGCTGGACCGTGTCACGTCTGCGGAGAGACGGGGCACTATGCAAGGGAATGCAAAGATCGGAAGTCTGGACCTGTGGCTAATGCTGTTGATGAGGTGGCCAATCTGGTCGCAAATGTGGATCTTGGAGGAGTCTACATGATTTCCTCTCTAACCCGGGCGGTGGCGGCTCGAGGTTGGTTTGTGGACACTGGGGCCACTATCCACGTTTGCGGACAAAGACGCTATTTCAGCACCTACCGTCCTGCACCTGCGGGGACTGTTGTGGTCTGTGCCGATGGTCATCGTGCTGATGTGTTGGGTATTGGTGATGTGACGTTGCGGTTCAAAAGAGGTCGCACCGTTGTTCTAACTGACGCACTTCATGTTCCGACAATCTCCAAGGGGCTGGTTTCTGCTGACAAGTTCGACAAAGGTGGTTTCAAGATGGTGCTCGAGAATGGCTGAATAGATATCTCGAGAGGTGGAGCGTATGTTGGGAAAGCGGTCAATGTTAGTGGCATGTATCGCTTAGTTTTAGAGAGTGATGATGAGGTTAATAATGTTGGTAGTGGTTCTTCTAGTGGTAGTAATGATGTAACTTCCGGTGTTGGAAGTAATAACGTTTTGTTTCCTTTTGCTAATGAAGTTAATATTTCTGGTTATTTTGTGTGTTCTGTTACTTCTTCTGATACTTCTGTTACTTTATGGCATAAAAGACTAGCACACACAAACATCAAAAACATTGAAAAAATGCAAGCTAAAGGAATGTTAACTTTAGATAAAAAGGATTTTGAAAAATGTGAAACATGTGTTAGATCTAAATTTACAAAGAAACCGTTTCCGTCTGTTAAAAGAAGAAATACATCATTACTAGAGTTGATTCATTCGGATATATGCGAAATAAATGGAATACTTACTCGAGGAGGAAGAAGATATTTCATTACTTTTTGCGATGATTCAACTCGATATCTCTATGTCTATTTGCTAAAATCAAAAGATGAAGCTTTTGATGCATTTAAAGTTTATAAAGCAGAAGTAGAGAACCAACAAGAAAAAAGAATTAAAATTCTTCGTTCAGATAGAGGCGGAGAATATTTCTCAAGAGAGTTTGATGCATTCTACGAAGAGAATGGCATTAAACATGAACGAACCTCACCATTCACTCCCCAACAGAATGGATTGGCTGAGAGAAAGAATAGAACCCTTGTGGAAATGGTCAACTGTATGTTGAACCAGTCGGGCTTGCCAACCAATCTGTGGGGTGAAGCATTACTAACGACATGTCATATTCACAATAGGATCACTAGTCGTGTGATTCCTACGAGCCCTTACGAATTGTGGAAAGGTAGAAAACCTGAGATTGACTATATGAAAGTTTGGGGGTGTGTGGCTTACTATAGAACACCTGATCCTAAAAGATCCAAACTCGGAGACCGAGCTATGAAAAGCATATTTGTTGGTTATGCAATGAATAGCGTGGCCTACAGATTTTTGGATAATGAATCGGGAGTCATCGTGGAATCCAGAGATGCGGATTTCTTCGAAGATAAATTTCTAAAGGATAGTGAAACTACAAATCCCATTTCTATTCCAAGTACTTCTCGAGATGTTCCTGGACCTTCTCGATATATAGAAGAGCCAAGGAGAAGTACTAGGACTAGAAAAGAAAAGAATCTAGGAGATGATTTTGTCTCCTACTTGGTTGAAGGGTCACAAAAGAAAGTGACAAGAGAGGTCATTTTCACCATCGATTTTGAAGATGACCCTAAGACTTTTTCCGAAGCCATGTCTTCGAGAGATGCTCATTTGTGGAAGGAAGCTATAAATGACGAGATGGATTCAATTCTAGGTAATGGAACCTGGGAGTTGGATAATCTTCCCAAGGGAAAGATACCTATTGGATCTAAGTGGATATTTAAGAAGAAATACCACCCAGATGGATCCATTTCTGCCTATAAAGCAAGATTGGTTGCTAAGGGATATAGGCAGAGAGAAGGCATCGATTATTTCGATACCTATGCTCCAGTTGCTAGGATTAGTTCTATTAGAACTCTCATAGCAATTTCCGCTTTGAAAGGACTTTACATTCATCAAATGGATGTAAAGACGGCCTTTCTTAACGGTTACTTAAATGAGGAGATTTATTTGGAGCAACCTGAAGGCTTTGTGGTGCCCGGACAGGAAAATAAAGTGTGTAGACTTATTAAGTCCTTGTACGGTCTTAAGCAAGCCCCCAAACAGTGGCATGAAATATTTGATACCACTGTAACAAATTTCGGATTTCGGCATAACGGTGCAGATAGGTGCATTTATTCTAAATGCACATCCGATTATACCGTTGTCATTTGCTTATATGTTGATGATATGTTGATCATCAACACTGACTTAGAAGGTATTTCTGAGACGAAGAAATACCTATCCTCCAACTTTAAGATGAAAGATCTTGGAGAAGTGGATACCATTCTTGGTATCAAGGTGAAGCGAACAGGCAGTCAGATTTCTCTAAGTCAGTCTCACTACATAGAGAAAATTCCGACAAAGTTTCAGCATCTAAACATAAAGAAGTTTAACACTCCGTTTGATTCATGCGTGAAACTTGGTGCTAACTCAGGACGAGCAGTGGCTCAACTAGAATATGCAAGTGCAATTGGTAGCATGATGTATGCTATGCACTGCACTAGACCTGACATAGCATTCGCTGTGAGCAAACTAAGTCAGCATACAATCAATCCTGGTGTAGAGCACTGGAAAGCAGTAAGCAGAGTATTGGGGTATCTGAAAAGGACAAGCAAATTGGAAATGACTTACATGTCATCTTCCGGAATACTAGAGGGGTATTCTGATGCTAGCTGGATTGATCAAACCAGTGATTCGAAATCCACAAGTGGTTGGATTTTTACTCTAGCTGGAGGAGCTATCTCTTGGGCGAGCAAGAGACAGACATGTGATAGGAATTATGTGCATAAGTTGACAAACCACTTGATCGCACATCCAACGTTATAAGACACTTGAGGGTCACACCTGTGAGGACCTATAATTCGGATAGTATAATAACCCCAGTTTGGAGAGTTTAGTTTTATAATAGTGAATTATAAAACGGTTGGGTGTTTTCTGTATAAACCCCAAAGTGAAAGGTCTCAGATAATTAATTACAGTTATATATTTATTAGTTAAATAAATATATATATATATATATATATAGAGTTAATTAATTAGTTTATAATTATCTAGATAATTATTATATGGAAATATAATAATAGTGAAATATTCTTTCTTGGAGAGAAAGAAAGAATAAGATAATTATGGAAATTATTCTTTCTTAAAGAAAAAGAAAGAATAAAGGCTATCTGATACATGGAAGGTTTTCCATATAAATAGATATGCCAGGTTATCAGAATTACACACAAAAATTAATTCAATCAACCAAGAAACCTTTCTCTCTCCATCTTTCTCTCTCGTCGATCTCACCAAACAAGAAACCAGATCCGGTTTTGTTTTTGCTTGATCGTGTTCTTCGCGTACCGTTTGTTCGTGAGGAGTTCGGGGTTAGATCCAACTAGAAGGAATTCCGTTTGGTCGATTACGGGTGGATTTATCTCAAGCAATCCAGGTAATAATTCTAAACCCATTATTATTAACTGTATAAAATAAACAATAAAGATCTGTGGTGTTTTTCGGGATTTATATCATTATTGCTTCCGCTTAATCAAACCAGTTAGGTTTGATTGTTTAACCTTTTTGGAACAGTTTGTTTCATATGGTTTTGTCGTGTATCTCGACCAGTTAGGTTTGAGATCACGGTTTTTCTTGTGTCAGTTTGATACGAGGATTGCACAAAATCCCAACAACATGTATAGCTCACTCGACTATGGAAGCCGAGTTCATTGCCTTAGCTGCGGCTGGCAAAGAGGCAGAGTGGATTAGAGATCTACTCTCGGACATTCGACTGTGGGATGTTCCAATGCCTTCTATTCCCATGTACTGTGATAGTGAGGCCACACTATCTAAAGTATACAATGCTGTGTATAATGGGAAGTCGAGACACATTGGTCTTCGACACAATTATGTGAGACAACTGTTTGAGAATGGTACCATCAAAGTTGTCTTTGTCAAGTCTAGTAAGAACTTGGCAGATCCGCTTACCAAACCTCTGACGAGAGATTTGGTCGGAACTACCACAAGAGACATGGGTCTAAAACCACAATAGAATCGGTTAGTGATGGAAACCCAACTTGAATTTAGTGCTCCTATCTTTCAAGTTTAAAGGGTAAAGTTACTTAATCGATAGAAGGTACTATCAAACTCGATAGATCCATGTGTGGTAAAGATAGTACGTCGTTGCCGAGAACTAGGATGAGTTTATTCTCTTAACAAAGTTTTGGAGACATCTAAGCAACGAAGATGTTATAAACTTTGCCTATATGACCTAGAGGTGGTGCCGCCTTGAATGAAGATTAGTGATTTATCTTCTAAAGGGTCAAGAAAAGGATTGAAAGCGCATGGCCATATTCACGCTTAGTAAATTGGAAGATTTATGTGATATGTGTAGATGGACCGGAGAGGTCGCAAGGTTCATGGTTTAAATCCATTAGGATACCACTGAATTGATTTCTCTTTGTTCACTTACATCAAACTATTTGTGACACCTATGTGATATTACATAACTGAATGACAAGAAAACTTCCAACATGGTGGGGGATTGTTGGAATTTTTATGTAAAAATGAGTGTTGGGAAGTTTTGCTTTGTCCCACATAGGAAGGAGGAGAAAAGCTAGGTGGGTTTATAAGGGATTTCCATCCCTTATAATTCAAACCAAATGGTGGGGGTCAAGTGGGTCCTCTTCACACGCGCGCCTAGCCGTGACCGTGAGCGCGAGCCTCGTGCCCGCGAGTGGCGCGTGTAGGCGCACTTTGCACTTCGCTCGGAGCTGAGGAGCCTTTGTTTTTGGGTAAACGGATCACAGATCCGGGTATCCGACCCAAAACCGTTCGGGTTACTTAGCTGATAAGCAGATAGAGTTGGAGTAGGATTGGTTAGCCAAAGGGATAGAGATCGGAGCTGAGGAGCCTTTGTTTTTGGGTAAACAGATCCGGGTATCCGACCCAAAACCGTTCGGGTTACTTAGCTGATAAGCAGATAGAGTTGGAGTAGGATTGGTTAGCCAAAGGGATAGAGATCAGATTATTCAACATGTGGGATAATTATCTCTATCACTTATCATCCAGATTAAGCTTCCTTATCAGATCCAATTTCTTCCAGATTAAGCTACTTATCAGATCCAACAAATTCTCCACGTTTTTGGGGATTGAGAGCTGCAGGTTGGCTTATAAATACAGCCCCATGCAGGTTCTTTTCATCATCAGAAAACAAAGAGCTCTCCTCACAATTTCTCTCTTTCTCTCTCGTTTTTTGTTTCTTGCCATCGTCTTCCGTTTATCGGGTTTCATCGCTGTTGAAATACCGATCGTCGACTGCATTAATCCTGGGTCGTTACGTCGAACTTTGGTAGACTGACGGTAGACTGACCCATTGGTTATGTCAAGTGAAATATTATATTTTACAGAGAAACATAACAATAATAATGACATGATTACAATTAGTAAATTTGTTTAGCGAAACTGTAAACACACAAATATGCTTTAATGATTTCCCAACGAGTATGATCCTTTTGACCATTTATCTTTACTATTTTCTTTTTGCTAGTTATAGATGTTGGACCAACTTGTTTGTGTCTCAATCACCTACGCCTATCTTTAAAGTTAATAATCAAATAAACCGTTTAACGATCTATGGTTCTATGAAGACTTGAACCAATCAGAACAAACTCAAAGATTTTACTAGTTAATCAGTTTGGTTTAGACTATAAATTGAAATTTACAGAATAAAAAGTTGGTTCGTGGAGTAATGAACCAATTGTATTATGGAAAAACCAAACAATTTATTTAATTTTCATGCATACTGATTACTAACTAATACTTCCAACCAAACAATTTATTTTATTTATATTCATAGAAGCATGGCTCAATTGACAAAAAGATGAAACGACTTTGCTAAAATTAAGAGTGAGCATCGGAGCGAGTATCCCGCCTTTGGAATTGAAACCGCTCTGGAATTGCCGATTCCGAAACTGGAACCAATGTGATTAGTTTCGGTTCCTAAAACACATAACTGATCGAGATGGTTCCAATTCTCACCTTTTTGGAACAGTTAACCGTCGGATACCCGTTGGACCTACTAAGGGCTTAAGGGGTCCCATGCACCCCGCTCACTTGATTACCACAAGAGGAAAAAAATTATGTGTTATGAAAGTGCAGCCACTTGATTTTGAAAGTGCCCTAAAATATTTTAAAACCATCTACTTAACAAAAACTTGGCTTGAAGAGATGGTGTAAAGGTACACATTAATTTTTTGATTTCATTACATGATTTGTTTGTTTTTCCTAGATTGATATTTGTTATTTGCCTTTAAGTTTGATTTTCGTATTTGCACTAAATTAATAAGTCACAATGTTAAGTAAATTATGTTTATATGATTTTATTAATTTATTTACATGGTTTATTTGTTTGGAGCTTTTATATTAGTCTCTAAAAAAATCTTTTAAAATCAACCAAACAACCAAAAAGTCACTTGAAATCAGCCAAAAAATTGGTTTTTTTTTTCTTGAAATATATCAAAAAACAGAAAAATTCTATCAAATCAAATAAAAAACTAAAAACCGCCCCTCTAAATCAACCCTAAATCTTTAAACAAAATCCTCCAAAAGGCGGAATTCAGTAAAATAAACATCGAGCGGCTTTCCGAGCGTTGAAAGGTGCACTCGCTCGGCAAAAATTCTGTGTCCACCATTGTGTATATATATATATATATATTATATTTAATACAACTATATTGTAGTCTACATGTTATTTAGTTTATGTTAAACAAGACTTAATCGTAACTACGTGCAAATGGAATTGGTTTTATTACGTTATATGTTTTTATAATTATTCTTTGTTTAATTTTAGCTCATGATCATTCTTAATTGGATTAATTTATCTTCTTATGATTATTCTTTCTTTAATTAGCTTAAGAATAGTGGAGGATCACATTAACTAGTTTTGATGTATAAAATGTTATTTAAAAGAAAAAGTCTAGACCAAATATCCGTTACTGAAATCACTTCAAAAACATGAAGAACGATGTAAGCAGTTTTGGTTCTGGTTCTTTCATTTCAAGAACCATCGGTTCCGGTTCCATAAAAAAGCGAATATCCAGTTATACTCACCCCTAGCTAAAATACAAAACCTATTTTTTTTGGGAAGACATAGCGGCATCGAACAAATGAACGATTACCACGAATACACACACGCACACCTCTCTGGCGGTATCGAACATCCACGGACAACCCACTAATCCGCCGCCGTCTCAGCGCAGCTTACGCTCGACCTGGAGCCCAACCACAGTTTTTTACTGCGTTAGGGGGCAACCCAGTGTATGAATGAACCGACCCAAAAACAGGGTACTTCTCATGCTCTCAATGACTTCCCTTGAAACTGAACTCAGATAGACTAAGATCCCATCCACAATCTTTAAAATATTACCGACCTTAAAAAGACCAACTGAGATACACATTATTTGTTGTATTTTGTAATACAAAAACTATTCCACTCCAAATTAAATGGGTAAAAGATTTGGCCCATAAAAAACACATGTTCTTCTCCGCACCTAATCCGAACCTCCATTTCCTTACCTTCCTTCTTCCCCCTATCTTCCACACCTTGGGGTTTAGCATCGTTAATGGCGTTCTAGACACTCCCTAGGGTTTTTACTTTCTATTCTGAAAAAATCTTTCTCAAATTCACACCAAAATCTTCACAAATGTCGTTTCTCACATTGAAAACTCCATTTTTATCGTCACATTCTTCATCATCATCATCTTCAGTTCTTGCATCATGTCAAAGTAATCAGCTCCGATTGTGTTCTTCTTCTTCTTCTTCGTCGCTTTACCTTCCTAGAAAGCAAACGTTTAATCGAGGAAAATTGAGATGGAGAGCTGAATCTCAGCAGCAGGATTCTCCGAAGAACAGCAGTAGTAGCGATTCACAACAACCTAACGGTTCTGTGGTAGTTTTTATCTTCAATTTCGTTTAGATTTTGGATATATTGTTGTTATAGCATACAATTTTGTTCATATTGTGTGTAATTTTTGACTTCTTGTGTGTTTAAGTTGAAGTTTGATATGAATTTGTTATGGAAACGAGCGAAAGTTTATTTCGGAAATGAGACTGAGATTTCTTACAGATATGAGATCAAAATTGTTGTGAAAGTTTGGAGAAGTAGATATTAAGTTTGTGGAAAATGATATCTTGAAAGGCCTAGAAAAATACTACCTGATTTCGAGTAAGGAAGAAAACTTATTAGGAAAGAAGTCCATTTGAACTTGCAAAGGCACATGGATTCATTCAATAATTGTTAGTTTGTGGAAAGTAAAATTTACTAAGAAAAGAACATGGAGAGAATGAGCATGTGAAGATACTTCATAAGCTGGTGAAAAAACTGAAATATTATAAATGCTAGACAATAGACATATCAGGTGTGCATTATTATCTCTCTTTTTGCTTTCGTTAAAGTAATTTCGGTTATGAGAGGTTTGCTGTAGTGGAATGATTTGTACATAAGTAATTTTCAGTATGTTTTGGCTTTTTATGGAATATCATCTTGCTTTGTTTCCTTGAAAGAGCTTAATCTGTGATGCCACCTACATTTGTTAGGTTTGAGGACTGATGACATGTTTTTAAGATCAAACTATGATGATATATGTTCTAGATGAATTATGATTACTCAAAAGGCTAATTGGGTATGGGGCACTTTAATTAGGCATGCCACAATAAATTAGGTACACATTCTAAAGACATGGTAACATGAGAAACAGAGAAAGTAATCTGTACTTGTAACCATCCTCTGCACTCTTTAAATGAGTAGGATATTATTATAATAATCAAGGTTTTTCATCTGAAAGAGTTGGTTCCTTAACAACTTGCATGTTCATGGTGAGTTGATATCGATCCTAATCCTTCTGGATCAACTACTACTAAGTTGATTGGTTGAAAGCATGTGATGGACACTGGCATGCCAGTTGACTTAGGTACCCTATATATCCTGAGTAGTTAAATCAGTGTGAAGCATAACTTACTGGTAGTACTACACTACTACTAAGTACCTGCTTTAACCCAATACAGGACGTGAAATAATCACAAAGTTATCTCAAACTTTTCTATCATCAAGTCAGCCGAGGAGAATGAAATGTGATCAGAAGCTAGAAACATTGACTAATACAGTAAGATCAGAAGTCCCATTGCCAGTGATGATTGTTTGTTAAAGGATCTTTGTCTCCTATATTAGGAGATAAGTTGAAACCGTAGATCTTGTTTATAATAGCAATGAAAGGACACAATGTCTTTACATATGGAAATTAGAGCCGCCTATGAAAATGATCTTACAGCTGTATCTTTTATTTAGATCAATTCTAGACTTACTTAAGCTACACTTATATCTGAAACTATGAATATTAACTTGTAAAGGGATGGGGGTGTTCGTCAGTTGTGGAATTCTGTTAAAGTCTGATGGTTTTCACTTCTGGGTGTACTCTGCCTATGTCTTACCTTTTAAAAACTAGCAGAGGGATGGACTGCATTTATATTGCTCCTCAATTTACCCCATACATTTTTGGGCTGCTTCTTCCTCCTCCGATTTGATTTTCTGTGTTGTGATTTGTGAATAGAACATCATGATTGAGGATCTAGCAGAACCATGACTATATTTCATTTAACTTTCAAAGAATTTATACTTTTTGATGGATTGTTCTTCATGCTTGTGCTGATGCTAAATATGGATTTCCTTGACTATTAATGAATCGGCAGACAAGCAGGAGGGATATTCTTTTGGAGTATGTGAAAAACGTGCAGCCAGAATTTATGGAGTTGTTTGTTAAAAGAGCTCCTCAGCAGGTAATATGCTTTCCTAATATTGTATTGCAGTGTGTTCTGTGAATGAACCATCATTTGTAATATTATTTCTTTTAGGTTGTAGATGCCATGCGTCAAACTGTAACAAACATGATCGGAACGCTACCCCCTCAGTTTTTTGCAGTAACAGTTACTACTGTAAGTATATACAATTTATGCATTTAGGCAAATGTGAAATCTTTTTCTTTACAGGTTGCTTGATTATATATATATATTGGTTTAAGTGTTTAAGTATCAAGGATTCAAGGTCTTGCATAGTTTGTTCTATTGTTAATCTTATGGCATGCAATCAGGTTGCTGAGAATCTTGCGCAGCTCATGTACAGCGTTTTGATGACTGGGTATATGTTCAGGAATGCACAATATAGGTTGGAATTGCAACAAAGTTTGGAGCAAGTTGCACTTCCTGATACATCACAGGAGAGAAAGGTACTTTTTCAGTTTCTGTTTTTTAGCAACTGTCATGTAACTGTTGAACAATATGCATGACGGGTAGGAGACAAATTAATCACAGCCATGCATCTCTCCCGCTACCAGTTAAATGACTTTATTATCATATGGGCCGATGGAAAGGTAATTCTTTTATGATAGAGCTATACGTGAACATGTAATTACATTTTTTATTGTGGCCTATAGAGTGTTAGGCCATCAAGATCAAGTAGATCTTCATCTAGCATACTTGCAATATATTTTGAACTTATTGAGGTCACCAATATGTGATTGCCTATATCAGAATTTGTCATTTGGCCTCCAGGCATGTTGCACCAAGCTAAATGCTCTTGGGATCATTTTAATATTATTGTTTGTTCTTGGATTTTCATGAGATAAATTGATTTAAGGAAACCACATATAACTTAACATAGTCAAGAAAATTCAGAATACATAGACAAGAAGAAAAGTATATAGATCATGAATTAAAAATCAACAAAGCAGTTGTTGAACTGAGCTTGTACAAATTACAAAAACCAATTGGTCTATTCGAGGATAGCTCTAAGCCACTAATGCAAGAAACATTGTTTATTTTGTATGTGATTCTGTGTGATAGATTGACCATGCAAGTGTTTTCCACAAATTTTGCACCTCAAAAAGGGAAACCTTATATTGCTTGAAGTTCACCTTTTCAGACGATATTTTGTCCTAAAGATATGGTCCCTTGTGTGATTGATACAAGACGGTCCAACTTTCTTTCTAAACCTAATTGAAATGGGTGTCCATTTTCTAAAAGTTGAAAGCTTTTCGACTTTTCGTCTCACTTTTGGACCACAAGTCGAGGTAGTTGTATCCATCATTAAGTTTTACTCTTGCAACATACAGGATGCACCAGATTATGCAGCAGGGACACAGAAAAAGGTGACGGGCGAAGTGATAAGATGGAATAACGTTTCTGGTCCAGAGAAAATAGATGCAATCAAGTACATTGAGTTACTTGAAGCAGAAGTTGAGGAACTCAACCGTCAAGTAGAAAGAATATCTGCAAATGGATCAAATGAATTGTTGGATTATCTCAAGTCTCTCGAGCCCCAAAATCTTAAGGTTAGGAAGTTAATTGGTTATAAAGTACTAAGAGCATCTTCAACAGATAATAGAGTATGAAAAGCCAAAATCTCTAAAAGATTTTTTAACCATCTCCAACAGCCCCTCTATTTTAGCAATCATAACATAACTAAATTAATAAAATATTGTTTATCTCTCCTACACATTTAATTTCAATATCCTTTATTGGTGGAAAAGGAATATAATATCGTTTCTCTTTTTTTTTTTTTTTTTTTTTTTGAGATTTCTCTAAATTTATAGATTTTTTGTGATCTCTCTCATTTTTTTCTCTATTTTAGCATACAAATAGCATAGTTGTTGGAGACTTTTTTTTGTTAAAATCCCTCTTTTCTCCATTTTAGCATAGCTGTTGGAGATGCTCTAACCCCACTTCTAAAATGGCTTCAAATCAATTATCAGTGATCAAATAATGCAATTCTTCCATCGCTTCTTGATTTCTCAATGCTAATCATCTGAAAATGGATGTAAGGTTAAAAGACTTGTCTGCTTGATTCAGCATTCTGAATGCTTTCCATCTATGTAATATCATGCAGGATTTGACAAGCAGTGCTGGGGAGGATGTCGTGGTTGCAATGAACACATTTATTAAACGTCTGTTGGCTGTTTCAGATCCTAGTGAGATGAAGGTTAGCATGATGTTTATTTTTCCTACCATATGAAGGCTTTCATCTATTCCCCTGTGAAGTGAGTATTTGATTCTCTTATATATAATCTCGCACACAAGGAGGCCAAACCAACCCGCTGAATACCTGATTTGCTTTTCATATGATGCTCCTAGGGCGGGTAATGTGAGGGTGGCTTGGAGGTTGCCGGTTATATAAACCCTTTTACCCAAACTATCAGTAGTCACCATCTCATTTGTTTATAGAATGCCCATGTAATTTAATGCATATTCTCACTCCCATATCATTTTGAAAACAAAAGGTTAAGCTTGATGGTAGCTTCGGTGGTTGCGTTGTAATTTTTCTTTTTTGTGTGAAAAGTGAGTGCTAGTTTTGTTAAAAATATGCATAGGCATAACTTCATTTTCTATATATCTTAATGGTGTCACCACTTGAAATTGTTTTTGTAACTGATGTTCAAGATGTTGATTTGTTTTTTGTGTAATCATGTAGACAAGTGTGACGGAAACAAGCGCACCAGAATTGGCGAAGTTGCTTTATTGGCTAATGGTGGTGGGATACAGTATACGTAACATTGAAGTCCGTTTTGATATGGAACGGGTTCTAGGCAGTCCGCCAAAACGTCAAGAGCTACCCCCGGCTGAAAACATCTGAGAACCCCAACTCGCCCCTTATTTGATGACTGAGGATTTGCTTGTCTTATTAGTTACAAATATGTCGATGAAATCGCTGCAAGTTTCAGACGAGATTTCGGAATTTTTACGAAAAATGGTACGACAGAAAGCAGTTGATTTTTGGTGTTGAAGAATTGTGATTTTTAGAATCATCTTATTGTTTAGTTTGTAGCAATACCATCTGAATGGTTAGTCTGAATGGGATTTCAAATCCCTTTTATTTGGAGATGAAAAGGTCTATAATACTCTTTTTGGATTCGGATTCGATGCAATGAAATGGGTCCTTTAGGACGTACAACTCTCTTTAGCTAATATGACATTTTTTTCTTTTGCTTTTTGTGTTTTATTGGATTGTCCGACTTCGTTGATAAAACATGCTAGGTTGCCTAACAATTTATTTGTAAGTATTCTATTTAGGTTAGCTGGTGGACGTTTTAGAAGACCAATTTTGTTGTAGTGATACCTGCTTATTGTTAGTTGAATATGATTCAAGTCTGATCGATCCATCACTTATTACCATGGATCGAGAAAGATTTGTGTAAGAGCATTTCCAACATATTCTTGAGAAAGTAAAAAAGAGGATTTTGAACAAGTGTTTCGCTTCAATAGAATTTCTAAAATCTCTATCTAAAAGGGAGAAAGATAGAGATGAAATTCTTTAAACTTGGGAACTTTCTAAAAATGATTATTCACGAGCGAGATCTTTTATAATTATATTTCAAGAAAAAAAAATACAGAAGGCAAGGACGAGATGGTTTGCATTGTGATTCCACATGACACTTTATAAACGTCACCTGAACACACCAAAATAGAGTCTAATCTTGATAGCAAACTCAATTGACAAATAAAAGTAACATATTGAGGATTTCTTCCTACAAGTCGCCAACTCTCTCCTTAAAGCCCTTGGGTATTTTCTTTATTGTTTTGTAGGCTCTTAATGGGATCTTGATTGATATCTTTAGGGCCTCAGTCAGATTGGTAAGAGCACACAAGTTGACCCAAAAGCCCGCAATTTTCAAAAAAGACAAAGACAGTGTCTTCTTGGGTCCGGTTCAGACTCACAACAACGTCGTTGCCAACTGATGCAGGGAAAATCTGATAATGATTATTTGTTTAAATTAATAGTTATCTAGATTTATTTTTCATAATTAAATAGGTGTTTTTTTGTGATAGTTATCTTTTCCTAGTTTAGATTATTATAATAGTTTCCTAGTTAAGATAATCATAATAGTTTCCTAGTTTAGTTCTAGTTAAGCTTATAAATAGTTTGCATTGTTTAAGTTATGATGAATTATGAGTTGATTAATAAAAAGAAATTTCGTTTTCCTCCCAATTCTTGAATTCTCTATTAGGGTTCAGGTTTTGAAGCCTAGGGTTTGGTATTCTACGAATCAACAAGCCTTAGAAGAGGTTGAACACGATATTCGTAGAATCAACGTGTTTGATCTTGGTTTATCCCATACACGCTGCATCAGTTGGTATCAGAGCCAAACTGATCTTGCGCTATGCCACCTCACGATCCGATTCAAACCAATTTGGGTGTGAACATTAATGTCAAAGTCGATCACGTCAACGACATAGGACTACGACAATATGATGAAGCCGAATATACGGAAGACGATGTAAGTCTCGTATTGATTTGGCAACAGATCAGTTTGAGGCCTTTAACACAAGATAGTGACTCTATGGCTACCATTCAAGGTAAATTTTGTCACTTTATTGTTGACTCTTATAGCCGAAAGAAACCTACTAGTGAATTGAAACAGGAATTGGTCATAGAAAATCGGAGTTCAGAGAAGTATACGCTTAACCATGTCAATATGGTGAGACAACCTGATGCAGCGTGTATGGGATAAACCAAGATCAAACACGTTGATTCTACGAATACCGTGTTCAACCTCTTCTAAGGCTTGTTGATTCGTAGAATACCAAACCCTAGGCTTCAAAACCTGAACCCTAATAGAGAATTCAAGAATTGGGAGGAAAACGAAATTTCTTTTTATTAATCAACTCATAATTCATCATAACCTAAACAATGCAAACTATTTATAAGTCTAACTAGAACTAAACTAGGAAACTATTATGATTATCTTAACTAGGAAACTATTATAATAATCTAAACTAGGAAAAGATAACTATCACAAAAAAACACCTATTTAATTATGAAAAATAAATCTAGATAACTATTAATTTAAACAAATAATCATTATCAGATTTTCCCTGCATCACCAACATAATGTCCTCTATAGGGTCGTGGTTCTAGATCACCAACCCACGTAAATGCATGGCCCTTGTGATGCTAATCTGATACCAAAATTCTACAACGTATTTTAGTCTGATGCCTATTATGTTTCTGCTTTTGGTATCTCAAACTTTCCCAACTCACATACAATCATGAAATTACAACGTATTTTGGTTCAATCTCTATTTTGTATATCGTTTTATTGAAGGGAAGACGACGCCAACTGGCGATCATACATAACTAACCATGAAAACATTCATCCTGAATGCATCGAAAACGTCTCCTTTGTGAATCATCGACATGGATAATTCCAATTTGCACAAGAATGGTGCACTAATCTTACAAATCAAAAAAATACCAAAAACTCGGAACAAGATAAGTTTAAATCAAAATTACGTTCTAGAAAGAGATCCCGCGAACAAAATGCAACTACAATCATAACAAACGAAACTATATCTATGGTTCTCGTCATTGTTGAGATCGCCAGGTGGCAGGAGCCAGGTCGAAAGACATGTTTACCATATTTTTCTCTTCACCTAGTACAGATAAAAAATAATCAATTACAAAACCAACTTTATGAGCGTAAGGTCTGAGGGTGGGTTGCATGCAACCTAACCTCTACCAAGAAGAAAAAAGGTAGGGCGGTTGTATAGGTTCCCTTGTCGGGTCGTGACCCACGTGCCAAACACATGCACAACAAGAGCTTCACATGCAAGATATATAAACCACTGCTAGAATATAAACTGTGCAAACTGTTGATTTCATTGGTTAAGTTAATAAAATTATTTAATATGGTGAAATTATATTATATAATTCTTTTTTTTGATGAAATTGTTTTATATTTTTTTATGTAAGCATAAAATTATTTCATGTATTTTTTCATTCTGATGAAACATTTCATTTTTATATAAAAACACAAATATATGAAACAATTTTATCAATAAAAGAATTATATGAAAGATCTTCATCAAATTAAACAATTCCATGTAAAAATTTCATTAATTTTAACCAATGAAATCGACAGTTTGCAAGGTTTGTATTCTAAGAGTCGTTTACAAAATAAACTACCCCTATATGTGTGTGAGTGTGAGTGTGAGTGTGTGTGTGTGTGTATATGTATATGTATATGCTTCCTATTCAAACCTTAAGATGAAGATGGATCAACTGTCTTGGTGGCTGAACCAATAGAAGGTGCAGCCGATGGCACCGCATATATTCGTGCTTTCTTCAGAATCTCTGCAACAACCCAATTCTTCCGCTTGCTTAATGGCCTCGAAGGATCTAATCTAACCTGAAAAAAGAAGTTTCATACATACATCTCAGAGAGCCATCCATGTAGACATAAGAACATCTCCAATGGAGGTTCTTACAAGAACCTAACTTTTGTAATTTTTCTTACCACATCATTTCCAACTCGTCAAATTAAAAACTTACATAAAATTACACAACAGTAGTTCTTAGCAGAACCTTTTGTAGGTCCCATGTAATTTTTCAATACTTATAATTATATAAATAACTATTAAAATGTCAAAAAAAACATATAAAAATTATTAGAATGTCATTTCACACAAAATCCAAGGTAAGAACTAACAACCATAGTTCTTGTACAAGAACTCCAAGGATGTGAGTGTCTTATAAGAATCTCTCCAATGGTAATTCTTATAAGAACCTACACTTTTTATTTATAAAAACCTCCAATTGGAGATGCTCTATCGATTAACAAGAGTGCATATTCAAAAATTATTTTTGGTGGCCACACATACATCTAGCATACACAAATTGATGCCCTCATTTTATTTTTGGTAGTCCATCATTACGCAAATCCCATAGAACATGTCCGACAACAATCACTTTTAAAACTCTACTTTTCATCCATCATTACGAGAACCCCTTTGGACATGCTTACAACAGCAACTCCTCTCGACACTTCTAGAATCCCATTTTAGTCTAAACCCCAGCCTAAATGCAAATGTTTTCCCACAGATCTGACCTTGAATCAGCACCCTACCTAGTCTTATCCACTATACACCGGCTGTTACCTCGTGTAATGTTCAGTTTCCTAATTGGCCTGATCGGCAGTTCAAGATCAACAAATATTTCTAGTGAGTCCTCGTTCAATTAATTAGGACATATCACATACTAAAACATTCCTCAGAAGGCATTAACTATCTGTTATACCCGACCAGAAAGGATCTTGTATTTCCCTCTTTGCATGGAGTCTTATCTCATGTGTCAAGCTAGCCTCAACTCTGTCATGCAACTCCTAAATTCCAATTCCAAGTACAGAATTGCTTTTGGCCTTGTGTTCTTACACAATATAGTTGGAACGTAGCAAAATGGTATTTATAAGAAAACAATGAAGAGTCAATTGACCACCGATACTATTTCGTGTACTTATCAGTATTCAGAGGTATGAACTTCCATTCTTTCTGATCAACTCCTCTCCCCTTCCCTCATTTAAGCATGTCAAATTTAATAGTTGAGACCTTGAAGGTAAAAACAAATCTAATTCAGGCTACACGCCTACTTCCAATGTATTTATGTGGTTCTATGGCTGAAAGAAATAATTTTACTTGTACGAACAGGTGAGCTCAGCTAAGGCTTCTGTGTTGTACAATTGTAATTCTCCTGGTTCTGAGTTCAGGGAAGCATTGAAAACACAGGATATGATTTATGCTTGGGAGGATTGTTTGTTGTCTTCTAGCTTAAGCCTCCTGTACTACACCTTTGGTTTTTCTTAGCTCCTGTTTATTGCCGAGTACTCCCCTTCTCTGTCGCTAAGTATCCTCTTTAGAGAAGCCTTTCTTAGGGGATGTTTGGTTGGTTTTCCATTTTTGTTAGCAGCTTAATGAGCTTAAGGGAACTTACAGCTTATTCAGTCAGCTTAATGATATAGAAAGTGGCTTATTCAATAAGCTTCTAGGGGGTGAACTTTATGCAGAAAGCCAAAATTTCCAAACCTGCCCCTCCCAATTAAAAAACACGCTCATTTCGTCTACTGAAAAACCATCATAAACAAAAACCTTCCCAATCTATAGTCTATACAGACAAATTAGTCAACAAAGACAACTTTATCTACACAGGACTTAATGGAAAACCAACCAAACAGCCCTTAAGTCCTGTACGGATTAATATGTCTATATAGATTGGAAAGATTAACAGATAGATGGAGTGTGTTTTATTGGAGGGGCATATTTGAAAAAAAAAGAAAAGAAACTTAACTTTCTGCATATAGTTACCCCCAAAAGCTTACTGAATAAGCCTTCTTTCTATATCATTAAGGGGCTGTTTGGTTGGGGTTTTCCATTAAGTCTTGTATGAGTAAAGTTGTTTGTGTGGATTAATTTGTCTGTAAAGATTGAAAGGTTTTTGTTTGGGACGTATTTCTCATAGATGAAATGAGCGAGTTTTTTTATTTAGGATAATATGTTTGAAAAAACATGGCTTTCTGCATTAAGCTCTTCCTGAAAGCTTACTGAATAGATCAATATTTTGTATCATTAACCCACAACCAAATAGTCATATATAGCTGACCAAATAAACTGAATACCATTAAGCTCATTAAGCTGCTAACAAACAGGCCCAAGTCACTTCTAGACAGTCATGTATAGCTGACTGAATAAGCTATGACTCCTATTAAGCTCATTAAGTTAATAACAAAAAGGCCCTAAGCCCCCTAGTAAAGTTGAACAATTACTACTCCAACAACAAAAGTGTGCATGGTAGCCACTGGATCACTCCAAAATTACAATTAGTTTCTACTTGGGGAGAAAAAACTGGACCTTGTAATCAAAGATGAAACCAAAGAACTGCTCTTGCTTCAAAATATAAGTTTCAAACAAACAATTTCAGTTTATACTAATATTTTTGCTATACTACACATTTGATAAAGTTTCCAATATATACAGATAATTATACCAACTCTGAGGTTGAAAGTCATCAAGATCATAGCAAATTGTTCAAAATTTGCAAAAATTAACTTCAAATTTCACCTTTATGAGTGTTTTTTCTTCTTCTTTCTATTCTATATACAGTTTCAGTAACATAAAAAAGCTTCCATTATAGAAGTGGCTATTCGCATAACTACATTTTTATTCATAAGAAATAAGAAGAAAAACGTACTCGATCTCCAATATTGCACTGATTTTGTTCGTCATGCGCCATGAATTTGGAGGTCCGTTTGACGTATCGATTGTAGAGCTTGTTATGGAACAGCCTGTCAACGGCCACCACCACCGATTTCTGCATCTTGTTCGATACCACCATTCCGACAACCGATTTCATCTTGTTCGATGAATGGATCTTCTAAAACCCTAAGCCAATTTCTCAAAAGCTTCGGATCAGCTTAAAACCCTAACCAGTGTTACTGTTGTTTCTATTGATCTCATTCAGAAAAACCACCCCCAAAAGAGACGGCGTTGTTGTATTCATTTTACACATGTCGTCCCTAAACTATATCTATTATCAATAATTAACCCTTATGTTTCATATATATATATATATATATATATATGCTATTTCAGTCCTTCTACTTTTGAATATCATTACCTTTGTGATAAAATAAAACCAACCTAGAATTCAAATATGATAACATGGTATACAATTGCTGAATAAGTATTTTAGAATCTAAGGGTGCGTTTGGTTCGCAGGATTCCATGGGAATCTGAAGGAATTGGAATCCAATTCCCAGGAGCATTTGGTTGGCTACAGAGAAGGGAATTGGAATTTCAAGGTGGGATTTAATTCCCTTAGGTAAAGGAATTTGAAATCCTTCCACACCATGAGGGATTTTAAAATCCTTAGAATTGGGAATGTGCATGATTACCATTTTACCCTTCCTTACCATACAACCCTTTTATGCCCTAAACCAACACACCATCGCCTCCATCCCTTCACTCTTGACCACATCTGAAACTTCACCGCCGACCACCACGTCTGAACTTTGCCCCCGACCACCACCTCTGAACTTCGCCGCCGACCACCACGTCTGAACGTCACCGCCGCCACTGCTGCACTTGAACTTCGCCGCTGCTGCTGCACTTGAACTTCGCCACTGCTGCTGCACTTAAACGTCGCCGCCGCTACACTGAACGTCGCCGCCGCCGCTCTTCAGAAACTCCACCGCCGCACTGTCGTTGCTCTCCAGAACCGCCACCGGCGTTACTCTCCAGAACCTCCACTGTCGCTGCACTTCTAAGTCGACGACCGCCCATTCCGCCGCCGTCCCTTCCGTCGTCGTCCCTCCCGTCGCCGACCGTCCCTTTCGACCTGTATTGTTGTTACGTTTCCTTTTTCCTCTTCGTTTAATCATTTAGGATATTTGTTCATATCTCTAGTGTAGATTTTGTTATGGTTTTTATCGAGAGTTTAAGATGCAAATGTCTTCAGTTTCGGTTCGAATTCGAAAGGTTTTAAGTGTATTGACAGTTGCTTTGTGGTTGCGTATTGATACTCGTTGAAATGTAGTTGTAGCCAATTCTCTGAAATTTAATCGTTTAACTTTAATCAGTTAGGATATATGTTCATCTATGTGGTTATTCGTTTTTGCTTTGAATCTAGTGTAGATGTTGTTTCAATTTTATCGAGTTTAAGCTGAGGAATTTTTTTGTTTTCGTTTCCAATTCGAATTTGGAAGGGTATCGGCGGTTGCTTTGTGTTTACGTATCGATAATCGTTGAAATGTATCTCTAGCCGATTCTCTGAAGTTTAATCGTTGAAAAATTTGTTGTTTGATTGTCACGTTGTAACCCAAACAAAAGAAGGGTAATTCTGTCATTTTGCATATCTGAATTCCAATTCCAATGACATTTCTGCCAACCAAACAGATTATAGAATTGGATTCCAATTCCAATTCCTGCCAACCAAACAGGATATGGAATTGGATTCCAATTCCTTCAGGATTCTAAATTCTTCAGGATTCCAATTCCTTCAAAAACATTCCAGCAAACCAAACGCGACCTAATTGTTTCAAAATCAACATTATTTAGGTTATCGTATTTTTTGTTTTTTTTCTTTTGTCTACGTTGACAACCAATGAATAGATAAACTTAAAAATGAAAAAAAGTACAAAAAGATTTACTATTATAAATAATGCAAGAATACTAGCAGATAATTATATATATTTTTTAAAAGGTTCATGTAGACTTTGTCTAAACTACATCCTTGGCAAGTTGGTAATTAAATTACGGTCATCTGAAACTAAGCCTGACCACAATTGTTACGTATGCATGAAATTGAACCCAGGGTGGATGGAATATTCCATCACATTCCTAGGGCTTCAACCACTGCGTCGTAACCCTTGTGGTTATAAATATTTAATAGTAATAATAATGAGTAAAACTACAAAATTGTTCTTTGTGGGTTGTTTGAGAATAACAATCTTGGTCTATGTTATCTTAATTAGTATTACTTATATAAACACCTTATAATTGCAATCTTTTCACTTGTGGAGTCCATAAGACTATATGAGCTTGTGAAACATAGGATTTGGTAAATCCACTTCCAAAATTCAAACTTTGATGAAAAAAACTGTTTAATTTGCATCCTATTTTTCATGTTTAAAAGTTATGAGTTGCAACCTTTAAATTCATGTTTTATGTTTGTACAATATGGATGGTCCGGAACCGATGGTTATCGTCTAAGCTGGTAGGTGGTCGTTTTTAGGCGAATGTTCTCGGGATTCGGTCGGCAGTTGCTGCCGATGGAGCCAATGTCGTTGTTCTATCTGCGGTTTACATCGTAGGACAAGGCACCAAACGCTATTACTATTAGTGCACTTTAGTACTCACTCGAGACCTATCCCTAGGTGAAATATTTCCTTTAAGCACAAGTTTTTAGGTGTCGGTAAAATATTTCCGCCAATGCATTAATGAACGCTATTATACCAAATGTTAATTGGTTTATGCTTTAACATTTGTAAAATTAAATTAACCTGATTTGACTCGAATTTAAAACCACTTTAGAGCCCATTTGGTTTGTAGGAAAGAAATGAAATGGATTGGATTTCATGTAGGGATTTGGAAACCTTTTGTACATGTGTTTGGTTTGTAAAATTTGGAGTGGATTTGAATTCCGGATATTTATAAAAAATCATTAAAAATTTAAAAAAATATAAAAATAATTAAATTACCTTTTCACATATTGGAGTCGGAAAGTAGTCAGAAATTTCCGACTGTATTTAGCAGTCGGTAACGGCCGTCAGTAATACACTGTTTTTTAGTAGTGAAATTCCATTCATGCAAACCAAACAATACCTTAGGGGCTATTTGGAAGGCATGTGTGGATTAATTCGTCTATATAGCTTCGGAAGGTTTTTGTTTGGAAGGCTTTTTTGATAGATGAAAGCAACTTATTTTTTAAGTGGGAGGGACATGTTTTGAAAAAAATTTGGATTCTTGATCATAAAGCTCCATATAAGTTTAAACTTCTAAATTATAATACACTTCCTATATCATTAAGCCATTATCAAACAATCAAAGCCATATAAGTTACAACTTTCCTTGAGTTCAAATAAGCCTTATGACTTATGAGCCAACTTATTTGGCCAGCTTAAGCTGCAAGTCTCCTTAAGTTGGTTAAGCTACTTACAAACAAACTCTTAAGAAAGGAAAACCATCCTTTTTTTCACTCCAAATTAAAAGTGTAGAACTTGTATATCTCCTCCTATCTATAACCCTTCGGTCGTTATCGTATCTCCCGACTGAGTGGTTACCTCAGTTGACTAAGTAGTGGGGCCGCACCTCGCTTCTACTTATGTCTTCATCTTCTACCTTGTCCGCTAACAGATACTCTTCAGCTTTTTCCCACAAGCGGGCCTTGTCATTATTCTACCCGCTTGCTTGCTTGGCCAAACGTCTGCTGCTCTTATAGTTGTTAATTTTCAGCTTTCGGTAAAAGACAAACTGCTGCAAGATACTTTGTCGGTTGGGCTAAGTAACTTCCAGATTCGCTTTACATAAAACACAAAGTGGGTTACTAACTTACACAAAAGAAACTCAACAGTTGTAGAGTTTGTTATATACAACTACAATTAATGCGAAAAAAAACTATCACAATTACCTGTACTAGCGACCATACAACCGTCCAAAATGATTGAAACAACCCCATCTTTTCCTAGCAAAGAGTAAACCAACCACATTGCTCCACAAACCGGGGATTTAGTTTCGGAATCTTGCACTTGCTCCACAATTATTGGCATCTTCTTGCACATAACTATACATCCTAACCAAGTGGTTGCATACCGAGTAGCGGGGCAACACCTCGCTTCTACTTATGTCTTCATCTTTTACCTAATTGTCTGCTAACAAATACACTTCAGCTTTTTCCCACATGTGGGGTTTATCGTTATTCTACCCGCTTGCTTGCTTGGCCGAACGTCCGTAGCTCATGTTGTATTTGTCAATTTGTTGCTTTAGGTAAAAGACAAACTGTTGCAACCAGCTCTGTCAACAGGGTTAAGAAACATTTTAGTACCATCGCATAATCCATGAGTTACAAATTCATGATGGCAAATACTTACAGAGACAAGCCATTATGGACAACCATCCTGAGATGATCGCAATCAGTGTAGGCGATGTAACGATGTTTCTCAGGAAAAACGCTCCCGATGTATAAGTTAACCCACCCCCCTCCTGAAAACACCATATCAAATTCACATAAAACAATGTGCAACATCAATTCGAAAAAAATCATATTTCATGCTTTCCATATAAGATATTGCAAATTAAACAAACCGAAATAATCAAGTTTAAGACCATTCCAATCCAAATATGTTAAGCCTATTTGCGAGCATAAAGTTAAGCCTATTTGTGAGCATAAAGTTAAGCCTATTTGTGACCAATGTCACCAATCACTTCTCGGTACGTTCTAACTCCTAAGATCCATCAACCTGTATATTTAAACGACACTTGCTAAATAAAAATTTGATAATAAGGTCGATCTTCAAGGTTCCAGTTCCAAATTATGTTTAAAACGGAACACGTCATCTTATAATTGAAGTTACTGCAACAGATTTGGTTGGTAAAAATTTACGTTTTTTGTAATATTTCTTAAGAACCAGAAACCATTTGTTATATCTGGACTCCAACTTTCAACCGGTAACAACACGTTTACATCATCTAAATTGCATTATAGAAAGGTTCTTACCATAAATTACGAGTGTAGGTGACTTGCCCAAAGCTACAGAATTGTTCATGCTAAGAAAAGACAACTTAATTAATATCCCAAGTGTATTAGCTAGGGTCAGGTTCAAATGTGAACTCAATTTTGGTTGTGAACGATGAGGACCACTAAAATCATGCCACGTGTCAATATTCACTCCAAATATAATGCATTTATTAGAGTGAATAAAAACGCCCTAAGATTTATTCACTATAAATAATGCATGATATTCAGAGTGAATATTGCCACGTGACGCGATTTTAGCGGTCCTCATGTTCACAATGAGTTTTCATTTGAACTTTCCTCAACTCTATTAATTCTAACTTGAAACAAGATATACATTAATGAAAGAGAATTGTTGAATATCACAAATTAACCTACCGCTGGTACTTTTGTCCTTACGAAGGAGTTGAGGTCTTCTGTTGCTTCACACAACCCCATCCCGGTTTTTATTACCTCTAGCTTTGGAGCAGTAGACTCTCCGTCGGTGAAAACTTTCATTTCATCACATTCGTCTATTTCCAGAGTGTCTAATGATGGCCATTCAAAAGCCACATTGCTCTCCAAGCAAAATCCCTTCAAACTCGTTAGACAAACAAGTTGTAAGGATTTTAGACGTGGGAAGGAAACCACCTCGTTAGCTTTAGTTTCCGAATCTTGCACTGCCTCCACAATCACCTTCAGTTTGCCGCAAGAACGTATACGTAGGTCTTGGAGTTGGACTAAAGTAGCAACCATGGCATAAGAGAAAACATGTTCCAGATTATCACAGCATACAAGTGATAGCTTTGTGAGATTAGAAAGGTCCGATGTCGTCCACCAATGATTCTTCTTCCATGTACTACGTGATGATGTTTGTGGATCCGTACTCATCATGAGTAGTTGTCTTTTCTCGGAATTTCGTATCACATCTTCAAATACCTTATCTGTAATGACCAGAGTTTAAAAGTTAGTACTAATGTTAGTCACTCGTTAAAGATGACCAATTTTGAAAAGAATTTGAACCTTAGGGGTGAATTGTGACATTTTGGGTAAAGTTTGATAGTTGAGCTTATACCATAAATGGTATGGGCTTAGCCTTTTAGCCCATACTATTTATAGTATTAAGCTAGGGTTTTTACCATTTTGGGGAAACTTTTAGTGTGTGTGTTTGGTGTGTGTTTCTTGGAGGTCAAGATTAGTGCTACACTCATCTTCAAGGTCGAGATTTCATCACCAAGGTTAGTTTCGATTCCCTTTTAGCTAAGGAAATGTTGATAATTGATGTAGGATTACCTTGGATTGTTTGAGGAAGCGTTTTAGATCAAGCTAGAATCGATTTTCGGCTGATTTTAGCCTTTTTCGGAATCTGGTTGCGTTTCCCGAATTGGGAACTCATGTTCCCCGAATCGGGATTCATGTTTCCCGAACCGGGAATTCATGTTTCCCGAATCGGGAGTTCATGTCTCCCGAATCGGGAAAGCATTTAACCCGAATCGGGATTATGCTTGGGTGATTGGGTGGAAACTCATTTCTTCGTTTGCCTTTCCCGAATTGGAAAATCTATGATTTCCGAATCGAGGGATTTGGCCAACTTAGTCGTCACTTTGACCTCGTAACGTTTGAATTCGGGATTTTGGAGTGGGATGCCTCCCGAATCGGGAATTGGCGTTTCCCGAATCGGGAATTACCATTTCCCGAATCGGGAGTGGTAGTGTCCCGAATCGGGATTCTTGAGTCGGGTTTTGGGAGGTCTGTGTCAGTAGAGTTAGTTTTTGGAGAAGGATTTTCCATAGTAGTTTAACCTCTTAAAAATAAAATTTTTTCGAGGGGCGCTGCCCCTCAGATCCCGCAAGGGCGGCTCCCCTTGACCCCGTCCGCTAATCGGGTAGCGGAACCCCCGTGCTAAGTCTGCCTAGGGGGTATCCTAGTTGTGGATTTCTCTAAGCGCGAATCACTTATACCTTAGGAATTTTTACAGATACCAGGAGATAGAGTAAGCAGCAAGTTAAGCTCAGGTGAGTTCCCTTACCTGAAAATGAATGGTCTGCTTTTACTGTTTTAAACTTATCCATTCGATTTGCCAATGTTTTGATGATATAAATGTGATTTTGTGAAGTTATAAATGGTTGTGAATGCTACATTGATGATCATCATGTACATGCTATTTTAACATTTCGGGATTGCATCGTGAGTAATGAGTACCATGGGACCGTACATCCCTGGGAAGTTTAGTGGTGTGAGGCACGGACTACGTCCGTCACTCCTTAAATGAGAATCGGGGAGATCTGGCCACGTAAGGTTGTTTGTGGGATGGTGCGAGGCACGGACTATGTCCGTCACTCCTTAAATTGTGTATCCGGGGGATCCGGCCATCCGGTTTGTTGTATTGTGATTTTATTACTCATGATGCTTTCCTGTTTATTTGAGATATCTGATTTTACGGCCAGCGGGCCGGAACTGTGTTTTAAACTGTTTTGAGGGAATTCACTAGACCTTTCGGTCTAACCCTCGTTTTCAAAATCTCAAACCTTTTCAGGGAAAAGCGTGTGGTGAGAGGCAAGGAGAAGGTAGACCTCTAGAGTAGCTCTACCGGTAGAAGTTTAGTAGTTTATCCTAAATTTAGAATCTCAGCTGTGGAGGGATGTTCCACATGCACTCTTTAGCTATTTACTTTTGAACCAAATATTATGAAATTGCGTTTTAGATCACTGGGATTTATATTATATGCATGTTATTATCGTTATGGGTTTTGGGGCGTTACATTATCTACCACTGCTTCTTCAAGATTTTGTACTTTAACCAACTTATTGCTTGGAAAAATTGTTTTTGTCGTGCTTAGTATGGAAGAATATCCTAAATCTACTTCGATTATGTTCGAAAAAGACCAAGGGAATTGAAGGTACCCTGCAATACCTCCACGGAACCACCTTAAGAAGTTATAGGGTGGATTCTGCTAAGAATAAAACATACATCAGAACAAAACCAACAAAGATATTTGCTAGTAAACAATAAATAAACTATTCATGTTTATTAGTATTCGTTCAAGTTAAAGGGTGACAACTTATATTGTTCTAGGTGCACTAGAGTCTATTTGATTCAATATGAAATGCTAGTCCTACGTGTGGCAACATTTCTCTTTTTTGTAAAAGTTTAGTTTAATTTGACCAAGCTACAAGAAATCAGAACTTCAAAACAAAATATTTAAAAAAATAGAAACAAAGTTCCACTCTTTTTACATATTTGTACTCTCTAGTCTCTAGCATTACTAGCTTATTGGAAAATGTTTAGTTGTATTCGCTACAACCATGGGAGTGGTTTTGCATCTCTTTTTTGTTTTATGTTTTTATATATAAGAAATTCAACAAGACATTTCATTTGAAAGAATAAAAGCACTAGTAATAAGTTTTGATAGTTCAAAAAACCATTTAAGCATATATATATATAGAGGGAGGTTTATTTGTAAACCACTAAAAGGGTGTAAACCGTGTAAACTAATCATAGCCGTTGATCAAAAAAAATCAAAGGAGGATATGGGTTCATAGAAAACATAGAAATGTGAAATATATGGTAAGTCATTGATGATGGAAATATGAAAATGTGAAATATGGAAACGTTTTTGAAAATCAAGGGTGTCGATATGTTTACACGGTTTACACCATTTTATACAAATGAACATCCCTATATATATATATATCTATATAGGCAGGGCCGGTCCTGAGATTCCAGATGCCCATGGCGAGTGGTAAAAAAAATGCCCCTTTATTATGAAAACGAAAAACCAAAAAGTGGATCTTCATTAACTAAAAGAAAGACGGATACAACCGGGGGGGGGGGGGGGGGACATAAACCAAAAACCCCATGTAACATAACATAAAATACATCACTTAAAACGATGCCTTCGTGCATTTTTTGAAGCAAAAATATCTATGACTTTATCATAGTTAATATCCGCTAAAAACTTACTCTTAATACTCAAAAGTGCTAGCCCGTTCAATCGTTCTTGACTCATTGTAGATCGCAGATATGACTTCAACAACTTCAATTTCGAAAAGCTTCTTTCCGCAGATGCTACGGTGACAGGTACGGTCAACAAAATTCTGTAAGCAATCAAGACATGTGGAAAGATATCCATCTTCTTTGCAAACTCCAAAATTTGTAGAGATGTCCATAGATTTCCATTCTTGGATGCATCTTCCGGTAACATTCCTTGCAAAACCTGTAACTCCATAAACAAATATTGTCCATCAATATCAAAATCATCATCATTAGTTAAAGCACGCTCAAGATTCACACAACACTTTTTCAACTCATCATCATGCATAGTAACTAACTTTCGTCCATCAAATAGAAAACCAAAAACTGATTCAAATTCTTGCATTTGTTCAAATCTAGTTCGCAATTGAGAAAGAGCCATATCAACTAAAACAAGAAAGTAATCAGTTTTGAATTGCTCTTGAGCAGATTGTTGTTCTCTCTCGGTATTTGGAATTTCATCAAATTGTTTTTTTCGAGAAAAAGAACGTTTTACAGTAAATTCGGGCTCAACTCCAATGCTACTTGCAATTTCTTTAGCTTCATTAATAGCACATGCAAATCCATTTTCCCTATATTTTTCAAAATAAACAACTAATCCCTTGAGATTTTCGATGGCAACATCAAGAAGCATATCTTTGGATTGCAATTTCTTACTAACCAAATTAATCTTATACAAAATTTCATACCAAATGACCAAACTTACAATAAAATCAAACCTTGAAAGCTCACCATTTACTAAAGATTCGGCATCCCTAACCACTTTTCCATCATCACTTACCTCAGCCAATTGAATTAAAGCATCTCTAATTTGGCCAACTTGAGTCTTGATGGCTTTAACACATTCAATATGGCTTTCCCACCGAGTAGCAGATAATGATTTCAAGGTCAAATCATCAATATGTTCTAATAAAACAGTCCATCTCTTTGTAGAATTAGAAAACACATTGTATATCGTTTGACAAGTACCAAAAAAAGTTTTGGCTTTGTGACAAGAATTTGCCATATCACATAAAACCAAATTAAGACTATGACAACCACATGGCATATAAAAGGCTCTAGGATTTATATCAAGTAATCGTTTTTGCACACCTTGATGTTTCCCTTTCATATTAGACCCATTGTCAAACCCTTGTCCACGCACAAAATTAATATCCAAATCAAGTGATTTCAAAACATCTTGCAACGAATTAAAAAGACCTAAACCGGATGTATCTTCCACAACTAGAAATTCTAGAAAGAACTCTTCTACTTGTATAGGAGAACTTGACACATCAACACATCGTATAATCAAAGTCATTTGTTCTTTGTGGCTTGCATCCGGAGTACAATCAAGAATAACTGAAAAATATTTCGCTTCTTTGATCTTTTCAATGATTGCACTTTTTACATCGGATGCCAACATTTCAATCATTTCATTTTGAATCTTGTGGCTAAGATAATGATAGTGAGTTTTTTTGTCTTTGATTTTCTCAAAATGTTGTTTCATAATAAGATCAAACTCACCAATCATTTGAATTATGCCCAAAAAATTGCCATTAGATTCTTCAAAAAGTTTTTCATTGCTCCTACGAAAAGGTATATTATACTTTGCTAGACATTTAACAGTAGCAATTATTCTAACTAAAACATCTTTCCAATGGTCAGTGTCCCTTTTAATCAATTCTTGCAATTCTTTATCAACTGTTTCATTCTTACTCAATCGCAAACGCAACTCAGCCTACACACTTATGTTAGTCATATGTTCAGGGCTATTTTCATGTTGGTCTAAACGTTGACCAAGATGTTTCCAATCGTTTAGTCCAGCACTTGCTAATTGACTTTGTGACCGACCATCTTTGAAGAGTTTGCAACAAAAACAAAAGACTTTATCAAGCTCCTTTGAATAAACTAGCCACTTTCTATCATAAGAATCACCATTGCATATCTTACGAACATAAAATTCATTAGAGAAGTGTCTACCTATTTTATCTTTAGGGTAATCGATGTTAGTTTCCCTAATAGGTCCTTTCTCAACAAGCAAGTCTTTCAATTTTGAATTTAACATATCCCACACTCTAGGATCAAAAATATTCAAACCAATGTCATCACAATCCTTTTCTTTAGCATCACAAGCATTTTCATCAAAAACATTTTCATCGGAAGCATTTTGATCACAAACATTTGCATCAGAAACATTTTCATCACAAACATTTTGATCACAAACATTTGCATCACAAACATTTTGATCACAAGCATTTTCATCAACTACGTTCTCATTTGGTTGTCTAACAATAAACCTATTTAAAGAACCTCGCATAGATTGAGCAATTTCTTCTTGTCTTTTTTTTTTCTTTTTCTGTTTTGAGCACCCGAAGGTTGTGATCGAGGAAACATATTTAAAACAGATGATAAGACACAAAGAATAGAAAGATAGCACCTGATTTTGTTTAATCGTTACTCGCGAAATCGTTTCTCCAAGACTGCAATCACCACACAAAATAATAAACTTACTATATGTGTGTACAAACTTTAAAATAAAGTCTAAATTAACAAATAAAAAACTTACTGTATGTCTGTATCTAAACATGAAGTTGGAAAAATAAATATAAAATTATTGAAATATCAAATTTCAAACACAATTTAAATTAAACAAACACAAATAATGGCTAAAACATGCCCCTTTATGCGAGTTTTTGATTCGGAGTTTACAAACACACAATTTAGAAATAGAAGTATAGAAGTAAAACTTACAATTGAAAGCAATTCAAGTCTTCACTCTTCAATCAAAACTTTTGGGTATGAGACTTTTTGATTTTGAGTTAGCAATCGACCAATCGTCAACCTTCGGTTTCAATCAAAAACTTCCAATTCTGATTTCAATGTCGACCTAGGGTTTCAATTTCAACCTTTGATTTCTATGAACCGATTTCAGTGAATCAATTTCAATCAAATATCGATGATAGCCCTATACAATAATCGTTATATAGAAAGCCAAAATTCGATGATGATGATGATAGAAGCAGAAGAAATCGATTTCAGTATAGGACTATTGGTATGAGCGACTTTGAATCGTGCGCATCTTGTAACTTGTAGGCTGGGAAAAGTAAATATGGAATTAATTGGACTGGGTAAACGAAAAGGTAGAAAAGCAACTGTTAAAAAAGGCCCAACTGAACCTACTACTACTAATATGGGCTTAAAATTTTGATGCCCTTGGGCTTAGTGATGCCCTGGGCCGCCGCCCCTCTGGCCTAGGCCCAGGGTCGCCCCTGTATATAGGGGTGGGTTCAAATGTGAACCACTTTTTGTTTGTGAACATGAGGACAAGCGAGAGCGCGACACGTGGCGGATGACTAGGCGCCACGTCAGATCCACGACGGATAACTAGGCGCGATTCATGGGAGGGCATTGAATTAAAGAGGGGGACCACACTCAAAGTCACCACGTGTCGCGCTCTCGGGTGTCCTCACGTTCACAACCAAAAAGTGGTTCACATTTGAACTTTCCTCTATATATATATGTTTCACATCAAATGATTACAAAATAGTTAGACGATGCAAGTAAAGTAATAACATACCTCATGTGGTGCACTGGTCCAATCAAAGTTGAGGCCACATTCAAGACTATGTTTACCTACACCTGTATGTATGTATTTGAGTTTCGAAGTCTCTGAGACACCAGATGTGAGAATCATCATTTGCAGGCAATCATAGATCTCCACCTTATCCAATGATGGCCATCGGAATTTATTCTCCCCCAAGAAGAAACCTTTGAGGTTTGGTAACCGGACAAGTGTAAGGGACTTTAGACGATGGAAGACCACATCTTTAGATGCTATTAATCCATTGTCTTCCTTATTTACAATCACTTGTATTTCAAAGCACTCCTTTATCTTCAAATCTTGGAGATTCTTGAGACTATGAAGTGTGGAACTCGTGAATATGTATTTCAAACCATCACAACTTTCAATATGCAATTTTTTTAGGTTGGGTAATTCAAGTGAAGTTATATTCGTCAACCTTTGGATTTTCGTCATTGCATAACCCATATCACTACTTCCTTCACCAATATCTGTAAGGGTCACTAACACCATTGCCGACCCCTTCAATTTCAAATATCTCCCTCATTGAGTTGCAACTTGATATTTCCAACTCTTCAAGCTTTGGCAATTGTCCTACCACACATGAGATGGAATCAGATTCAACAATGCATCGCAATTTGTTATACATATTTTTTTCAAGTTCCGCCAAAAGGATAAATATGTCACACCCAATTGAGAGCCCTGCAATATATACACACATGGTTATTAAAATATTAGTGTATATATAATTAGCAATGAAGTTGATGAAGTACTTCAACAAAACTAAATTACTTAATATTCAATAAAACACTACTTCAGAAAAACTCAATAACGCTTCCTACTTCGAATAATAAGTCCCTAAACTTTTTTATACATTGAAAAAATCATAGAACTTTATCATTTTGAATGATTAAGTTTTTGATCGCCTATTTTGAATAAATAAACCATCAAACTTTTAGAAATTGGTTACTTACATTCTTTTAACGTAACAACAACCTTTAATAGACCATGAAAGTGTTAAAGGAAAAAAACGTAAACTAATTCTACCATTCCATGCCTCGTATAACATATAAACATTGGAACAAGTGCCGATATGTGCATTCAAAATTAATTAAGAAAACATATAAACAGTTTAAGTTGAAATGTAATCGGTATAAGAAATATCGTTATTAGTAAAGTGAAAGTAAATTGTTGGACTTTTATGATGTACAAAAAAAGAGAAAACCGTACCTGGAATTCATCATGAACATATTTTAGTCTATTGGCAGCAACACCATCGATACACTTTAGACTTTCCAAACCGGAAAGGTCAAGAATGTCCAAATACGAGAAGAAAGTGGTGTTTGAATGGGAAGATATAGATGGAGCAACTTTTTCATATTCACCATCTATGTTTGATAAAACCTCTTCAATAGCCTCACAATTATGTATCACTATGCTATTTAAGTTGGAGAGAAGCTTCGCCATGAGAGGGGAAAACAAATACTTTATACTACTACATGCTGAAAGGTTTATGCTCGTGAGATTCAAGAATGAATAAGATATTGGTTCTTGTTGAGAAATTAAGAATTGGTTCCAATCGTACTTCCACACATGTGTCATGCTCTCCATGTTATATAAATTTAGATCCTTGAGGTATGGAAGTAGTGGTTGTTGTTGATTATTTGGGGTTGTTGTCAATTTTCTACTATTTGGACTCTCTATCTCAAACACTGCCTCCATTCTTTCAAAATTAGTTATGAAAAGCGTATTAACGTAACGGCAAGTGTGTATGAGATAAGATGGGAAGGCAACAACATCTTCAACCACTTCTGATATGTCTTTATTGGATATATCATTGATCTGCATATATTCCACGAACAATTGTAATTAGCAATTTCATTCTATAAAACCTAAATTAATTACATTAACAAATTTATACTATAAAAATCCGACAAAGATTAGGATTATAAGCGAGTACCAACGTTGGCTTATTTGACCATTTATATATAAGAGTTAATTACAAATTTGGTCCCTGTGGTTTGCGTCAAATTACGATAGAGGTCCCTGAACCCTAATTTTCATGCCTATGGTCCCTGTGGTTTGATTTTCGTTACGATGGTGGTCCCTCGTCCTAATGTCCGTTAAAAACAGCCGTTAAGACAGGGGTTTTTTGGTCTTTTTATTATTATTTCATCTTCTATTAATATTTAACCTCCTTCTTCTTCCCCAACATCACCTAGTACCACTACCCACCACCACCCACAACCACCACCACCCACCACCCACCACCCACCACTACCACCACCACCACCACCAACATCCACCATAACCACCACCACAACCACCACCACCAACACTCACCACCACCACCCACCACCACCACCAAATCTACCCCACCCCAACCACCACCACCAAATCTATTATAACTTAAACCAAACCACCATCCTTCCTCCTCCGGCCAACTTTTCCGGCCATAAAACAAAGTCCACACAATAAATCAAACATGAATCCACAAACAAAATCAAGCCCAAATCCATCTCATATCATCAAAACTCAAAGGTAAAAACCAAACCTATTAAAAAGGAATTATACACAAACCCAAATTCATATTATTTTGTAAAAAGAAAATACAAACCCTAACTAGTTTTACAAAACCCTAAATGCTAATAGAAGAGTAGATCTGGAAGGATGGTCTCAGATCTGGAGAAGATCTCGAACGGTGGTCTCATCGCCGGATTTGAGAGGAGAAAATGGAAAACATGAACGACAGATTCCGATGGTAACCGCGGTGTGAACGGCAGATATGGGTTGTGAAGACGTGGTGGAGATGGCCGGCTGGTGTGTGAACAACGGCGGTGGAGGCGGCTTGCTAGTGCGGGTGCGGCGCTGGAGGCAGTTGGCTAGTGCGAGAGGGGCGGTGGAGCGGCGGTGCGGCGGTGGAGGCTGGGTGCGTGAACAGCGGCGTGGAGGCGGCTGGCTGTTGCGTGAGCGGCAATGGAGCGGTGGAGCGGCAGTGGAGGTTGGTGCGTGAATAGCGGTGGAGCGGCGGGTAGAGCGACGATGGAGTGGCCGGCGACCGTTCTTCTTGGGTGGGGTATGGTTGACGATGGTTGCAGCTTAGTGGTTGCAGGTGTGAAGGTCATGGTAGGGTTTGTGGTAGGGAAGGGAAAGGATTCATATAGGAAGAAGATGAAAGTGAAAAAGGGGGTAGGTGGGGTAGGTTCTTAGGGGTAGGTGTTGTCATATGGATAGATGATTGTTAATATTTAATTATTATATAAAATCTAAATTTTAATGTAAAATTAATTTAATTATAAATGTACTAAAATACCCTTGACATAACAGAGCTTTTTAACAGCAGTTAGGGTAAGGGACCACCATGGTGACGAAAATCAAACCACAGGGACCGTATGCATGAAAATTAGGGTTCAGGGACCTCCATCGTAATTTGACGCAAACCACAAGGACCAAATCTGTAATTAACTCTATATATAAAAATCTAGGAACAAAATGTAAAAGATGAAAGTTAAAAAACTAGAAGCATTTGCATATTATTTTACTGAAACAAATGTATTTTTTAATTGTTAATGATGATCACCACATTCTAAGAATCTAAGAAAGTGTCGATATGTTTCTTCTACGGTCACAACAAAACAAAAAACAAAAGGGCTTCATCAATGGAAAACTCCGTTGTAATCCTCTAGGGAAAATCCATCACTAGGTACGGATTACTGATGATCTTACGATTAAAGAAAATGTGGCCAGTGATCGTGATTACTTGTAGAAAAAAATCCAATAGTTAATCAACTAGAAATTACTGACAAAAAAATGTGTTAGTGAAACCTCTTTGTTTTGTAGTGGGTGGACATATAGTTTATTTATTGTTGTTCGGAAGTGAAATATTTTAAACCACTTTGTATATGGAAGTGGAATATTAGTTACTTTAAAAATGGTAGAATACCATGTAAATGTAATATATAACTTACTTGATAACTAATTTAATGCATTAACAATAGGTTAATTAAATAGAAATTGAAGGTTAGGATAACGTAACATACCTCTTTCAATTGGCTACTCTCAACCATTTCATATGATCGAGGTATCGACGAGTTCTTGAGTGAATTACAGGCCCTATCAATCTGCGAATCGTCGCATTCAAATTCTTCTTCCGGAACACGGTTGTTTAAACTAATATTTGTAAGTGCTTTCATGTCAAAATTTGAGGTGGGTGTGAAAACATTTCTTAAGCTATTGCATTCAATTATAGCTATGTATTCAACATTTTCAAAGCCATGAATGGGAAGATCATTGTTTACTCCTTTCACCCTCCAAACTTCTCTTAGTTCACTACAATTCCGTACTTCGATAGATTCCAAGTTGCTTTTGTTGTCTTCCTCACTTTCACCGACACATGATGATCCTAAGTCAATATGGAAAATAACATCAATGGAGCCACAATTCTCAACTATAAGTACTTCCAGGTGATGCAACAATGACATCGGATTGCTCGGAAACAAGTTTACAAGGCTATTGCAATCGTACACTTTAATCACCCTCAGTTGACTCATCACTTGATCATTATTACTCAATTGACTTGGCCATATCTCCTTCAGCTTCTTCATGTTATAAATCATTAATCTCTTCAATTTAGAATTCATTACCTGCATAATAATCAAACCTTGTTGGGTGTGTAAATTACTTGATTTAATCAAATATTGTGAAATTAAAAGTAAAAAAATATGTTTCTTGGTAGCTGCTATAAATACTAACTATTGTATGTTTTCAATAATTAATCTACAAAACAAATATATTGTAATTGTTACTTAACATAGATATATGTATGTACCTCTTTCTTCAAAAAGAGTTGATAAATACTAGTGAAATTGGGAATGTTGTCAAGTTCCAACTCCTCCAATTTCGGTAGCTCAATTACGTTGCCACTGTTGCACAAACTCATTAACATTGGTAGAACTTTCAAAGTTAGAATTTTTAGAGCCGAAAACGTAATCACCTCAGCTTCACAAATCTCACGACTCTCCACCACTGTCTCTAAAGCTAAGCACTGATATATAACGAGGTGTTCAAGTTGCTTGAGACTGTTTACCACACTGATTGTGAAGAGGTATTTCAAGTTTGTACAATCATTGATATAAAGGTCTTTTAGATTATGAAACGAAATGCTAATGAAATTGGGAAGGCTGTGAAGTTCCAACTCCTTCAATTGTGGAGGCTCAATTACGTTGCCACCCTTGCACAAACTCATTAACATTGGTAGGCCATTCAAAGATAGAAACTTTAGAGCCGGAAACGTAATCACCTTAGCTTCACAAATCTTGTGACTCTCCACCAGTGTCTCTAAATTTAAGCACTGATATATATCGAGGTGTTCAAGCTGCTTGAGACTGTTTGCCACACCGACTGTGAAGAGGTATTTCAAGTTTGTACAATCAATGATATGAAGGACTCTTAGATTCTGCATCAAAACCCCTAAACGATTTACTAGATCATTTATGTTATTTAAATGTAAATAAAGCACCTTTGCTTTCTCAAACAACTTATTCAATCCAAAATCCAAAAGTTGCTCATCTTCGTTGGTGACCAACATCAACATGTTTTCGAATGAGTGTGTTCCTTGGCCATCAATTTTATTTAGACGACATCCCAAAGAGATCCTGAATCTCTTGAGATTCTTAAATGACATATTATGGGGCAAAACATTCTTATCGAAGAACTCAATTTCTAATGCATCAAGATTTTCAACAACCGCTACCATTTCATCATCTTCAACATTAATTTTCCTTCTGACCCCTCTCATATAAAGCTCTTTAAGATTGATTAAACTTTTCAGGATACCATTATCAATGCAAAGATACCAACAATCTATCAAATCAAGTAACTTTAGCTTCTTCAGATTTACGGTTGTGGACGGTAACTTGTGTATGCTAGAACGAGCAAAGCTAAGCACTTCCAAGTTCAAGAGATTTCCAATAGAAAAGCAATCCGACATCACTAAGCATTCATGGAGACAGAGTGTTCGAAGGTTGGAAGAGCACTGAAGGGATCCCAAATTCAATGGATACTTCATATTGTCGTACGCAATTACTTCGAGATCGTTCATTTCTTTATAGAAGTTTTCAGAAAACCTCAATGACTCATCTCCGTCCATAAGTTTCAATAGAGAGAGATTTGGGTGCTTAGGACTCATAGGAAAATCATGCATACCTGTGCATGTTAATGAAATCTTTTTGTAAAACTCGCTCCTAGGTTCACTTGGCCACTTTGACATATTGCCAACAATTATTGAATGTTCGCTTTTAGAACTCACATCTAAAACAAAAACACGCACTAGATCATGCATCTTGACACACCCAACTTCCTGACTTTGAATCAACAAGTTTGCATGTATGAGTCTCTCAATGCACGTGTTCAACCTGCTTCTTGTGTCTATTATAGTATTCACATCTGTGAATAATTTCAATCCGTAGCCGTACCTCACCAAATCCTCCCCAGGAGTGTCGAAGTCTTCTGGAAATAACCCACAAAGCAACAAAGTTAATCTTGTCTCTTCATCACGGAGATGTTTGTAGCTTATTGCAAAAATTTCAGTCTTAACTTCATAAATGCCCTTGTGCTTCAATTTAGAAAGTGTATCTTTCCATACATCCTTGATTTGACCTTTAAGGGTAAGAGCAATGGTTTTGATGGCAATAGGCAAACCATGACATCTAATTGTGATATCACGTCCAATATTACGGATATCAGTATCATCCGAAATGTCAGTAAATTGGAGGAAGAAATCTTATACTTCTGTGTCTTCTATGATTTCCAAATTTAAAATTCACATACCGCCTTATGTAGCTTTTCCGTCATTGTGGTCTTCCCACTCCCCCCATCCCACATAAGGCTATCATGTGGGGTTTGCTGTCTGCTTTGAGTGCATTAAGTGCCTTCGTATAAAGCAACTTTCTTGATTCAAAGTCATTGTAATCACTCGATGGTGTAGAGGTGGACGCCTTCGGGGAATTAACTTGTGCGGGTGGAATTGGAATATCGGTCCAATCGATATTATATTTTTCTCCCATGAGACGGTTGATTTCAAGGATGATGTTGCAGGCTTTCCTTCCAAGATTATGTCGAGCCTTGAGATTGAAACAAATACCAACATCATTATCAATGCTTTTCACTTCTGCATCAATATTTCCTACTTGTTCCAACCAGCCTGGGACTCTCGCCGAAACTTTAAGGCTATTGCTTTCATTCGTTTTCTTGCGGTCTTCAACATCGGATCTTGTAGCATCCAACTCCCCCATTTTGGTATGCATATCGGCCACATGTTTTGTGGTGGAAATCAAGTATCCTAGGTGTTTCTTAATGGGAACCAAGAGTGACTGGACAACAGGAGTAACAATGGAACTAACAATCGAATCCATTTCTTAATTATTATTTTTACTGGTACCTACAAATTAAGAAGCAAAGCAAACAACAAGTGAACAAATTAAGGATAGGAAAAAAGAGCACTAGCTGCACATAATCATAAACAGAGAAAGGATAAAGTATTTAACAAATTTTATGAATAAAAGCTTGGTTTTTGGGAAATTCTCACCAACATTTGAATTAAAAAGTAGAGCAAATAGAAACTAATTAATGTTCAACCATGAAAACAGTACATTTGCTTTGCAAAATAAGATCAAAATCTAAAATTAAGGTTTATGGTTGAAATTAGGGCTTCTGATTTCTCATTTGTTTCTCCATGAAATAGAAGGGGAAACTTTCAGTTACAACTAAGTACTTGAAATAACCGAAGAAGAAGACCAAGAGGTTGTTCGACGAGTGTAGTTTGCTCGATAAACCATCATCGTCTCTTGGCTCTATAGGAGGTTGCAAGTGTTTGTTCACGGTGGTCGAAAGGTTTTATTATAGGTTTAGGGTTTTGGTAAGAAAAGAGATTTAGAAATGGAGGGTAAAAAGCCAAAAACAAAGATAAAAAGGTCTGTTAGAACCTGACTTATAGTTTGTAAAGAAGTCAGGGGCGTCTTTTGAATGTTTTGTAATAGTTAGTTGTTGAACAATACTTTTGTGCACCTCTTAAAAGAGTCATAGACTCTAGGGGTGTTTTATGTAACTTCGGCTCTATAAATATGGGTCGTTAGTTAACGTTTTTCAATAATCATGCAACTGACAACTTTCTATATATGCTTTGTCGGTTTCTTTATCTTTCATATTTATTGCGTGATTACCACTGTTTGAGCTTTACTAAGTCTTGTAATCGCTTGTAGTGGTCCATCTATCGTATCCTCGTTGAATATCGGACTCACAATTGGTATCAGAGCTCGTGTATTGGTAGTTTTGGACAAAATTAGAGGCTGTTTTTGCTTATTACACAAGTTCCCGAATCGGATCTTGTGATTCCCGCATTGGACATTAGTGTCCCGAATCGGGACTCATAAGTTCCCGAATCGGAACTCTTCATTTCCCGAATCGGATCTTAAGCCTCTTCCGTATTGAAATTTTGAACAACTCCCGACTTGGAAATTTGAACTCCCGAATCGGGACTCTCATTTCCCGAATCGGGACTTGTATCTTTTTCTCCCGAATCAGGACTCACTATTTCCCGAATCGGGACTCTTTGCTTTTCCCGCCTTGGCCTTTCTTTTTGAAATTTTCGTATTTCTATAAAGGAAAGTGCTTTAAGCGCGGAAGCCCTGTCCAAACGAAAAACACCATCTACTCAAAACAGTTCCTATTCCCGAGGACGCGATGTCAAAAGAAATAATCAGTATCGGTTCTGAAACCCGACCTCCAGTATTAGTCGTCGGCGAATACCAGCAATGGAAACGCCGAATGATTAACTTTCTTGATCTACTGGATGACAAACTGATGGTCTCTATCACTGAGGGACCAATCAGACCGACGGTTACTGTAGCTGAGGTAGCCAGAACTGATGTCACTCCCTATCTACCTGCATATGAGGTTGAAAAACCATACGACATGTTCTCTCATGAACAACGTGCCCGGGCAGCCATTGATAAACGTGCTCTCACGTTACTCACCATGGCACTGCCCAATGACATGTTCGCGAGAATTGACAGCTGTAAAGATGCTAGAGCAATGTGGTTGGGCATAGAACAGCAAATGCAGGGTGGTGACAAGGCACTTGAAGGCCAAAAGGAGAAAGCGATGAACGCGTATGAAAGCTTTTGTGCTCGTGAAGGAGAGACTCTGACAGAGACCTATAATCGTTTGAACATCTGTGTGAAAGATTTGCGGAGACTCGGACTGGAAAAGAACAAGTACGATGTTAATGTGAAATGCCTCAAACGACTGAACAAACTCTGGCAGTCAGTCACTATAAGCATTCAAGTGAGCCAGAATCTTGGCCAACTTGGACTTCATGATCTATACAGCATGATGCTGCCTCATGAAGAAACCTTATTCGGTAAAACTGAAAAGAAAATCGATCCTCCTAATCTGGCCTTGATGTCAAACAGAGGATCATCCTTGTTAGTAATTATGTGCAGAAGTTGACAAACCAGACTACACATCCAATGTTATAAGACACTTGAGGGTCACACTTGTGAGGCCTGTAAAACGAACAAGTAAAATAACTCCAGTATAGAGAGAAAAGATTTATAATAGTCAATTATAAATCTATTGGGTGTTTTCTGTAAGAAACTCCAAAGTTAAAGGTTTCTATTATTAATTAAACAGGGATTATATATTTATTAGTTAAATAAATATATAACTGGTTTTAATTAATATTTGTTATATATGGTAAATATATATATTAGTTAAATATATATATGGTAATTATCCTGACTAATATATTAGTTGTATATATGGAAATAATCTTTCTTGGTGAAGAAGAAAGATTTATTTATGGATAATTATAGAAAAAGGAAACTGAATATGATACAGATTGTGTTTATTCAGTTATATATATCCAGCTATGGTTAAACCTTTTTCATTGATTCATTCATTGATTCCAATAATTAATTCCCACAACCATAGAAACCTAGAATCTCTCTCTCTCTCTCCCTCGTAATCGACGCCAACAATCAAGCCGAAGGAAGTTCGGTTTTTGTTCGGGTGTTCGGGAATTCGGAGTTGTTGATCGGCTAGAAGATCCGTTCGTAAGGTCCATCACGGGTGGATCAAGCTCAAGCAATTCAGGTAAGCTTTCTAAACCCCGGATTATGTAACTGTTTAGATAAACAATAACGATCATGTGCTATTTCGGGTTTTATACACGTTTATGCTTCCGCTGATCAAACCAGTTTGGTTTGATGTTCGAATTAACAGTTTGTTTTCGAACCGTGACTCGAACCAGTTTGGTCCGAGGTCAACCAAAAACCCAACAGTGGTATCAGAGCCATTGGTTTTTCTTATTGTTTATCTCGTTTCTGTTTGTATAAAGTTTTAATCTTTATCAGTTTATGTGTAAAGATTAAACCTTTATCTGTTTGTATAAAGTTCTAATCTTTAGCAGTTTATGTGTAAAGATTAAACCTTTATCTGTTTTAGATTTTATTTGTTTGTATAAAATTGTTTTATCTGATAACCCTGATTTTATCTGTTTGCATAAAATTGCTTTATCTGATAATTGTTTAAGATCCGTTATAATTATTTTAGTTGTATAAAGTTTTAAATTTTAACAGTTCGTTTAAGAATTAAAATTTTATCAGTTTGAGTAAATATCTTTATCAGTTTAGATAAAAGATTTAATCTTTATCAGTTTGCATAAAGATTGATATTTATCGATTTAAAATTAATCTTTATCAGTGTTGTATCAAGATTGATTTTATCAGCTTGTATAAAGTTTGGATTTTTATCAGTTTAGGAAAAAATTCATCTTTATCAGATTCAAAGTGTTTATCTTTACCAGTTTATCGTATTATTGGATTTTTGTTACAAAACCACGAATCGCAACCAAATCTCGATTGCCGGATATCAGAACCGCGGCCAAACCACCAGTCTGGTGGTGGCCACGGTGATCAACGATGGCGGATTTACCGCAATCAATGGCCAACCGCCGCTGGCTGCCTCACGGCCGCGCCTAGTGGCGGTGGTGGTCGTTTTTTTTGTTTAAAGCTATCGATAGTGGCAGCGGTAGTGGTTCGCGAAACCACCGTGGTGGTTTTCTCATCGGCAAAACGAAACCGACCGCCAGGCCGCTAGCTGCCTCACGGCTGTGCCTAGCGGCGGCGGCGGTTGTTTGATTTGAAACCGCAGACCACCGAAGGCCACAATGGTGGCGGCGGTGAGCGGTGATGGTGTTGTTGTCTCCGATCGCCGACCACGGCTGTCACTATGGTGGCGGTTGTAATCCGGCGACCGCTGGCCGCCTTGGGCAAACCCTAGGTGGCGGCGGCGGTGGTTTGTTCGTTTCAATCATTGGCCAAGTCACGTATGACGATGGCGGCACTTTGGTGTTACCAATTGTCACCAAGTTTGCGGTAACCAAGCCCAAAACTTATCGTTTTTCGATAATGGGCTTAACCATGGACTTTTGGGCCACGTTATAGGCCCAATTAGGTTTATCGGGTTTTAGGCTTTTTCCCAAGACTAATTTCATAAAGATGTTTTAAGGGATTTTAATTATCCCTGTGTTAATCAAACCAGTTATTTGACCTGGTTCTGGTCAAATGGGCCGGATGTCATGTTTGACCAGTTGGTCGAACCACGACACAGTTTTAGGCCAGTATTTAATATTCCGACCAGTTGGTCCGGAGTGACCGGTTTGATATGTTTTTGGATAAAAGCGAATATTTTAGAAAATTGGTTTTATTTTATAAAATAGATTTATAGTTTATAAATCTTGGGTATTTTATAAATTAGTTAAAAGCCGTTTTCAGATTAAAATATTAGTTTCGATTTATAAAACAGTTTGATTTTATAAATCAGTTAATACCATGGTTTATGATAAACGAAATAATTTTAACGGATCTAGGATTGTTTAATGCTTTATTTTATATGCTTTATTGCTCTATAAAACTTGCGTGGTTAAATGTTAATATATATCTGCTTAGTATATATATATGCTATAGTAATTATAGAGATTGCCAATTTAGACGCTTAATCTATTTGGAGAAACCTGCGTGACACTTTCAACCCTGGAAATGTGCAAAATGACCTTTAGGATAGATTTTTCTTTTTCTTTTCCCGGAGTTCTGTCAAGAGATGCCGAGGCCAGTGGGAGCTACGCAAGGAGATCGGAGCTACGCGGGGAGATCGGAAGAAAATAGTTTTAGGTCATTTTTGGTCCTTTAGGAATTAATTGGCAAATCAATAATTGCTTGTTTTGTTTCTTTAACTGCATGATTGTGATTATTATGCTTGCTCGTGATTATTGATATTACATGCTTAGGTTTTATCAAATGTTTTTTAAATTAGATCTTCTTTATAAAACTAGTTATATCACGAGGTTGGTTTTAAAAACCTAAAATTACCATTTTATGAACTTTTTAGATGGTAAAATTATTTTTAAAACCATTATAAGATTGTTTTCTTATAAGAGGCATGCTTTTAAAACAGTTAGTTTTATTAGCAAGTAAGTTTTAGAACAGTTAGTTTTAAACATCGGTTGTTTCTTAAAACAGTTAGTTTTAGAACAACAAATGCCTTTAAGACAATCAGCTTTTAATAGCGATTTTAAAAATACTGGAAATTTAAAGTTTTTCAAAAAACTTAGTTAAAACCCATAAAATCATAGATCAGTAGTGCAACCCATTTGTGGACACCTTTGGCGTAAGGTACGTTGGAGCTCGAAGGAGTCGAACCTTTAGCACCCACGTTCAAACCCCAAACTGAAGGGGATGAAAAGACTCTGCGATATCGGGTGGTACCGACCAGAGTACATCCAGTTCAAAATGGTGAGATCTATTTTGGTAATTGTTACAATTCACCGGGTGGTACCGGGCCAAAGAGCACTAAGAGGGACTAAAACATGTACGGTTTTATCCGATGTCCCGAAAAGATCTAGGAGTCATGTCAGTTAGATATGATTGGTAAAAGTCCTTACCTACCGAAATAGTACGGGCCTGGTGGGGCGTGAGCAAACCGCGCATCAGGACGTATGAAATAAGGATCCTAGTCCAATAATTATCATTTTAGGGTTTATTGATATTTATTCGGAATCGTTTATTCAAAGGTACTAAAACCAAGTTTTTAAATGTGTAGATGGCAAACACGGTTACCAACACCAATAACCTTTCTCTTCGCTCGATCCTAGAAAAGGACAAACTCACTGGTCCAAATTTTCTCGACTGGGAGCGCAATCTCCAGATTGTGCTCAGGCACGAGAGAAAGTGGTATGTCCTAGAAGAACCTCTAGGTGAGGCCCCACCAGCAAATGCCAGTACGGCAATCAGAAATGCTTATCAAAAGCGTTCGGATGATTTGCTGGATGTTGGCTGCTTGATGCTTGCGACTATGAGCCCAGAACTACAAACAGGGCTCATGAACACTAATGCTTACGACATGATCCGCCAGTTGAGAGACATGTTTCAAACGCAAGCTCGCACAGAGCGTTATGATGCCACGAGGGCTCTAAACGCGTGCAAAATGGCCAAGGGGACCTCTGTCAGTGCCCACGTTATGAAAATGAAGAGGCTACTTGACCACCTAGAGAGGTTAGGTCACCCAGTTCCGTTGCAGTTGGCAACAGATACCATACTTAATTCATTGTCCGATGATTACAAGCAGTTTGTGATGAATTTTAATATGAACAACATGGAAAGGAGCATAGCTGAATTGCACTCCATGTTAAAAACTGCTGAACAAAGTATGGGGACGGGGACCAAGACCAAAGATGTTCTGATGGTCAGGGATGGAGGAGTGAAGAAGAAAAGAGGGCAAAGGAACACCAGCAAGGGCAAGGACCAGGTTCAGGTCAGCCAGAGTGTACCAAAGGCCGTTGACAATAGAAAGGGCAAGGGCAAGGGCAAAAAGGTCGAAGTCAACAAAGCGAAGGCCGAGAATCGATGCTTTACGTGTCAAGAGGTCGGACATTGGAGACACAATTGCCCGAAGCGTCATGAAACATGTATAAACACCTAGGACGTTTTATGACTGCTTCAGTTTATCATTACTACTTGTTAGTTTACAAGTTAACTGACACCTACAGCAAATGTATGTTTGCAGGTGGTCAGGAGAAATGAAGTGCCCGGGTCCTGAGGATCAGACAAGATTTATTTTAGATATTATCAAGACATTTTAAACTTATTTTAAGACATTTTATTTTGGATATTTTGAAATGTTGGTTGATTTAAATTTATGGATTTTGGTATTTTAAATTTGAAATTATTGTCTTGATTTATATATCTAATTTTATTTTGAATCTAAGTCAAGGTAGACTTGATTCAGTTTGTTGATCCTAGATATTGTCTACCACACTAACAAATATACTTCAAAATTTAGTAATTCGAAGTAATATATGAAAACTGTCAAAAACACACGAAGTACTATTTTATAGGAATGTGTTTTTGGAACAAAACATTTACGAGTAATATGATTATAACAAGTATATTGTAGTCAAGTTCAAATTACTCATATGTTTTAAAAAGGGAATTTAGGATATTATCATAGATGACGTTGATAATATTAGTATTTATAAAACTAGTAAATTCCAAGTTTTGGAATTAGGGATCTAATAAGATCCAGTTAAGTTTTATGAATAGTAAAATTCAAGTTTATAGTATCAAACTTATTACTTAAAATAAAATTGACTAAATAGTCAAGTCTTGACTGAGTCAATAAAGTGTCAAATTTAAGTAATAGTCAGTTTTCATATAGGTTAGTGGGAGCCCAATTTATTCTCTATCTATGCTTCCGATAAAGAATAAAAGCTATATTATTGATCTGAATTTCTAGGAATTCATAATCCAGAGAGGATAAGAATTCATGAGAATTATGATCTATTCTTTTAAGTCAAAAAGGTTTAGATCAAGAGTTTCAAAGTTTTGAAACAATAAAGTCTAAGTTTTGACTTTAAGAAAATCAATAATTATATGTGTTGTAATAATAAAGATATTTAAGTATCTTTTTAGACCATCAAGTGTTGTAGAACACTAGGATAAATTTCCTGGAATTTACCAGTTTGGTAAATGGAAATTTTGTCAGATTTCAGATAGAAATCTTTATCTACACAGCAACTAAGGAAAGTTGCAGAGTTGACTTTACATATTCAAGAAACTTGGAGTTATTCCAGTATCTCCAAGATTTAGGCAATATGATAAAGAAAAGTCTAGATTTTGTTTAAATGTGTTTGCAAAACAAAACTAGCAGAACCAAGTTAAAATTATTATTTAATAACTTGTGTTGTTTTGGTTGTTTCTTTGATTAGGATGGTAAACACTAATCAAAGGGTTTAAATTGAAGGAAGGTGATACTTCATTTAAACCAAGTATAAAGTACACATTGAATAGACACCGTAAAAGTAACTTAGAAGTGCTATTAATTTTGTTATTATTACAGAGTGGAATATGGACTATACAAAATTAGTTTCTTGGTTTCTTTTATACTTAGCATGTTTTTGATCCGGGAATAAAACTAGTATAAGTTTTATTTGAAATTATCCGTGACAACTTATCAAGGTGGGAACCTGATAGGGTTTTAAAGTCATCGTGAGTTTTTGGGTAGTTATAAACAGAGTGTTGAATAACAGCTACAAGCAATGTAGACCAAAAACTGCACGGATATTCGATAGAGCAGCGAATATCGGATGTGATCCGCTGGTTGAGATTACTTCATGGATTTTGTCATAAGTAAATCTCACAGTAGGTTGTCCTCAATACCTGAGGTATCTGGTTTGGAATCACGGGGACTACTGGATACTTAGTACGTTCTAACATCACACCGTAACAGGGTGGTCATACGGGGCGTAACTAGATTCAGCGGAAGTCGTGGTGACAAATGCAGATATGCAAGATGGGATTTGCACCTCTTCTATGAAGAGAGATATTTCCGGGCCCCTTGACTGACTACAAGAACTGATGAAGTGCATGGCCATGCCCAAACGAACTGATTTGTTCAAATCAGTTGGAAGTCGGATAGTCATGAACATAATCTTGAGTATTCTGAGTTGACTGTATCCATGCTCGTACTCAAAATTGAAATATCGTGTTGCAAAAGGAAAAGCCTAGTTATACCCGATTTATGAACAGTGTGTTTCATAAATGTTATTCTCTTTAAGGGACGTTTTATCACCTACCTGGGTATAAGAGTGCTTATAACCTGGTTAGCCTAAGTGCCTGTCTAGGGGCCTCCTTAGGTCCGTGTGGTCAAGCAGGTATTGCCAACTTGCACAAGTGGGAGTCTGTTAGTAATTATGTGCAGAAGTTGACAAACCAGACTACACATCCAATGTTATAAGACACTTGAGGGTCACACTTGTGAGGCCTGTAAAACGAACAAGTAAAATAACTCCAGTATAGAGAGAAAAGATTTATAATAGTCAATTATAAATCTATTGGGTGTTTTCTATAAGAAACTCCAAAGTTAAAGGTTTCTATTATTAATTAAACAGGGATTATTATTTATTAGTTAAATAAATATATAACTGGTTTTAATTAATATTTGTTATATATGGTAAATATATATATTAGTTAAATATATATATGGTAATTATCCTGACTAATATATTAGTTGTATATATGGAAATAATCTTTCTTGGTGAAGAAGAAAGATTTATTTATGGATAATTATAGAAAAAGGAAACTGAATATGATACAGATTGTGTTTATTCAGTTATATATATCCAGCTATGGTTAAACCTTTTTCATTGATTCATTCATTGATTCCAATAATTAATTCCCACAACCATAGAAACCTAGAATCTCTCTCTCTCTCCCTCGTAATCGACGCCAACAATCAAGCCGAAGGAAGTTCGGTTTTTGTTCGGGTGTTCGGGAATTCGGAGTTGTTGATCGGCTAGAAGATCCGTTCGTAAGGTCCATCACGGGTGGATCAAGCTCAAGCAATTCAGGTAAGCTTTCTAAACCCCGGATTATGTAACTGTTTAGATAAACAATAACGATCATGTGCTATTTCGGGTTTTATACACGTTTATGCTTCCGCTGATCAAACCAGTTTGGTTTGATGTTCGAATTAACAGTTTGTTTTCGAACCGTGACTCGAACCAGTTTGGTCCGAGGTCAACCAAAAACCCAACAATCCTCTCATGAAAACTACACCGTTGAAGAACCTGTAGTTCTTGATGATGGACTTACCGAAGAGGAGATGTTTCAGCTGGAGAATTCCATCGCCTTGATGGCTAAATTTCGGGGAAATCCCCAACGCTTCAACAGATTTAGAGGACCTCAGTTTGTGGGAGGTCAGTCCAGCCAAGGCGGGTACCAGTCCAGAGAAAGCTTTCAAAGAAACGATCAAGGGAGAACGAACAACTATCAACATCGTGATAGTTCTGGGTACAACAATCAAGGATCTTATCAAGATCGAAGACAAGGCTACTACAACAACCAGCAACAGCAAAGGGATCAGGATTACAACTCCAACAACTACCACGGAAACAGAGGTTATCAGGGAGGTAGTTACAATCAAAGGTGGAACGACCAATCTGGTTCTAACAACAACAACCAGAACCAGAAGACAAATGATGAAGGTCGTCAGTACAACAACACCGGTGGAACTGAACCTCCACCACAGAACAAGCTACCAGCTCTAGAAGCTCCACCCGCAGCCAATCAGAACAGAAACCCTGCTCGGGTTCCCACCTGCTACAACTGTGGTGACCCGGGTCACTATGCAGCTGATTGCAAGAAGAAGCTCAAAGACTCTACTTACTTTGAGAAAAAAGGCTGCCATGATGAAGAAGAAAGAGCAAGGAAAGGTGCTGTTGGCTGATGAGGAAGACTGGATCATGGAGCCAGAAGACTCGGATGATGAAGGCCCCTCTACCGTGCAAGGACTCTGCCTCATGGCTGACTTTGAGGAACCGTGCATATCCGGTTCCCCAAATGACTCAACAGATGAAGAAGCTGAGGTACATTCTTGTTCATTATTGTCAAAACCTGATGAACTGTCTAAGTCTGAAACTCTAAGACTTGAGAGCCAACTCCAAATGGAAAGAGCTCTCGTCGCGAGATTCAGAATAGAGAGTGCTGTGTATAAAAGTAGTTTAGAGGACCTCACCGAGAACTTTAATAGAATGGAGCTTGAGTCTGGGATTAGAGAATCTGTCCTCGAAAACAAGCTCCTTGATCTTCAAAGATCTCACGACGAAATTGAAAGCAGTCGTGAAAAACTCAAGCTCAAATTTCACATTCTTTCTGAGGAAAGAACAAAATTGTTTGTAAAAATAGAAGAGCTTGAGGAAAATAATCTAAAGAGAGGACAATCTAAACATACCTTGAGTCTGCTTACCAAGCAAACCACTCAACATCCCTTTTATCAAGCCAAACCTGGGTTGGGACATTCAGAGAAAAGCATTCTTGAAAAAGCACCTGCACATCTATACAACTTTGACAGTATGAGTGCTTCCAAACCTGAACCTAGGTCAGTCAAAGGACAAGACAATGACAACTATGTGATGCAGACTGTGACTTTCACTGAGATAATAAATGGAAAAGTCGTGTCTTTCACCACCAGTCCTGCCAATAGTTCAACCAGTAGTCCACCTTCCAGTCCTGTTGCTAATGGTCCCATCTTTACCCCTGCTAGTAATCCAGAGAACACGTTCACAAGCTGGGAAGGCATCAAAGCCAGGACACCTAAGGTAGCAATGCCACCTATTAACTATGATGATCTGAACTTTAGCTATGACACTAGGGAGATAGATACATCCGAGGATGCTGATGTTATCCAACCTTTGGATGTTTCCGCAACTCAACCTCCTGCCCCAGTGTGTATAGAAAAGGAAATGTTCCATCTTAAATCCAAAGCCGTAGAACTTGATGCCTGTCGCCATAAGATAAAGAACTTTGAGTCGATTCTCTCTGAAAAAGACAACCAGATTAAATCATTGGAGCATAGATATCATGAGGCAAATGCCGAAAGGATAAATATGTCAAACCAATGCGAGAACGCAAAGTTTTCTTGTTCGTATTTTAAAACCAAATTTGCGGATCTCCAAAAACAACTAGTTATCCAATTTGTTAATAACACAATAGAAAAGGACTTCTTTTATGAAAAGGAACTGTTGTTTGGTCAAACTTTCGCAAATCAATCAGTTGAAAAGACGCGTGTCCTTCTTAGAAGAATCTGACTCTTGGGATTCTTGTACCAGCAGTTCACCACTCATACCAGACTTTAGGACAACCACGCCTAAACTTGTATTAGATCCGAATATTGTGTATGATGTGAAGGTATTTTTAGATGCTGATGATCCTCCTTCAGGATATATTCCAAGAAAACCTGTTTTGCCAAAGGCACCTGCTGTAAAGCAAATCAGTTCTCCTAAGCCACTTGCATCAGTGTCTGTGATAAACACTGAAGGTGGAACATGTGCTGGTACTGACAAAGGGAAGTCAGTCAAGCCGCACGCACCCACAGTAACACAGACACAGCATTCAAAATCTATAGATACAAGTAGCTTGGTGAAACCCATTAAGGCACTAGACTTTCATTCTAGTTCATTTGATGTGGGTGAGAACTCCAAAACCAAACAACCTTTGAAAATGTTAAAATCCGTTTGTCAAAACGCCACTAATTTCAATGGTGGTCAATCCATTCTGGTTAAGCCGTCACCCAACTCACAACTTGCTTTTCATGCAGATGCGAGGACAGGTGATGGAACTGCGAATGTGAAGCCACGAAGGAGGAGATATCGGAAGAAGAAGAACTCTTTGAATGCTTTCCCTAAATGGGGTGATCATGATCATACTGGTCTTGGCTACAACCCACCTAGTTGTAATTCAAACATGAACTCAAAGTTTGTAAACTCTAATCGCTCTGCGAATTCTGATAATCTTACAGCTTTTAAAAAACATATTTGTTCTTCGTTTGATAATTACATGCGTGTTGATATGCCTGGTAATGCAAATGCTTATCGTAAGTCAGGTAGTCCTCACCGGGAAAGAAAAGAGAAAATGACAAAGCAAAGTGCTTTGCCTCCTGTGAAGTCTCCTAAGCCTAAGGAGAAATCTGAAAAGGACACTTCACCGGCTGCTTTATCTGTTTCTAACGGTAGGACACCCATGTGGCAATGGGTTCCTAAACAAATTTGATCTTGCGTTTTGCAGGGCAGTCACATGTGGTACTTTGATTCAGGAGCCTTCAGGCATGTGACTGGGCAGCGCAACATCCTCTTCGACTACATCGTTAGAGCTGAAGGTTTTGTCAAACTTGTAGACAAGAGACGTCTACCAATTATAGGATATGGAAGCATGACGAATGGAGAACACGTCATCAAGAATGTGCGGTATGTTGAAGGATTGCCGTTCAACCTACTAAGTTCAAGTCAATTCTGTGATGGAGGATATCTCGTGAAGACATTCATTCTCGGAGCAACATTGAAGACGAGGATGGGAACGTGATTCTTCGCGCTCGAAGAAACGGTCACCTATATACCACAATGTTTTATGCTGTTCCTCAACAAATGGAAACTGTGGTATTTCTCGCAAAAGCAACAAAGGAAGAAAGCTGGCTGTGGCATCAGCGTTTGTCTTATCAGAACTTCAGGGATATGAACAAGCTCGTATCTAAACACCTTGTCAATGGTCTACCGGAGACGCGACTATCTAAAGACACCCTATGCTCTGGTTGTGAGAAAGGGAAAATGAAGAAGAGTTCGCATCCGCCAAAGATGGAGACAAACTGTCACCATCCCCTTGACATGCTGCATATGGATCTCTGTGGACCGATGAGAGTCACCATCCCCTTGTCGATGAATACTCTCGGTACACATGGCTCGAATTCCTAAGAACCAAATCTGACGCTGCAGATCTTATCATTGCTTTCATCAAACGAATCCAAATCCTCTTGGGTCGTCAGGTGAAGAAGCTGAGAAGCGACAACGGTACAGAGTTTCGGAATGTGAAACTCCATTCTTTCCTTGAAGAAGTGGGCATCTCTCACAACTTCTCTGCTGTACGTACTCCCCAGCAAAACGGAGTCGTAGAAAGGAAGAACCGTACGTTAGTCGAAGCTGCAAGATCCATGATAGCACATTCCGGTGTACCACCATCTTTGTGGGCTGAAGCTGTATCTACTGCTTGTTACACTCAGAACAGGACCCTAATCGTCAAGCGGACTGGTAAAACCGCGTACGAAATGGTCAACAAGCGTAAGCCGAATATTAAATTCTTTAGAGTTTTCGGTTGTGTGTGCTATTTACTGAATAACATAGATGATCTGGGAAAGTTTGACGCTAAGTCGGATGAGTCTATCTTCATTGGATACTCACTTAACTTAGCGACTTACCGTGTATGCAACAAACGGACCCGATCTATCTTTGAAAGTCGGTACGTTGATTTCTCTGAGACTGAGATGTATTCCGATGCCAGCACTAGTACAGCTAGTCCAGTCTTCCCTGAATTGCACACTGTTTCACCACCGAGCACTACTGTTCCTACTGACTCTTTTGGATTTGATTTTATTGACTTAGCAGAATTTGATCTAACATCTCTTGTTGGTCCAATCATTGTTCCTGCTCCATCTGATCATTCCACTCCTTCATCAACATCCATATCTGTAGATGCATTCGTGAATGAGAGCACATCCTGTTCTACCACTGTAGGAGAAACCTCTTCTGGTACTGTAGAACCGGTGTCTGTACTTAACCCATTCGCAGAAACAGAATCCTCTTCTAACACTATGAATGAGGAAACTGTTCTCTTCCCCTCACAGCTCTCTTCAACACAACCCTCTCCTGAAACTACAGTTGAGGCGGTCCGAGAACAGACAGTGTCCACTGTTCTTGCACCAATTCCTGAAGTTGTTCCGCCACCTTCTCGATCCAGAACTTATGCTGAAGTGGTACGGGAACCCTATCCAGAGACCGTGTTGAATACTATTCCGGATGCTGGTCTTCTCTCCTCCGCCATTCGGGATGAGAATGACTCAAGAAACAACATGGAATACGATCCTATTCCCCATTCCAGAAAATGGACCAGAAGCCATTCCACTACCAACATCATCGGTAGTCCATCTACTCCAGTGACAACTCGCTCTTCAAAGAAAGATGAAACCTAATCCTATTCGGCGGCTTCCTAAGTCAGTTTGAACCTACCAAGACCCAAGATGCTCTTTCAGATCCTGATTGGGTAAGGGCCATGCAGGATGAGCTTGCCGAATTCGAGCGAAACAGAGTTTGGCGCCTTATTGAAAGACCAAGGAAAATAAGAATCATTGACTTGAGGTGGATTTTCCGCAACAAGAAAGATGAAAACGATCTTATTATCCGCAATAAGGCTCGTTTGGTCGCCAAGGGATATCGTCAACAGGAAGGTATCGACTACGACGAGACATTCGCTCCTGTGGCCAGAATCGAGGCCATTAGGATTTTTCTCGCGTATGCAGCTCACAAGAACATGAAGGTCTTCCAGATGGACGTCAAGTGCGCGTTCCTGAATGGAGAACTTCAAGAAGTAGTGTATGTTGAGCAACCTGAGGGATTTGTTAATCCCAAGTACTCGGAACACGTTTACGTGCTTGACAAAGCACTTTACGGGTTGAAGCAAGCACCTCGCGCCTGGTATGAAACTCTTACCATTTACCTACTTGGGTCCGGATATAAAAAGGGTACTATCGATCCTATCCTGTTTCTTCGTAGGTCAGGTAATCATTTGACTGTAGTGCAGATATACGTGGATGATATCATCTTTGCATCTACAAACCCTGAGTCTTGCATAGAGTTTGAGCAAACAATGGAGTCTAGATTTCAGATGAGTATGATGGGCGAACTCACATTTTTCTTGGGACTTCAAGTCCGTCAAACCCCGCAAGGGATTTTTATATAATTAGTCCAAGTATACTCATGACATTTTAAAACGCTTTGACTTCACTGGACCTAAGTCTGCTTCAACACCAATGTCCACGTCATTTCAACTGGATGCGGATTTATCTGGTAATCCGGTTGACCAAAAGGTGTATCGTGCGATCATTGGATATCTGCTTTATCTCACGGCCAGTAGACCCGACATTATGTTTGCCACATGTGTCTGTGCTCGTTTTCAGTGCGACCCTCGAGAATCACATCTCGGGGCAGTCAAGAGAATCCTTAAGTACCTAAAGGGCACACCTAATTTTGGCCTTTGGTACCCTAAGGATTCTGGTTTTGAACTAACAGCTTTTACAGATTCAGATCATGCAGGCTGTAAGTTAAACAGGAAGAGCACGTCAGGAGCCTGCCAGTTTCTAGGAGACAAGTTAGTAAGTTGGTCCTCGAGAAAACAGAACTGTGTTTCTCTTTCAACAGCTGAGGCAGAATATGTCGCTGCAGCGTGTTGTTGTTCACAGGTTCTTTGGATGAAAATTCAACTGGCGGACTATGGCTATACCATGCATCGGATTCCGATTTACTGTGACTCTAGCAGTGCCATTCAGATTGCGGCAAATCCAGTTCAACACTCTCGGACGAAACACATTGATATTCGATATCATTTCATCAAAGATCACGTCGAGAAAGGTAATGTTGAACTGTTCTTTGTTGAAAGTGAACGTCAGATAGCTGACCTGTTCACTAAAGCTTTTGACGAGAAGCGCCATTACTATTTACTTAGTAAATTGGGCATGCTAGATCCCCCGGCAGATTTCTAGGGGGAGCAGTCATTTTAATTATATGCATGTGTGTAGGGGGAGCTCCTGTGTCGCATATATCTAGGGGGAGCGTTTGTATAAATGTTGTTTCTCCATAACTCTTTCGGATCCAATCTGTAATGGATACCATTCCTAAATTTTCTTGCAGGTTGTAGAACCGAAGTACGGCTTCTGAATACTTCAGTTCAGGACCCGCTGTTCAAGTATAAAACTTCTGACCATTGCTGTCAGAACTAGTGATAAATCCGATCTCGGAAATTTCCAGGTTAGTTGTTTCAATAACGTCAAGGGGCTGAACTTGTAAAAATCTTTGAACTTGCTAAGTTAAGGGGTTGGAAGTGACAAGTTCCAATTCTGACAAGTTCAGGGACCAGTTCTGCCAGTCTCCAAAACTTCAAGTTCAGGGACCATTTTTGCAAACTTTTAAAAACCCACAAGTTCAGGGGAAGTTTTGAAATTCTTTCAAACTTTAAGTTCAGGGTTCATTCCGTAATTTCTTGATAGTCGTGATCTGAGAGAGAGGTTATCAGATAAAATTTTCAAAATACCTGATAAGTTATCAGAAAATATAAAAGCGGGAGTGATAACTGAATTCAGTTATCACTTTCAAATTTCAAACGAACTTATCAGTTTTCTCTCTCGACGATCAAGAACACGAAGAACGACCCGAACGACCCATCGCTTCCCGGCTTCCCCGAGCGTTCGTTATCGATCCGTTCTACGATCCGACTACTTCTTTACGATCCTGGTAAGATTTCTAACAACTTTGCATATTCAGATTCATCTAAACAACGTCATTTATAGATCGGATTGAAGCCTAAAGTTTTCGGATAAACCCGAAACTCCAAAATCCTTGGATTCGAGTTTCGGGACGTTAGATTGATCCATTCTTCTTCCTAAACTTGTTTAAATCACTAATGTATAACTTTAGACTAGTTTTAGGATTGATTTGAAGCGTTTTTGGGTCGATTTGAAGTCTGGAATACAAACAGTCGCGTCTGGTTCGTATGAGTCCCGATTCGGGACTCTACGTGTTCTTGATGCGGGACTCTTTGAGTTCTTGGATCGGGACTTATGTTGTTCTTGATTCGGGAATTTCATTCTCCCGATTCGGGAGTTTGGAATGTCCCGATTCGGGACTTTGCTCTTGTAGTTAGATTAGTAAGTTAAATATCCCGATTCGGGACTTGTTGAATTACTTGTTTGAACCCCCGATTCGGGACTTTATATTATCCTTTATATGTCCCGATTCGGGATTTTGTGTATGTGTGTTTGTGACAATTCCCCGATTCGGGACTCTGAACCCCCGATTCGGGACTTGGCTTTTCTCGAGAATCGTTCTTAACAAATCACCTAACGGGATTTGTCCATAGACCGATTCGCGATTTAAGCCAGTCCTGGATCCGTGGTTTCAAATCCAGTTTCGGGTCATTTTAATCTTGACATGAGTTTCGCGGGAAAACCGTTTTATAAAGTTCGACTCAGTTTTAAAAGATTCCCTCGGGAATCTTCGATAAACTGACTCGCGCCTAGCCGAAACTTTGCCGGATTTTCGTCAGAACACATGTTAAGATAAGAAGGGACTAACTGTTACAATTTTACCTGTTTCTGTCAGAAATGGCAAACCAGAGAGAACGACCTTCTTCTCCGATCGATCCAGAGGCTGACTGAGCTCTGATCGCACCCACGGACATCGTTCACATACTCCAGAACAACGAGTATGTGAACCTCTCTTCGGTCCGGGTGCAGCACACTATCGTGAGGGAGATCCTACGACCTCATCCTATTTCTTACGCCTTGACGGCCACTGCCGAGGTACCGGGGATCTACCTGCAGCAGTTCTGGCATACAGCCGTTCTGGACAACCGGTTCGGAGTCTTCTCGATCATTGGTCGGGTGGACCAAACCGAACTGGTTATCTCAATGGAGGACGTCCGCCGCATCCTTCGCCTCCCTGCCGCTACTGATGGCGGCCACCAGAACTTTGACGAGATGGTCTCGGGCCCCATACTATTGAGCGAAATCCTAGCTCTTGGGGTTACCGAAAATGTGAACGGCGTGTCTCAGATCACTACGAGCCACCTACCACCGATCTGGGCACAACTGTTCAACATAATGAACAGGTGCCTCTCCTCGAAGACGAAAGGAATAGAAAAGGCGACAACCTCCTTCTGGCACATCTACCACTCCGTCGCATATGGACGCCGCATCGACATCGCTTCCCAGCTGTGGCTAGACATCACTAAGGACTTGACGACCAGGGAACGCACCAGACATCATTCCATCCCGTGGTTGCGGTTCTATGGTCTTATCATTCGGGACCATATGGAACGCAATCAGGAGATCCGACGCCGTTCCGGTCATCCTATTATCGATCCGAAGAAGATTAGCTGGGTGGCCAAGCGAGACTACACCGAGGGCCAGTACGAGATGCCGATTCCTCCACACGTCCTCGACGCACTGGACCAGCGAGCTCCGAGCGTTGTTAGGTATAGGCGCAACTTAGGTCTAGGAGCCGCACCTATGGACCGTCCAGAACCGGAAGGTCCTGCCCAAGGTGTGCAACCCGTCCCTTCTAGTCCTCGGGCCTTACGTCCGAGGCGCCGGGGTCCCACTGGGGGGCCTCTGGCTCGGGTGGAGTGATGAGTATGGACGTAAGGGAGAACGTGGGTAGTATAGTCTGAAGATCCGCCACCGCTCACACTGCTTCTACATCTACCGACCTTCCGAGGACTCGTGAAGAGAGATTGAGGCGTCTTCGCCAACGTATGCTTGATGACCCCCAGATGCCAACTCCGCGGGTTAAGGAATACATTCCACAGCGTCGATCCATGACTCGGCTTCCAGGACTCCCTACTTGTAGGGATTTTGAACGATCCTCGTATCGAACTGACACGAGAAAAACCGTGATCTCAACCTAACTGGTCGAACACACGACAAAACCATATGAAACAAACTGTTCCAAAAAGGTTTAACAATCAAACCTAACTGGTTTGATTTAGCGGAAGCAATAATGATTAAAATCCCGAAAACATCACAGATCTTATTTGTTTATCTTATCACAGTTAATATGTAGGTTTAGGGTTATTACCTGGATTGCTTGAGATAGATCCACCCGTAAACGACCAAACGGAATTCCCTCTAGCTGGATCTAACCCCGGAACACTTCACGAACAAACGGTACGCGAAGAACACGATCAATCAAAAACGAAACCGGATCTGGTTTCTTGCTTGGTGAGATCGACGAAGAGAGAGAGAGAGGAGAGAGAGAGGTTTCTTGGTGAGAAGGTTACTATTCAGTTCAATGAATAATAGATGGCCTAGCACATCTATTTATATGGAAAAACTACCATATAGCTTTATTCTTTCTTTCTCTCTAAGAAAGAATAATTTCCATAATTATCTTTATTCTTTCTTTCTCCTTAAGAAAGAATATTTACTAATTATTATATTTCCATATAATAATTACTAGATAATTATAAACCAATTAATTAACCCTTTTATATATTTATTTAACTAATAAATATATAACTGTAATTAATTATCAGAAACCTTTTACTTTGGGGTTTTTACAGAAAACACCCAACAGTTTTATAATTCACTATTATAAAACTAAACTCTCCAAACTGGGGTTATTATACTATCCGAATTATAGGTCCTCACAGGTGTGACCCTCAAGTGACTTATAACGTTGGATGTGCGATCATACGGTTTGTCAACTTATGCACATAATGCCAACAGACTCCCACTTGTGCAAGTTGGCAATACCAGATTGATGACACGGACCCAAGGAGGCCCCTAGACAGGCACTTAGGCTAACCAGGTTATAAGCACCCTTATACCCAGGTAGGTGATAAAACGTTCCTAAAAAGGAAACAACATTTATGAACAAACTGTCCACAAATCGGGTATAAACTAGGCTTTTCCTTTTGCATCACGATATTTCAATTTTGAGTATGAGCATGGATACAGTCAACTCTGAATACTCAAAAATTATGTTTCTCGACTATCCGACCTCTACTGATTGGTAAACGACAAAGAACAAATCAGTTCGTTTGGGCATGGCCATGCACTTCATCAGTCTTTTCAGTCAGTCAAGGGGCCCAGAAAATATCTCTCTTCGAAGAAGAGGTGCAAATCCCATCTTGCATATCTGCATTTGACACCACGGCTTCCGCTGAATCTAGTTACGCCCCGTATGACCACCCTGTTACGGCGTGATGTTAGAACGTACTAAGTATTCAACAGTCCTCGCAATACCAAACCAAATACCTCAGGTGCTAAGGACAACCTCTGGGAGTCTTACTCATGACTAAATCCATGGAGTAATCTCAACCGGCGGATCACATCCGATATTCGCTGCTCTATCGAATATCCGTGTAGTTTTTGGTCTACATCACTTGTAGCTGTTATTGAACGACTGATCATAACCACCCAAAAACTCCACGATGACTTTATAGCCCTACCAAGGTTCCCACCTTGATAAGTTGTCACGGATAATTTCAAATAAAAACTGAAACTAGTTTTTATTCCCGGATCAAAACATGCTAAGTGTAAAAGAGACAAGGAAACTAATTTCGTTTAGTCCTCCATATTCCACTCTGTAATAAGAACGAAATTAATAGCATTTCTAAGCTACTTTTATGGTGTCTACTCAACGTATACTAAATACTGATTTAAACGAAGTATCACCCTTCTTCAGTTTAAACCCTTTGATTAGCGTTTACCATACTAATCAAAGAAATAACCAAAATAGTACAAGCTTAGTATCATCTGATACTTTCCACTTGACTATGCTAATTTTGTTCTTGCAAACACCCTTAAAACAAAATTAGACTTTCACCAATTTCCTGAACCTGGAGATACTGGAAAAACTCCTGGTTTCCTTGAATATGAAACATCAAACTGCAACTTCCCTTAGTTGCTGTGTAGATACATGATTTCGACCTGAAATCCAACAAAATTTCCATTTACCAAGTCTGGTAAATCCAGGAAATTTACTCTAGTGTTTTATAACACTTTGGAGTCAAAAAGATATTTGATATCTTTTGTTCATTCCAACACACTTTAATTATTGATTAAAGTCAATTATGACTTTATACTGTCTCAAAGTTTGAAACTATTTATCTATCCTTTTTAACTAAAAGGTAGATCTTATATCTTATGAATTTATATCCTACCTGGATTATAATTCCGAGATATATTGAATCAATAATTAGCACATACAGACATATATACTTATATATATCTTTTATTCTTTATCACGGAACTGGATATAGAATAAACTGGGCTCCCACTAACCTATATGAAAACTGACCATTACTTAAAATTAACTATTGACTTTAGTCAAAACTTGACTTCCTAGTCAATTCTATTTCAAGTAATACTAGAATTTAACATTTACAAAACTTAACTGGATTTTATCAAATCCCAATTCCAAGACTTGGAATTTCCTAGTTTTATAAATACTGATGTTGTCAACGTCATCTGAGACAACATCCTAAATTCTCTCTAAAACATGTGAGTAATATTTTATAATCCTTTTACTCATGTATGTTTTATTCTTAAAAACACATTCCTAAAATAATAGTACTTCGTGTGTTTTTGACAGTTTTCATATAACTATTACTTCAAATCAATTAATTAAAACATTGAAGTAATTCTGTTAGTGTAATACATGACATCTAGGATCTACTTATTTGAATCAAGTCAATCTCGACTTTAAACAGATTCAACAACATTATCATCCACAAGATATTAAATCAAGACAATAATTTTAAAATTTTAAAAACAATTTAATAAACCATAAATATCCAAAAGATCACAACCATTAAAATTGTTTTACAACCACAAACATAAATTTAAAATTGTCTTGATAAATATCTAATGATAAACTAGCACGTAGATCCTCGCAATCCTGGGCTCCTCACTTCTGACCACCTGCAATTAGAATATTTGCACTAGGTGTCAACATACTTGTAAACTAACAAGTGAAAGTGATAAACTAAAGCAATCACAAATACCTGAGGCGTTATTGCCTTCTTTGTGACGCTTTGGACAGTTTCGCCTCCAATGACCAAGTTCATGGCATATGAAACACCTATTCTCGGTCTTGGCATTGTTAGGCTTCACTTTCTTGCCCTTGCCCTTGCGTTTGTCATCATTCTCAACCTTGGTCACACTCTGGCTAGCCTGAGGTTGGCTTTTGCCCTTACTAGTGTTTCCATGCCCACGCTTCCTCTTCGCTCTACCATCTCCGACCATGAGCACATCCTTGGTCTTGGTCCCGGTCCCCATACTCAACTCAGCAGTTTTCAACATGGAATGCAACTCTGCAATTGTCTTTTCCATGTTATTCATATTATAGTTAATTACAAACTGCTTATAATCCTCAGTCAATGAGTTGAGTATCGTATCCGTTGCTAACTGCAACGGAACTGGGTGACCAAGCCTCTCTAGGTGATCAATATGCTTCTTCATTTTCATGACGTGATCACTGACCGAGGTCCCCTTGGCCATCTTGCACGCGTTCAGTGCCCGAGTGGCATCATAACGCTCTGTGCGTGCTTGCGTCTGAAACATGTCCCTCAACTGGCGGATCATGTCATAGGCATTGGTGTTCATGAGCCCTGTTTGCAGATCTGGGCTCATAGTCGCAAGCATGAGACAGCCAACATCCAGCAAATCATCAGAATGCTTTCTATAAGCATTTCTCACATTGGCAGTAGCATTTGCTGGAGGGGCCTCACCTAGAGGCTCTTCAAGGACGTACCACTTCCTCTCGTGCCTGAGCACAATCATCAGATTGCGCTCCCAGTCGAGGAAGTTAGCTCCAGTGAGCTTGTCCTTTTCAAGAATGGAGCGAAGAGACAGGTTATTAGTGTTGGTTACAGTGTTTGCCATCTACACATTTAAAACATTTGGCTTTAGTGACTGTGAATAGACTCCCAACAAATATCAATAAACCCTTAAATGATAAGTATTGGGCTAGGATCCTTATTTCATACGTCCTGATGTACGGCTTGCTCACGTCACACCAGGCCCGTACTATTTCGGTAGGTAAGGACTTATACCAATCATGTCTAACTGACATGACTCCTAGATCTTTTTCGGGACATCGGATGAAACCGTACATGTTTTAGTCCCTCAGTGCATTTTGGCCCGATACGACACGGTGAATTGTTACAAAACCAAAATAGATCACACCATTTGGGACTGGTGTACTTATCACACCCCTTTCAGCTTGGGGTTTGAACGCGGACGTCCAAGGCTTGTTCACTTCCAACGCCCGCGTACCTTACGCCGTTAGGTGTCCCAAGTGGGTTGCACTACTGATCTATGATTTTCGGGGTTTTTAACTAAGTTTTGAGAAACCTTTTATTTTCCAGTATTTTTAGAAAACTTTGCAATTTTAAAACTGATTGTTTTAAAAGGCAACCAATGTTTAAAACTAACTGTTATTAAACATACACGCTATTTAAAACTAACTGTTTTAAAAGCACCTGCTAATTAAAACTAACTGTTTTAATAGCATGACTGCTAACCAAAAACTAACTGTTTTTGAAAGCCTTCTTGCTGACCAAAACTAACTGTTTTGTCAACATGCCTTTATAAGAAAACAATCTTATAAATATAAGGTTTTAAAATAAAATTTACCGTTTAAAAAGGTTTTGAAAAACTGGCAATTTTAATTTTTAAAACCTAACAGATTTCATGATTGTAAAGTTTTAAAACTCTCTCTATATTTTAAAACGTTTGATAAAATAAACATGCAATAATTATCAACCAATCATGAGCAGGCAGTTAAACACATCTACGCAGTTAAAGATTAACAACTACGCATTTAAAACATCTAATTACAGATTTGCCAATTAAATGACCTATTATAAATTTTCTCTCGTAGCTCCCACTGGCCTTGGCATGTCTGATGGAACTCCGGGAAAAGAAAATATTGAAAAACTATCCTAAGGTCATTCACGTTTACAGCATACAGGCCTTAATGTACTAGGTCGGCAATTACTGTAATAGATACAACCAATATACACAACAGGTATAATTCATGCAATCATATAAAGCATTTAAGCAAGCAGAGAACAATCCTAGATCCGTTAAAGATTATCTCGTTTGGTTTATCGTAAAACATGGTTTTAACTGATTTGTAAAACAAACTGTTTTACAAACCAAAAACTAATATTTTAATCTGAAATCGGTTTTATAAAATCACCTAAGATTTGTAAACTATAAATCTTATATATATAAAACCAATTTTCTAAAATATTTGCTTTTATCCAAAACATATCAAACCGGACATTCCGAACCAACTGTTCGAAATTATAAGCACTGGCCTAAAAACTGTGTCGTGGTTCGACCAACTGGTCAAACATGACACCTGGCCCATTTGACCAAAACTGAGTCAAATAACTGGTTTGATAAACGCATGTTTAATAAAATCTTAAATCAATTTTATAAGATAAAATTATCTAAATAAAATTAATTTGGATAAAAGCCTAAAACCATTAAACCCTTTGGTCCTTACACTGGGTCCAAATTTCTGGGTCTTGGGCCTTGTATGAGTTAGGCCCAATAAAACGAAAAACCCAAAAAAAAACACGATCTCGCGTTCGATCGACATCTCGTTAACGATGACGTAATCACCGCGTTTGATGATGGTAACAACAAACGGTCGCCACCACCATCGCGATCATCGCAACACCACGCGCCCGCGACGACGGTTGCAAAACAAACACCGCCACCGTTGCCACCAAGTGGCCGGCGGCTATTGAAACAAGTCACCAACCGCCGCCGCCATCGCCTTCCGACGACAGCAGCAGCCACGCCACCATCGCCGGTGACATTCGGCAATTCGATCGGCCTTGGCCGATTTCCACGTCCGGCGACGATGACGCCAAAACGCCACCGCCGCTACGATGCCACCGTCTGCCGACATCAGCGATACCACCATTTGGTGGTTTCGGCTCGACCAGCGACGACGACGACAGTCGCCGCCGCCGCCGTTCACGTCGATCAACAGCGATCGCTGCCACCACCATTCTTGGTGGCTTGGCGATTCATAAAACCGACCACCGCCGCCGCCTTGGCGTGGCCGTGAGGCAGCCGGCGGCCTGGCGGGTGGTCCGCGGTGTACGCGCCGCCGCTTGCTCCACCCGGCGACGACGATAACTCCCAAGCGCTACCGCCGCCACCAATCGTCGCGATTGGCGATCAAAAACCACCGGCCACCACCGAATCGGTGGTTCGGTCTCGGCCTCGGTGTGGTCCGACCATGGCTCAGCCGTGGTTGGGCGATCGTACGACCACCCACCATTCGTGACTGCCGTCAACCACCACCACCACCATCGGTGGTCTCTGATGGTCGTATGCGGCCTACGGCCCGGTGGTTCGGTCGGCTTTGGCCGCCGTTCCGCCGCCATAGTGGTTTGACCGGCGATCGGTGGGATGGTTCGGTTGCCATGTGCCACCGTTCCGCCACCGATCTTGTTACCGTGTGTGATTTCGTGTTTTTAGTTTCAATGAGATAAACGATAAACAAAAAACTGATAAAAAATAAATTTTTTACACAACTGATAAAGATTAAACCTTTATCTAACTGATAAAGATTAAACCTTTACCTAACTGATAAAGTTTTAGTTTTTATTGAAAAACTGATAATTACCCAAAATCTTTACCAAACTGATAAAGATTAAAATAAAATCAAATCTTTACCAAACTGATAAAGATCATGTTTTATTCAAAACTGATAATTATCAAACTGATTAAATCTTTACCAAACTGATAAAGATTAAATCCAAACTTTATTCACAAGAAACAATTTCAACGGATTTAATAATAAATAAATAAAATAAACAATTAAACCTGTGGCTCTGATACCACTGTAGGGATTTTGAACGATCCTCGTATCGAATTGACACGAGAAAAACCGTGATCTCAACCTAACTGGTCGAACACACGACAAAACCATATGAAACAAACTGTTCCAAAAAGGTTTAACAATCAAACCTAACTGGTTTGATTTAGCGGAAGCAATAATGATTAAAATCCCGAAAACATCACAGATCTTATTTGTTTATCTTATCACAGTTAATATGTAGGTTTAGGGTTATTACCTGGATTGCTTGAGATAGATCCACCCGTAAACGACCAAACGGAATTCCCTCTAGCTGGATCTAACCCCGGAACACTTCACGAACAAACGGTACGCGAAGAACACGATCAATCAAAAACGAAACCGGATCTGGTTTCTTGCTTGGTGAGATCGACGAAGAGAGAGAGAGAGGAGAGAGAGAGGTTTCTTGGTGAGAAGGTTACTATTCAGTTCAATGAATAATAGATGGCCTAGCACATCTATTTATATGGAAAAACTACCATATAGCTTTATTCTTTCTTTCTCTCTAAGAAAGAATAATTTCCATAATTATCTTTATTCTTTCTTTCTCCTTAAGAAAGAATATTTACTAATTATTATATTTCCATATAATAATTACTAGATAATTATAAACCAATTAATTAACCCTTTTATATATTTATTTAACTAATAAATATATAACTGTAATTAATTATCAGAAACCTTTTACTTTGGGGTTTTTACAGAAAACACCCAACAATTTTATAATTCACTATTATAAAACTAAACTCTCCAAACTGGGGTTATTATACTATCCGAATTATAGGTCCTCACATGTGTGACCCTCAAGTGACTTATAACGTTGGATGTGCGATCATACGGTTTGTCAACTTATGCACATAATGCCAACACTACTGTCCTCGAGTTCCCGGAGGTTCCGGAACCATCCACTCCGACGGATGCCACTGGATCTACACCTTCTGGCTCTGCTAGAGACATCACGACTGCATCGCCAGAAGAACTAGCCCGTACTTCACCGCCTCCTCAGGCCACCACATCGAGACTCCCGACGGATCCATCTGGTGATCCTGATAGCAGCTCATCTGACACGACGCCACCAGATTCGGATCCGCAGGAGGGGCCGGGAGATGGCAAGGGCAAAGGCAAGGGAAAAGGAAAAGGCAAGGGGAAAGGAAAGGAGTTTGATGATGACGTCTCCACTTCCTCCTTCAACGAAAGCGATTCCGTACAACTCCTTGACTACTCCGGAACGGAAGAAGAGAGAACGTTGAACACCGAGGTTGCTGAACAAGCAGAGAGCGAGTCTTGGATGTAGATTGGAGCTGGTAGTGAAGGGTTCGAGGGCGAGAGTCAGGGTCCGGTGCTTCAAGAGGCCGAAGAAGAAGAGGCCCGCCAGGAAGAAGCGGAGATAGAAGCCCCAAAAGAGGCCAAAGTAGAAGTGGCCCAACCTAGGCAACCAGAAACCGGAACCCAACCAGCCAAGAGTCTATCCTCCACAGAGGCATCCCACACTGATGCTACTCGGCCAATGCCGAGTAATCAAGTCGTTGGCAGCCAACCAACGCATTTGCACACCCAAGCCATCCACTCGACCACCTCACAACAGGTGGTCGTTTCATCAGAACACGGGGCTTTACCACCTATTCCATCGTTCACTCGCTTGGAGTCGATCGGTGTTGAAACCAGAGTTGCTCATCCCCAGCACTCGCCTTCTTTCATGACGCACGGAGTCTTAGAGCCCCTAGGAACACATCTGGAGACTTCCACCCGAAGCGCCGCTGCACTTGACGCTGCACCAGTCATCAGCGAGGGCCAGGGAAGCACCTTTGCGGGGCTTTCTCTGTCAACCGGTTTCGCAAATGAACCGTTGTTGACCCTTTCGGGACTGGAACCCAGGGATTCGGACGGCATCCTTAAAGCTGTCCAAAGCAGGTTAGAAGCAACCGAGAAGGCAGACGAGGCAAAGAACAAGAGACTTGAGGCCATTGAGAAGGCCTTAGCAGTCAAAGAACAAGAAGACAGAGCCCGCCGAGCCGAGATCGAAGAGCTTCGGAAAGCTGACGAGGAACGACAAAAAGAGCTGGATGAAGCCAGACGCCTTATTAAGGGCAAATTCCAGGAAGGAGCGCCCGTCTTTTGGCGACTCGAGCCGCTCTCCTACTCCCGTCCTCCGTCTACAACCACCACCACTCGCTGAAGCCGTCCCCGGCTATGTTTCGGAAGCCGAGCACCAGATGGTCATCACTTCTCTCACCACTCAGATCGATACACTCGAGAGAGAAGTGACTCAGTACAAGCAGCTCGTGGCCACCAGGGACCTTCAGTTAGAGATCGCGTTACGGAGGGTCCGCGAGCTTGAGGAAACGTGCAGAACTCAGGCTCAGCCCTCCAAGAGACGCCATGACGATCCGGACGATGCCGAAGATCCTCATGAGGGGGAGGTACCGTCGAAGAGGCTTCGCCTTGACCTTCCCTCCGGCTCCGGAACCGCCGCCGATGATACACCGGCCGACACGGCCCCTCCAGCAGATCAGGCCGCAGATCCGGAAGATCGTCCCACGGATGTTTGGGACTTTGATTCTGACGATGACGACCTTCCGGAAGATGCAGCGAACTGGAAGTATCAGGCCATCCCTGAGGGTGAAAAAGTCAACTTCCCTCACGAGAAGGTAACTCCCGCTATAGACTTGATCGATCCAAACACCGCTCCGACGGATCCTTCCGAGCTTCACATCTCCGTCGAGGCAAGGAAGATCCTGAACCAGCTTGCTCAGAGCCTTCGGTTTTGGAAACGATCAGACAACATCGTATCTAGCGCGGAGTACGACACCTTTCTCCCTACCGTTCAGACGCCTGAGGCTTTTACGGGTCAATAGCCGATCAGACTTGGTTGAAACCACACGGTCATCTTCAGACCTTTCGTGGAGGAATCATTCTCACGGATCTTCCAACAGGAAAGTCTTCATACGTGGTCCAAGAAGGTCTTCTTCGGGCTGTCTCACATCAAGAAGCGCCGACGCCGTACTGCGTACGTCTATCAGAGGAGGCTCAGCTGGAACGAGCACGGGCAGATCAGAAGGAAGCTCAGGTTCACCAAGGTCATTGATGTCCGTCCTTACCGATTCGGACACCAGCTGTTCCTTGAGTTTCATGTCCGTATGTACAACCAAGGCAAACCCGACGGCAACCTTCGAGACTTCATGTTTACGGAAGCTGATCTCGACAGCATAGATCTCGAAGATCTCCTCACTCTTATCAGACACCTTGAGGGCCCGATTCTGAAACCAGAGTACTTCAGAGACGGTCTGGAGGTCCTCAAGAGGTACGTACGCCACTCAATCAACCTCGCGCATCTTACTGACTATCAGATGGCGATTGAAAGCAAACAGCAGAAGGTAAATCTGCTGCGTCCCAACCTGGAGGCCAATCTACTTGACCAATACCTGCCCTACTTTCCGACGAGAGTTCCAGAGCATGGTGTTGTGTATCTCACCTTCAGGAAGAACCAGCGAAGGTTTATGCATTTCAGTGAGCTATCCAGCTTCTGTGACGGCACCCTTCTGTACGTATACAACGGGATGAAGCGTCGTCTGTTAGAGAACAACATGCCTGCGTACAAGGGCACTCAATGGAAGAGCAAACTGATCGAGGCCTTGGATCTGATCGAGAACAAGCTGAAGGAAAGACTGATGCTGAGGAGAGTAGAGACTGCGATGGAGCTCCGTACGAGAACGATCCGCGAATGGGATGAGTACATGCAGCTCTCGCAGTGGGAACCAGCATTGAAGTATCCGCCGCCGTTCTGACTTCTTCTCAAAGGGGGAGATTGTTAGAACCTGACTTATAGTTTGTAAAGAAGTCAGGGGCGTCTTTTGAATGTTTTGTAATAGTTAGTTGTTGAACAATACTTTTGTGCACCTCTTAAAAGAGTCATAGACTCTAGGGGTGTTTTATGTAACTTCGGCTCTATAAATATGGGTCGTTAGTTAACGTTTTTCAATAATCATGCAACTGACAACTTTCTATATATGCTTTGTCGGTTTCTTTATCTTTCATATTTATTGCGTGATTACCACTGTTTGAGCTTTACTAAGTCTTGTAATCGCTTGTAGTGGTCCATCTATCGTATCCTCGTTGAATATCGGACTCACAAGGTCAACAAATTTAGCGTCAAAATTGAAAATTATACAAAAAGTGTCTGGTAAAGTAGCGCCGTGTTCTTGAAGCTCATTTTACATCGTTATGAAGAAAAATGGAAAGGAAAATGAGGGGAAATGGTGAAAAGTAAAAAAATTGTCATGTTCACATAACTTTTTAGGAGAGAAAGAAAAGAAAAACAAGGGAAAATAATGCTAAGTTTCTTCCAAAACTTTCCTGCCAAATGTGGAAGGAAAGGAAAAGAAATAAAATTAAAAATAATTAAATAAATTACTGAAATCATTAAAATTACAATACTATCCAACATTTCCTTGTAAAAGATATATTTATAAAATTGACATCTTTCATTTCCTTTATCTCCTATCTAAGAACATGAATGAAAACAAAACTTTCTTTTCTTTTCCTTCTTTTTTCTTCCCTTTCAAGAACACAAATAGAAAATTTACTTTCCTCTCCTTTCTTTTCTATCAATTTCTTTTCTTTTCTTTTTACTCCATCTTGGAGAACACATCCTAAATAAATAAGCTAGACGGTAGCTAATAAGCTAACTGTTGACTAATAAACTAGCTTATAAATATATATATTAAACCTTTTCATTTCACATAAAAATACTTAAAACAGTTTCATAAGAATAAATATATTTTTTATTCTTATGAAACTGTTTTAAGTATTTTTTTTTTTTAATCCTATGAAACCTTGTCATTTTTACCCAAAAAAAAACACTAAAAGTTGAATTATATGAAACATATACATCATATTAAACAACTCCACGAAGTGTTTTCGTTGATTTAAGCTATGAAACCGTGAGTTTTTACGGTTTTTACTAATGTTTTGGTTTTTAAATGAACTTGACTCTAATAATTATAATCATTTATTTAAATGTATTATTCATTAAACTTACATGAAATTAAATTAAAGTGTCCCCATGATGACTTAAGCTCACGTGAGACCAAGTTGTTTTCGTGAGATCGCGTGATACTAATACCTAACGTATGAAACTTCACAAAAAAACATCATAAAGGTAAATAAAACTCGGAATACTTAGACCTAAAAAACACTTTCGAGGTAAAAAAATATCCAAAACAAGGTAAAAAAACGAAACATTTACAACGCAAATGCTGTGAAGGTTACAAATAAATAATGTGAACTATCACAGCATTTCCACTATGAAGGTATAAATAAAAATTGAACTTTGACATCAAAAAACACCGTGGACGTAACATTTACATTATATTTACTATGAAATATGAATGTTCAATTTTTTTACCTTCACAAATTTTTTGATGTGAAGTTTCACGTAAAATATGTTAGTCTCGTCGGTCTCACGAAAACAACTTGGTCTCACGTTAACTTAACCCCCACCTTGTAAAATGTTTTGATGTGAAGTTTCAGTTTCAAAACTTTTTCTTTTTGATTAACGGTGTCTGAAAGAAAGTTAAAACCCAATTAATTGGATCAATAAACGAATAACCTAAAACCCTTTAACCTGAACCTCATTATTGGATATAATATAATTTTGTGTCAACTTGTTCCATGTTCTATATGTTCCACATAAAAGTCATGTCAAAGGTGTAATAAACTAATAATGATCCTTGTCCTACTATGTACAATCATGTCTAGTGTACCAAACACACCCTAAGGTCATCCTTAACCGTACCCCTCATATCCCTCATACATGTTGCCACCTCAGCGCCACATCAGCTTTACCAACACCTTACCAACACCATACCATACCATACCATCCTTAACCGTACCCCTCATACCCTCTCTAATTAATTGATTAAAAAAAAGAAAAAAAAAGGTAGAGAGAGAAAGAAGAGAGAAAGAGAGGGGGGGGGTAGGGGGTGGAGTGGGTCGCTTAATTCAACCGGCACCACCATGCCGATGAACTTGGTACCGGTGCCCCTACCCCTTACCCACAATGGTGTTGCCGGCTGTACATGAGGGGTACCGGTCTCCTACCGGTACCCATTGCGGATGGCCTAAGAGAAATACTTTTTTTGTGGAACAAGGTTCATCTCTAGGCGATTTAGAAGTTGTATCCTAATAAAAACATTAATAGGAAAACAAACAACCCCCAGTGATGAAAATATCAATAAATTACAAACTTTGTGAATGAAAACAATAATAAATTAAAAATTATATAAACGAAATATCAAAACTACATGCAAAAAATGCAATTTTTCACAAACCACAAGGACGAAAATCATAGTTTACTTGAATATAAAACAAATTAATTTACATGTATTGATGATATTGACTAACATTGTTAAATTCAAAAGTATTCAATATTAGACACATATTGATGGTATTAACAAGATGATTATGATGATATAATTTATAAAAAAAACCATATTTTTTTAAAAAATTTCTTTTAATTCATATATAATTATTTATTATAATATAGTATTATTGTAAAATGAAAAAGTAAGAAAAATTAGGTATCCTAAAGATATAATTAGTAACTTAAAAATTAAAAATAATTTAATTTTGAAAGTCATCTTGTGAAGCTTTGATATTTGTACATCTAGCATAAAAATATATACTTAATTTTTCAAAATAACCATAATAGATTTTTGAGTGAATTACACTTTTGGTCCCTGTAGTTGTCACCCTTTTTCAATTTTGGTCCCTAAAGCAAACTAATATCATAAATAGTCCCTTAATCAGCCAATTCGTTTCACTTTTGGTCCCTCGACCTCACGCCGTGATTTTTTGGCCGTTTAGGCCTATCACGTGCATTGCACGCAAGGGGTAAAAATGTCCATTTTAAAAGGTATAAAAACCCTCCTTTTCACCCTAAACCCCCATTTTCAGTAACCCTAAACCCCCATTTCACCCATTTTGGTAAATCGAAAACCTTGCCAAGTCAATCTAACCCTAGATTGTGCTATCTGAATCAACGATCGTGAACGTATGCACGTGTGCTTGGTCAAAGTTGGTCAACGATGTTTAGAGTCAGGGTACCAGATGAAGTATTTGACCCGTATGAGGAATATGGTATGTAATTCACTCTATTTGATTGAATGTGGTCCCATCTTCTATTTGATTGAATGTGTTTGTATTTGCTTATTTTTGTTTTTTGTATTGTTTGTCCAGAACACCTACCTACTTTCATATCAATTCGGTTACATCATGGTGGAATTTTTAGTAAAGGCCGAAGTAGGAAGTATTTGAATGGTACCGTTACATACGTTGATTTGATAGACAGTGATCTACTCTCGTGCCATGAACTTGTGTGTATTACTCAGAAACTTGGTTACCCAGATGAACAGAAAAGATTTTTTTCACTTTGTTAGACCCGACATTGATTTGCAATTCGGGTTACAAGCATTAGGAAATGATACTGACATTCAGGTGTTGCTAGAATACGTTCCTGAGTGCAAATTGTTTGATGTGTACACGGAACATTGAAGTCTCCCATGTCTTGTAAAGTTAGAATTGAGCAATTACCTGATGAAGAAACCCCTGCACCTAAGAAGAAAAGCAAGAGAAAATTGTACTTGGAATGGCATGAAGAAACCCCTGCATGTGAAGATGTTGAACATTCTGGAAAAGATGTTGAACATGTTGAAAATGTGGAAGTAACTGAAAATGTTGAAAATGTGGAAGTAACTGAAAATGTTGAAAATGTGGAAGTAACTGAAGTAACTGGAAAAGATGAAGAAACCCCTGCACATGTTGAAGTAACCCCTGCACATGTTGAAATACCTGAGTCCATAATGAATGAATTTGATCCTTTCTTTGGTATCAACTTTGATGATGATTTTGATCAACCTGGAAGGGGCATGGATGATCAGGTTAGGGGCATGAATGATGAGGCTGACAGGGGCATGGATGAACAACCTGGAAGGGGCATGGATGATCAGGCTAGGGGTATGGAAGATGAAGTTGATGATGGTATGGATTATGAAGTTGATGATGGAACGGAAGTTGAACCAGGAATGGAAGATGAAGTAGATGGAAAGGAAGATGAAGTTGATTCTGGAATGGTTGATGAAGGTAACATCATTCAATATGCTGTTGATGTAGATGTGGACATGAGCAACTTCAATTGGACATTTGTAGATGGTGATATTGATGGCCCTGTAAATCTTGAGAACTTTGAAAGTGCATCAGATTCAGAGGAGACTTTGGAATCACTTAGGAGGAAAAAATTGAGGCAAGTGCGGAGACAAAAACAAAAAAAAACAACCCACAAGTGTCAACTTTTTTGTGGGGCAATCATTTGGCAGCAAAGCAGAGGTTAAAAGGTTAGTAAAGCTTCATGCCGTAGAAACTCGAAGGAACATTGTGATACTGAGAAATGATAAGATAAGATTCAGGGCTGTTTGCAAGGGTAAATTACCAGTGTTTACTACTGGTACCGATAGTGATAAGGGTAAGGAAGTGACAAGTGAAGAGACATGTCCGTGGGTGCTTCATGTGTCACCAGTGAAAAAAGAGGAGACTTGGATGGTGAAGACATACACAGATACTCATAAGTGTTTGCAAACCAGATCTGTAAATGCTTGTACTGCATCTTTTCTTGCAGATCACATAGTACAAACAATTGCTCCAAACCCAGAAATCCCTATCAGAGCTGTTAAAGAGCAGTTGGAAAGGAAGTATGTTGTTAGTGTGTCAAGGGTAAAAAGTTTTAGGGCAAAGAGTATGGCTTTGAACAAACTCAGAGGGGATTATGCACAACAGTATGGACTTCTAAGAAGATACCTTCTTGAGGTGAAAAGAACCAATCCAGACACTACAGTAAAAATAGATGTTGAGGCAACCATTGATCCATCTTCACCAACTAGACAGTTCAAAAGAGTTTATATTTGCCTTGGACTTTTAAAGCAGGGATTTAAAGCATGTCAGAGAGATTTATTGGGCCTTGATGGATGTTTTATGAAAGGCCCATACCCTGGTCAGATACTAACTGCAGTTGGTGTAGACCCAAACCATGGCACTTACCCTCTAGCATATGCAGTTGTTGAGGCAGAAACAAAAAAGGTATTGGTCCATTATTACACTTACTCTTTACTGTTTAATCTCTATTTAATTACTACTTAATTACTGCTCAGTAACTGTTAAATATGCTAATATTGTAGCTCATGGGCTTGGTTTTTGGAATGTCTCGGGGATGACCTTGGTCTACAAAGAAATTCCAATTTCACTTTTATAAGTGATAGACAGAAGGGGATTGTACCAGCCATAACACAGGTGTTCCCGTCTGCTGAACATAGATACTGCTTACGACACATTGAAGAGAACATGAAACTAAGGTTTAAGGGGAAAGCATTTAAGGAGCATCTGTGGCAATGTGCAGCAGCCTCTACTGTGCCAATGTTCAACAAAGCAATGGATGAGCTTAAAGCCTTTAATGGATCTTTTCATGGGTGGTTGAGACAAATTCCCCCAAAACACTGGTCCAAAGCTTACTTCACTGGTAATATTCAATCTCTTATATTCTAACAGGTAGATGTTTAATTGGAATATCTTATGTGATACAATTTTCACTTTTATCTAACAGGCAGATGTCACTGTGACATAGTGCTAAACAATATATGTGAGGTTTTCAATGCACAATTGGTTAATGGTCGGGACAAACCAATCATCACAGCGTTAGAGTATATTAGACAGTATTTAATGAAGAAGATAGTGAATGTTCAGAAGGTAATTGCTACACATCATGGACCACTGACTCCAGCAGCTACAAAGATGTTAGACAAGATCAAGGTAGAAGCTGTTGACTACGACATCATATGGAATGGAGGAATCGAATACGAGGTGAGTGGGCCTTGGCAAGATCAAGTGATTGTGAATGTTCAGAACAAGACTTGCAGCTGTAGGCATTGGGAATTAACTGGTATGCCATGCAAGCATGCTGTGGCCACAATTTGGTACATGGCGATGAATGGAGAAGGAGCAGGACTGTCGGAGAGTTGGGCACATGAATGTTATTGGTTGTCAACATGGAAAAAGGTTTATGACTTCAAGCTCTCTCCCATCAATGGACCAAAACTTTGGCCAGAAAATGACAGTCCAACAACCCTTACTCCTCCAAAGCATCATATCCAAGTGGGGAGGCCAAAAAAGAAACGTTTGAGGACTACGGATGATGCAAGCCAGTCTGTGGTTAAGGGTAGTAAGATATCAAAGGCTGGGACATCTGTCACTTGTGCAAAGTGCCATAACAAGGGTCATAACTCTAGGACTTGCAAAGGTATTTAGGTTGAAACAAGTCTTTTGGTTGTTCTTTTGGATGCAAGCCAGTTTGTGGTTGTTTTTTTGGATGTAATTAGCCACTACAAACTGTGTGCTTATAGTTGTTTTTTTGGATGTAATTACACACTACAAACTTGGTTGTTTTTTTTGATGTAATTACTTACATATGAATGGAATGAAATGGTTCATCCTTTGCATCTTTTTGTTTCATATGGAATGGATTGTTGTATATCAAACATTCAATAATTGCCAAATTTTCATTCATTTTAAACAAGGGCATAAAGTACACCAAAATCATTACATTACACCACTGGAATACATAGCCATAAACCTAACACCACTGGAATACATAGCCATAAACCTAACAATTATGCCATAAACCTAACACCTACACCAACAAAAATACATAGCAAATGCCACCCAGCTAACAAAACACATAAGCTTCCATTCCTTGCTTGATTTGCAGTGATTTTCAAAGCGGCTTCAACCTCATTCTTCGACCTCAACAAACCAGGGATAATTTGTACTGCTCGTGGACACATTGGTCCATCTACCCAACCAAGAAATCTACATCTTGAACCATGTAACAATTTCACAAGACGAAATTGAGAAAGGAGGGAGTTTAAATTACATGCAGACGCAGACCATATGATGCCAATTCATCAAACAACTTACCTTAATCGAACAACAATAGAAGCGCCGACCTGGATTTGTGGAGGTCCACGAGGTTCGTATGATGGCAATTGAACCACAATCACAAATCACCATTGTAGGGTTCGTTGGAGGGTTCGAATTCGAAGGTTCGGGTTGAGGGTTCTGGCAATTCGAAGGGGATGGGTTAAAATTGAAAAGGGGTTCAGGGTAAGAAATGGGCTTTTATACCTTTTAAAATGGACATTTTTACCCCTGGCGTGCAATGCACGTGATAGGCCTAAACGGCCAAAAAATCACGGCGTGAGGTTGAGGGACCAAAAGTGAAACGAATTGGCTGATTCAGGGACTATTTTTGATATTAGTTTGCTTTAGGGACCAAAATTGAAAAAGGGTGACAACCACAGGGACCAAAAGTGTAATTCACTCTAGATTTTTTATAATATAGTATGTCAGGTTTCGATAAAAAGGGAAGCTATGCTAAAAATATAAGAAGGGATTCCTCCCTCAAGTAATCATAGTTGAGATCATAAGCGTCTGGCTCATTAATATAATATATATATATATGAACCACTTTTTCATTGTGAACCGTGAGGACGAATCTCAGCCACACATCTTGCGGTTACGATGGACGTGATCATGGGGGATTGACATGATTCATAGGAGGGTAGAGATTATTAAAGGAGGGGACCGGTCAAAGCCGTCTTTATTGACCAGCTGAGTGGCTAAGATTCATCCTCATGTTCATAATCAAAAAATAGTTCACATTTGAACTTTTTCTCTCTCTCACTCTCTCTCTCTCTATATATATATATATTGTTAATCTTGGCTCATAATGATATTACCCGACTAAAATCCCTAAGTAAAATCCTTTTGGCCTAAAATTCTAACATCTCGTATGGTTAAAAATTGTAGTCAACACAATTCCCAAATCCATTTCCCAATTCCTAAATCCATCTTGCATTTACGTTTAGGAAAATTATAATTTTTTAGACAAGCTACGGTTATTTTTATTCTTAACGGGTTCTTCAACGAGGATTGGTGACTCGATGAGGACCTGACAAGGATATCCGATAAGATCCATAACAAGGATCAAGCCAATTTCGGGAACCGATTTTCTATCAGTTTGGGGATGGTGATATCACTCCGTGCCACAAACCCACCTCATTGCCATTTTTAGTGTTTCACTTATCTAAATATTCATTTTTCGTTTTATAAACCTTTTGAAAAATATTGTATTTTAAGTAGGTCTTCGAATAAAATGACCAAGAAAGATTGACAAGTTTCAGGAGTAAAAAAGCTTTGGGAATGGTGCGACATTTGGAGAAACTCTGGGTGGAGTTCTAATGAATCGGAAATGAGTTGATTACATTTTGTGTTCTTTACCTTGATTGGTTTTTTTTGGATTTGGTTCCTAAAATGTATAAAGTACATTGGTAGTTTTTTTTTTAATAAATATTTTGGAACCTAATGCAAAAAACAAGAACAAAAGCATATTTAGAGAATTTGTCGGGTCTTTCAATACAATTCTCGTGTGTATAGTTTGATTGAAGTATTAATTTTTGTATTCATATTTTTTTATAAGACTAAATTACAGTCTTGGTCCTTTATGAATAGTTGCTTTTTTCTTTTAGTCCCTCGAAACATAAAATTACACTCTTGGTCCTTCGAATGAGGTTTTTTTGCCCATGTTGGTCCCTCTTAGTAACACCGTTAACGCCAACTTCGTTAAACCCATCATGTGCCCCTTACGTGAGGGGCATTTTAGTATTTTTACCTAATTTTTGATTTTATTAAAAAATAAAATAATATATTTAGGTTTTAATTATAATTTAAAAAGTAAATAATGAAAATCATTTCTAAATTAAAAACCTGAAGACGTTTCCATAAATCTTACTCCATCAAATCTTCCTATGAACTTTTCCATAAAACTCTCAATTTCTCTCTAAAGTTGCTTAAATTATCCATTTATTTCTATGTCTCTTGATTTTCCTCCAAAGATGAAGTAATATCAAAGATTCAGAAGGGTTTGATTTCAAGTAGGGGTATTCACAGGGTGGGGCGGGACGGGTAATGAAATTTTTGAAAACCACATGTACAGGGTGGGTACCTATTTTACTATCCGAAACCGAACCGTGCGGGACAGGTACCCGCACCGAAGTAAACCGAAAAGGAGCGGGTACCCGAGGTTCGGTCACGGATACCCGCATTTTGTGGAGTGTTTTGATGTATACAAAATATATACTAGAAAATGAAGTTATTTTGTGACAAAACTAAAAAAATTAACACTAAAAAATATTAGCAAATGAAAATAAGAGTATCGATGAACGAAGAAGACATGGTATGTGATGGAGAGTTGTTTAAGATTAGTAATTTATTTATTATGAAGTATTAATAAATATTTTTTTTAAAAACTAAATATATACGGCGAGGAGGGTACCCGCAGGTAGTAAATTTTGTGAACCGAACCCGCACCGCAACTTAGCGGGTACCCTTATTTTCGGGTTTTTCGGGTATCGGTTTTCTCGGTTTCAGATCACACGGTTTGGTTTGGTTTTTCGGGTTTTTTGAACACCCCTAATTTCAAGAGGGTTAGGAAAGATGAAGAAGTAGATGATGTACAGGAAAGAGGAAGAGGAAGATGCAAAGGAAAACGAAGAGAACTTAAGTTCCAGAAATGATTTTGGAAGATGAAGATTCAGATGTGGGGTTTTTATTTCAAACCTTTTCGAACCCTAGATTCAGGTTTGGTTTATTTTGAAGAAATCCATATTTGATTTGTTTGGTTTTGGATCCGATTTTATCAATGATTTCAGCGGTGGTAGTGGTTCCAAGTAGGTTTGGTATTGTTCATCGAGAGAGAGAGAGAGAGAGAGAGAGAGAAAGAGAGAGAGAGTGAGAGAGAGAGAGATCTATATCTGATTAGGGCATAGTTTTTTAATATCATATTTTGATTTAAGAAAGTTCTTGAATATAAATCTGGAAGCCCACAAATTATTTGTGTATAAATATGATTTTTATGAGTGATTTTGTTATTTGATTTGTATAAATATTCTTGTTATTTGATTTGTATGAATGTTCTTGTTATTTGATTTCTATTAAGTTTGCTCGTGAAATCAGTGGTTCAAAAGGTTTTACATGTTTTTAAGGGATGATTGTGGTGGTTTTTGGCAGTGGTGGGCGGTTGATGGTGGTAGGCGGCGATGATTGGTGGCAGTGGTGGGTGGTTATGTTGGTGGTTGGTGGTGATGGGTGTGTGGTGGGTATGGTTTTCTTGAATTCAAGAAGATGAAGATTGAAGAAAGGATGAAGAAAGAGATGAAGATTGAAGAAGGGATGAACAAAGAGATGAAGATGGGAAGAAGAAGGGGTAAAAAGACCAAATTGCCCCTCACGTGAAGGGTACATGGCAAGCTTAACGGAGCCTACTTGACGGTCGTTAGAGGGAGGGACCAACTTGTTCAAAAAAAAAATCATTCAAAGGACCAAGAGTGTACTTTTACGTTTCGAGGGATTAAAAGCAAAAGGCAACAATACATGTTTGTTTAGGTTACATGTCTCAATCATTAGCGCAAACAATTGTTTATCCAATACTTACTTAATAAGTGTTTATAAGTAAAAATAAATATTTTAATTTAACTTATCAAGTAAGATTTTAATTAGTACATTATTGACGATTGTAGTTAATAAACAGTGGAGGAAGCCACTAAAAAATGAAGAACAAGAAAATAATTAGGTAAAAAACTATCTTTTCTTTAATTTTATACCATATTTCCTACCGTCAACGAAAGAAAACCCTTAAAATCAACCCTAAAAAAAACTCCCAAAGACAACAAAATAATCGAAAAAAGTTCTTTGAAATCCACTAAAAGAAAACTTGAAAGTCTCTCGAAATCAACCAAAAAACTTTAAAAATCCCTAGAAATGATGGAATTAGCCTAATAATATATCGTACGACTTTCATGCCTTCAATCTACCTTAAAGGTGCCTTCACTAGAGAAAAATCTTGGATCCGTCACTGATTATATGCAACAATTTATCGGATAAGAGATTATTGGGTAAGAGTCGTTGCTTTCATTTACCGACAAGACTTTTAGTCGTTGTCATCGCTCTTACCGGGTAAAATTCTCAATATTATCATGTTCAGTCGATAATTTAGAGTGATCTAGTAAACGCCGGTCGTATAAGCCTTGGATAAACGACACCTAAGTAGATTTCCTTACCAAGAACCCTCTATGTCCAATCTTGAATATTACCATTATTAGTTACTTAAAACTAGGGGTGGCAATTCGTGGGTTGAAGGGTTGACAGGTCACGGGTTGGCGGGTTGGAGGGTCAAAAAACCTCAACCCAACCCAACCCATTTAACTAATCGTGTCGAGTTCTTCAACCCAACCCACGAAGGGTCGTGTCGTGGGTCGTGTCAAGGGTTGGCGGGTTGGTGGGTCATTGGCGGGTTGGTGGGTCATAAATGGGTTGGTGGGTCATAAAAGGGTTGACGGATTAAAGCTCATACTTTATATAATTCAAATAAAAGCAAGTAAAGAACATCCAAAAGCAACCAAAATACCAAATACAACCAAGTACCAAAACAACCGAATTTCCGGCGACGGCGTCTGGACGTTTGAACTCCGGTGAACTGAAGCGAGAGGGAGAGAGAAATCGTGAGAGTGGCTGGAAGAGTGGAAGAGAAGACGATTTAGGGTTAATTCAATGGCCGCTAGTTTTCAGTTTTCAATTAAATTGGTTTTTGATTTGCAATTTCTTTAGTTTTTATTTTTTTATAATATAATAATAACTAAATATATAAATATAAAATAATTATTTAAATATAAATGGGTTCGCGGGTCAACCCGCCAACCCGGTGGGTCAACCCGCGAAATTTGGCGGGTTGGCGGGTTGGGGGGTTGACGGGTTAGAGGGTCAGAAAACCTCAACCCAACCCTCGAAATTTCCGTGTCGTGTCGTGTCGAGTTGACGGGTCGTGTCGGAAACTGCCACCCCTACTTAAAACTGCTAATTAGAGGAATATTATTTAACTTCATAAAAATTGATTAATATTTTTTTATTTTACTAAAAAAATAGTATAGTTTTATCAATAATATTAATCTAATAGATTCAGATGCTCAGTTGATTGATGCACCTCTTAAAGGATTATTTCTTGTAGAATTTAGATTACCTTAAAAGATTATTTGACGTTTTTCTTACACTCCTTAACTTTATATTTGAGGTATGTAATTGAATTGATGAAAAAGAATTTGATCGAGTTGTCAACTAGTTTTTATGTCATTTGGTAACAAACAAGGACAAATAAAATTATAGAAAGGTATATATAACAATAGTCAATAGAGAAATGTTTGTAGAAATAGAGATGATTGATGAAGATTATAGAAAGAGGTACCTTAATTGCTTTGATATATGTTGGTATGTGAGAGATATCGTTGATTTTTTTTATATCAAGAGAGATATGTGAACAAATAATGATGCGTAGAAGACCTATATATATATATATATATATATATATATAGATAGAGAGAGAGAGAGAGGAGGGGGGGGGGGGGGGGGGGGGGGATAGAGAACATGAAATATATGTTAATTAATATTTAAATATTATCCCTAGATGTAAAAAGTTTCGGTAAAGTTTACATATTCTCACCAATTTGGATACGTGTTTTATCTTACAAGACAAGCGTCCTTTGCTTCTCATTTTCTTTTTAATTAACAAAATAGATATCCTTCAATTTGCTTTAAAACTAGTAGATCCTTATATTCTTTTCTTCTCAACAAAATAAAAAATGCCCAAATAATTATTTTCCTGTTTCAAAAGACATTCAATTTTGGATTTTTCCTCACAAGCATAATTTGCATTTATCTATTTAAGAAAAGATATCTTGTAGATAGTAAAAAGAAAATCAAAAATTGCATGCCAAATAAAATGTTACAAATTTTTAATAAAGCAACGATTAAAATTAAAATACAAATGTTATATTTTATAATACTTTAATGAAGATAGGTAAAAATAACAATATATCCTCACTTAATGGAAATTTTATAATGATGTCAGTTTTATTTTCAAAGTAAAATGTGAACCACTTATTACACTTATTAAAATTCAAGGATGTCATTCCTAGTTTTCTGTAGGGAGGTGACGTGGTGATGGTGTCTTGAAGAAAAAGAAGAGAATGCCTAGTTATTGTCACTTTTTTCGTAAACATATCAAAGGTTATTGGTATAATGTATACAAAAAAATAGTTCAATGGTATAATATGTACAGATCCACGTCAAAACCGGCTATTCTCGGTTGCAATGGTATAATGTGTACAAAAAAATAGTTCAATGGTATATTAAGTACAAAAAATAGTTCAATGGTATTCTGTGTACAAAACAAATAGTTTGTTAACCAAATAAGTCATAAACTTTTTTCTGTAAATTATAGTTTACTCTTTTTTCTTTATTGAAATGTATTTTAGATATTAGATGAATGATAAAAATAACTTACGTCATAAATTAAGTTTGAAGATACATTGCTTTATGAAGTAAGCTCATACCAACCGTAAAAACTCAATCAAATGACTTAGAATGCATTAGTATTTTGCTCCTTGTTGTTGTTAGACTTATGCTTGGTAACTATGCTTAACCAAATCTTTTTAAACATATAGTATCTATATATGACAAATTAAACTTACACGCCTTCACATTTTTAGAGCGTGGATCCTTGACTTCAAGGAAAGTTGATTTGCTTGATACCGCTAGATCAATAGCCCTTTGGTAACTGTTAGTCTCAACCATGAAATTTAAAAATAATATAAGTAGACATCCGATAATCCGTTGTTCTAGAAAAGCATGAAAGACAATTAAGTTCTTCGGATTTGGCTTATCGGTTTTACACCTTAAAATATATTCAATGAACCACTATAAAATATATCTTCGGAATCCGATAGATAGCTATTCATTTTTCTTATTTGTCGGATTGTCAAGACACTCTTGCAATATTATAAATCCTTGTAATCTAATAGAGACATTAATTGATAAAAGTCTATAACCGAAAGTAGTTGTATGGATTATACTTTTTTTTTTTTTGGAAGAGGTATCCCAGACCACATTGGGCCCAGACTAATCCTCGGCAATTTTGGGCCGAAGCCCGACTGCTAAAGCATGCAGCCCGGGGTCGAAGCCCCCGTACCTCCAGAATGCGTCCTGTATGGATTATACTTTAGAATAGACAAAATGTGATTCTTAGTTGTAAAAGTCTTGTAACTATTTGTATTGACTCAATGTAAAAGGCTTTCAACAAATCGAATGCTAGATAAAAAGAGGTCAAGATGGTCACCAAAGCGGATTGGTTTGTCATTTAGCCGAAAGAAGATCAGTACAAGATACACTCAACCAGTAGTCTGGCAAATTTTGAAGTGCAACTTTGGCTTACCAACTATCCCACACTCTCAACCTAACTAAGTATGGGAACATGCAAAAGCATGTTAGACAAAGTAAGTTCTAAATCACTATTTTATTAGTGTCATATTTTCTTTACTATTACCTCTCGTACCAAATTATGGGATGAGTTAACAAATGTCCAAATAAACTATAAAGGCTAAAATGAAAAGTACAAACATGCATGGATCAACAAACCACATAAAAATATGTGTTAAAGTAGTACGAGAGCATTTAATGTAATGGAGGCTATAAAAGTCTTCATTGCCATTTCTTACAAATCACTTGTTTCGAAATAAAGTTTCTCTATAAAAGCTTTAAAGTAAATTCGGCTCATAATCTAAAAACTATCTTAGTTTCTCTATTATCAGCTTCAAACTTGAGCTCGACCTTGACCTCGAGCTCTCCTCCTTCATTATGAGCTGGCTTGGCTACTCTGTGTGTGTTTACTCTGTGTGTTTGTGTGTGTGTGTTTGTGTGTGTGTGTGTTGTGCTCTTTGACCGGCCTCCCTTTAATAATCTTTACCATTCCGTGAATTGCATCAATCTTCTACGATCATCGTCCACCGTAACCGTGAGATGAGTGGCTGAGATTGCTCCTCACGTTGTCTTAAATTGACATGCTTGTCGATTTGAATCTTCTCACCCCACACACACATCATATATATTAATTTATGTAATATGTAATTTGACTAATTGTTAACGTATGTAGTTATTTTTTTAATTTTATATTATATATAATTGTTAATTTATGTACTATTTGTCACATCTCACATGTAACACCCGAAATTTTCTTCGTAATGATAAACCGTTAATGAAATTATGAGAATCAGAATCGTGTATCAAATCTTGTATTTTATGGTCTAGTATGTTAGAGAATTCAATTACGAGTCCAACGTTTCTTTCGGAATCGAAATCGGAGCTATAACGAAGAAGTTATGGCCGAAACAAGATTCACCCAAAATCACCCAGATGGCTAGCGATCGCTAGGCAAAGTTTCCATTAGTTCTGTTTGAGCTCGCTACCACATCTTGATCGCTAGGCATGTTATCAGGAGGCTAGCGATCACTAGCTCTCACACCTAGCGATCGCCAGGTGTGCTGCAACAAAAGAAAACGGGTTAAAAACCCTTCTCTTTTCTTTCATTCACAACTTTCTCATTTCTCCTCCTTTTGAGCTGATTTTTCTTCCTACATTCTCCTCTCTCCAAGCTCTTCAAGACTCCATTAATGGATTGATACATAAGGTAGCAAGATTTGGAAGCTAGATCTCCTCCATCATCGTCTTCTCCACCTCTCACCTTCAAATCTCCATTGTTGAAGGGTTTTCTCCATTTCTAGGGTTTGCTCAAATCCTACTAGGTGAGCTCATCTAAACCTTGTTGGGTTGTTTTAATCTATGTGTTAGGAGTTATGAACTAACCTAGGGTTCCGATTTACTTGATTTTAGGTTTCTCTCAATTTCAACCAAAATCTTGGATTTGGGGGTTTTGGTTAGAAACCCTAAGGTGAGTTGCTAAAATCGTTTTGTTAAAACTGAGAGCACATCATCTTGTTTGATTTTACATATCTTGCTTGATAATTGTGGATATATATGGTTTTGGATGAAATGCCTAAATTTCTAGGTTTAAGGTTTGCCATGAGGTGAATAATTGACGATTCTTGTATGAATGGCTTGATTAGAATTATTGAATACATTGAGTAGATTATCGTATGCTACTAATGTATGAGTTAATCCATTTGACTATATGGTGAATGCATTGATGAGAAACACGTGTTATTATGTATGCCACAGAATGATGCGAAGGAGTAGACTCCCGAGCATGTTGGCTTATATGAAATGAATGAAGGGCTTGAGACCCTCGACTAATACCTATGAAAGGTTAAGATGATTGTTTGAGTCTTTCTAGACAGTACGTATATGCCTCCGATGGTGTCATGATAGATATGGCATCGAGGTTGATTGTAATTAAATAACATGGACGAACCGACACAATATTTCCACACCAAACAGTCTTGGGAGGTTCTGAAATAGGAATGCCCCTATGTCGCCGACCCTCGGTTGCTCCGGGGTGCGCGGGCCTCTGATGGTGTCATGGTTGATATGGCATCGAGGTGTTTGGAAGTAACGAGTGATGGGATATTGGTTGGGGGAAATGGGTCGCACCCATTGCTTCCGAAGATAAAAGATTAATCGGTTTAGCATGTCTCATTTTGTTGATTAACATACTCTTGTATATCTCGCATGTCTTCACAAGCTTTTATATGTATGATATGATATTGATACAACTCACTAGGCTCCTTTGGTCTAACACTTGTTTGGTGTCGATGTATCTCTCAGGTGCTAGGGACGCTGTTCCCAAGTAGATACTTGGGTTGAGAGTGAGCTTTGGAGGATGTGAGAAGAGACCGGTCCTTTAGACCGCGCGGCGTAGACAGATTTGACAACCCTTTTTGTAGTCTTTTTCCTAGATAGGATTTAGACTAGATGGTTGTCGCATTCTTTATTTAAACTACAAACATTGTAATTATACACTACTTATACCCCTGTTTTTGGGAAGAGCTCACGCTTTGGCGTATATTTGTACTAACGTCTTTCTTAATTGAAAGTTTTTGTTTACTCCAAATTTTGGGGTGTTACATCACACGGATAATCTAGTTTGAAGTTTTTTTTTCTTAATTTTAAAACTATTATTAATCATGAAACGTGTTTCTAGGATCCGATGCATTGAAATTCTTATTTTTTATTATGCATTGATTTTATAATGTGCATTTAACTTATATTAATTAGATTTGATCACAGAATGCAACAGCCGCAAACTACAAGATCATCTCTAACCTTGACATCAAATAAAACACCAAAAACATTAAATCTGATGGGTCCAATTACATTAAATAAAATTTGAATTCCAACCACATTCTAAAAAACAGCAAATTTATAGACCCCGTATTAAAATAATATATTTTACTTATTATTAACAATTTTTAATAACAATTATTATAATTTTATAAATACATATTATAATGATAATAAATTACTAATTAACTTATTTACTAAAGATTTGTTAAAATAAAGATACATTTTTTTAATAAATATTACATTACTAAATAACTTATTTAATTATGCTATTTTCAAAACGCACCCTAGTCTATATTAGGTTTTATTGGGAAAAGGGTGTTTCACCAATAGGAATTAAAAACAACTTACAAATTAATTATTATTTACTTGGTCCCATCAAAATTTATCTTATTTTCATCTTTTTAATTAATTGTTGGGTGTTTTCAAAATACACCGGCATTTATTTCATTTCTGATTTTATTAGTTTTAATTTTTAATTAATTATTTTTTTAAATGGTTTCTTTTTTATTTCTTTTATTCGATAAACATTATAATATTATGTAAATAAAAATATTCGTTGATTCTATATTAGTTATGTATTTATTTACTTTTTGTATTTCTAACAAAATATTCAAGAAAGGATTTTTAGAGCGAGTTAAGTGCCGCGAAGCTGCCGCTTCGCGATCGTGAGGTGGGACGTCTCATTCTGTTTAAATATAACCTTCAATCTTGTGTTTCAAATCATCCAAAAAATTAATTAGAAAAGCTTGAGAAGTTCAAATTAGCCATTCGGAGGAGGAATTGTATGAGCCAACAGTGGAGAACGATGCTTAAACACGGTAAATCTTCGTCGGTGCTAACCTAGAGTCGTTTTGTTGGTGCCCGATCATCAACTGTCGGACGGTCTGCATAATGTGTTCATATTTATTGTTTTCTTTTTTCGTATTTATGTTTAGTGGCTAATTTACTTTTAGTGCTTACTTTGGTTTGATTATTGGTTTTAATTAATAGGTTCATGGTTTATTAAATGTTTTTCCATTAATAAATTTATACTATTTTAATTGTTAAGTTATTGTTATTATTATTATTATTGTTAGGGATTTTTAATCTTTTATTGTTAGGTACTATCACTATTTTAACAAAAATTGTTATTATTATAGTATAAGTATAATAAAAAAAATACTACTATTATGTTTTAAAAATAGGGTTTACTTCCCCAAAATGTATCCAAGTTGTCACTTTTTACTATTGTATGTATTGTACTTAAAAACTACCATTTAATACACTGAACTTTCAAAAACTACCATTTAGTGTATTGGGAAACTTGTTGAAGAGGTAGCAGGTCATTCCGGCTAACCAGTCATCTTCTCCGGCGAGACTTTTTTCGGCAAAAACTCATCTTCTTCGACGACCTTTGGCAAGAACCTATCTTTTTCCAGCAAGACTTTTACCACTCACAGTTACCGGTAAGACATCCAACACCCACCATATTCTCCGGCGACCTCCATCTCCGCCACCCACCATCTTCTCCGACGACCTCCATCTCTGCCACCCACCATCTTCTCCGGCGACCTCCATAAACTAAAGAACACCTTACCCACTAGCTTACTCCACTCTGGAAAAGAGGTGTAAATGGTGGTCGGAAAAGTCGCCGGAAACAGGTTGTACATGGTGGCTGGAAAAGTCGCTGGAACGGGATGTACATGGTGGCTGGAAAAGTCGCCGAAACGAGCTGTACATGGTGGTAGAAAAAGTTGCCGGAAACACGTTGTACATGGTGGTCGCCAGAAAAGTTACGGAGAAGATAGTTGTCGCCGGAGAAGATAGTGGTCGCCGGAAAGTCACCGGAGAAGATGGTGGTCGCCGGAAAGTCGCCGGAGAAGATGGTGGTCGCCGAAAAAGTCACCGGAGAAGATGGTAACCGGTTGGTAACCTTTGATAGCAGGTCACAATACACTAAATGGTAGTTTTTGAAACTTCAATGCATTAAATGGTAGTTTTTGAAGTACAATACATACAATAGCAAAAGTTGACAACTTTGATGCATTTTGGGGAACTAAACCCTTAAAAATAATATTATGTAAATGTAGAGGATTAGTTGTTACTTTTTTTTATATTTGCTAATGATGTCATGTTTTGGAACAAAAATTTATTATTTAAAGGGAAGTTTATTTCTTAATTGCCTTTCACTACTCAGTCAACTAATGCAACCATTTGGTCAGGATATACAACAAGGACTCAAAGTCATATAATTAGGAGATATACAAGTTCATATCAAGTTACGGCAAGATGAAGGTAATTGTGGAGGCAGTGTAAGATTTCGCAACTAAAGCCAACCAGGTGGTATTGGTGGTTTCCTTTCCATGTCTAAAACGCTTACAACTTACTCGTCTACGGGAAGCTTTTGATATTCAATTATTCCCTTTAATTTCGTGTTTCAAGTTAGAACTAATACACTTGGTGGAAATTAATTAATTAGTTATGTTGTTTTAGTAAGAAAATTCTTGTTTTAATTGCAGGGATACAAAAGTGTAGAGAAAGATTGATGAAGGTTGCAACTGCATGCAATTAATTTGGTGGATTAAGGTTGTCATAGCTGGTACGTACTTTTAAAACCATTAATTATAAACATCATATATATATATATATATAATCTAACAAGTATTTTATTTGTTTCAACCGGGTAAGTTAAGTTTACCTCTACATACTATATAGTACTATATTTCGGTTAATTATATATGGTTTTAACTGTATTAACTATTAACCGTCATTAATTTTTGCATAACTTTTGCACACTGCTAACGAATTCTTGGGGAGGAATTCTAATGCATCAGTTTGGCTGCTAGCAAAATGTGGTGTGGTTTCTATCTATCGTTTTGGGGAAGTTTTCTGTTTGGACAGTTTCTGCTTTCAAATAGAGGTAATTAAAATAGTTTTAGGTCAGGTTCACATGTGAACTCATTTTTCATTGTGAACGTGAAGACAGCCGAGAGTGCACCATGTGGCATGATTTTAGTGGTCCTCATGTTCACAACCAAAACTAAGTTCACATTTAAATTTTCCTCCTTAATTATAGTTGCATAATAAATTTTGCAATTGAAGTATTATTAAGTCTCATTTGTGTAAGTTAGTCAACCTATCAACGATAGGTCGCTAAGAGTTTCCCGATTTTAGTTTTATTTTTTCATTTTATTTGGATTTTTAATGTTAATTTATTTGGTTAGAACTTATAAGTTTGAATTATAAAGTTTTGATTCGTAAATTCTAGTTGTTTTTTTTATTTTTTATTTTTGACTTTTGATTTTTTAAAACATAATAGTAGAAAGGACCATCTTGCAAGATGCAAACCAGAAAGGACCTGAATAACACTACCCAAACAGAACCAATAAAAGAACTAAAAGACTCGACACCCCCCACGCACCTGAACTTAAGAAGGCTAGCAAATAGATAATACGCAATCATCCAGCTTAATGAGACAGCAGCGTTTCGCCGAGACAGGGAAGCAGATCCGGTGGAGACGCAGCAAAAACACAGCATCGTAGCCACTGTTTGGTGCAGACCGACGAACCGAACACCAGCCCACTGGTACATCGTCAAAAGCCGTTTGACTAAACCCGCCGACCCAATCAGCTTTGCACGATCCCAGTAGCATACTTGAGCCTCGATCGCAGTAGCATACTTCAGCCTCAATCAGCTTCAATCCTACAGCCCATCCGCCGTTCCACTGCACCGCTGCATTGTCAACGTCAACGCCTGTCAGGCAAACATCGCCATGACCTATCATCATCACAATGGTTCTGCCGGTGCCATTAACCACCTGCTCCAATCCAAATTCCTCCCCTGTTTGCGGAGCTTTATCCATTCAAACGTCTTACGTTGGAAGCCTAGAAACATGTCTTCCAGCTGTCTTTTGTGTTCTTCAAACGATGGACCAAATCAGATATCTGAAGCCAATCTCCTAACCAAAGGAGAAGTGAACGAACACTTTGATAGGAATTCATGTCAAAGGGGTAAAAATGTCCATGCATTATAATTTATAATTATAGTTTATTAAATCTAACTTAATTTAATTAAAATTTAATAAAAATGTCTATTTGGGTAAATATGATATTTTGATAGGTTAAGAAGGGTATACATGATATTTAGAGATTAGGTTGGGTAAATTTGATATTTTGAGTTTTAATAAGGGCATACATGAAATTAACCCTAGTTATTTCATCATATCCTTAAACTGACAAGAATCTTTTTTGGAAACAAAAGCTATGTATCCAATAAGCAAAATTAAGGATCTAATAAATATCCAAGTCATGTTCGAATCTTATACTAGTTCCATGAGTCGCAAGGCAATGGATTCCACTTGTGAATAAGAAAACAAACATGGAAGTCCAAGCAATCATATCTGGATCTTTCATTTCTCCAAAGACTTCACGCGAAGCTAATAATTTTCTAGATTTTGCATAGACGCTTAGTAATGCAATTGTTGTAGGAATACTTTTATCTTAGACCTGAGCATAAAATGACCCATATCAACGCAACTCTGGAAGTATTCTGACAATCGTAGCTTGGTCAGGAGAAATCTCATTTCTCTGCATTAAAATAAAATACAAAATACTCTTCTAAAAAAGACCACTCTGAATATGAATCTTAATGATCGAGTTCCACGACACTAAACTTGGCAACGTTACCATCTCAAACAATCGAGAAGCCTCGTTCAAATACCTAAACTGCCCAAACATGTTAATAAGAGAATTAAAAACCTTTATGTCTGATACTAAGGGGGCTTGGTTGGAGGTACTACAGGCTCAGGAATGGGAATGATAATGATAATGAAAACAGTTGTTTGGTATGATATTATATAATGGAATCGTTCATGTAGATCCATTAATTTTCATTCCTAACCAAATTGGGGGGAATGAAAAGTTTTATTTCTAGAGTAAACTACGAATTTTGTCTCCGTAGTTTGATAGTTTTAACTATTTTCGTCCCTATGGTTTAAAAATTGCTTTTTTTGTCCCTATGGTTTCAATTTGCTTCCTTTTTCGTCCCTATACCCTAACTATGTTAACTACAATAGTTAAATATCCCAAAAAGATTTTAAAATGTTACACATTTAATCCCTATGGTATGTGAAGTTATAAATATTCTCCTTAAATCTTAAAAAGTTAACACATATATATATATATATATATATATATTTCTATACTACATATATATGTGCATTTTTAATAGGATATATATATAGTACTAGGTGTGGTTTCGGCCGTCTTTAGACGGCCCTTGCCCATGGTTCCTATAAAAATTTGATTTTATAATTGGAAAGAGAATGTATGGACACATATAATTGGACCTAGAACCGGTTGTAGGTCCTTATATTATCGTTAACAAAATAGCATGTACATGTCTTCTATTGGCTATAGCCTATGCATCTTACCAGTGGGTTCTTTCGGTTTGCATTTGCATCTATGTGCCAAAGGGGTTTTTTCATCGTTGTTTCTTCTTGTGTCTACTACTTCCTTTTCTTGGAGCCTTTTTCAGTTGTATACCGGGTCCATTGACGAGGGATATTTTTCGCATCTGGTTGTCGCTGATATTTTGTCTCGTAGGCTCTTGCAAAAGCCACAATCTGCCTAGCCATTTAATTCCTTCTCTGCAACGTCCTATGTGAAAAAGGTTGAAACATCAAGCATGTTTCATGTATCCAACACGGAAAGGTATAAAAAACGAAGCATAACTCTGTAGTTAGCTATGTGTTGGATCAGATGGCAAGGGATGGTGTGCGTGACTTCTGGATCAAGATTGCGTGTCCTCTGGATCAAGATTGAAGTCATTTTGTAGAATAAGAAAAGAATGTCAACGACCTCAAACACCATTTTAGAGTATCCATGCAAACATTATTAGCTTTAATATCAACATGAAGTTCTAAGGCCATTGCTTGCATAATGAAACAGCAGTCAACATCATGACAAGGAACCTCTAGCTATATGATTTTTTTTTAACATAACCCATCAACTCCCTCCAAGAAATTGGAATATATAAAAGATTAAGTCAAGGGTACTTATAATATTTTTAACTCACCTTTTCTGCGTTACGACAATGACGGCAATCAAATATCTGATTACAACGAGGGGCCATAATCCGGCACCGTCGACGATGGTTAGAACATCTGTCAAAGAACCACATGCAGCAGACTAATTTGCAGTAAATATTCAACTACAAGAAACAGGGAGCAAATCCTATCACCAATACTCGTGCTCAAGCAACTCATTATCAGGAATTTCCATGTTCAAAGTTACCACATCAATGCGCGCACCATCCCCGTGCAAATGATCATTGCATAACTTTAGTTCCTTTGTGGGTTGCAATGGCTTGTGTAGAATATTCTTCGTTGCTCCCTTGAAGGTGCATATTCGTAAGAAGATTAATTGGCTTATCCATTCAGACTCAAAGATCAAACTAACAACTAATACAACTGAAAGCACCTGAATTTAGGGGCATATTAGACAAAATATCCTAATTTACAGAAAGCACATCTAATTATCCATCATCAGGAAAAAACACGATGACGATGTCACATTCTCTCATACTGCAGGGAAAAGAACGCTATTAAATGGGATCTTACGAGAATAATGTAACTGTAGCAAAGTTACTTGTTCATAACAATTTTCTTTTCATCGTCTGTATTTTCTGCAAACATCCCTTATGGAAATTGATTGACTTGTGTCCCATCATTATTTCAAAAGCCTCGTCTTTGTTGTTGATGGATTATATCAATTTAGATGTTGTACATCTTGAAGTGAGCAAGGGGATGAAACTTTATGGGACCCATCGGCAAGGGGCCGTCTAACAACGGCATGGATCTATGCCTAGTGTATATATAAGACAATAGTTTGGTTACAACAAACTTTTGTTTGGTCAAGTCTTTAAGTGATCCATCTCTTTACATGTTTTGAAATTAAATTTTATACTTATGTAGTATACAATAAACTAAATCAAACTCCTAAATATCAATTTACTTATACAATAAATACTAAACAAATATGGTGTTATAAAGATTTCTTAAAACAAAACAAGTGTACCTGAGACGCAGATACTATGTCGTATGTGTGACCTTGAAAATGATCCGGCTGCAAAGAAGTGGAAATTATATTACATCAAATGGAATTCAACAGTATCTTTCAGTCAATAGTTTTCATCTCAATACTCACATCATTACAATTTACATGCATAACTTGTTTTAAAACTCTAAAATGGTTAACAAGCACATAACTAAAGAATCAAATATCCTATGGCAAAGCAAAGCACTTTTCATAAACTATCGAAATAAAATGGATCCTGACCTTGATGGTTCCACCGTATATCATTATACTTGGCTGGTTCAAATTCCCCATTGCCACAATTGTACCTGGCATCTGAAAAAAAAATGGTTGCATGTATTTAATCATCATATATAGAATCCTTTGCTACAATTAAACCACTTTTGGTTAAATGTAATAGGCGTATGATTTTAAGCCCAATAACTCGAATATGACCAGCCATGTTCTTGAATATTTCCTTTGTAACAAGAAAGGAATGAACCCCTAAAGGTATATTCATAGAAAACCATAATCAAACTCAAACTATGAAAAGAGTTTAGTTTTTAACATGGAAAAAGATACCCAACAAAGTATTAGGCATAACTTGTAACAAAAAATGTATAAAAGAATGAATCTTTAAAGATAATTGATCCATCAAATAAAGATTCAAGAAAGACCAGCTGAAACAGAAAGTGATAGGCAAATGGACCAAGAATCAAAGTATTTCAAATTAATATATAGCTAAGACCCTTAAAGATTGCATTTTTAACCCGACGAAGTATTGAACACATAACTCGTAATAAATACCAATAAACCACGGGGGACTTTCACTCATATCCTTACAAACTTTAAATATTACTTTTGTTATTAACCTGGTGTCTGACCCGTTTTGCGAGCCGACTAATCCCAGAGCGACTACTCACTTTGCAAATAGTCTGGCACAATACCACCAGTGCTCATGATTTAACAGATTGAAGTGAGTCTTAGACCTACAAGCCATTGGTTCAAAAGATTCAGTTAGCACAATACCTAAGTCCAGAATCCGCTTAGGGGTGTTTACTTACCCCGATAAGCGCTTACCGGTAAAAATAAACACTATCATCTACCATATAGCACGATATTTTAGTCTCACAAAACGGTATTGTATGCAACAATTTACCCAGTAAACGTTTAATGGGTAAGAGTTGTAAATCTTACTTACTGGGTAAGCCTCTCTGTTCATGCCATCGCTCTTACCAGGTAAGATTTTAGTCATTGTCATGCTCATCTTATAAGGTAAATTGACCCGGGTAAGTGTCAAGTAAACGGCACCTACTTTCCTAAAAACCAATTATCGGTACAATATTAAGCATCATTTCAGTAATCCCTGCTCATGGCCAGCTTAGCAACAGCCTAGTGTGCAATGTCCCCCTCAGAACTTCAATATGTTAGCGAATTAATTAATTAGTAGCATTGCCTTAAGCACCCCCCCTACCAGAATTAGCAACTAATCACTAATGAACATCAATACATCATTACTAAGCTCAGAAATTTAAGCACAAATTAATGAAAATCTTCAACTTGTGACATGAGATGACTTTTCTTAAATTGGAGGGAATGTTACAACTTTTTCTAAGTAATAGTATCAATAAAGCAATGAAGTTAACCATTCAAAGAAGTATTTGTGCAAAAATAATGTACTATTCTAATCCCTGCATCTGCATATCATCTAAATGTCATTATTTTGGTGTTGAACCATTTGTGCTTCCGCATAAGTCCCCCTAGAGAGATCAAGGGCTGGAAGGGAACTTGACCACAAACCCAAAAGAACAAAACACAAACCAGTGTCAACCAAAAGGATCGAACCCTAGATGCATATGGAGAGAAATTAAGAGGTGAAAACATGCCTGTGAGAAGATGAGAGAAATTTCGTTCGCCTCTGCCAATGTAGTCTCAACTCTAGATGTGGTTCTAAACTTCCATACAGTTCTTTTTGCTCTGAAATTGAACTTCATAACAAGTATTAGATATAGATAGTGTTAATTTTATTAAAGAAAACCTAGTTAAGAGCGAGTCACCATGCTCGTCTTCCTTCATAAGTGATGAAACCTGAGATTGAGGTTGTGAAGACACGTCATGGGGAAGAAGGGGCATGTGGAGGCACAGGAGAACACCACATGGACACACATCAGCCATCCATCTGTTGGAAATGGACGGCCGTGATGAAGCGCGAGTGGGGGAGGAATTTATTAGACGCGCTTATGCGTGATAAACAACGCGCGACCCCAATCCCTCCTCCAATTTTATAAGATATAGATATATATCTGTGTGTTTTTCTTTTTATTAATTAATAAAAAATAAAGTTTAATTAAAATTAGGAAGTAGTCTAAGTAAAATTATTTTTTTTCTTAAATAATATTAAAACTTTTCAGACAACTTAAAATAAATAAAATTTAATAGTTTTTTTATTCATTGATTCACTTAAGATTTTTATTTATTTCAAGTTATCATCCAACAAGTTTAATAAATAAAAATATCAAGTAAATAAATAAAAACATTAAATAAAAACATTAAGTAAATCAATAAATAAAAACGCTTTTAATTTTTACTTATTTTAGATTATCATTTGAAAAGTTTAATATTATTCGAAGTGTTTAATTTTATACCAACTGATTGTTTTTTATTAAATACGTTTTACTCATAATAATCCATTTTTTCGTTTATACGTTGTTTTTTTTATTAAGTAATTTTAATATTTGATATCTAAATTTAAAAAAAAAAAACATACATACAATATGTTCATATTAAGTTTGTATTTAATTATGCATGTGTATGTTATGAAGAAAGAAAATAGGTGAGATAAGAAAGATAATTTTGGAGAAAAAATAATTAATGTGAAAGAAAAGGGGTTTTAATTATATTAAATTCGGTTTTTACCAAATAAGTTTTTGTAGTTTAAGTTGGATCTTACAGATCTCACAAATTATTGAGTTTTTAAAAGAAGATCCCCACATATGTATTTATATATCCATATATATACTTTTTAAAAAATTATGTAAATATATAATATAGAAATATAATAAAGAAATAATAAAAACTAAAAAAGAAAAAAATATATAAAAAATATATAAAAAATAATTTAAATTGAAAACACACACGTATATATGATATATATGTGTGTATATGTATTTTTTTAAAAGTGTGTATATATATACATGATATAGAAATATAAATAAAAAATAGAAAAGAAAAACAATATATTAAATTTTTAAAAGTTTTAGGATAAATATTTATAGCTTTTAAAATCTTAAGGACTGAAATTGTAACTTCTCAAATATTTTTTTGGACATTTTAACTACTTTAGTTAATGGAGTTAGATGCAGGGACGAAAATAGAAGCAAAATAGAACCACAAGAACGAAAAAACAATTTTTAAACCACAGGGACGAAAACAGTTAAAACCATCAAACCACAGAGACGAAAATCGTAGTTTACTCTTATTTCTACATAGTTCTTTTTTCCACATATCATTTCATCTTTTGATGTTAAATGGAACATTTTTTGTATTTTCAAAATGAAAAAAAATTTTTTTAATATGAAACAATTTTTCATTGATTACAGTGGGTTAACCAAGCTACATCAATACAATGCTCATTTTCATTCCTATTCTCCTGCATTCTCATTTTCATTTTCATTCTCGTTCCCTAAAACAAACCAAACACCCCCTAAACCATGTTCTACAGCAAAGCCATGAATATAACCTCCCTCCATAGTTCCACAAGCTGAAATTAATGATATAAGGGTTATCTCATTTGAGTTCATCCCATCCTCCTGTTTCAACCTATAAAATGCATTTATGCTTAAACTCACATCCCCCTATTGAGAAAATGAGGAAATAATGGAATTCCAGGATATCAAATCCTTGTGAGGAATTTCATCAAGCAGGTTGTGTGTATCCTTAATGGATCACAATCTTAGAATAAAGGAACACCAATCTGTCACCAATGAACCCATCATTGTAACTTAAACACGTAACAACTCTTGAGTGAATCAACTGATAAATGGATATGGAAGAACATAAGCTTATAGACCTTATTACCGACTCAAAAAGTGAACCTGAGTTTTGACCTTATTACTGACTCAAAAGGTGAACTTAAGAACATAAGCTTATCTAAGACAACATCTCCTATTTTTCAAAACATGGTTTCCAGTGTTTCCTTTTATAAGTATAACCCTTTGATGACCTATATAGGCTATTCGTGAGCCATACATAAGTATGCATGGCAATGAGGAGGGAATGCAATCCTTGACCCTCACTCGCACTACCTCATCCTGACCCCAACCTCGGTCCCTAATGGGTACGGGGAATTAAATTCCCTTCTCGATTTTTGTTGTGCCTATCCCGTTTAATAACAAATAGTGTAAAAAGTGATCAAAATTGGTTGACAAAATATGATATATATTATATAGCACACAAATTAAAAATAGAGTTAATTACATATTTGGTCCCTGTGGTTTGGACGAAATTACGATGAAGGTCCCTGAACCCTAATTTTCATGCCTACGGTCCCTATGGTTTGTATTTCGTTATGATCGTGGTCCCTTGCTCTAACGTCCGTTAAAAAACTCCGTTAGGGCAGGGGCATTTTAGTCAATTCATTATTTTTTTCATTTTCTATTAAAATTAAACTTTAATTATAATATTTTAATATTTATTTTTATATAATTTAAATATATATATATATATATGTGTGTGTATCAAGAAAAAGACATGTGTCTTCCCTCTTCCCCATACAAACCTACCACCTACCACTCACCTTTCATCATCTTCTCCATTCTTCTTTTTATTTTTTCAGGCGACACAACAAAACTACACCCCTCACCACCCACCACCATCACTACCAATCAACCACCCACCCATCACCACCACCACCAACACCCACAACCACCCACCACCCACCACCCACCACCAACACCCACAACCACCAACACCCACAACCACCACCACCCACAACCACCACCACCCACAACCACCACAACCACCACCACCCACCACCAGTCCACCACCACAACCACCCACCACCACCACCACCCACCACCAACACCCACAACCACCACCCACAACCACCACCACAAACACCCCCACACCACCACCACCAACACTACAACCACCACCACCACCACCATCAGCACCCACGGCCACCGCCGGCCACACACACAACCATCGTTTTCTGATCTTCGTCGGAAACCGTCGTCTCTGCTGTGGATTTACCGCCGTAACCGCAATGGATTTACCTCCGAGCTTCCCCGACGTAACCGCCATGGATTTACCGGCGAATTTCTCTATTTCCGCCATGGATTGACCTCTGAGCTTCTCCACCGCCTCCGATTTCTGTAATTCTCCAACAATCTCAACCAGATCTGAACTCGATTCCTCCTCCTTCACCTCAATCACGTCCTTAAACTCAACCAGATCTGAACGAAGCTTCGATCAACGTTGTTAAGCTTTGATTGGACCCTTTCCACGACGGCCTGGACGAAGCCTAGCTTGCCGAAGGCAGGGAATGCGGTGGCGATGACGGAGAGGAGGAGGAGGAAGGAGGTGGTGAAGAAGAGAGGGAAGAATAAGGAGATGAATCTGAAGACGTAAGGAGAGAAGAAGAGGAAGTAGGAGAAGTAGAGAGGGTGAGAGAAGATGTAGAAATCCGGCGATAGAGGTGGTCGGCGGTTTAGAAATCCGGCGATGGAGGTGGCCGGCGGTTCAGAAATCCGGCGGTGGAGATGGCCGGCGGTCTGCTGCGTTTTCTTAGGGTTTGGGGTTGGGGAAGAAGGTAAGGGAAAGGGTTTGATTTATAATAAGGGTATATTCGTCTTTTACCCCTTTTTTAACAGCTGCTTTTAACAGAAGTTAGTGGCAGGGACCACGATCGTAACGAAATACAAACCACAGGGACCGTAGGCATGAAAATTAGGGTTCAGGGACCTTCATCGTAATTTCGTCCAAACCACAGGGACCAAATATGTAATTAACTCTTAAAAATATATATAATTTAATTGATATACACATACAGGGTTGGGGAGTATTGGAAATACATCGCCCGTTGCTGGTTTTCAACATATTAGGGATACTCGCCCTAGGCACCTTTTTTATGGGAATGGGACGGCGGGTGAATCGGTTCCCCAGAAGGACTTGACAAATCACCATTCCTAGTCGATCGTATGTGATTATCTAATTATGGCTTATTTGGTAATCCAAAAAAACAAGAGTCTTACTCTTAGGAAGTGTTTGTTTTTCAAATTAAGCTATTAATTGCCACTAATGTATGATTCGTTAGACTAAAGATAATTTAGATCATTTGTTTTTTTCTTTTTACTGCCTCTTTACCCTTAATGACATTGATAAATTAATTGGCAAAAGATAATTTAGATCATTAAATATAACTATTTAATCACCTACTATTTTCAGTTAGCACCATTCTTTTGATTTCATCATCGATTTGCAGAAAGGCAAAACACAAAAAGTATAAATGTATGTGTTAACTTTCAATACATCTTGAATGGCTTGAATTGGATATTAGATATGTGAAATATGTTAAAAACTATGTAATCTAAAATCATCCACAATGGAGGTTCTTCGTGAGGTTCTTTATAAGGGTTTTTACAAGAACTTCCACAGTCTACCGTGGGACAAAGATTCTTGCCCAGTCAGAGGTTCTTATTGGAACGCAGGTGCTTGAACAAGAACTTAGGTTCTTGTAATAGTTTCCTTTTAATAATTTACATAATTAAAACTAATATTATAAATAAAAAAAGGGAAATAAGGTTTTAGTAAGAATCTCCACTATAGAATGTTAAGGAAGTTTTTAACTTGTTGAGATGTCAATGCCATGACAAAAAAAATATGGTAAATAAGATTCTTAGAGGTTCCTTCAGCATTGTGAATGCTCTAAATATATCTACCTAAATTCTTCTTTTGTTACTTTTTTGCTTCATTCTTCAATTGCTATTCTCAGTTGGGATAAAATAGACGGGGAAGGTTCAAACGAGAAGCATGTCAATTTAAGAAAAAGTGAGGAGCAATCTCAGCCACTCATCTCGCGGTTACGATGAACGTGATAATGGAGGATTGACGCGATTCATAGGAGGGTAGAGATTATTAAAAGAGGAACCGGTCAAAGCCGCCTTTATTTACCGAGATAAGTGGTTAAGATTACTCTCGCATTTTCTTAAAAAGTTATATTTTTCGTATGAACTTCAATTAATATCGTTCATGTACATGAAGAAAAAAAAAAAAAAAAAAGTGTTATTGATTCATGAGGATATTGATAGCACCACACCGTGTTAAAAAGTCAAAAGTACCCTTTCCCCAAATTTCATCTTCTTCTTCTCCGTCATAACCTGAAAAACTTAAAACCCATAAAATCAAATCGATTTTCTCATTTCCACCTTCAAAACCTCCATAGCTCACATCTCCACTTCCCCAAAGGAATCCATAATACCCTCAATACTCAAAATCGCATATATCACTTGCAGGTAAGCTAACCAACCATACTCTATTCGTCTTTGATTTCTCCAAAATCACCATTATTATTATTATGCTGTTTTCTGATATGTTAGTTAGGTCACTGATAAAGTGGTAATTTAGTAGAACATGAGTTGAATTTCCAATCAGTTGAAATGAGATTGTTTAATTGTTGAAGGATCTTTTAATTGATTCAAGCATTGACTATATAATTGAGACTAAAACCTTTTTAGATCCATGTCATATTTACTAGACTTGTGAATTTATGATCTTGATTTAGGTGTAGGGTTTAAGATTTTGGATCTGAAAACCTTGGAATTTATGAGGTCCAATGTGTACTGATTTTTGCTACAAATGTTAAAATAGGGTCGGGTCGCTGGTGTGTTATGTTCGTATTCGTAGATTACAACACTGGAGCCTGTAGGTATTCGAAAATGGAATGGCATTGTTCAAATGTGAAATAGGGTTGTTGGCCGCGAATTGTCCGTTTGTGCTATTAGTTTAGAGCATTATAGATTCATAATCACCACATAAAGTTGGCCCTTTTTATTAAACCGCAAGGGTTGTGGTGTAGTGATTGAGGCTCAGGGGACGTGGTGGAATATCCCATCTGCCAAGGGTTTAATTCCAGGCATCCACAACAACTGTGGCCATGAGGGATTATGTCTTACAACTATAATTTTCCGGGATTAGTCTAGGCATAGCTCGGGATACCCTTCCAAAAAAAATTAGAGTTTTTTGATAGCATGTATCTTTATATTAACTGTGAGGTCGTTTTGCCTATGCTTAATGGTTTAAATTTTAAGATCATCGTCTTTTTTACGGATAAAGTGTACACGTTTTAGTTAGGGACAATGCGATAAAGGAGAAACGGGGTAGTTATTTTCGTTTGCTTTTTAACGAGGCTAGAGAGGGAGAGGGGTGTAATAGAACCAATTTTGCGTATTGTTAGGGAGGCAATCCGCCTAATAAGAAGCATTATGAAGAGGTATAAAGAACGTTGTTTGTACATGGTGTTCATAGACCTGAGGAGAAGGCCTATAGGGATGAGATATGGAGAAGTTTGCAGGAGAGAGGGTACCATAGAGGTAAGGTCGGCATACATCTTACCCTCCCCGACCCTACTCTGTACTACTCTGGGACTTACTAGGGAGCTGTTTGGTTGGTTTTCCATTAAGTCCTGTATAGATAAAGTTGTTTGTGTGATTTAATCTGTCCGTATAAACGACTGCGAAAGCTTTTGTTGGGGAAGCTTTTCTAATAAGCCACTAGCAAACAATTATGTAAAACTGATAGAAAGCTATTAGTCTCATTAAGCTCATTAAGCTGCTAACAAACAGGCCCTAGGTTTGGTTTTGTTTGGTTTGGCTTGGCTTGGTTTTTTATCATGGCGCTACCAATTTAGCTGAACAACTCCAAAAAACTCAAATAGTTCAAAAGGAATCAAAGACATTATTACCTTTTATTGAAAAAAAGAAATCCATTTTTGAACACAAAAGTTTGGTAACCAAATGATTTTTGAATTTTTGCAGTTTGAAGCTGAGAATGGCAAGAGTTATAGAGAAGTTCTTTATAACATCTATGTTGATGTGGGCGGTCCCGATCGCGATCTTGTATGCCTTTAATAACAATTTATTTCCTGGTAAGCTTCATATGAACTTCTCGATATTCATTTTGATAGGTCTTGAATTCATGTTTCTTTCAGCCTTTTTTCCTATAGAAAAAAGGTTTTTTGGTTGCAAGTTTGATGTTAATTATCTATCGGAGGGGTTAAAAGGTTGTTTCTGTGTGGGGTGTGTTTGGTACACAGGACAACACAAAAACTTGTTGTCTATCTCATGTTTGGTGTGACATTTGATTGCGGCATGAAAAGACTGAATAGGACAAAAATGCTTTTTTTTGTGTCACCAAAATAGGTGGAACAAAAATCATGGAGATGAGACAAGATTCGTAAATTACTAAACTGCCCATATCAAGTTAAAACCCTAAAACCTTCCATAATTCTTTCACTTGCTTACCTCACTCTCCCTCGTCTAGTTCTGTCTGCATATCAAAAACGCACCCTTACAATAAAAAGAACTAGTGCAGTGGTTCAAAATGTCAATCTTATCAGACATCAGTTATCATGTTTTTTGGCTTTTCTTGAACAGGTATCACCACTATGTCTCCGTATTCGTTGACGCTATTGAGCGGGTTTCTTGCGGTCGTGTCCGTCAATATCGTAATCGCATTCTACATATATCTTGCGATGCGAGAGCCTTCGGAGAAACACGAGCCCGATCCCAAGTTTGTTTCGGAAGCCGAGGCGAGTGTTAAACATTTGCAACCGAACGGAGCACCGGAAAGTTCACCAGCCCGTAAAAAAGAGGAGTAAGTGTCGACGATTTGGGTTTGTTGGTTTTCACATTGTTGATTTTGCACGCGCCCTTCGGTTGTAATCATATATTCATATTTACTGCATTCTGGTAGATTTTATTTTTTTCACGCCGCGAACCTTAAAAGGAATCGTTTCTTAGTAATTCCTCTTCCGGTGTTATATGCAAGTGTTTCAAGAGATTTGATCTTATTTTCTGTTCTATAGTTTGGTTTGGAAATAGTTGTCGTAAAACCGATGTCTGGTGAGAAGTATGAGAAGTGGTTATTCACCATTGGATGAGATCTGAACGCACTTTAGGATGAGATGCACAGAGATAAGATGCAGTGAGATACCCCAGATCAATTTCCTTCTAAAGTGCAATTCACGGGAAGGCATATTATTAAAAGTGATCAATAGTTCAAATCCACTTCTCACCGTTAACTCAACTTCTCACACGATCCTACACCTTTATGATAGTGCAAAATGAAATATGGTTGTTTGGTAATTGTTTAGAATGAAATTAGGGAGCTGAATGATCAAGGGTGACCCAAGTTACAAAATGATTAAGAGGGTTTTAGAACTGCTAAGAGACAAAAAAAATTCTACCAAACAAGATTCATCTCTATGAAGATGTAAACAATCAGCCCTTAAGTATCAAATTTATTACCTGTTCTTGAAAATTTAGTAGTAAAATACTGAAATGTGAAGAATTTTAGAATAACACATGTTATTTTGAAATTTAATTTGAACCATTAGATCAACATTGGTTAAAAGTAATCAAAGATCAAAATCTCTTCTCACATTTCTGACTTTAACTATTCTCACATCGTGCCGCATGTATACACATGCATATATCATCACTTTATTTCCCACTCTGCTCATTTATGGCTGATTTCATTTGTAAAGAAATAGTTCGACTTCAATCTTCCTAATTGGTTAGGCAACAACTCGTTTATAACTGGTTCCAATTCTCGGTTAAGTTCAAAGCAGTCGTCGTTCTTAACTAGTTGGTTTGGCCATCTACATGGGACCCGGTTAAAGTAATTTGCCAAACCAGTAAGCATTTAGAACCAGTTGGTGACCGAACCAAAAACAAACCCGTGTAGGACCAACCGGTATTTGCCGAACCAGTAAGCATTTAGAACCAGTTGGTGACCGAACCAAAAACGAACCCATGTAGAACCAACCAACCGGTTAACTAGGTTGCCCATCTCTACCAACCATTGAAAACAATTGCAGCTAAAAGATCAGCTAATTAAGGTGTGTTTAGTTCGTTTTTCATTAAGTGCTATATGAATTTATTTATCTATCTGCTTAGATCGAGAAGTTTTTTTGTTCAGAAGGTTTTTTACATAATTGGAAGAAGCTAGTTTTCAATTGAATGGGGGTAGGTTTGAAAAAAACTAACTCAGGCTTTTTACAGTCTTTTTCTAAAAGCTTACGGAATAAAACCACCTTTTATATTATTAAGCCATTACCAAACAGTCATATATAGCTGACTAAATATGTTGTAAAACTAATTAAGCCCATTAAGGCGTTACCAAACAGGCTTCAGTAAAAAACACTATAACTCGTACGATTACAAGCAATTCGACATTCGACAAATCACAAAACCCAACGAGCCTCTAAAAAATCTGAACGGGTGACAACCGTCTAAAAATTCGATAAATTTTGGAAAGGAATACAATGAAGAGAATATACAACCAAAACTTCTTCGATCACAGCGAAAAAACGCAATGTAATCAATCTGAACCAAAGCTTCATTCCATCAGTGTCCAACACCTGTCCTCTTTAACGGGCTTTTCCGCTCACGAGAGGAGGAACCGTTTGTACAACGGTCAAACGGGAGTTAAACGCCGGACATCGGGAACCAATGTTCGGGCCACTTGGGATATGATCGCTTAAATAGACTCATGCACACCGTGTCGTTCTGCTGGAGAACACCGTTCAATATGCACTTCATCGCACCTGATAAAATAATCGAACAAAGAATTTATTAGAATCGATGAATTTACTCGAATTGAATGTGTATGTGTTTAGAAATGAAGAAAGGGGTCGAAACCCTCGACCTAAAAGCCCGGGAATACTTCTTATGGAGTGACAGAGGTGCTGACCGAGTCAGCCATCAATGACAACAAGTCAGATAATGTTTACCCAAATGTTTTCAACGGTAAGTGGTCAAGATGATTAAAAGGCTCTTATGATATAGTGCAAAATGAAATATGGTTGTTCGGTATTAGTTCAGAGTGAAATTTAGGCGCTGAATGGTTAAGGGAGCCTAAGATGCAAAATCCTCCAAAAGGGTTTTAGAAACATTAAGAGGCAGATGTTTTTTGCGAAACAAGATTCCCCTCTTAGCGATTCAGAGGTTACCTCTTACTGAAACTATTAAGAGGTAAACAAACAGACCGCACTATTACCCACTTGGCATTACCCAATTTGTGTCGTTAATACAAAACACTTCGGTAAACAACCAATTTTAATCAGCACTTACCCAGATCGAACCTCTTACCCAGTTTGTGTACCTCAATAACCGTGATTTACGTTCTAAGCAGATGTTAACTTGACCTTTAGAGCTTAAACGGAAATTTACGTTCTAAGGTTGCAGGCCACGTCTCATTTTAGTTCTACGCGAACTTGTATCCACGTGTTATCGAATTTGGGTAAAAAAGAGAGAAGAAAAAGACATTTAAGTTTTTTTATTTGTGTTCTTGAAAGGGAAGGGAAGAAAGGGAAAGAAAATAATTTTGTAAGTTCACTAATCTTTTAAAGGGTTATCTTTTCTTTCCTTCCATTTCTTCCTACACTGGGAAAGTTTTGAGACAAAACTTATTATTTATTTTCCTTCCGATTCCTTTCCTCTCTCCTAAAAAATTTCGAGAACACGGGATTTTTTCGTCCAAAAAGAAAGGTTTCAAGAACAAACAAAACAAATATGAAGACCCAAAATAACAGGATTCCAAAGAAGCAATAGTCTTAACAGCACCATACCGTGAGTACCGACGGGCTCTTGGATGCGACCACGGCGGCCCAATTTTGTCCAAACTTCCACGGGCTGCATACAACACGTCAACGAAAAGTTATCATTTTGTTAACCAGAATAAATCGACAGCATATCATATCATCCGCAAACTTTAGAGACAGAATTCCCAACCGCAGAAAAAAGCATACCTTGAACCACTTTACGTCCTCGGGATTATGAAACATATATCTTACTGCAGCTTTAGATTTCGAAACACGTTGAGGGTAACTGCATAATACACAACCAAACAGTAAACAACAAAATCTAAAATGGGGTAAAAATAGGAAATTATGCAGCTTGGTTACGTCGTGATTGAGAAAAAATAAATCTGTCACACTAAGTAGAAACTAAAAACTTTGTTATATTTTCATGCATTTTTCCTAAACAGATGCATAAAAGTTATTGAAAATGTGAGACGTTTCTTACCCAGTTAAAATAATTTTCTTAAGAATAATCTTATCCGGGTCAATACTATTTAACGAGCCAACGGCAGCGAGAGCAGGTGGGGAAGAATCGCCTCTATTCTTCAACACGATCAGAGGAAGAGGAGGGAAAGAGATTGGAGCATAAACTGACGCGATAGAAAAACGTCCTGCATGAAGAAATCTTTCCATCTTGTGTTTGTCTGAATTAAAATTGTCAGATGCAAAAGTAGGCCTGCAAATTTTTTAAAAATCAAGTTTGTCAAACATACGAATGGTAGTTAAAACTTAAAACTAGATATATAAAAAAGAGCCGAAGCCCAGACCCAAAAGCCCGATCAGGCTATTTTCCAGCCTCTTTTATTGCTTACTGGCAACAGGCTTGGAAAGTCGACGCCCAAAAGCCCGATCTGACGATGTTTTTTTTTTTCAAAGCTCAAAAAATTTGGGGCCTCAAAAAGCCCAATCAGGCCTAAATTTCGAACCCGGCCGAGCCAATAAATTCTCAGGCTCTTTCTTGGCTCACTGAAAATGGGATTGAAAGGCCAAGCCTTGTGCATCTCTAGTTGGTACATTTATCATACACAGAAGATAAATGCTACCTTGTGACAAATTGTCTGAAGCCGACGTGAAATATTAGTTCTTCTTTGGCTTTTATGGGTTCATTGTATGTCTCATGCTTCTTTACCCTGTAATAACAAACTCAAAACTCTGAAATAGCGAATAACCACATGGTACTGGCATAAAAAAATAAGCAACAAACATATGCCGGAAAAAATACGGCAAGTAATATAATACAATATATAAAAATAATAAAGCAAATTACAAATGTCGTCCCTGTGGTTTCATGTTGGTTATGAAGATCCATGGACCCTAAAACTTATGACTGACTAGGTCCTCAAGGTTATGGATCCATGAGGATACTACTCATGGATTTAGGGTTGAGAGACCTTCATAACCGAAATGAAACATGAAAATTGTAATTTACTCTACATAATATAATACAGTCTATTTCTTTTAATTTTTTAAAAGTAAATTAGGGAAATGGGAAAAGACCCTGAATAAGAGTCAACGTCGTCCACATTTCTACTTTAGTTTGCCCCATATATCTTAATAAGTCTCAACTTCCAATTTTACCCTAAAGTATGAGATGGGTAAATTCATTGCTCCTTTTATTATCAAGGGTAAAAATGTCATTACTTGATTAAAAACTGTAATAGTAATTATACATTTCTAAATCTACATGTCCTTTTCATTTATAGAAATTTATTTTGGGACATGAAATAAATATAAGATACCTGAAGTGAAGGACAGAAATCTTTGATTCATGTTGCAAGAGACCACATGCAATGACTGGCATCGTCTTTACCAAAATGCAAAGTTTTGAAGCGATATGAATCGGGACTTCTGCAATGTGAAGTTTTGCATAAGAATTTGCAGGGACACATTCATCTTCGCTTCCTTGTTCCATGGCAAGAGCTTTAGAAAGAACATGCTTCTGTGTTCTAGTGAAATTATCGAATGCAAAAATGCGTGCATACTCTGGAGGTAGAGATTCCTGAAACTCAAAAGAAGGTTTAAGCAAAAGCTAAAAGAAAAAAGAATAATGGTTTTCAATTATATAAGGATTACCTTAGGATCCCATGAAGAAGTTCGAAATGACTTAAGGCCTCTGTATTTAGCAAATCGCTTTCTGGCTGGAACATCTACTGGGACATCGACTTCATCTGGGTACTCTGAAAATAAAACAACCAGATCAACAACTGATGAGGTCAAGAACCAAAAAGGCATAATTTCAAACATCTGGTGCACTAATTGGGTTCTCTGAAAGACTTGGATATGCTAAAGGGACTGAATTACTCCCTCCGTCCCAAAATAGATGTCCACAATAGAATTTTGGAAATGTGTTATAAATACACTTTTTAATCAACTAAATGACGATTTCACCCTTGATAATAGAAAGAGTAATGAATTTCTTCATCTCATAATTAAGGGTATATATTGAAAGTAGACACTTAATTTGAGATAGATTAAAACAGAAATGTGGACAATGCTTTTGGACCGGAAGGAGTATATGTTTAAGAATCTAGCACGTGCATACATTTTTATGTAAATGAAGACTTCGAAAAGAAAATTATGCGCTCTGTTTATGCAATCTTAATCAAAAAATCAGCCCATACCCTCATCTTCAGCATGTGCCTCTTTTATTTTTCGAATATCTTCTTCTATTTGCTCCTTCGTCAAGTTGTCGTTATCCTGCAGATAATTTCTTTTAATATGCAGCCCAGGAAAAAATTATAGTACCAAATTTTGAAACCATTCTATCAGTTGTTTCATAATAGTAAATGTGTTTGCATATAATATATTTAGAGGACGTAAACATAAAAGACCTGATTAACAGACTGGTATAATACGTTATTACACAACTTGTTCGATTTGAAGCTAGGGGTCTAGATATCGACAGTTGCTGAGCTGTCTTTGAAGAGTTAACTCAAGGTCTCCGAACTTACATGAACAAGTTAGCTGACCATTATAATTTCAGATATTTGCAAAAATAGCCATTTTATGAGACTCCACTTCACAAAATGGCCCGTTTTTTCCACATTATCACAAATTCAGTGTGAAAAAAGCTCTACTAAGAAATCACATATAATCACAAATCACCATGCCAGTAATAAGAACATGACATGGCAAAAGAATTTCTAAAATACCATCATAACAGAATCAGCTTCAGTTTCATCATCAGAATCCCTAAACTTGAGAGAAGCCTGATCATCCTCAAGGTCAAATCTTCCACCATTATCTTGGCCATCAAAACCATTTGCACCTTCATCAACTACCATACCATCATCTGAACCATCATCACTATCTGTACCAGATACATCAGAATCATCCAGGATCCAAGCAGCCTGCAAAATTAAAATCATATAATATTTATACAAATATATATTAGTAACATCAAACCACAAACAACAAATGGGCAATGGGCTTTTCTCAAGATATATACCTACCTGGTAATCAGAAGTACCCCGAGGGAGAGACCTCTTTTTCTGTTTCTTTTCCCTCTGTTCTCTATCTGCTTCTGCCATCTCTGCCTCTGTTGGCCATGTCTATGTAAAACGAACAAAACGTGAACAACCAAATTAAGATAAAGAATGGTGTTTTCATCAAGCCAAAAGAAAGTGTAAATAGCTACATGGAAAAGACAATTTCAAGTACCAAGTTATCAGAAAAAAAAAGTGATGGCCAAAAGACAACACCATAAAGAGGACAACAAGACATAAGACATGCAATAAGATAGCAGATCAACGAACTGTTTCTTGAAATATTATTAGTAAAAATTAGAAAGGCAATGAAGTAATCCATAAAAGTTACCTGTTCCCCTTCGAGGGGATTGGGTATGTTTTCAACAAGCAAAGGCTCTTGCTTCAAAGGATCCGGGAGTAGAGTTCTGATGACCTGTAAATATTTCAACAGGATGTGTATGACTAAACCTTATTGTTGGCAAGTTTGCATATATTAAAGAAACGAAATTAACCCGTTATTTAAAAAAAATGTAACACCAATAGAACAAAAAGCAAAACAGACCCACACGCATGAAGAAAATAATCTTTTACCGAAAACTAAAAAAATAAAAAACTCATTTGGAAATTCATCAGAGAAAGAACTATGTACCTGTGAATCATTAACTTCATCTGCATCCATTAAGTCCCCTTCTTTTTTTAGATTTAACAAACAAGGATCCTTAAGAAGTTCAATCTTTGACATCTGAAAATCCCCGGCACCTGATACATGAACCTGATGAAAGTAGATTAGGTACTTAACCAAAAAAGAAGGTCAACAAGTGCAGATAAAGAATGAAATAAACAAATACCAGCTGATTTACTGAAAGATTCCGAGCACGAAGATAACCAGTGACTAAAAGAGTACATTTTCCAGACCCATCATCCACCATGTCAACCTGTCATAATATTAGACAAGCATGTAGCTTTTAGAGAGAAAATATGAATAACATCATGTATTTTCCCCCTCATCCTTCATCAAACATGAAGAGATCACATATTTGTGCATTATTATCACTTTATTTATCAGTTTGCAATATACACAAGTATGTTTGGGTGATTTGGGTTTTACAGAATATATCTGAACCAATCGGTAATTTGTAGTTTGGCTAAACTCAAGAGTCCTAAATCCTAATGCAATCATGAAAATTTCAACAGTCATCCAACCACATGGATAGAGTCAAATAAAAACACACAGATTGAACAGCCATTGTACATCTGCTTTCCTGGCTGGTTCACCTTATTACGATCCTAGTAACAAGAACAGAAGATGGGGCTGTATACAGGGATATGACCATTTGGTTGAATTTAAAGTTCTCATACGAACGGAGCAGCAATTGTATTCCAAATATCAGTGTTTTGCTTGAATATTTTATTCTATATTCAATAAGTATGCCTTAAAGAGTTCCAAACTATACCTAGGTGGCTAGTGTCCAACTGTCGATTACTTGATCATCTCTTGAACCATGGTTGTAAAACTCGGATTACTCGGCCGAGTACTCGGGGAGTACTCGGCCCTCGGACACCTACCGTGGCGATTTCATCAGACTCGGCCATATTCCTCAGCTAGCCGGCTACTCGGCCCAACTCGGAGATTACTCGGCCAACTCGGCGATTACTCGGCCAACCCGGCCGACTCGGTCTGACTCGGTCAAACACGGTCAAAGGGTAAAAAGGTTAGGTTTTATCAAAAAAAAATCGGGTCCTCTTTTATTCCAGCAGCCGCATCCAAAACGCACACTCAATTCATGAAATCGAACACACCCTCTCTGACCCAAATTGAACATCCAGCAGCCAAAATTGAAATCGCACCCTCAAATTCAACCTCAAATCGCACCCAAATTGAACTCTTTTTGTTGGTGTGTTTAAACATGTATTTTGGATAATTAAGATAATTATGTTGGTGTGTTTAAACATATATTTTGGAATTATGTTAGTGTTTTTAGACATATATTTTGGATAATTATATATATAAATTATAAAATATAAAATTTATATATAAAAAATCCAATCCGAGTACTCGCTATAAGGGGGTCGGCCTATATGGGAACGAGTAGCGAGTTTTGCAACCTTGTCTTGAACTAAGGGTCTATTGTACTTCAAATGAAAAGTTGGGTGATGGTGTGCGCAAGGGTGAAGCCTCTTTGGCATCATTATATTGATAGTTCTTTTGATGCTATCAGAATGAAGAGAACTCATAAACTGTATTTGGATCTTCCATTAATGTTCTATGGTTGTTAATTTGATTATGAAGCAGATCTACTTTGTGATCAGACAGAAGGTGCTTGTGTTACTTTCTGATCTCAAATAATAGTTCACTTTAGCAGGTTAAATGCTTTTATATATAAATCAACTTAAATACTACTTGAGTGGATTGGTTTCCAGAGTCTTGTATTTCTATCCTAAATGTCTTGCTTAAATTAATTCCCTTATTCAGATTTCTTGCACTTGAAACGAATACTTTAGAACCCTTCACCAAACTTTATATTGACTTGGTCAAAGCATTACCTTCTTAATATCAATCCCCCATGGATTTGATCCCTTCACTTAAACTCTACACTAGATCAATTAAAAGCCTAACCACATATGAACCAGAAATAACTACACAATGTAAGAGGAAGACTAAAGCATACCAATAGAAAATATTCATTCCATTTTGATGAAACCATGGATTGTTTGCTCATTTGTGCCACTGTAAGAATCTCACATATGAATTTTGTTCGCATAAAAAACACACTTTACCTTCTGAGCCATTAGATAAGGTCGTTGGGTACGCCAATGAGGTATGGTAGGCCTTTGCTCCTTATAGAGAGACATGAACTACATAGAACAAGAGTTAGACCACATAAAAAGAACATTATGTGGTAGATATTCACATACGATGCCTTCCACTTTACTTAAAGCATCTCAAGTAGTTTATCAAAATCTAGTAGATGTACCTTGTGCAAGTCATCTTTTGTGTCTGCTGGGAAAAACTTGCAATCTTCGGGAATTCGGAAGAAAGACTAGAAATGCATGTTTTCTTTAAATCATTTCTCTTTTTTAAATCAGAAGGTAAATCCTGCAGTGAAAATGGATAATAAAAGATACTACTGTCAAAATAGACTAAACATTTTTTTTAACATATAACATCTTAGAAACAGAGGATTTTCGTAAGTACTTACTCGAAGAAAAACAGCAGAGCTGGGTAAACCAAGAGATCTGTACACAGAGAGACACTGAGAGCCAAATTCATCGATGTAATAATTGGAACTGCCTTGCTCACTTGAACAGCTAGCAGAAGCCACGAAAGCAATCAAATCTGCAATCTATGAACGAAAATGCACATGGGTATCAATTTACGTCAGCCAAAAAATGACATACATATGATATGTGTATGTGTGTGTGTGTGTATATATATATATATATATTTGAAGCATGAAATGCAAGTACCTTCGCCATTTCCATGCATGCCATAAAATCACCATGAGGTGCTTCTAAGACCTATAAAACAAGTGAAAGTAAGATCAACCGAACTTTAAGCTCAATTTTAGCCTTCATCAAGCAACATAAAAACATAAAGGTTTTAATGTAGATCTTCCGTCACGATGTTATGTACCATATATACAAGCAAACTTAAGAATCTGATATCAAAAAATCTTCTACATCACATTGCCAAAATTTCCAGCAAAAGACAGTTTATTATAACTTAATTAGAAAAAAACAAAATCAGCAGCCTAAATTGCAGAGCACATTGCAAGAAGTTAATGAAAGCAAAGACGCATATACCGTTGCTCTTAGCCTGTACTCAGATGATGCAACAGCTGGAAATAGAGTCCCATTCATCTCATTTGACAGTAATGCCAAAAGATCCCCTGCTAGTGAACTTACATTCGTCGAAGCAGATAGACCAAATAAAACCTATATAGAAACATAATTTATTTATTTTTATGCCAGAATAAATGAGGATTCATATGGTGAATGAAGCAAATTCTTTATGTACTCACAATAAATCGGGGAGCACTAGTTGTTGCACTGAAAGCCCTTTTCTCTTTCAAAAGGGTTGCTCTCTTCTGGTCTCTCATCTACATCATTCAAATCCAATAAAATCAGACACCAGCTACAAAGCTATCTTGTTTCAAGTTCTACTTTCATGTTACTTTTTGCTATAAATTACCATTTTGTTACGTTGCAGTCGAGCAGCCCGAGCTCCCTTCCCCACATTGCGGTCAGGTTTGCTGATCTTGCTCTTATCTAAGTTCCAGTAAAATAATCATATACATTTGGTAAGTAAAACTGATGGCAGTAAACACGATTAAACCCTGATTCATAATTAAATTGAATTTGCTCGAAAAGATGAGCACTGCACTTATATTCTTAAGCGTCAAATGCAGTAGTTTCAAGATACAATGTTGATATGAACATGGTTACATATTTAACACGTGCTGTCTCCAGTCTAACAATATTGGCACGACATGTCTTGCTTTGTTAACTAAACACAACTTCGAAAGCTAAAATTGTAGCAAAAAGTTCAAGGATTATGTCTATTTTTGAAAATGAGAAGATATTTACATTTTACTCCCTTCTTTGAAAAACAAAAGAGCTACACCATTAATTCAGGAGCTAGGATTGTTGCTTCAGTGCATGACAAGATACACACTTTGAAATTTGTTAATTGCAACTTCCAAGTTTTGGTATGGGTTTTCAAAATGTAAACCTTTTTGGATTTTGTATGTTATAACAAGTTCTACAAATGGAACAATGGTAACGTTATTGAAGTCAGATTAATTTTTTTTTCATTCATATTGTAGTTATAACTAATAATTCATGATTGAGGCTATAGTACCTCAGCTCTCATGAAAGAATCATGACCGCTGTAGTTAGGTTCTATGCAGTTAATTGCGGCGAGATGTCTTATTGAGGCTACAGTACAACATGTCTTACTGTGATGTTTTGATGTTGAAACTTGAAACTATGTTTTTTAATTAGTGCATATGATATATTTATGACTTTATGTATGCATATATATAATTCTAAGTCGCGCTATTTTTGGACCAAGATATCACCGCTATAACCGCTATTTTCAATCTCCGTCGTGACCGCTGAATAGAATTTTCACCGCTATAACTGCATTGGTTAGGTTAAAGGCTGCAACCATATCTGAGCAAACGCCCCTCATATCATAATAAGTTGAACTTGTGAATACCTTATAACTGAGATTATTGGTATGAGTCTATGTTTTGACAAGAAAGCATTAACTTTATGCAGAGATTATAATTGAGTTTGTTAAGCAGCTTCCCTGTCTTATATATAAATTTCACCTTAGTTTGGCAGAATTATACAACATAAATTTAAATCATCATCAATTTGTAAAACTAGCTCTGTGTTAGTAACTTACATCCAAAGTCAAAAACACACCTCTACTCCTAAATGAAATTTGTTGAATTCAATAACAACACTAATGTTCTACTTGAAGAACTTGTTATAACATACAAAAAATCCATCAAAACTTAGAATTTCAAAACACATATAAAACATTTGAAATTGAAGCAACAATCCAAACTCCTAAATCAACTGTGCAGCTCTGTAAATACTTCTTTTCCTCAAATCAATACATAACGCTAATGCATGAACTTCTAGTTGCAATTTTAGCTTAGATATTATTGTATTAAGAACACAAAATTAAAACGTAAAACTGAGATTGTAGTAAAAATCAAACCTTTAACAGATGTTTTGTGAATGTTTCGAGAGGCTTTTGAAGAAAAACGAGTCTTATGAGACTTGTTAACTTGATTTCGAGAACCACCCGCCATGGCTGTTGGACCTCAGGAAGACGTTGGGAAGCAATAAACCCTAATTTGGGATTTTAGACGATGGAGGGAATACATAGAATGGCTTGCTTTGTTAGCAAAATTAGGTAATCTAGAATTGGATTTGGGCTTAGAAAATTAGCGGGTTATCGGGTTTGGGTTACTTTTATTTGGGCCGGCCCAACTCTAATAGGATTCAATGTCCCACATCTAACGCGAGGAACATGGAAACAACTGGGATAAGGTGATACAATATGGAACAAAACAACTTTTTTTTGTTCAACCAAAATACGTGAAACAACATGGGACCAAAATGAAGCATAAACTAATATATTACTAATTAACACTCGTTTGATATATAACTTCAATATAATATTTGTTTCAGTGTTTACCACCACTAGTCGTTGCCGCCACCGGTAGCCACTATCGGCCACCTCCACCTCCTCTTCCACTACAACAACCTCCACAACCACCTTCGATTACCTACCACCGTCGTCTACCACCTCTCTGTCCATCGCTATCGCAGCCACCACCACTACTACTGTTGGTTACCTCTACGGCTCCACCACCACCCACCATCTTCACATTCTCCACAAGCTTACTATCACCACCGTCATCACTACTAGTGTTACCATCGACCACCACATCCACCTCTACCATAACCTCCAACATCAATTGCATCAAATCTTATATGTGTGTGTTTATGTTTTATGAAAATTGTGTATTTTTTTATAAATTATATTACTTTATTTGTATCAAGTATAACTACTATGTGATAATAAAATGATTAAAATCATCAAATAATTTTTTTGGGAAACTTGTCTAGTTCTGTCAAGTTGAGTCCTAAGCATACCAAACACTCAACAAACACTTGTAATATATCATCCGGTCTTGTCCTACTCTCTTGTCCTGTTTAGTTCTGTCCAGTCAGTCATGTCGAATTATCTATGCGTAGCAAACGCTACCTAAACTTTATTGATTACAAATTTATTCCTAATTGATGTAGTTTGTTATAAAATTAGTTGTTTTTGTTGATTTCATCTATCTCTTGTTCGTTGAGTAAAGTAATGTGTCCCTCTAATTTAATTAAAATATGCTTAAAATGGAATATATTTGATATATTCTATTTTCATTCAATTTACCATTTGAAGTTATCTATTTAATAAATTTGATATTTTCAAACTATAGACCCTTATTTGAAATTATTTTTTTTCCAAATGCCAATGAAATCACATTACTTATAAAAAAATTTGCAAGAAAAAGGAAGCCTGAAGTACAAAAAAAAGGTTTATTGGTAGGAACCTATGACCCCATGGTTCACATATTGTGAACCCTACTTACCATATCTCATAAGCAAGCACCGGTAAAGACATCATGTCCTCCCCTATAATCAAACCGGGTGGGCACGCCCAGGGCAAGGCGTTTGCGGAAGGAGGTGGCCACTAGGCCAAGGCCTAATGGTTGTTGTTTACATAATCATATATGAATCATAGAGTATATATTGAAGCAAATATATGGTTGTATACATGCCACATGGTCATAGTGTTATATGATTCTATATATGATGCCATTTTCTTAGAAATAATGCATTGAAAAGCTAGCCAGTGACTAGCAGAAGGACAACAAAGAATTACAAAGTCTCGAAACAATAAAATGAAGAAATCCTCCAAACATTGACATTTTCACGTTCTCTTTATGCCTATTCACCAACCATCTAAAAGTATTGTCAACAATATAGTCGAATAAATCTCCCCTATGCGGTGTCGTTGTCTTGAACACTATTCGATTCAGAATCGCCAAATCGAATAACAGACCGCGAAAAAGATTACCTCCAAACAATTTCGCTGTAAAAGAGACTTACAAGAGACACCAAACCCTTGTAAAGCCGCTCCAAAAGAAGAGTAAGACAAGAAGGAATGTTGCCACCATCCTTCTATTCTTCTCCAAACAGCTTGAGGCACTTCTCAAGTGAATAAAACATGCTCCACTTTTTCGACCCCGTTGCTTACAAAGAGGACAAATGATGTTGTCTAGTTGTGAGTCCGATAATCAACAAGGATGCAATGTAAAGGATCAATGCAAGCTATTACAAGACTAAGTAATGCTCAAACAATGATAATCAAGCAAATATGCAAAATATATGAAGAACACGACAATACGACAAGCATATAACAAAAGTTGTCAGTTGCAAGATCATTATAAAACGTTAACTATCGACCCCTATTTATAGAGCCGAAGTTACATAAAGCACCCCTAGAGTCTATGACTCTTTTAAGAGGCGCACAAAAGTATTGTTCAAGTTCTAACTATTACATAATGTCAAAAGACGCCCCTGACTTCTTTACAAATAAACCAGTCAGGTTCTAACAATCACACCCGCAATGCAATCTCCCCCTTCGGACTATGCTACCCACGTTTTCCCTTACGTCTACGCTCATCGTGAGCGGTGGCAGATTTTGAATTCTGTGTTTGTGTTACTGTGGGTGTGTGTGGCTTAACTGACTTCCCTTTGTCAGTACCAACACGTTTTGCACCTTCAGTGTTTATCACAGACACTGATGCAAGTGGCTCAGGAGAACTGATTTGCTTTATAGCAAGTGCCTTTGGCAAAACAGGTTTTCTTGGAATATAACCTGAAGGAGGATCATCAGCGTCCAAAAACACCTTCACATCATACACAATATTAGGATCTAATACTAGTTTAGGTTTGGTTGACCTAAAGTCTGGTGTGATTGGTGAGCTGCAGGTACAAGAATCCCAAGAGTCAGATTCTTCTAAGAAGGACACCCGTCTTTTCAACTGATTGATTTGACAACATTGATTCGCGAAAGTTTGACCAAACATCAGTTCCTTTTCATAAAAGAAGTCCTTTTCCATTGTGTTATTAATAAATTGGACGACTAGTTGTGTTTGGAGATCCGCAAATTTGTTTTTAAAACATGAGCAAGAAAACTCTGCGATCTCACATTGGTTTGACATATTAATCCTTTCGGCATTTGCCTCATGATAACTATGTTCCAATGATTTGATATGGCTGTCTTTTTCAGAGAAAATTGACTCAAAGTTCTTTAACTTATGGCGACAGGCATCAAGTTCAATGGCTTTGGACCTAAGATGGAACAATTCCTTTTCTACACACACTGGGGCAGGAGGCTGAGTTGCGGAAACATCCAACGGTTGGATAACATCAGCGTCCTCGGATGTATCTATCTCCCTAGTGTCATAGCTGAAGTTTAAGTCCTCATAGTTGATGGGTGGCATTGCTACCTTAGGTGTCCTAGCTTTGATGCCTTCCCAGCTAGTGAAAGTATTCTCTGGGTTACTAGCAGGGGTAAAGATGGGACCCTTAGCAACAGGACTGGAAGGTGGACTACTGGTTGAACTATTGGCAGGACTGGTGGTAAAAGATACGGCTTTTCCATCTATTATCTCAGTAAAGGTCACAGTCTGCATCACATAGTTGTCATTGTCTTGTCCTTTGACTGACCTAGGTTCAGGTTTGGAAGCACTCATACTGTCAAAGTTGTATAGATGTGCAGGTGCTTTCTCAAGAATGCTTTTCTCTGAATGTCCCAACCCAGGTTTGGCTTGATAAAAGGGATGTTGAGTGGTTTGCTTGGTAAGCAGACTCAAGGTATGTTCAGATTGTCCTCTCTTTAAATTATTTTCCTCAAGCTCTTCGATTTTTACAAATAATTTTGTTCTTTCCAAGGAAAGAAGGTGAAATTTGAGCTTGAGTTCTTCACGACTACTTTCAATTTCATCGTGAGATCTTTGAAGATCAAGGAGCTTGTTTTCGAGGATAGATTCTCTAATCCCAAACTCAAGTTCCATTTTGTTAAAGTTCTCGGCGAGGTCCTCTAAACTACTTTTATAAACAGCACTCTCTATTCTGAATCTCGCGACGAGAGCTCTTTCCATTTGGAGTTGGCTCTCAAGTCTTAGAGTTTCAGACATAGACAGTTCATCAGGTATTGACAATAATGAACAAGAATGTACCTCAGATTCTTCATCAGTAGAGTCGTTTGGGGAACCAGATATACATGGTTCCTCAAAGTCAGCCATGAGGCAGTGTCCTTGTACGGCTGATGGGCCTTCATCATCCGAGTCTTCTGGTTCCATGATCCAGTCTTCCTCATCAGCTAACAGCACCTTGCCCTGCTCTTTCTTCTTCATCACGGCAGCCTTCTTCTCAAAGTAAGCAGAATCTTTGAGCTTCTTCTTGCATTCCGATGCATAGTGACCCGGGTCACCACAGTTGTAGCAGGTGGGAACCCGAGCGGGGTTTCTATTCTGATTGGCTGCGGGTGGAGCTTCTAGAGCTGGTAGCTTGTTCTGTTGTGGAGGTTCAGTTCCACCGGTGTTGTTGTGCTGACGACCATCATCATTTGTTTTCTGGTTCTGGTTGTTGTAGTTAGAACCAGATTGGTCGTTCCACCTTTGATTATAACCACCTCCCTGATAACCTCTGTTACCGTGGTAGTTGTTGGAGTTGTACTCCTGATCCCTTTGCTGTTGCTGGTTGTTGTTGTTGTAGCTTTGTCTTTGATCTTGATAAGATCCTTGATTGTTGTACCCAGACCTATCACGTTGTTGATAGTTGTTTGTTCTTCCTTGATCGTTTCTTTGGAAGCTTTCTCTTGACTGGTACCCTCCTTGGCTAGACTGACCTCCCACAAACTGAGGTCCTTGTCTGAATCTGTTGAAGCGTTGGGGATTTCCCCGGAATTTAGCCATCAGGGCGAATGAGTTCTCCAGCTGAAACATCTCCTCTTCGGTAAGTCCATCATCAAGAACTACCGGTTCTTCAACGGTGTAGTTTTCATGAGAGGACGATCCTCTATTTGACAGTAAGGCCAAGGTAGGAGGATCGATTTTCTTTTCAGTTTTACCGAATAAGGTTTCTTCATGAGGTAGCATCATGCTATACAGATCATGAAGTCCAAGCTGGCCAAGATTCTGGCTCACTTGGATGCTGATTGTGACAGATTGCCAGAGTTTGTTCAGTCTTTTGAGGAATTTTACATTCACCTCGTACTTGTTCTTCTCTAAGCCAAGTCTCCGCAGATCGTTTACACAGATATTTAAACGATTGTAGGTTTCAGTCAGCGTCTCTCCCTCACGAGCACAGAAGCTTTCGTACGCGTTCATAGCGTTCTCCTTTTGGCCTTCTAGTGCCTTATCACCACCCTGCATTTGCTGTTCAATGCCCAACCACATTGCTCTGGCATCTTTACAGCTGTCCACCCTCGCGAACATGTCATTAGGTAGAGCCATAGTGAGTAACGTGAGAGCACGTTTATCAATGGCTGCCCTGGCTCGTTGTTCATGAGAGAACATGTCGTAAGGTTTTTCAACCTCATATGCAGGTAGATAGGGAGTGACCTCAGTTCTGGCTACTTTAGCTACAGTAACAGTTGGTCTGATTGGTCCCTCAGTGATAGAGACCATCAGTTTGTCATCCAGTAAGTCGAGGAAGTTAATCATTCGGCGTTTCCATTGCTGGTATTCGCCGACAACTAATACTGGAGGTCGTGTTTCAGAACCGATACTGATAATTTCTTTTGACATTGCGTCCTCGGAAATAGGATCTGTTTTGAGTAGTTGGTGATTTCTGATTGGACAGAGCTTCCGCGCTTAAAGCGTTCCTTTATAGAAATTCGAGAATTTCAAAAAGAAAGGCCAAGGCGGGAAAAACAGAAAGTCCCGATTCGGGAGTATTGCAAGTCCCGATTCGGGAGTGAGAGAGTCCCGATTCGGGAATTTAAGCCAAGTCTCGATTCGGGAAATGAGAGTCCCGATGCGGGAGATCAAATTTCCAAGTCGGGAGAGGCAAAAAGATCCGATTCGGGTGTTTGTGGAGTCCCGATACGGGAGTTGGAAGTCCCGATGCGGGAGTTCAGTGTTCCGAATCGGGACACGAGTGTCCAATTCGGGACTGAAGATCCGATACGGGAAATTCCAAAAACAGCAAAAACTGCTTCAAATTTCTGTCCAAAACTACCAAACACGAGCTCTGATACCAATTGTGAGTCCGATAATCAACAAGGATGCAATGTAAAGGATCAATGCAAGCTATTACAAGACTAAGTAATGCTCAAACAATGATAATCAAGCAAATATGCAAAATATATGAAGAACACGACAATACGACAAGCATATAACAAAAGTTGTCAGTTGCAAGATCATTATTAAACGTTAACTAGCGACCCCTATTTATAGAGCCGAAGTTACAAAACAACCCCTAGAGTCTATGACTCTTTTAAGAGGCGCACAAAAGTAGTGTTCAAACTAGGTATTACAAAATGTTCAAAATACGCCCCTGACTTCTTTACAACTAAACCAGTCAGGTTCTAACAATCTCCCCCTTTGGGAAGAAGTCAGAAAGGCGGCGGATACTTCAGGGCTGGTTCCCACTGCGAGAGCTGCAGGTACTCGTCCCATTCGCGGATCGATCTTGTACGGAGCTCCATCGCAGTCTCAACTCTTCTCAGCATCAGTCTTTCCTTCAGCTTGACCTCGATCAGATTCAGGGCCTCGTTCAGCTTTCTCTTCCACTGAGTCCCCTTGTACATTGGCATATTCTCCTCCATCAGACGACGCTTCATTCCGTTGTAGACATACAGCAGAGTGCCGTCACAGAAGCTGGACAGCTCACTGAAGCGCATAAACCTCCGCTGGTTCTTCCTGAAGGTGATATACACAACACCATGCTCTGGGAGTTCCGTTGGGAAGTAGGGCATGTATTGGTCAAGAAGATTTGCCTCCAGGTTAGGACGCAGCAGATTCACCTTCTGCTGTTTGCTTTCGATCGCCATCTGGTAGTCTGTGAGATGCGCGAGGTTGATCGAGTGGCGTACATACCTCTTGAGGACTTCCAGACCGTCTCTGAAGTAGTCTGGTTTCAGAATCGGGCCCTCAAGGTGTCTGATGAGTGTAAGGAGATCATCGAGATCAATGCTGTCCAGATCGGCTTCTGTGAACATGAAGTCTCGGAGGTTTCCATCGGGCTTGCCTTGGTTGTACATGCGCACGTGAAACTCCAGGAAAAGCTGGTGTCCGAATTTGTAAGGTCGGACGTCAGTGACCTTGGTGAACCGGAGCTTCCTTCTAATCTGCCCATGCTCGTTCCAGCTGAGTTTCCTCTGGTAGATGTACGCTGTACGGCGGCGACGCTTCTTGACATGAGACAGGCCGAAGAAGACCTTCTTGGACCACGAGAAGAGGCGTTCCTGTTGGAAGATCCGTGTGAAGGATTCCTCCAGGAAGGGCCTGAATATGACTGTGTGGTTCCAACCCAGTCTGATCGGCTGCTGAGCTGTGAAAGCTTCTGGCGTCTGTACCGTGGGGAGAAAGGCGTCGTACTCCGCACCAGAGACAATGTCATCTGATCTCTTCCAAAACCGAAGGCTCTAGGCATGCTGGTTCAGGATCTTCCTTCCCTCGTCAGAGATACGAAGGTCGGAAGGATCCAACGGCGCGGTGTTTGGATCGATCAGGTCTATGGCAGGAGTTACCTTCTCGTGAGGAAACTGGACGGTCGTACCCACGGGGATAGCCTCGTACCTCCAGTTTGCGGCTTCTTCCGGTATGTCTTCGTCGGAATCATCGTTCACAGGATCCGGTATTTCTGTAAGATCGGCAGGCTGATCTGCTGGTGGAGCGGTGTCGGCCGGTATATCATCGGCTGCGGTTCCGGAGCCGGAGGGGAGGTCTAGGCGAGCCCTCTTAGACGATCCCTCCCCCTCATGAGGATTGGCGGCGTCGTCCGGATCATCATGTCCGCGTTTGGAGGGTTGAGCCTGAGACCTACAAGTTGCCTCAAGCTCGCGGACCCTCCGCAATGCAATCTCCAGCTGCATATCCCTGGTGGCGACCAATTGCTTGTACTGATCCACCTGGTGCTCGGCTTCCGAAACATAGCCGGGGACGACTTCAGCGAGTGGTGGTGGTTGTAGACGGAGGACGGAGTAGGAGAGCGGCGAGTAACAGCGACAAATGGTCGATCTGTTTCAACGAATTTGCCTTTGATTAGGCGTCTCGCTTCTTCCAATTGTATCTCCCTTTCCTCGTCAGCTTTTCTAAGGGCCTTGATCTCAGCACGGCGAGCTTTGTCAGCTTTCTCAAGAGCTTCCAGCCGTTTTGTCTTTGCCTGATCAGTCTTCTCGAGTGCCTCAAACCTACTTTGGATTTTGCATGAGTTCTGACACAGGTGATCAGAAGTCGTAAAATTGATCATCGGGTCCTAAACTGAAGTATTCAGAAGCCGTACTTCGGTTCTACAACCTGCAAGAAAAGTTAGGAATAGTATCCATTGCAGATTGGATCCGAAAGAGTTAGTAACACAACATTTATACAAAAGCTCCCCCTAGGTGTATGCAACACCGAGGCTCCCCCTAGGTGTATGCAACACCGAGGCTCCCCCTATGCACATGCATATAAGGAGACTGGCTGTTTAGGAACCCATTGCCACATGGGTTTCCTAGCATTAGACACAATTAAAACTTCCGATGAAGTGTCCTTTTCGGATTTCTCCTTGGGCTTAGAAGACTTCACAGGAGGCGAAACACTTTGCTTTGTCATTTTCATATTTCTTTCTCGGTGAGGACAACCTGACTTACGATAAGCATTTGCATTACCAGGCATATCAACACGCATGTAATTATCAAACATTGAACATATTTGATTTCTAAAAGCTGTAAAATTTTCAAAATTCGCAGAGCGATTAGTATTTACAGTCTTTGAGTTCAAGTTTAAATTACAACTACGTGGGTTGTAGCCAAGACCAGAATGATCTTGACCTCCCCTTTTAGGAAAAGCAGTAAAAGAGTTCTTCTTCTTGCGATTTCTCCTCCTCCTCCTCCGTGGTTTCACATTTGCTGCCCCATCACCAGTTCTCCCATATGCATGAGCAGCAAATTGTGAGTTGGGTGACGGTTTAGCAAGAGTGGATTGACCACCTTTGATTTGTGCTGCCTTTTGAAAAACAGGTTTTGAAGTATTCAAAGGTTGTTTGGGTTTGGAGTTCTCACCCACATCAAATGAACTAGAATGAAAGTCTAGTCCCATAATGGGTTTTACCAGGCTACTTGTATCTGTAGATTTTGAATGCTGTGTCTGTGTTACTGTAGGTGTGTGCGGCTTAACTGACTTCCCTTTGTCAATACCAGCACATGTTCCACCTTCAGTATTTATCACAGACACTGATGCAAGTGGCTTAGGAGAACTGATTTGCTTTACAGCAGGTGCCTTTGGCAAAACAGGTTTTCGTGGAATATAACCTGAAGGAGGATCATCAGCGTCCAAAAACACTTTCACATCATACACGACATTTGGATCTAATATGAGTTTAGGCTTGGTTGTCCTAAAGTCTGGTGTGAAGGGTGTTTTACTGGTACCTGAGGACCAAGGATCAGATTCTTCTAACAGAGACAATCGATCTTTCAATCGATTGATTTGACAATCCTGATTAGTAAAGTATTGGGCATACATCATTTCCTTTTCGTAAAAGAATTCTTTTTCAATTATGTTTGAAACAGTTAGGACAATGAGTTGCATCTGGAGATCCGCATATTCAATTTCAAAAGTTATACCAATAGAATTTGCGGTCTCACATTGGCTTGACATACCTATCCTTTCAGTATTCGCCTCAAGATAGTTATGTTCCAATGAATTAATCAGGCAGTCTTTTTCAGAAAGAATTGATTCAAGGTTCTTGATCTTATGGTGACAGGCTTTTAGTTCTACAACTTTGGATCTAAGAAGGAACACTTCTCTCTCTAGACATACTAGGGTTGGAGGCTGAGTTGCGGAAGAATCCAAAGATTGGATAACATCAGCATCCAAAGATGTATCTATCTCCCTAGTGTCGTAACTAGAGTTCAGATTTTCATAGTTGATGGGAGGCATGGCTATCTTAGGTGTTCTAGCTTTGATGCCCTCCCAGTCTGAGAAAGTGTTATCAGGATTTCTAGCAGGAGTGAAGATGGGACCGGTTGCAACAGGACTGGAAGGAGGACTATTGGTTGAACTATTTGAAGGACTGGTGGTATAAGACACAGCTTTTCCGTCTATGATTTCGGTAAAGGTCACAGTCTGCATCACATAGTTGTCATTGTCTGATCCTCTAACAATCGGTTTGGAAGCACTCATATTATTAAAATTGTATAGATGTGCAGGTGCTTTTTCAAGAATATGATTATCTAAATGTCCCAACCCAGGTTTGGCATTATAAAAGGGATGTTGAGTGGTTTGTTTGATAAGTAGACTTAAGGTATGTTCAGATTGTCCTCTCTTTAGATTGTTTTCCTCAAGCTCTTCTATTTTTGTAAACAGTTTTGTTCTTTCCATAGAAAGAATGTGAAATTTGAGCTTGAGTTCCTCACGACTGCTTTCAATTTCGTCATGAGAACTTTGAAGAGAGATGAGCTTGTTTTCCAGGTTAGATTCTCTAATCCCAGATTCAAGCTCCAATCTGTCATAACTCAGGGTAAGGTCCTCTAGGGAACTTTTGTAAACAGCACTCTCTATTCTGAATCTCGCGACGAGAGCTCTTTCCATTTGGAGTTGGCTCTCAAGTCTTAGAGTTTCAGACATAGACAGTTCATCAGGTATTGACAATAATGAACAAGAATGTACCTCAGATTCTTCATCAGTAGAGTCGTTTGGGGAACCAGATATACATGGTTCCTCAAAGTCAGCCATGAGGCAGTGTCCTTGTACGGCTGATGGGCCTTCATCATCCGAGTCTTCTGGTTCCATGATCCAGTCTTCCTCATCAGCTAACAGCACCTTGCCCTGCTCTTTCTTCTTCATCACGGCAGCCTTCTTCTCAAAGTAAGCAGAATCTTTGAGCTTCTTCTTGCATTCCGATGCATAGTGACCCGGGTCACCACAGTTGTAGCAGGTGGGAACCCGAGCGGGGTTTCTATTCTGATTGGCTGCGGGTGGAGCTTCTAGAGCTGGTAGCTTGTTCTGTTGTGGAGGTTCAGTTCCACCGGTGTTGTTGTGCTGACGACCATCATCATTTGTTTTCTGGTTCTGGTTGTTGTAGTTAGAACCAGATTGGTCGTTCCACCTTTGATTATAACCACCTCCCTGATAACCTCTGTTACCGTGGTAGTTGTTGGAGTTGTACTCCTGATCCCTTTGCTGTTGCTGGTTGTTGTTGTTGTAGCTTTGTCTTTGATCTTGATAAGATCCTTGATTGTTGTACCCAGACCTATCACGTTGTTGATAGTTGTTTGTTCTTCCTTGATCGTTTCTTTGGAAGCTTTCTCTTGACTGGTACCCTCCTTGGCTAGACTGACCTCCCACAAACTGAGGTCCTTGTCTGAATCTGTTGAAGCGTTGGGGATTTCCCCGGAATTTAGCCATCAGGGCGAATGAGTTCTCCAGCTGAAACATCTCCTCTTCGGTAAGTCCATCATCAAGAACTACCGGTTCTTCAACGGTGTAGTTTTCATGAGAGGACGATCCTCTATTTGACAGTAAGGCCAAGGTAGGAGGATCGATTTTCTTTTCAGTTTTACCGAATAAGGTTTCTTCATGAGGTAGCATCATGCTATACAGATCATGAAGTCCAAGCTGGCCAAGATTCTGGCTCACTTGGATGCTGATTGTGACAGATTGCCAGAGTTTGTTCAGTCTTTTGAGGAATTTTACATTCACCTCGTACTTGTTCTTCTCTAAGCCAAGTCTCCGCAGATCGTTTACACAGATATTTAAACGATTGTAGGTTTCAGTCAGCGTCTCTCCCTCACGAGCACAGAAGCTTTCGTACGCTTTCATAGCGTTCTCCTTTTGGCCTTATAGTGCCTTATCACCACCCTGCATTTGCTGTTCAATGCCCAGCCACATTGCTCTGGCATCTTTACAGCTGTCCACCCTCGCGAACATGTCATTAGGTAGAGCCATAGTGAGCAACGTGAGAGCACGTTTATCAATGGCTGCCCTGGCTCGTTGTTCATGAGAGAACATCTCGTAAGGTTTTTCAACCTCATATGCAGGTAGATAGGGAGTGACCTCGGTTCTGGCTACTTCAGCTACAGTAACAGTTGGTCTGATTGGTCCCTCAGTGATAGAGACCATCAGTTTGTCATCCAGTAAGTCGAGGAAGTTAATCATTCGGCGTTTCCATTGCTGGTATTCGCCGACAACTAATACTAGAGGTCGTGTTTCAGAACCGATACTGATAATTTCTTTTGACATTGCGTCCTCGGAAATAGGATCTGTTTTGAGTAGTTGGTGATTTCTGATTGGACAGAGCTTCCGCGCTTAAAGCGTTCCTTTTATAGAAATTCGAGAATTTCAAAAAGAAAGGCCAAGGCGGGAAAAACAGAAAGTCCCGATTCGGGAGTATTGCAAGTCCCGATTCGGGAGTGAGAGAGTCCCGATTCGGGAATTTAAGCCAAGTCCCGATTCGGGAAATGAGAGTCCCGATGCGGGAGATCAAATTTCCAAGTCGGGAGAGGCAAAAAGATCCGATTCGGGTGTTTGTGGAGTCCCGATACGGGAGTTGGAAGTCCCGATGCGGGAGTTCAGTGTTCCGAATCGGGACACGAGTGTCCAATTCGGGACTGAAGATCCGATACGGGAAATTCCAAAAACAGCAAAAACTGCTTCAAATTTCTGTCCAAAACTACCAAACACGAGCTCTGATACCAATTGTGAGTCCGATAATCAACAAGGATGCAATGTAAAGGATCAATGCAAGCTATTACAAGACTAAGTAATGCTCAAACAATGATAATCAAGCAAATATGCAAAATATATGAAGAACACGACAATACGACAAGCATATAACAAAAGTTGTCAGTTGCAAGATCATTATTAAACGTTAACTAGCGACCCCTATTTATAGAGCCGAAGTTACAAAACAACCCCTAGAGTCTATGACTCTTTTAAGAGGCGCACAAAAGTAGTGTTCAAACTAGGTATTACAAAATGTTCAAAATACGCCCCTGACTTCTTTACAACTAAACCAGTCAGGTTCTAACAATCTCCCCCTTTGGGAAGAAGTCAGAAAGGCGGCGGATACTTCAGGGCTGGTTCCCACTGCGAGAGCTGCAGGTACTCGTCCCATTCGCGGATCGATCTTGTACGGAGCTCCATCGCAGTCTCAACTCTTCTCAGCATCAGTCTTTCCTTCAGCTTGACCTCGATCAGATTCAGGGCCTCGTTCAGCTTTCTCTTCCACTGAGTCCCCTTGTACATTGGCATATTCTCCTCCATCAGACGACGCTTCATTCCGTTGTAGACATACAGCAGAGTGCCGTCACAGAAGCTGGACAGCTCACTGAAGCGCATAAACCTCCGCTGGTTCTTCCTGAAGGTGATATACACAACACCATGCTCTGGGAGTTCCGTTGGGAAGTAGGGCATGTATTGGTCAAGAAGATTTGCCTCCAGGTTAGGACGCAGCAGATTCACCTTCTGCTGTTTGCTTTCGATCGCCATCTGGTAGTCTGTGAGATGCGCAAGGTTGATCGAGTGGCGTACATACCTCTTGAGGACTTCCAGACCGTCTCTGAAGTAGTCTGGTTTCAGAATCGGGCCCTCAAGGTGTCTGATGAGTGTAAGGAGATCATCGAGATCAATGCTGTCCAGATCGGCTTCTGTGAACATGAAGTCTCGGAGGTTTCCATCGGGCTTGCCTTGGTTGTACATGCGCACGTGAAACTCCAGGAAAAGCTGGTGTCCGAATTTGTAAGGTCGGACGTCAGTGACCTTGGTGAACCGGAGCTTCCTTCTAATCTGCCCATGCTCGTTCCAGCTGAGTTTCCTCTGGTAGATGTACGCTGTACGGCGGCGACGCTTCTTGACATGAGACAGGCCGAAGAAGACCTTCTTGGACCACGAGAAGAGGCGTTCCTGTTGGAAGATCCGTGTGAAGGATTCCTCCAGGAAGGGCCTGAATATGACTGTGTGGTTCCAACCCAGTCTGATCGGCTGCTGAGCTGTGAAAGCTTCTGGCGTCTGTACCGTGGGGAGAAAGGCGTCGTACTCCGCACCAGAGACAATGTCATCTGATCTCTTCCAAAACCGAAGGCTCTAGGCATGCTGGTTCAGGATCTTCCTTCCCTCGTCAGAGATACGAAGGTCGGAAGGATCCAACGGCGCGGTGTTTGGATCGATCAGGTCTATGGCAGGAGTTACCTTCTCGTGAGGAAACTGGACGGTCGTACCCACGGGGATAGCCTCGTACCTCCAGTTTGCGGCTTCTTCCGGTATGTCTTCGTCGGAATCATCGTTCACAGGATCCGGTATTTCTGTAAGATCGGCAGGCTGATCTGCTGGTGGAGCGGTGTCGGCCGGTATATCATCGGCTGCGGTTCCGGAGCCGGAGGGGAGGTCTAGGCGAGCCCTCTTAGACGATCCCTCCCCCTCATGAGGATTGGCGGCGTCGTCCGGATCATCATGTCCGCGTTTGGAGGGTTGAGCCTGAGACCTACAAGTTGCCTCAAGCTCGCGGACCCTCCGCAATGCAATCTCCAGCTGCATATCCCTGGTGGCGACCAATTGCTTGTACTGATCCACCTGGTGCTCGGCTTCCGAAACATAGCCGGGGACGACTTCAGCGAGTGGTGGTGGTTGTAGACGGAGGACGGGAGTAGGAGAGCGGCGAGTAACAGCGACAAATGGTCGATCTGTTTCAACGAATTTGCCTTTGATTAGGCGTCTCGCTTCTTCCAATTGTATCTCCCTTTCCTCGTCAGCTTTTCTAAGGGCCTTGATCTCAGCACGGCGAGCTTTGTCAGCTTTCTCAAGAGCTTCCAGCCGTTTTGTCTTTGCCTGATCAGTCTTCTCGAGTGCCTCAAACCTGCTTTGGATTTTGCATGAGTTCTGACACAGGTGATCAGAAGTCGTAAAATTGATCATCGGGTCCTAAACTGAAGTATTCAGAAGCCGTACTTCGGTTCTACAACCTGCAAGAAAAGTTAGGAATAGTATCCATTGCAGATTGGATCCGAAAGAGTTAGTAACACAACATTTATACAAAAGCTCCCCCTAGGTGTATGCAACACCGAGGCTCCCCCTAGGTGTATGCAACACCGAGGCTCCCCCTATGCACATGCATATAAGGAGACTGGCTGTTTAGGAACCCATTGCCACATGGGTTTCCTAGCATTAGACACAATTAAAACTTCCGATGAAGTGTCCTTTTCGGATTTCTCCTTGGGCTTAGAAGACTTCACAGGAGGCGAAACACTTTGCTTTGTCATTTTCATATTTCTTTCTCGGTGAGGACAACCTGACTTACGATAAGCATTTGCATTACCAGGCATATCAACACGCATGTAATTATCAAACATTGAACATATTTGATTTCTAAAAGCTGTAAAATTTTCAAAATTCGCAGAGCGATTAGTATTTACAGTCTTTGAGTTCAAGTTTAAATTACAACTACGTGGGTTGTAGCCAAGACCAGAATGATCTTGACCTCCCCTTTTAGGAAAAGCAGTAAAAGAGTTCTTCTTCTTGCGATTTCTCCTCCTCCTCCTCCGTGGTTTCACATTTGCTGCCCCATCACCAGTTCTCCCATATGCATGAGCAGCAAATTGTGAGTTGGGTGACGGTTTAGCAAGAGTGGATTGACCACCTTTGATTTGTGCTGCCTTTTGAAAAACAGGTTTTGAAGTATTCAAAGGTTGTTTGGGTTTGGAGTTCTCACCCACATCAAATGAACTAGAATGAAAGTCTAGTCCCATAATGGGTTTTACCAGGCTACTTGTATCTGTAGATTTTGAATGCTGTGTCTGTGTTACTGTAGGTGTGTGCGGCTTAACTGACTTCCCTTTGTCAATACCAGCACATGTTCCACCTTCAGTATTTATCACAGACACTGATGCAAGTGGCTTAGGAGAACTGATTTGCTTTACAGCAGGTGCCTTTGGCAAAACAGGTTTTCGTGGAATATAACCTGAAGGAGGATCATCAGCGTCCAAAAACACTTTCACATCATACACGACATTTGGATCTAATATGAGTTTAGGCTTGGTTGTCCTAAAGTCTGGTGTGAAGGGTGTTTTACTGGTACCTGAGGACCAAGGATCAGATTCTTCTAACAGAGACAATCGATCTTTCAATCGATTGATTTGACAATCCTGATTAGTAAAGTATTGGGCATACATCATTTCCTTTTCGTAAAAGAATTCTTTTTCAATTATGTTTGAAACAGTTAGGACAATGAGTTGCATCTGGAGATCCGCATATTCAATTTCAAAAGTTATACCAATAGAATTTGCGGTCTCACATTGGCTTGACATACCTATCCTTTCAGTATTCGCCTCAAGATAGTTATGTTCCAATGAATTAATCAGGCAGTCTTTTTCAGAAAGAATTGATTCAAGGTTCTTGATCTTATGGTGACAGGCTTTTAGTTCTACAACTTTGGATCTAAGAAGGAACACTTCTCTCTCTAGACATACTAGGGTTGGAGGCTGAGTTGCGGAAGAATCCAAAGATTGGATAACATCAGCATCCAAAGATGTATCTATCTCCCTAGTGTCGTAACTAGAGTTCAGATTTTCATAGTTGATGGGAGGCATGGCTATCTTAGGTGTTCTAGCTTTGATGCCCTCCCAGTCTGAGAAAGTGTTATCAGGATTTCTAGCAGGAGTGAAGATGGGACCGGTTGCAACAGGACTGGAAGGAGGACTATTGGTTGAACTATTTGAAGGACTGGTGGTATAAGACACAGCTTTTCCGTCTATGATTTCGGTAAAGGTCACAGTCTGCATCACATAGTTGTCATTGTCTGATCCTCTAACAATCGGTTTGGAAGCACTCATATTATTAAAATTGTATAGATGTGCAGGTGCTTTTTCAAGAATATGATTATCTAAATGTCCCAACCCAGGTTTGGCATTATAAAAGGGATGTTGAGTGGTTTGTTTGGTAAGTAGACTTAAGGTATGTTCAGATTGTCCTCTCTTTAGATTGTTTTCCTCAAGCTCTTCTATTTTTGTAAACAGTTTTGTTCTTTCCATAGAAAGAATGTGAAATTTGAGCTTGAGTTCCTCACGACTGCTTTCAATTTCGTCATGAGAACTTTGAAGAGAGATGAGCTTGTTTTCCAGGTTAGATTCTCTAATCCCAGATTCAAGCTCCAATCTGTCATAACTCAGGGTAAGGTCCTCTAGGGAACTTTTGTAAACAGCACTCTCTATTCTGAATCTCGCGACGAGAGCTCTTTCCATTTGGAGTTGGCTCTCAAGTCTTAGAGTTTCAGACATAGACAGTTCATCAGGTATTGACAATAATGAACAAGAATGTACCTCAGATTCTTCATCAGTAGAGTCGTTTGGGGAACCAGATATACATGGTTCCTCAAAGTCAGCCATGAGGCAGTGTCCTTGTACGGCTGATGGGCCTTCATCATCCGAGTCTTCTGGTTCCATGATCCAGTCTTCCTCATCAGCTAACAGCACCTTGCCCTGCTCTTTCTTCTTCATCACGGCAGCCTTCTTCTCAAAGTAAGCAGAATCTTTGAGCTTCTTCTTGCATTCCGATGCATAGTGACCCGGGTCACCACAGTTGTAGCAGGTGGGAACCCGAGCGGGGTTTCTATTCTGATTGGCTGCGGGTGGAGCTTCTAGAGCTGGTAGCTTGTTCTGTTGTGGAGGTTCAGTTCCACCGGTGTTGTTGTGCTGACGACCATCATCATTTGTTTTCTGGTTCTGGTTGTTGTAGTTAGAACCAGATTGGTCGTTCCACCTTTGATTATAACCACCTCCCTGATAACCTCTGTTACCGTGGTAGTTGTTGGAGTTGTACTCCTGATCCCTTTGCTGTTGCTGGTTGTTGTTGTTGTAGCTTTGTCTTTGATCTTGATAAGATCCTTGATTGTTGTACCCAGACCTATCACGTTGTTGATAGTTGTTTGTTCTTCCTTGATCGTTTCTTTGGAAGCTTTCTCTTGACTGGTACCCTCCTTGGCTAGACTGACCTCCCACAAACTGAGGTCCTTGTCTGAATCTGTTGAAGCGTTGGGGATTTCCCCGGAATTTAGCCATCAGGGCGAATGAGTTCTCCAGCTGAAACATCTCCTCTTCGGTAAGTCCATCATCAAGAACTACCGGTTCTTCAACGGTGTAGTTTTCATGAGAGGACGATCCTCTATTTGACAGTAAGGCCAAGGTAGGAGGATCGATTTTCTTTTCAGTTTTACCGAATAAGGTTTCTTCATGAGGTAGCATCATGCTATACAGATCATGAAGTCCAAGCTGGCCAAGATTCTGGCTCACTTGGATGCTGATTGTGACAGATTGCCAGAGTTTGTTCAGTCTTTTGAGGAATTTTACATTCACCTCGTACTTGTTCTTCTCTAAGCCAAGTCTCCGCAGATCGTTTACACAGATATTTAAACGATTGTAGGTTTCAGTCAGCGTCTCTCCCTCACGAGCACAGAAGCTTTCGTACGCGTTCATAGCGTTCTCCTTTTGGCCTTATAGTGCCTTATCACCACCCTGCATTTGCTGTTCAATGCCCAGCCACATTGCTCTGGCATCTTTACAGCTGTCCACCCTCGCGAACATGTCATTAGGTAGAGCCATAGTGAGCAACGTGAGAGCACGTTTATCAATGGCTGCCCTGGCTCGTTGTTCATGAGAGAACATCTCGTAAGGTTTTTCAACCTCATATGCAGGTAGATAGGGAGTGACCTCGGTTCTGGCTACTTCAGCTACAGTAACAGTTGGTCTGATTGGTCCCTCAGTGATAGAGACCATCAGTTTGTCATCCAGTAAGTCGAGGAAGTTAATCATTCGGCGTTTCCATTGCTGGTATTCGCCGACAACTAATACTAGAGGTCGTGTTTCAGAACCGATACTGATAATTTCTTTTGACATTGCGTCCTCGGAAATAGGATCTGTTTTGAGTAGTTGGTGATTTCTGATTGGACAGAGCTTCCGCGCTTAAAGCGTTCCTTTTATAGAAATTCGAGAATTTCAAAAAGAAAGGCCAAGGCGGGAAAAACAGAAAGTCCCGATTCGGGAGTATTGCAAGTCCCGATTCGGGAGTGAGAGAGTCCCGATTCGGGAATTTAAGCCAAGTCCCGATTCGGGAAATGAGAGTCCCGATGCGGGAGATCAAATTTCCAAGTCGGGAGAGGCAAAAAGATCCGATTCGGGTGTTTGTGGAGTCCCGATACGGGAGTTGGAAGTCCCGATGCGGGAGTTCAGTGTTCCGAATCGGGACACGAGTGTCCAATTCGGGACTGAAGATCCGATACGGGAAATTCCAAAAACAGCAAAAACTGCTTCAAATTTCTGTCCAAAACTACCAAAACACGAGCTCTGATACCAATTGTGAGTCCGATAATCAACAAGGATGCAATGTAAAGGATCAATGCAAGCTATTACAAGACTAAGGGGCTGTTTGATTTTTAAAAATTCTCTCTGAAAACCTCAGAAATCTAATTCGCTCAGATTTATTGAGTTTCAGAGTGTTTGTTTTTTTTAAGTGTTCAGTCCCCTTATATCTGAAAAAGCATCTGAAAATTTAAGTGGTAGTTTGCTCTCTGAAAACCTCTAAATACCCTATCGCCTTCTTCCTCCGTCTTCTCAAGTTCGTCTTTTCAGTAATCGCCGCCGGCGACTGTCGCCGCCGGTGATAGCAGTCTACCGCCGTCGACCGCTGTTATGGGTTTACCTCTCTTCCTCCCACCGTCGTCTATGCCACCGCCATCGGCCGCTGTTCTAGGTTACCTCCTCCTCCCACCGTCGTCTCTGCCACCGTCGTCGGCCGCTGTTATGGCACACTTGCTGCTTCGTCAAACCACTGCATCTTGAGAATGGAGGAAGGAAGAATGGGGTGAAAAAGGAGGCGGTGGAAAAAAAAGTAAACCCTAAAATCCATTAATAAAGGGATTTGAAAGTATCCATTTAAAAAAATATGTTTTTAAAGGATTTTAAAAATATCTTAATTATAGTAAATACTTATTTATTAACTAAATTCAAATTTTAAAAAAACAATAATCTTATAATTTCAGACTTCAGATGTTACAAAAACAAACACTCTTATAGGTTTAGATTTCAGATTTCAATACCACCTATTATTAATTAGATGTGAAAATAGACTTCAGACTTTAGACCTCTTAAAAAACAAACAGCACCTAAGTAATGCTCAAACAATGATAATCAAGCAAATATGCAAAATATATGAAGAACACGACAATACGACAAGCATATAACAAAAGTTGTCAGTTGCAAGATCATTATAAAACGTTAACTATCGACCCCTATTTATAGAGCCGAAGTTACATAAAGCACCCCTAGAGTCTATGACTCTTTTAAGAGGCGCACAAAAGTATTGTTCAAGTTCTAACTATTACATAATGTCAAAAGACGCCCCTGACTTCTTTACAAATAAACTAGTCAGGTTCTAACACTAGTCAATACCCATATTTTGTATACATGATACCATATGATTGTGTATATTATGGCATTCTTGTTGCGTGCATCTTATATATATATATATATATATATATATATGTGGGTTCAAATACAAACCACTTTTTGGCTGTGAACGTAAGAACAGCCCAGAGCGCGCCACGTGTCAGTCTGAATTTTCTGACACTATAATGAATAACACTATTATTCAGACTGAATAAAGCGTTATTCAGTATGGATAAAGCTTAGTCGCAAAAAATTCAGACTGACACGCGCGACTTGTGTGCATAAAGCCCGCGACTTAGCCTTATTCATTATGAATATAGCGTTTTCCATTATGAATAACACTAAGTCGCGGGCATAAATCGCACGTGTCAGTCTGAATTTTTGCCACGTGTCGCGCTCTAGTCTGTCCTCACGTTCACAACCAAAAAGTGGTTTGTATTTGAACTTTTCTCTATATCTATATATATATAGAGGAATAATCAAATAAAAACCATTTTTTTTGTAAAAATCCGTAAAAACCAACTAAAAAATAATTTTTTTAGGATTTATATATATATATATATATTATCAAATGCGATATACACAATCACATGTAATCATGCATAATATCATAGTGAATATACAACAACTAATACTCTTTTAAAAATTGGATATATGTATATTAGCAATATAAGTATCAAGTTTTCTAACAACAATGCTTAATGATAGCACAAAACAAATCACGGTGTTAGCACCACCAACAAGGGTCGTAATTTTTTTTCACTGTAACAAACAACTAGGGCTATAAACAAATCAAATGAGCATAAACAAAGACTAGTTTGTGTTAGTTTGTTATTTAACCAAACAAACAATAATTTTTTTGTTCATGTTCACTCGATGATATTTTCAATCGTTTAAAATCAATTAAGCGTTGGGTCGATGCCTGAGTGGTTTCATTTAATATAAAGAGGAAGTTCTCGGCAATTGGACCAGAGAATGCGATTGCATTATTAAGATGTTAAATGAACATAAAATATGAAAACGTAAACAAACAAAAATGAACATACACAAAAGAACAAAAAACAACCATTACTCATTGGTTCGTTTCTCCAAGATAAAATAGCAAGGGATAAAAAAAGAATTCTCGAGAACTTAATTTAATTAGTGATTTTACATATTTAGCTAACTAAATAATTTTACATATTAAGGTCATAATACATAACTATGCGTAAATGAACAAACATAATAAATGAAAACGAATGTCAAAAAATGTAAATGAACGAGTCCCTTCGTTTAAGTAAACAATCAAAAAAACATGCCCCCTGTTCGTTCGTTTATTAAATGAACATAAGCGAACTTTCCACCTATCATTTCGTTGAACGTTTGGTTAGTTTACAGCCCTACAGACAACATTAACCAGTGGATCCCGCCATGGATAAGTTAGCATCCTTCTCCCAATTTCGCTTGCTACCGTTTCTGCTTTCAGGCCACCGTTTTCTAAGAACCATTGGTACAACGTACCTTCCATTGCTCAAATTCCCGACAATTTATCATAAACGAACTTGCATTTCGATGGCCACCACCTCCGTGTTTCTGTAACAGTTGAAAAAGGGTTGTAAACGGTTTCAACGTAACGTGGTTCATAAAAACGGTGTGAAAGAGTGAAAGCACAAAACCTGTGATATAGACGTTGTGTCTTCGCTACCAATACTTCGGAGGCTTATTTTTAGGATTTGGTCGTTTTCGAGCTCGGGTACTCTGTAGACTACCGCACCTATGCCTCTATACGAAATAACGAAAATCGTTAAAAAGTCAATTTGGTAATTTTAGAAACATAAATAAGATGGAGTTGAAGGTTTCTATAGTATTCGTTACACACACTATCAACAGAAATCTATAATAAGTGAAAATTTTTATTTTAAAAATATTGAATGTTAATAATCTATACATATATATAGGTTCACGTGAAAACCTCAGAGAAATGGAAAATTGAGGAACATTGTAGTAGCCCTTCATCTGGACAGTATCACTTGTGCATAAAAGTAAATTAAGTTGTCTTTTAGGTTTTTATGCATGTGTGCATGTTACAAATTACATGTATGCACAACTCCATACCGTCCACATGAAGGGCTACCAAGTGTTCCTCAGTTTTTCATTTTTTTGACGTTTTCCCCGAACTTCACCCTATACATATACATATACATACACACCCGCACGCACATTCATCTATACATTCAACTACCTTTGTTTACCTATTTTTATCATCATGACCAAACCTTTAACAAATTCTTGCATATAAAAGTCATTAAATGTATGTAAAAGTCCGTCAAAGTGACTTAAAAGTGGAGATAAATTTGAAGATTAGATGAATACTGAACCTAGTTGAAGATAAGTGAAGGTAGATGAAGATAGTTGAAGGTATTGAAAGTAGTTGAAAAAATTTAGTTAGATTAAGAAGTCAACTCAAAGCCGCCTTTATTGCCCGGATGAGTGGTGGATATCACTTATCTAGTCTCTACTTTACAACTTTTTAGCACTTCTCATTTGAACCTTCTCTCTCTCTCTCTCCTCTCTCTCTCTCTCTCTCTCATATAGGGGTCGTATTACAAACCGGATAGTTTGTACAAACTATACAAACCAATCTCGACCATACATGTAGATGATCAATGTTGTGGATTAATTCAGTTCCTAAATTCTCTCAGGCACATTTGAAAACCACCTAAAAATTAGGAGATAAACAAAATCAATGGTTAAAAAAACAAATTCAATGGTTAAGATTAGGTTTGTAGGGTTTGTATTTGTACAAACTACTCAGTTTGTATTTGATACTTCCCCTATATATATATATATATATATATAGAGGAAAGTTCAAATGTGAACCACTATTTGGTTGTGAACGTGAGGACAACCGAGAGCGCGACACGTGGCGACTTTAAATGTGGTCCCCCTCTTTAATTCAATGCCCTCCCATGAATCGCGCCTAGTCATCCGCCGCGGATCTTATGTGGCGCCCAGTCATCCGCCGTGGATCTTACGTGGCGCCTAGTCATCCGCCACGTGTCGCGCTCTCGGTTGTCCTCACGTTCACAACCAAAAAGTGGTTCACATTTGAACCCACCCCTATATATATATATATCTATATATAGTTGTAGAAAGATGCCTCCATGAAGGAGAAATTGGGTAAAAAAGTTGAAACAAATAAGCAGTTTCGGAATTTAAGATGCATCAGTCGATGATTAGAGGTAAGACAAACCTCAAGTTCTGATTCCGGCTTTTTTCAGCTAACTGGTGGCCAAGCTCACTCCTTAAATCAGACACGGAATCAGCATTAACAGCCTGACAGAATCGGAACAACATTAGAATAGCATTGTATGTTCCGGTATAATACAAGCAATAAAAGAGTATACAGAAATCAAAAAGAAGATGCAACCATTGGATAAACAATGTGGGCTTATATGACACCCTGCTGCGAGGAGTGTTAAAATACGCCTGGATCGAATTAAACCAGTCGAACCTAGTCAAACCAGACCGTTTTTGGCAAACTGAGTTTTAGGCCTGGGCCGGCCTTGAGGTTCAAAAAGGGCCCAATCGGGGTTAATATGGCTTTTTCAGAAGGGGATTTTTCTAACTGGGCCTGCCCTCAACATTTCGACCTGCTCAGGCTTTAAGGCCCAGCCTGGACCAGGCTTCAGGCTTACTAGGCCCGGGAGTTTTTGGTCTGGGCTTTGGGCTTGGGCTTTTTGGTTAGTTTTCCATCTAGTCCTGTCTGGATGAAGTTGTATGTGTGGATTAATCTGTACGCATAGATCTAGAAAGTTTTTGTTTGTGAGAGTTTTTTCATAGATAAAAGGAGAGTGTTTTTTATAAATTGTGAGGGGCAGGTTCGGGAATAAAACTTGGCTTTCTGCATAAAGCACCCCCTAGAAGCTTACTGAATAAGCCACTTTCTATATCATCAAGCCACTACCAAACAGTCATGTATAGCTAACAAATAAGTTGCGAGTCTCATTAAGCTGCTAATTGCAAATAATTCCATTTATAAAGCGAGCTGATTAGCTCCATAACAAGTGAAGTGGTAACCTTGAAATACAGAAGTGAAACCTTACCAGACAACGTCCAGATACTCCACCGTCAAGCACGATCTCGTACGATTGGTCAAGGACCTCATTGATCAAATCTTGCTTTTTAGATAAGCTAAGCATGCCTTGAGTTATGACATGTTCTAGATCCAAAGATAGCAACTGAGGAATATTGTTAACAAATAACATCTTTAGCAAGAATACAAAGAAGTTAACTGACAACTTGTAAATTGTAATTTAAGAGAAAGTAAATTTTATTTGTTATTGTGATGGATCGGAGTCTATCTGACGCAATATACATTAAATTTTTCTAAGTCAAGAAAATTATCATTGAATTAGAGCTTCTGAAGACATGAGTAAGTAATAGTCGATAGGCAGGTGCGCATACATCATACCCTCCCCTAACCCACCTTAAGGCAGGGCGGGCCCACACTAGCGCATACGAAGGCAAGGACCAATGCCTTATTCCTCTGTCGTAGAGCAAAAAAACTAGGTCGTAATATATTTTTTCTACTGTTGTGTGCAACGGTTTATATTTTGAAGCTACAACGATAACACAAGTTTCCCTTAGTAGAGTTGGTTTGCATAGCTTTTCTCCCATCCCACGTGTAGGTTCGAATCTTGTTTGTCAATTTTTTTTTAGGTTTTATTTTTAGATTTATTATTCTTCTGATTTTTTTTTTTTTTTGATAAAAGACATAAACTGAGGACCTCATATATGAAAAGAAATAAACTAACCAACTGACGAATAATGATTTTGTGAAAAAATGACAATATTTTCGTTTCTTATAGTCAAATGGCGCCACCGCTTGAAAATTCCTACATCCGCCTCTGCCTAGCGGTGAGGTATATATTGGGTTGGTTTGGTTTGCTCACGAGACAGAGAGAAAATATGGGCACTAGAACATTATTAAAAAAAGGATATTTCCTCATCTAAACTATTTTCATATGGGTATATTTAAGAATATAATGATCAATGAAGTGTTCTGTTTAGAAAAAAAAATTTATTTCTTTTGGGACATCGGAAAATGGAAAGGTGAAATGACAAACGGGTGATCTTCCTTTTGAGACAGATAAAAACGAACCCACATTAATTTTTGAGGAAGATAAGGTTAAATTACTTTTGTTTCTTTTTTTTTAATTGTAAACCATAAGGACCAAAAGAAAATTTACCTGCTGAAATAACGAGGAGTTCAACTTCACATTGAATTCGATATTCGTATCTTTTAAACCGCTGCTAAAAGCTTTGCTATTGTGAAGACGCCACCTCCATAGATCTGCATCCTCAATATATTCAAACAACCTCCGAGAGCATTCCATCTCATGAATACCCAATTCACGACCACTTGAATTGTTTCCATCTTCAAGAGAGAGTATTTTTTCCTTGAAAAAATCATAGGCAATGGTAGCCCCACTCCTTCCCATATCTATCACCTTCGTCACATTGCCACCCGCAAACTCACCGTCATCAAGCATCTTGAGTGCGGTTTTATGATGATCCAATATTATCACACTGCGTAAACATCAAAATCAAAATAAATGAACTATGCGATCACATAGTTGGTCTTTAGGCTAAGTAAGTCTATCGTCATAAAAGGGAATCTCCCCACCAACTGCAAAATGGCTCCTCAGCTTTGCGAGGTGTGTTTAGGGAGTGGAATAGAGGTTGCCTTATAAAGGGACTGGATACCTTCTCTATCACGGTGTTTTCAAACCGTGAGTACATGTGTGGATAAAGCGGACAACATCTGATTTGGTTGGTTGGGGATGTTAAAATGGTACCAGAGCTGGAAAGTGGACTCCTGTGCCCACTGGGCTCTCTGAGGGGGTAGATTGTGAAATTCTACATCGGTTGGAGAGAGGAACAAATATTGCCTTATATCAAACCCGTTTTATAAAGCCATGAGTCTAGATGTGAATAAAGCGAACAATATCCGATTTAGTTGATTAGGGATGTTACAATGGTATTAGGGACGGGAAGTGAACTACTGTGCCAACAAAGATACTGGGCTCCCTAAGGGGATGGATTGTAAGATCCCACACCGGTTGGGAGGGGAACAAAGGTTGCTACGTCAGAACCGTTTTAAAACCGTGACTCTAGATGTGGATAAAACGGACAATATCTGGTACAGTTGGGCAGGTATGTTACAACTGAAATGACCAACGCCATTAATAGGTGGCTGATTTTAAATTGAAATAATGACACTTATTAAGACTGGCTAAATGCCCTTGTCTCTAATGATTGTAATGCAACCATACAGATTGTTCCAAGTAAATCACAAGAAATCGGTCTATAAGAAAACAATGGCATGCAAAGAATGAAAGATAGGAAAAGTACAAACCGGTCAACTTTGGGTGAGAGCTGCTGAACAAACCCTGGGGGTCCAACAAAATCGAGTAGATACGCATCACCAATTTGACCGAGGGGAAGCTCTTCAGCTCTGAAACACATGATGATCATTGTAGTCAGACAACAATTTCACTTGCATATAAATGACAGATATATATATATATATATATATAGGTGAAGGATCATGTGCGGAGAAAAGTTAAAGATGAGAAGGGATCCGGACCATTGATCACTTTATTCTCAAACTCATTCCATAAATTAAGCTTGATAGGGAATTGATCCAGTGCATCTCATCTCGGTACATCTCATCCCATCAAGAGTGGAGATCCCTTCTTACCCTTCTCTCGACAACTCCACTTATCACTAAACCCAACCATGGGAAAACCTCAAAAAAGCGTAAAACTAAGAAACTCCTTGGCAATCGTTCATCTGAACGGTATGCACATGTGCATATGTGTAATTTAAGCCGTTTTTTGGTTTTATGCACGTGTGCAAGTTATAAATACTTGTATCCACATGTGCATCCATCCTTATGAATGGTTGCCAAGATGTTCCTCACTTTTTCATTTTTCTTTATGCGTTTTCCCCCTAAACTTAACCCTATATACACACACACAAAGTTGGGTTTGGGGAAAAACCACAAAGAAATGGAAAAATGAGGAACACCCTCACAACCATTCATCTTCCGAATTCCGATATGCACATGGGCATAAAAGTATGCAAATGAATGGTGTTTAGAGTATTCCTCATTTTCCCTTTTTCTTTTTGGTTTACATGAGTCTATATACATGTGTGTGCGTATATATTATATATAGAGAGAAAGGTTAAACAGAAAAACCAAAAAAAAATTGCAAAATTGATGAACGCCTTAGCAAGTAGCAACCTTTTTATACTATATGCACATGTGCATACAAGTAATTTGTTTGGTACGCATAACATACACACATGCATATAAACAAAAACATCTTCAATTACTTGTGTGCATGCCGTACAGATAATGGTTATTAGTGTGTTCCCTAAATTTTCATTTATTTACGGCCTTCCCCTCAAACTGACCCCGCATACATTCATTCATATATATACAGGGTTAGGTACCAAAAAACACCTTGGCAACTGTTCTTTCCAATGGTACCCACATGTGAATACAAGTAATTTATAACATGTGCACGTGCATAAAAACCAAAAAAAAAAAAAAAAAAAAAAAAAACAGCTGCAATTACTTGCATACACATAAGTTACCAAAGTGTTCCTATATTTTCATTTTTCAGGGTTTTCCCCTAAACCTCCTTTTTCTCTATATAAATGAAATTGGTGGTTTTCTCTAGATTGAAAAAAGAAAACATTAATAGAGAGGTTACTTGATAGGGGAATAAACAGTGTTGGGAAAGAAGAGAGCTGGAATGGATGAAGCAGAGAAGTAAATATGAGCTGCCAAAGCAGCAAAGGCACCATCAGGACATGGATAGTGATACAGCACTGCTGTTTGCTTCAACACCATTTTACCAGAATCACAACCAATCTGAATACCACCAATTAATCAAACAAGAAATAGGTTAACAATAAATAGTTCACACATTCAAAGCAATTTCAAACCATCAAAATAAAAAATAAAAAACAAAATTCGTTAGATTAAACGTTTACCTTGAAGGAAGAAGTAAGCCCTGAAGCTGGAAGTGATGAATCGGATAAATTTAGGGTTTTAATTTTGAGATTATACGAATAGGGTTTGAGATTGGATCTTTTAGGGTTTGAAGAGAACATTTCGCGGGAAATATAAGGGTTATAATTAAAACAAAATGGATTTTTGTGCCTCTTTGAGTAAATTGCAAAATGGTCCCTAATGTTGAAGTTTTTTGTGGCTACTATCTTTGTTTCACAATGTTTCTACAAAAATATGTAATCATCTCTCTTTTAAAGAGGGATATATGATATGTCATCTTACACGTATTTTTGGTTGATTTCATATACGATCTGATATCTATATCTATACTTTTTATAAAGCATAACTTTTGAGATTCGGTTATCTTAAAATTTTACGAGTCTTAACGTTTAACTCGACGTTCCTTTATTCTCATATTTTCTCTCCCTCTCGCCTAAGGGGTTGTTTACTTACAACTTAATGGGCTTATTGTCCAACTGGCTTATTCGCTCAGCCAAAATGGGGTGTTTACTTAGGGTCCATTGTTTAATAGCACTCCCTTTATTATTATCCAAAATAATGATGATTGTTTTATGTTAAGAGAGTATGAACTGAGGGTTATGTGTGTTGTTGTAGAGGGTTTAACAAGAATAGGAAGAACTAAAAGGTCAAACGAGTAGGGGTTGTTAATAGTACAATAGCTTTGTTAATTTATGCTGGAGCTTGGATTTTTAAGTAGTTTATGAATTTATGTTTTCAATTTTTGATTATATTAATGAATTTATGTTTTAGATATATAATGTTTCTTAATAAATAAACAACAATTTATAAAACAACTTATAATTCATAGTCAAGGGTAAATTGGTCATTTCTGACATTCAGACTGTTGATTCAGATAAAAAGGTAAACACCAGCATCAATTTAAACAGACAGACAAATTTATCCAAACAGACAATTTTATCCATACAGAAAGACAGACAAGATTTGGTAAACAACCCCTAAGTATATCTCCTTGTGAGTGCACATCGAAAACTATTGCACTCTAGTTGAAATAGTCGAGACCTATTTCTTAAATGATCGGGTCAACTTCAATGGTTTGGATCACTTGAGGCCCTTCAGCTCCCAAAAATGACATTATTGATCGATGACCGAGCACATTTTTGTAGCAATGATACAGACGTATGATACCTAATTTCCATTTTCATTCTCTCGAAACGAGTAGCCATTTCTAGATAGCTTGGAGGTCTATTGTGGCTCTTCCTAACCCCAAACCTCAAATCCGTGAGGCAACTTCCCCACAAATCTCCTAAATCCATCCACTAATCGATTTCTTAAAGCAAGAAAAAGAATTGTAAATGTGGTGAAGTGAATACGGCCTCGTAATTTCTTAAAGCATCTTTAATTGATTCTCTAAATTACATGAAATGGAGCTTTTGTTCTTTATTTGCTTCAATAGATCTCTATATTGTCAGAAAACTAGAAGTTAAAAGAATTATCTGATAAATTGTGAAGAGAATTAATTTTTTATTTATTCCTATCAATGAGCTTGAATTGTTTTTATTTTAGATAAAATCTTTTTAAAAAGTATAGTAGAAAGATAAATATCATTTAAATGATAAAGATAAGGACTAGCATAATAACATCACTTTAACGGTTTGTTTTACACAATAACAATATAGGGTCAAGTTCAAATGTAAATTCATCTTTCATTGTGAACATGATGGCGATCGAGAATGCGTCACGCGCTCTCAGCTGTCATCACCTTTGCAATGAAATTTTGAGTTCACAACCAAACTTTTGTCTAACAAAATAACATGATACAATTAACGTATTCTTGAGAGCATCAGTTGTAATGTATGTGAAAACCCGCATGGGCACCAAAACTAGAAGACAAGAAAACCTCAAAGGCAAATTTTAACCGACAGCCTCAAGTCGGCCTACTATGCGTTCTCAAGAGCACAAGTAAGAGAAAAATCGGTTACACAATGGCTCACTACGTGGATGACTTGTAAAGCCTCATACCTACAAGGAGCTCAAACCTCAAAGGAATTGTCAGATTTGAAACCTTGTCTATTTGTGCAAGTATGCCATCCCAAAACCATCTATGAACAATATCGCAAGACGTTGATATCCAACAATAACAATCTCAAACTATACATACAATGCCAAAATCTTGTTAGGTTAGCTGAACCGACAATAAGACTTAGATCTTTGAGGATCCTCCTTATAGATCGGTGTTTTTAGTCTCACTAGACCACTGGGGATTTCTAACTGTTTCCCAGGCCCAGAGATTAGCCAAGGTGCGCACAGACTGACCCAAACATCACATCCATGATTAACAAAAAGAGAAACTATAGAATGCCAAATGGGGACATGTCGATAACCTTCGTATTTTTCTATTAGCGCACAAATAAACGACAACAAAAACATCTTTCGTGGCATATAAATAACGTTGTAGAAATCAGAATCATACACTAATCTGAAACTTTTCTGTTTAATAAAATGCTAATGAACCTGAAACCGAATATGATTGTTTGGGCACAATACAATGAGAAAGCCCCGTAAAAAAATAAGTAATAACATTAAAAACACACCTTTTCTCTCTTGGTTTTCTGGGAAAAAAAGCCCGAGAATTTCAGAGAGAAATGGAAGGCAAATGTGACCTATTACTCTTTGCGATTCTAGAACAGAACATGAACATTAACATCACCGAAGATAGCAAGAAGAGTCGGAAATACGTTCGGATTTCCTGCAAACCGAGATCGATAAATTCCTTTTTTTGCCCGTATCTGTTTTTTTCGCTCGATTAAGTATCCGTTTAAATAATCGTCTATGGAAACCAAGTGATCCATGTTAAAAGGGGTTGATTCTTCATTCATCTGGTGTGCTTCCATGTTGAACATTGCAAAGAAGGTAGCAGACCATTCATTGAGGACTCTCTGAAATCAAGAAAGCAACTTTTAGATAGAACCTTGAATATATGGTTACTCGAATACAGAGGCGGATCTGGAAATTTATTTATTCATGCAGGGTGCAAAATAGATGGCATCATTAAAATAAAACATCAATAATAAAAAAATACAGATTCCTTAAAAATCGACAAAAAAAGTGGGTTTTTTGCATCAATGAAGTATTTTTTTGTAACGTAAACCATCATTTATTGTAAAATACAGATTCATTAGTCGTTAAGATGATATTAATTTATTCTGATGTAAATAAGAAGAAATGAAGTACACCCTCCGTCCCAAAAGAAGTGCTTACATTCTATTATAGTTTGTCCAAAATAAGTGTCCATTTTCAGAGGTAAATGCCTACTTTCCAATTCTACCCTTAATCATGAGATGAGGAAAGGAAATTTATCACACTCTCTGTTATTAAGGGTACAATTGTCATTTAGTTAATTGAAAAGGGTAACAAATACACATTTCTTAAATCATGTGCATTTTTCATTGTGGACATTTATTTTGGGACAAAGGGATTATCAATCATAATAGAGATCTATTTCACATACATTGAAGGTGGAATGATCCACAGGGTTGAACATTTTAAAGCAGTCTCTTGAAGATGCCTTTTCGTCTCCATAAATCTGGCAAGTAGATAAAAGTCAAGAAATTGAGATGAAAATAGACATGAGCTCTGCAAAATTGTGGTGTATTATATACAAACCTCAAAGGTGAAAGCCATGGGAACCCTAGCCACGTCAAACATGTAATCCGTTGTCGTACCATGAGCCAAATACCTGTTTTAGACAAGTTAATAAAATAAATTCAAAAGATACAAGATCCATTTATGCAATGTAATTAAAAGAAAAATCCAAATTCCATTAAATATGAACTAAAAGTTTGCCTTAGTTCCTTTTAGTGTAATGATTAACTTTCTTTTCCAACTGTGTAACTAATGTTGAATTTTTTTATATTTCATACCCATTTTGACTGAGAACCAGTAAATCTTTGTAACTACTAATGACATGTATGTCAAGTTGACAAATTATAGTGTACATTTTGATTATGTGGAAAATTTTCACCTCAAAATCAACCAATGCCACATAGACCGAAAACCTATCTATTAGGTAAAATGAGCACGAAATAGAAAAAAACTAAAACATTTACACTAAGTAGAAATAAGTCAAACTTCAATATGTTTTGATGCTTTTTCGCCTAAATGAAAAACCAATTAATGGTCGTCTAGGGATTGTTTTGCTAAAATGAAAGTAATCGTAACAAATAATATTTTTAAATTCTCATCGGTTTTTGTTCAATGCTGCTAATAATGATCTTAACCTCAATCATAATTATAATTTACACAGGGAGCATCAATAACAACCTTAACAGGATGCAGCGCTTCGATAACATAGGTTTTGTCCCAAGGATATAAGCAAAAAATTTCACTATTTTTAATTTCCATAATAGCATAGAAATAATACTGACCCAACAGATCCGCCCCCTGATCCAACCACACAACGGTCTCCACAATGAAGGTGGTTTAATGTTTCAAGCATAATCCTCATTTTCTGCGATTGCACTCCAACTGGCGTTGTATTTTTGTGATCGTATGGCATAAATAAAGCCTAGAAAGAGCACAAAAATTAATTATGAAAAAGAACTGCTAGAAAAAGGATTTTAGAAGTCCATCCACAATTAAAAAGAGGAGGAGGAGGTATTGCTAACCTCCATTCCAGAATGCACGTTGACCCAAATGTGTGGTTCAAATGACATTGAGAGCTTCCGCATTAGCTGAGCCTCAGGCTCACTAAAAGGGCCAGCCCCAGGATTCTCTTCATATGGATCGAAGTCCTGAATTATGAAAACTAGAAACTTTAGAGATGGAGAACAAAACAAACGGAAAACTCTACTGAAACAGTAATATTTCTCTCAGAAAAAGTATTGCTATGGTGTCTGATTTTTCTAATGACTAACCTTCTCTTTTTTCCCCCAATCTACACTCCAATTTCGATTAAGATCAACTCCTCTGCCTGCAATGAAAAGGCAGAAACAAATTCATGAAATTGGGTCATTATCTCTACAAGTATAAACATGATATACAAAAGTAACTAGATTATACCATTTCTTCTCTCGCAAAGGTCTCCTGCTTCGACTTTTCTGCGCCCATTCAGATTTTCCACTGGTACTATCTGAGAGATCACTATGTGTGTTAATATCAAAATGGAAGTTTAATCATTAGATTCTGATAGCTACACCTCATATGTGTGGAGTATAGAAAAGAAAAAAATGCTCAACTTATCATTATTCTGCAACTTAAGAAATCAATATTATAACACCATAATCGAAAGCAAATACATATTTAATGAAAGAGTAATAATTAGTGAAACATTTGATATAAACAATAGGGAGAAGCTTCTGCGACTGTGTTTACTTTGGGATCTAATCAAACTTTTCATGACAAAAGGGTGAGTTCTTTCATTTTCCTTTTTCTAAATTAAATGGATAGATTTAACATTGTGACAATTTACTTTATGGGTCAATGCACACTCCTTTATACACACATGCATACTTTTGTAGATTTTCTGTTTTTTAAGCTGGTGATGAAGAAATAATTTTAAGAACCACTACAATATTAAAGGGATGACCTTTATAACAATCTTCTCAAGGGCCTTCTTCAGCAACAGGGGATCCATTTTAGGTAAAAATTGCTCCTCACTTAAGATGGAGAGGATCCTTAATGCAAGCTCGGAGGTAATAAGTTCCCGTGAATGCTGCCCAAAACTCTGGAAGACAAGTAATCATCTGTCAAAAAGATCAGCAATCACAATATGAGACAATACATGTCAAAAACAATAAAGAAGTTACTTTTTTCAGATCTTTGCTTTGCTTACAGAAAACATGAAGGCTAAAATAGCAACGATTCAATATACCTTCCATGTGATGCAATTACTACATTATAAAGAGGACTTACAAGAAGTATTCTAAACTTCGATTTGTCTTCAATAGCTGTCCTATTCTGGCAATATGTAACTACATTTAGCTCAGCATGGTAGCCCTTATTTGTACTTTGAAATGTCTCCATCTGTTGAAAAAATTAAAGAATCAAATGAGCAAATAGACAAATTTGGAATATGAGGACAAAGTAAGAGAAGCAAAGAAAGAGCAAAAGTTACACTCACATGGAGTTTATCTTTATGTCGGTTAACCAGTGCTTCTATCTCTTCCATCAAAGCATCACTGAAAAAAGAAGAAACAAAAATGAATGATTTTATAAAAAATCGGTATTATTTTTAAACCGTTTAATTCTCAGCACATCTCTGTGAGCAAAATAGAAATGAAAAAAAAAACTAGATCAAAGTTCTAAAGTTAGATGATTGCAAGCTCTCAAATATGGTCATCATAGTTAAAATACATAGTGATGCATTAGTTTCACTTCTGCCAGTATTTCTAAAAGGTCCCACAGCTATACCGAACACATGAAAAATGTGACCACATATGTAAAGGCGGCAATGAGTCTATGACCAAGATATGATGGAAAAATATTTAATATCAGCATGCTGGAACTCAGAACCACATCCCTAGTTCCCTACCCCTATTGAAAAACTACGGTTTAAGAATTAGGCATTGTTTGGTAAACACAAACCAGCTTATATTCTATGTACATGTTTGGATGGACAAAAACTAGCTTATAAGCTAGATTTTTGAAAAGCTACTTGGAGGTAGCTTTTTGGAGCTTTTTGTAGCTTTTTCCAATTATACCCTAATTAATATTAATTACTATACCCCAATATATTCTTTTTGGTCATTTTACATACCCATAAGCTAGTTTTTGACAAACATAATTTGTTCATAAGCTAGCTTATTTGCTACTATTAGCATCTATCTTATCAGTCAACAGCTAGCTTATCAGCTACCAGCTAGCTTATTAGCTAGTTTGCCAAACATAGCCTTAAACTTTTTGAGCATCCGCTGTAAGTCCGAACCTTCAGCTCTATATCAAGCAAAAATCAGCCAAAAGACGTGAACTTTCGTGACCAAGTAAACCGAAAAGGACGAGATCTATAAGAAGTTTGAACAAGAATCTTTCTAACACCCAAGTTGGATGGACTATTTAACTGGATTCAAACTATACAAAATCACAGATATACCCAGCACATAGCACTTTCCAAATGCAAATTTGATATGAATGTATAAAATTTTTAACACCAACACTTTCCAATTTGTTGTTCTTGTAGATATATGCAATATAAGCACCCAATTATCAGAAAAAGTTCTCCTAAAACATTAAAAAGTCACATATCCTTTTTCAAGATGAGATCAGCAGCAAGTCAAATCAGTAAGTCAAGGAAACACATTCAGCTATCCAAAATCAAATCTTAACCAACACCAATCAAATTCAAACTAAATCAACTTAAACACAGTACAATTAAGCAATTAAACAAGACAGAGAAGCAAAACAGCAAGATTCCAATATAACACATTACAAAAGCAATCCAATCCAAAATCAAATCTACAATCAATCTATTTCCACAAAATCAAACCCTAACATTACTGAAATAACATTCAATTTATACCTAGTGTGGTAGAGATCGCGATTGATAGGCGTGATTGGAGGCGGTTGTGAGAAATCATCCTCACTGCTACACCAACAAATGCTCAAAAAACAACAAATTAACAACAGAAATAAGAATCGAAGACTGTTGAACTCCATCTTATAATCAGCAAAAACAACAACAAATCCCCAATCTAGTCATTTCCGGTCTCAATTTCCAAGCTTTAGATTGAGATTTGCAATCAAATCAGAGAGTTGAGAAGGGATTTCGGATTGTTTAATTCGAATTTGTGGAGTTGTTGTTGAAGATCTTTGCGAATTGAATTGGATATGATTAAAGGGCGAAGAATTCAACAATGGAGTTTGAAGAAGAACAAGATGGCGAGATCTTAGAGAGAAGAAAACAGACAAAAGTGTGACTTATCGGGTGGGTGGGCTTTCCTACTTAAGACGCGCTTTTGTCTCTATCCTCCCTTCTACTCCTTTTATATTACATGGGGAAATTTACTTCGAATTTTCACAACTTTTCAAAATAGGCAACGTGTTACACTCGGACCTTGGACTCATATACCTCGTAAATAGGGGTGTGTGTATCGGGAGGTTCGGGTCTTCGGGTGTCAAATACAGGCCCCGAACTCCGTCCGAAAACTTTGGATATTCGAAAATTTTGGGTTGTTCGGGTACGGGTTGGGTCTAACCGAATTTTTTGATGTGTTGATTCAAAGAAGTATACTTGACAGAAACTTAAAACAAATGAAACACAAAAACTTAAATCTAAACTTAAATCGAACCCATAAACTTGAATCAAACTCGAAAGCTTACCTTCAAACTTAAAAACCAAAAAAAAAAAAAAAAAAAAAAACTTAAACCACTTATGAGAGAGACTAGAGAGACATAGAGTTACTTATACTTGAGAAAGGGCATGAACAAATGAAAAAGTCATAGCCGAAGACGATCGTCAGGTCGCCGGTAACTTTGGTGCATCATCACCGGTGAGAGCGCCATGGGGACGACGAGACAAGAAAATAAGAGCACGAGGTCAAGTAGTGAGTCGTTGAGAGGTCAGAGATAAGAGCAAGAGGTTTGTTGTCCGATTTAGGGATTTAGGTTAAAGTTAGGAAATTAAAGGGTATATATATATTTACGAGAAAAAATAAAAAAAATAAAAATAATAAATTAAATTAAAAGATCGGGTTGTCGGGTCGACTCAAGAGGGGAATTTGGAACCCAAACCGAACCCCCATTTACCATAAAACTATCGGTTTCAGGTTTTCGTTGGAATTTGGTCGGGTCAGGTCGGGTTCCTCGGTTTGGGTAGGTTTTGCACACCCCTACTTGTCGTATTAAGTTGAGTTCAAAGTTAAATAAGTTGAGAGTGCTTATATGAATATGACCGTTTAATAAATGAGTCAAGAAATCCCGCCTGAACATGACCTGTTTAACCCACCTAACCCGATACAACCTGTTTAACTTGTTTATTCTCTTTAACCCATCAAATCCTGCTAACCATTTAACTCGTCTAACCTGTTTCATTTTGATTTAGACTTTAGAATTTTAGATATGTTTTTAGGTTGCCAATTTATATAGCTCATTATCTAAAAGGTAACTTATAAATTAGTAAAAAAATAAAAAGAAAACTTTATATATATATATATGTGTGTGTGTGTGTGTATCATATGTATATAAATAGGTTATTTGAGTCAATTTCAAGTTGAAATTTTTGACCATGATCTTATCCGTTTAATTTTCTTATCGTGCCAACTCGTTTACTTAAACCACTTGAAATGTATTACCCAAATTCGTTTATTTCGTGTTAGTTAGTGTGTTGTGTTGGTTTTTGCCTCTAGGTGTCGTTAAATTAATATTTTTTCGGGTTAAATCATGCATTAAAAATATACATGTATTTTAAAATAATCATTCCATTATTGGTTTAAGATAGGGAAAAGTTAAAAAAACCAACAAACTATCATGTTTTAAATGGTTAAGTCTTAAACTATTTCTTTCAATGAAAAAACCATTAAACTTTTTCATTTGAATGATTAACTCCCTAAACAACTTATTTTGAAAAAATAAACCATAATGTTTCAAAAATTTGTTACTTACATTGTCTTAATAAAAATAAAAGAATTACGACTAAAAGGATTTTAAAGTAACAATATAACAAAATCATTTTAAGTTAAACAAATGTAAATAATAAATTTCATAAAAATTGATAATTTATTATATAAAATGTTCACGGACTTAATGATTTGAAAATATAAAGTTTAATGATTTTTTGATTTAGAAAAGTGACTTAATCATTTAAAAGAAAAAAAGTTTAATGTTTTTTATCATTTAAAAATTAATTCGAGAACTTAATTATTCAAAACATGATAGTTTGTTAGGTTTTTTAAACTTTTTCCTTTAAAATAGACCAAAAGGTAAAATAGTTATATTTGTAGTCCAAACTGTTTATCCATCGACAAAAACAAACAATGATTTAATTTAATTCGTACACAAGTTACTAAGCTATTTTAACAATTTAATTCAAACTAATCATTTGTGGGATTGACCTAATATATACAGAAGAAAAATCGACCGAAAACTCATATTTCATTGTAAACGTAAGGACAACCTAGAGCGAACCACATATCCTATTTAGTTTGAATAATACATAATTATTCAGATGCATTATTTATGATGAATAATGGATGAACATTCGGTTTATATAATTTTATATTATTCAAACTGAATAGAAAAGATGAGGTGCTTTTGGTTGTCTCTAGATTCATAATAAAAAGACGAAATTTCATTTGAATCCATAAATATAGTGAAAGATATATATAGTTAAATAGTATTAGAATTTTAAAGACAAATTAACTATTAAAGTTGAATATAATACTTTTTAAATTTTTTTTGACTTTAATTCTGTATTTCAAAGAAATATAAAAAATATGTTAAAGATGGTCTTAAAAGTTATGGTCAATACTCAATACCTCCAACCACATACAACAACACCGTTGGGCCCCTACGTATAACCCCCTCCCTACCTCTTCTTTGTCCCCCCTACACACTGAGGTAAAAGTCAGTCTCATCCCTTGTTTTTCTTCTCAAATTTGTATTTTCACACCTTAGTGATCAAAAGTTTATTATTTCATGTTTTCACTATCAATCAAATTAAAGCCACGGGTGTCTATAAATGTTGTAGTAGACTAAATAAGGGTTAGGGAGTTTATAGCGCTTAACCTGAGTTTGAATCCCTTCATACACAACCTATAGACGTTGACAAAATAGTATATTTTAGTCCTGATGTTACCGAGGATTAATCAGATCATAGGCTTTAACACTTTCAAAGAAAAAAAAAGCCACAACTATTTTTCGTTATTTCAATGCTATTTAATATAAATAACATTGATGGAAAAGTTAGTGATTCCCTTTGACTTTTTTTAATGAAAGCATTTAATTAACTAATATCATCCATGTGCATAGAGATACTATATTATGATTAGTTAGCGTGAAAAATAGAGTTTTTGACCAAAAGGGTGTTTTTTTTTAAAAATATTTACCATTTAGGTGTTGTTTCAAACATATTTACCATTTAGGTGTAGTTTTTAATTCAACTTTTGAGTAAACTCTAATTTTAGTCCTTAGGTTTTATAAAAAGTTTGAAAGTGAGACTTGAATTTTGATAACTCAAGAAAGCATCATTGTGGTCGACCTCTTTCTCCGGCAAATTACCTTCTTCGAAGACTAAATTACCAGATATGCATCCATATAAAACAAATTCCTCCGTGCCATAGAATAAATTTTGTTTATAGGGTTTTCAAATCTATCTATCTCTCTCTCTATATATATAGTATATATATATATATATATATATATAAACGTCTTCAATAAGATGAACAATAGAAGACGATGTGCTTCTTCTTCTCTTCCATATGAGATCATCCAGAAATTTTGGATTTTTTATTCGAAATGCTTTGGTCTGTGTACACGTGAATTGTTCAAGTGTTATTTTTTGTCCTAATGAGTTTTTAAAAGAAAAAAAATAAAGCCATAGAATCGGACATTGTTTATGAGGGGTGCATCGTGCACCGTGCACAACTCGTCGGAGAAGAAGACATGGGGATGAAGAATTGAACATGATTCACTGGATTCCATGACCATGGTATATAAAAATTAATATATATGCATATTATGTAAATAATATTTTCTTTTAAATTTTTAAAAGAAAATTTAAGAAAATCTAAAAAAAAAATTGTTGCCGGAGATGGTAATTTGCCGGAGAAAGAGATCGACCACAGTGATGTTTTCTTGAGCTATCAAAATTCAAGTCTCACTTTTAAACTTTTTATTAAATCTCAAGGACCAAAATTAGAGGTTACTCAAAAGTTAAATTAAAAACTACACCTAAATGATAAATAAGTTTGAAACAACACCTAAATGGTAAATATTTTTTTAAAAAACACCATTTCGGTCAAAAACTAGTGAAAAATAATGATTAATTAGGATCAAAAGAATCTAATTTATAAGTATGTAGTTCATGTAAAAATAAATACTTAATTTAATCAACTACTTATATATATATTTTTTTCAAATTATAATAATTATTTACAAATGTAATCCCAAACGTTGTCTTGACAATTTCTTATTTAGGTTTTCTCTTGAACCATTTTATTTGCTTGATCTCTTTTAATGGATTATGATAACCTTACAATTGTTGGTCATCGGGTAATTAATTGAGCTTGACAATTAGACCTTATTGGATCCAGTTGAGCATCGTAAAAATTGTAAACCACACATCAATATAATAACGCATCAAAGAATGAGGACTTATGGTTGCTGATTAGCTAGGGAGGAGCAGAATAAGAGGTTGATGGTAGCACTCACATGACAAGTGGCAATTATCAAGAGATGGAGCTTAATATATATTAATTAGGCTTTTTAGCTTCGTGGATGATAAAAGGGCCATTGAATACAGTTTCATGATTGTTTGATGATAGTACGCGAAGTTTGGCTGCATTTCAAAAGATGAGTTAAGGTATGATCTCACGTACCTTCCGCATTACTATGTTAATGTACATCTGAACCGAAGGCTCTTGCCGATGTTGTTGTCCAGGAAGATTATGATTGAAGAGGAAGAGCTAGGGGGTTAACGGGTAAGGAAGTAATATGCATCTGAAGCCAAGGCTTCGATCATCACATAGTGTCCAAGGAGGATGGAAGGGAAATGGACGGGGTAGAGGTTAGGTGAGCAAGGGGGGAAAATTTAAATTTCGATTTTTAGTGTTTTTGGATAATTTAGTCATAATTTACTTGACCTAAATAATTGAAAATGTTAGAATGTATAGTTAATGTATAGCAAGCCCATCTTAGGCCCATGGGCTTGGCCCTTTTCCTTTTCCTTTTCCTTGTATATATATAGGGTAGTTTACCCCTTTTGTTGATACACTTTTCATAATCAATACAATCAATCTTTCCACCCTTTCTATTTCCACACCCGTTTTCCACATCCGTTTTCCACATCCGTTTTCCACATCCAGTTTTCCACATCCGTTTTCCACATCCAAAAAAAAAAAAAAACCAAGTTGGGATTCTTTCTTGTTTCTCTTTTCCCGAGCCGATTCCGAGTTGGAAATCTTTTGATTCCAAGTCGGGATACGCTTTCCCTAGTCGAAACTCTGCCCGAGTTGAGATTCCCTCGTCAAGTTTTACTTACTCTCTCATCATGACACCCAACCTCAGTCATTTTCAACCCCAATCCACCACTTCAAATGGATCCGTGTCACTGGATCCGTCACAAAAAGGTGTACTTATGCAACTCCTGCGTCAGAATCAACATCTTATGCAACTTTTGGTGCGTCGACAACTTATGCAACAACCAATGTCTTGGACCATGGAAATGCATTATCCGCGATCGTCTACCTCGGATCACTTCTGGATTTTTGATTCTGGCTGCTTTAACCACATGTCACCATATCCCGCCGGGTTCATCACTAAGCAGCCATCTCCGCATCCTACTGTTCGCACAGCGGACCTTACTCCCAAGCATGTACTATTCAGTGGGAATTATTCTACTGACGTGATTCAGTTACCCGAGGTACTGCATGTACCAGGACTAGCGATAGGGCTAGTCTCTCTTACCCAGCTTCAGGAAATGGGTCTACTCATATCTTTTGATTTTTTTGGTTGTGCTATACAAGATCCAAAGACTAAGCAGATTCTTGGAAAAGGCCGTAGAGTTGGACGGACTCTTGAAGTCATATATCTTCGCTTACCTTTGTCTTCGTCACATACAAACCTTGCTGCGCCAATTTCCACAACTTCCTCCTTTGATCTCTGGCATGCTCGCCTAGGACACTTGTCATCGGCCAGAATAAAACTATTAGCTAATTCTGGTGTTCTAGGTAACGTCACTTCCAATGAAGTTTCTTGCTTATCCTGTAAACTTGGCAAACACCATGCTCTACCTTTTGAACTCAATGACTATACATCCGTATCTGCCTTTGACCTTATCCATTCCGATGTCTGGGGACCGGCACCACATCCATCTATGGGTGGACACAGGTACTTCGTTATCTTCATCGATGATCATACACGCTTCACCTGGATATATCTTATGAAGCACCGCTCAGAGCTACCTCAACTCTACATTAACTTTGCCCGCATGATACAAACTCAGTTCTCAAAACCCATAAAGATTCTTCGAGCTGATAACGCTATGGAATACAAAGAATCTTCTCTCATCGCCTTTCTTCGATCTCAAGGCACTATCTCACAGTACTCTTGTCCGGGTACCTCTCCCCAAAATGGTCGCGCTGAACGCAAACATCGACATATCCTTGATACTGTCCGCACTCTCCTTGTCTCTGCCAAGTGCCCTGAACGCTTCTGGGGAGAAGCTGCCTTCACTGCTGTCTATACCATCAACAGACATCCCACGCCCGTACTCCAACACAAATCGCCCTATGAAGTTTTACATGGAGTCCTTCCTGCTTATGAACTTCTCAAGGTTTGGGGATGTGCATGTTTTGTTCAATTGCAACCTCATGAATATACCAAACTTGAACCTCGTGGCAGACTATGCCTTTTCCTTGGATATGGCATTGAACACAAAGGCTATCGCTGTTGGGATCCAATCTCCAAACGCCTAAGAATCTCTAGACATGTCACCTTCTAGGAAGATGTCCCCTTTTATGACATGCCAAACTCAGAGCCCAGTATCACTCATCATACCCCTCTCTTTACTGACCCCTCTCTCTCTTTGGATACTCCATTCACCACCCCGATCCCTACTGCTGTTTCTGACTCAACTGCAACGACCTCTGATCCTTCGCCACCTGTTCCAACTCCCTCGACTCCACCTGAGTCGCCTGCTGAATCTACGGATCCTGGACCCTCGACATCAACAGCTGTTCGCCGTTCCGACCGGGTGAGACAGGTTCCCGCTCATCTTCGTGATTATCACTGTTATGCTACATTGTTATCACATCATGAACCTACTTCCTACAAAGAAGCATCTTCGAGTTCACATTGGCAAGCAGCTATGCAAGAAGAACTTCGAGCTCTCGCAAAGGCTCAAACATGGGACTCTGTTCCGCTACCACCTGGGAAACGACCCATCGGCTCTAAATGGGTCTTCAAGATCAAAACCAAGTCTGATGGATCGATTGATCGGTACAAAGCCCGTCTAGTGGCCAAGGGCTTTAATCAGGAATATGGCATCGACTATGAGGAGACCTTTGCCCCTGTTGCGCGTGTAACGTCTGTTCGCAGTCTGCTGGCCATTGCAGCTACCAAAAACTGGCCTCTGTTTCAAATGGATGTCAAGAATGCATTCCTGAATGGCGATCTGTCTGAAGAGGTTTACATGACTCCTCCTCCTGGTGTCTCTCTTCCCTCCGGCCATGTATGTCGTCTCCGCAAAGCCCTGTATGGTCTCAAACAGGCTCCTCGTGCATGGTTTGAAAAGTTCAGCAACACGGTGCTTTCATTGGGTTTCTCTGCCAGCAACTATGATTCAGGCCTGTTTACCCGTACCACTGCCGCTGGAAGCATCCTACTTCTCCTGTATGTGGATGATATGATTATCACTGGTAGTGACTCAACTGGTATAGCCTCCCTGAAACAGTCACTCAGCTCTGCTTTCGAAATGAAAGACCTGGGCAAACTTCACTACTTCCTTGGACTTGAGGTGCTCTCCGACGTGTCAGGCACCTATCTCTGTCAAGCAAAGTACATCTCCGACCTTCTCTCCAAGGCTGGCCTCTCGGATACCAAGGTGGCATCTACACCTTTGGAATACAATCTTCATCTGACACCAAGTGCCGGTACACCCCTACAAGATCCTACTCGCTACCGCCAACTAGTGGGTTCTCTTGTCTATCTCACTGTCACTCGCCCAGACATCGCATACGCTGTTCATACTGTTAGTCAATTTATGGCTGCTCCGCGTTCCGACCACTACGCCGCTGTCCTACGGATTCTGCGATATTTGAAAGGCACAATGTTTCATGGCCTATATTTCTCCTCCACTTCGTCCTTAGTCCTGCGTGGCTTCTCTGATGCTGACTGGGATAGCGATATGACTGATCGTCGCTCTACTACCGGGTATTGTTTCTTCCTTGGCGATTCTCTCATTTCATGGCGCAGCAAGAAGCAATCTCTCACCGCCCGGTCTAGTACAGAAGCTGAATACCGGGCTCTCGCGGACACTTCTCAAGAACTTATCTGGCTCCGCTGGTTACTCTCGGACATGGGCGCACCGCAGAAATCGCCTACTCCGTTATGGTGCGACAACAATAGTGCCATCCAGATCGCTCACAACGATGTTTTTCATGAGCGCACGAAACACATCGAGATTGATTGCCACTTCGTTCGTCAACACGTTGTGCGCAACACCATTCGCCTTCACCCTATTTCGACTCTTGATCAACCAGCCGACATCTTCACCAAAGCTCATCTGCCAGGACGGTTTCGAGAGCTTGTTACCAAACTCAATCTGTCTCATTCCTCCCCAGATTAAGTTTGAGGGGGGGTGTTAGAATGTATAGTTAATGTATAGCAAGCCCATCTTAGGCCCATGGGCTTGGCCCTTTTCCTTTTCCTTTTCCTTGTATATATATAGGGTAGTTTACCCCTTTTGTTGATACACTTTTCATAATCAATACAATCAATCTTTCCACCCTTTCTATTTCTAACAGAAAAAAGTGTAAAATTAAATAAAAATAGAAGAAGGTTAGTTTCTATAATTCACTCAAGTAAAATATCATTGAGCTAACACCCCAAGTGGCATACATTAGGATCGTGTGTATCGGTATAATATGTGGCCTATGAAAGTGACTGATGATTTCATATAGTTAATATAACATAAAATAAAATCTAAGTATGTTTTCATAAATATGATAATAAAATAAGTTATATTCTACAAATGTTTTATTTTATTTTATAAATCTTCATCTTTTGAAAGCGATAAAGGTAGCTTATTTATTGAGCTTATTACAAAAGTTTTGTTTGAATAAACAAATAGTAGCCGATAAGCTAACTTATTGAAACACTAACGAAAAAGATCGTTATAAAGGTCCTTCTCCTTGCTCTCTCGCTTGGTCTTCTCAAATCGACTAGGAAACATAAATACTCCAGGCGTCTTCTTTGTTGATTATTTACTTTAGCATTTTTCACCTAAAGTGGACACCTTAATCTCTTATTCCTCCTCTTCATCAATAACTTTCTCCTTCTTACCATTGTCTTAGAGTTCTTTTCCACCCCTTAAAATAATGATGCTCACATTTGCATTTAGGTTGGTGTTTGTCCAAGAAGTGAACTTAGACTTTACTCACCAATTGGGCATGGTAATTGATAACCCTAAGATCTTGTTTATTTGTGACGTGTTTTAAAATTCGTAGCGCAAGCATACAAGTGTGTAGCATATATATGGGTCAATAATAAGGAGGTAATGGACTAAACATGGGATTGCCTTAGATTATGGCCTAGCTAGCTATAGGAATCATTAATTTTTTGACTTTTTAGAACTAGTTTGACCAAAATAAATGACATTTAAAGAAAGAAAAGAAACAAAACAATCTATAAACTAGCTAATAGACGTTGCATAATGGTAATGATGTGCGATGCAAATATCACTTGAACCTTCCATCGAGGTGTAAAAGTTTTTTTTTAATTATTTTCTTTGAAAAGTTCATTTAGGCTTTGCTTAGACTACATCCTTGAAAATTTGATAATTAAGTTACGGCCGTCTAAGACTAAGCGTGACTACAATTGTTGCGTATGCCTAAAATCGAATACTAAGTAGATTAAATGTTCCACCACATCCTCAAAACCTCAACTAGTACACCACAACCAAAGTGTAAAGTTCTCTAAACCAAAACCATATTTGTTGTATGCGTACATCACAAATAACCATTAGAACTAAAACAAACATTTTATTTCTTAGATTTGTTTTTCAACGAATTAAATCCGTTGGAATTGTTTTATTAATTAGAAAATTATTTTTTTTAATTAATTTCCGACATAGTAATCCATCGAAAATTAACTGTAAAAATAAAAAAAATATTTAAAAATTGATTTTAAATATTAAAGTCCTGTGAATGCTAAAATAATAAAAATTGCTAATATTTCTATAGGAAATAAACATAGAGTTTTGTAATAAACAGCATATAACCAAAAAGGAAATAAACCATTGGATACGATTTCTTAAAGCAATGATAAATGACAAATGTAACTCCCCAAAATCCATAGCATAATATTGTTTGCTTCGACACGATGTCACGGGCACAACCACGGATACGATCTCACGACTTTTTTTTGGCGACCAAATGAGGACTTTCCCAGGAGGTCACCCATCCTGGCCGATACTACTCCCAACCCAACACGTTTAACTATAGCATTCCAAGAACATGCGGTGCATGTGGTCCCAAATGCGTTATTCACACCCTATATAAGGAGTGCTTAGTTCACCTTACCAACCCGATGTGGGACGAATGTACATCTCGGACACAGTCATAGATACAACACTCTACCCCCTTCGAACACAATCATAGATATAACATTCTACCCCCTTCGGACACAACGTCCTCATTGGGCCACATCGATCTGGGTTTGGCTCTGGTACCATTTGTAACGCCCCTAGAACCCGAAGCACAATATTGTCCGCTTCGACACGATATCATGGGCACAACCACGGATACACGATCTCACGGTTTTGTTTCTGGTGACCAAGTGAGGACTTCCCAAGAGGTCACCCATCCTGGTACTACTCCCACCCCAGTACGTTTGACTGCAGCGTTCTAAGAACCTGCAGTGCGTGTGGTCGCAAAATGCATTGTGTTAGGTAAGGTATCCACACCCTATATAAGGAGTGCTTAGTTCACCTCATCAACCATGTGGAACGAATGTATCACGAACACAGTCACAGATATAACAACAAACAAACTAAAACAAACCAAATGAGCCTAATATAACTAAACCAAAACAATCCTAAGCTCGGTACTCAAAAAAGGAAATACATTGTGTCGTTGCACAAGCACCAGCTAGAAAGAATTATTCATACCCAATTGTAGAAAATGACTTGCAACTTCTTTGTAGTCTTGAGTCTTGACCTTGAGTAGAGTCTAACACTAGAACTTTTTTGCCTATAGGAGAAACAAAATTAACATACACACACTTAGATCAGCTAAAATAAATTGTGAACAAGATCAAGCTAAAATAAATACTTGATTCAGTTATACAACAAAATATAGAAAGAAAGCATCTTTTTTTATTTCAGCTCAAACTATACAAGAACCATAAAATAAAATAAAAACCACACACACACTGAGTTAAGCTATGTATACAATTAAATCATTGGTTTTCTCAATCAAAGAAAAATCAAGTTTTTGCCCAAATAAGTGAGGTTTTAAAACAATTTAACTCAAATATCTAAGATTGTGAGATAAAGAAAGTAGAGAAATATATTCAATTTAACTCATATATCAAAGATCATGCAATAAAATGAAAAGGTAAACAAAGATCCCAAATAAAAAAAGAGGAAAAAGAAAATCAACGTTGTCTGAACAGGACTCTCATTTGTACGGTCCATCGATTATAATTCTTTTCGTCCAAAACTAGAATTGTGAATGGGTTTGAGTAGCTCATTACTTTGATACCGACGATTGAAAAAAGAAAATGCAACAACAAAGTTAGAAGAAATTGAGAAGGAAACAAAATTTACTATTGAAATTTCTTTAAAACATACATACAAGAGAAATGAACTTAATTTATAAGCAACAAACGTCTACCCACCACTAATTATTAAGACCTAAAGAAAATGAAACTTGACGAACAAAAAAGGAAAGACTCTTTCAACAGAAATAAAGGAAAACCCACCAGCAGAATATGGATTAAACCAAATTGATGAAAACTAAACTTTATCTATTTTGTTAAAGTTGGTAGAGGGCTTGGATCCACAAAAGCATATGCTAGCAGCTCTGAGTTGCCTTGTAGAATCTCCATCTCTTGTTCATCAAAGTTTACCCACGCTTCTATTCCTCCACCAAATGTTGTGTCCATTAAGGTGACTTGATTGATGAACACTGGGATGCCATGGTTGATGAAACCAGTCACCCAACTCGGCGCTCCCCAACCAAAATCCATTTGGTAAAATCCCATCTTGCACCAACTTGTAAAAGTATAGTTATCCACGGATCCTTTGGAGCTAATTTCTCCCATTTCTTTGATAGACTCTTGCATTGCAACATACCCCTTTTCACCTTGTGCTTTGTTCACAAACTCCACGTTGATTTTGGAAATGCTCTCGCGAACCTTTTTCACCAAGCCATGCAATGTAATCTCGTCGTTAGCTTGGCACTTTGCGGTTGCAGGCCAAATCACATTACCAATGGAGTCTTTTGGTAAGGTTGATGCGAGTTTTCTGCGAAGGTTCACCACGTGCGTTAAGCGAGAAGGATTCTGGAAACCAGTGATTTGTTTGGATGCTGCCAATGCACACTTCCATATCAAAGCAGTTACCACCTCAACACTTGTAGGGATCTTAACTCCATTTCCCGTTACTTCAGCTTTCAATCTGGCTATTGAATCAGAATCAAATAAAAATCTTTTCGTGCTACACCTCCCCTCTTTTAACCATGACCCACACATGGCCATTGAAGATTCTTTAAGCCACGAGTCTTTTGCAGGGAAGAGAGAAGGTGCAGTGAAGTCTGGATACACGACTTGTTTAGCTCCACAAGCCATGTCAGTCCATCCTCTTAGAAAAGTGTAGAGTGAAGCCCCATCAACAACTCGGTGTGAAACACACAAGCTGATAGCGATCCCACCACATTCGAAAATGTTCACTTGAACATTTGTTACACGGGCACCTACACTAGACCGCTCGAAACTAGGTTGAAAAGGCAACAATCTATTGAGCTGCCCGTGGTCAGGATGGCTGAGAAGCTCGTTGAGACGACAACGAACCAAAGCTATGGCATAGTAAGCGCCAATGTCATTGCAGTCGATAGAAAGATCATTCTTGATGGTTCCAGCAAGAGGGTAGAACTGAATCAAGGTTTTGGATAAAGATTTCTTTAGAGCTAGTGCTCTCTCTAAGGCTTGGAGAATGCTACTACCATTGAGATTAGGGTAGTACAAGACGATTGGTACATAAGGATCCATAACAAGCTGATCTAAGAGGGAGAGCTTGAATGTTTTCAAGTGGTGTGGCGTAGGGGACGATGGTTTGATGCTCTCTTTGGAAATGATTTCGATTTCCATTTCTTCAAATTTTGCTACAAGTGTAGAGATGGATGGTTTGTAGAATAGATGATTGTTGAATATGATATGTTTGTTACCCTGAAGACCCTTTTATAGTGAAGGATATGAAGACACTATAGTGATTTTCATGTACCTTATTTAATATTAGTTGACTGCATGTGACAAAACGTGTGTTTATATATAATTATTTTTGTTGAGTATGAACCTTAATTGGATGCGCCAATCCATGTTGGAAAACGTTCCAGAAAACTTAGACACGGTGTGGGACCAAGTAATTACTCTCTCTATCTGGAAGATTCAAGATGAACCATTGCTTCATTTTGGGGGGATGTGGCAGCCCATGGTCCAATAAAAAGACTTTTTAGTATCTCCTGCAATCAATTGTGGTGAATATAATATAAATATTTAAGCTATGGAATGTTATAATTAAATTCAATCTATATGTAGATTTTAATTTCTGTAACAGCCATTTCAGGATGAGGCAAACTTTATGAGGTAATGACAAATTTTAGTAAGAAATTAGAGCATCCACTGTATGGAGAAGTGCATGCATGCTCTAAGAAACATAATAAAGCAGTTTTCATTAAGGGTGTTAAAAAAAAAAACTGAAAAACCAAAAAAACCGAACCGAACCGAACCTTATGATCCAAATCCAAGAAACCGACACCTGAGAAATATAAGGGTACCCGCTAAGTCGCGGGTCGGGTCTTGTACTTTTAATTAAATTGTGAGAGCACCCACGACTTAACGGGTGGGTACCCTTATAATTGTTAGAGCATGTACTTCTCCATACAATGTCAAGAGAGAGAGACCTTAGCTCTCTCATTGTTTTTGGATATGTTAAATGCGTCTCTATTTATTGCTAAATGCATTCATACTTAGTAATTTTTTCTTTATATACACATTAACATCAAAATATATTTTTATTTTTCTAATACTCGAATGAAGCTTTCTGACATTAAGGAATTTGCAAATAACGTTGGTTTTTCCTAGACCTGACAAAAATGGACACGACACGCTAATCCAATACGAACTCGATACGAAATAAACGGGTTTGGGTAACAGATTTCAACTGGTTAAGTCAACGGGTTGACACGAAACTAAAATTAAACGGGTAAGGTCAGGATCAAACATATCAACTCGAAAATGACCTGACTAACCCGTTTATACTTATACATATATGTGTATATGGTTGTGTGTGTATCTATATATTAAAGTTTTCTTTTTTACATTCTTACTAGTTTGTTGTTTATTTTTCTTTTTAACTATCATGCTTAATTTCTTTTTAAAATTTTTCATTACGTCATAAAGTTCACTTCATCCAGAAGATAATAAATATGACAGACATATAGATTGAATTTTATTTATGTCATCCATAGGTTAGATATTTATACTATATTCATAGTTGCTTGGAGGAGATACAAATAAGCCTTCTTCTTGTGGACCATGGGCTGCACATCCCAAAATAAAGCAATTAATGGTTCAGCTTGAATATATCTTCCAGATATATGGAGAGAGTAATTACTTGGTCCACACTGTGTCTAAATTTCTGGAACGTTTTCCCATCTAGATTGGCGTAACTACGGTTTCATATTCAACAAAAATAATATTTATATATAAACGCACGTTTCTTCCCATGTAGTGACTTAGGCTATGTTTGGCAAACTAGCTGATAAGGTAGCTTATAACTGATAAGGTAGCTTATAACTGATAAGGTAACTTATGACTGATAAGGTAGCTGGTGACTGATAAGGTAACTGATGACTGATAAGGTTGCTGATGAATAAGTTGCGTTTGGCAAAAACTAGCTGATAAGGTAGCTTATGACTGTAAAATGACAAAAAAAGACATGTTTAAAAATTAATAGTATAAATTAGCAGGGGTATATTTGGAATAAAAAAATAAAAAGTTCCATAAGTCACCAAAAGGTTAGTGAGAGTAGCTTTTCAAAAAGCTACCTTATAACTTAACTTATAAGCTAGCTTATGGTCATCCAAACATGTTGTTAGACCCTACTTTGTGGGTTGTGAAGAAGTCAATGGTCTATCTTGTATTTTCCTATTTCTAGTATTAACTTTAGTTTTTCTTGTGCCCTCTTTTGTAAAGAGTCATAGACTCTAAGGGCCTTTTATGTAACTCTCTAATACCTAGTGCTATATATAGTATGCTATAGCCTAGGGTTTTGTGTGGATTTTTGGTAGCCTACTTTTGTTTATGAGAAGCATTCCCTAGAACAAAACATTCTCTTGTCTTTTCATACTTATTCTACCATTGTCACCACTAGTTGTAATTATTGCTCCATCATTTGCACTAGTTTTTCTCTCCATCTTTCATTCTCTCAAGTTTGGGATTCACATTTGGTATCAGAGCTTAACCTTTGGTGGATTTCTTGGAGGTTGTTTTTTGCATTGTAAAATGGTTTGAAAAGCTTTTTGAAAAACTTGAGTTTTCCAACTTTTGCTCACTTTGAGCCTCAAATCTACTATTCTCTCATTGTTTTTAAGTGATAAGTGATACCAAAAGGTTTTTACACTTGTTTTGCAACAATTGGGACACTTTTCACTGTTTTAAGAAGTGGTTTTTGATGTTTTTGAGCTGTTTTTCGGAGCTTCTGGTCTGTTTACCCGAATCGGGATTTTTGAACTGATTTATTAGATCAGAAAACCCGAATCGGGCAAGTGTACCTTACCCGAACCGGGCACACACGTTTCCCGAATCAGGAAAACTTCGGTTTCCCGAATCGGGCAACGGGTTTCCCGAACCGGGTTTTGCTCCAAGTTGGTTCCGAATCGGGTTTTCCACTTACCCGAATCGGAGTTTGCACTGTTCACCCGAACCGGGTTTTACCAAAACCCGAACCGGGTTTCTCGGCCAGATCCGAATCGGGAATCTCTTGATCCCGAATCGGGTTTCGCACTCTTTGACCCGGAAATTTTCGATTTTCGTTTCAAATCCGACACTTAGCCATTTTTCTAAACTTTCAAATTCTCAAGGCTATTCGTGTCACGAGTGCTCGCCCGAACAGTCTTTTTCGAAAGCTTTTTCCAAAACCAAGTTATCCACTCGAAGGGGATCTTTTTCTTTGAGGATATGATGTCGAGAGAAATCGTTAGCATGGGGTCTGAGTCTCGTCCCCCAGTGCTCGTTATGGGAGAGTATGCCCAATGGAAACTAAGGATGATTCATTTCCTAGATCAGCTTGATCGAAATCTGATGAAATCTATCAGAGAAGGTCCAGTAAGACCTACTGTCACCATTGCCGAAGTGCCTGAAACCGACACCTGTCCACTCCTGCCCTCATACACGGTGGAGAAGCCTTATCACTTGTACAACCAAGAACAACACGAACGCCATGAAATCGACAAGCGTGCTATGTCTCTTCTCATCATGTCTATTCCTAACGACATGTATTCCCATGTCGATAGTTTCGACAATGCACGGGATATCTGGATTGAAATAGAACAGCAAATGCAAGGCGGAGACACTGCTTCAGAGTTCCAAAAGGAATCTGCCATGAATGCCTACGAAGGGTTTCATGCAAGAGAAGGTGAACTACTGCACGACTCATACCAACGCTTGAACTCCCTAGTCAATGATCTTCGACGACTGAAGGTTGAGAAGTCTCGCTACGAGGTGAACGTGAAGTTCTTGAAGAACTTAAATCCAGAATGGCGAAACTTGGCCATTAACATTCAACTGAGTAGGAATCTTGGACAAATGGGATTTCATGACCTGTTCAGTATGATGGTCCAACATGAAGAATTCATCACCGGTAACAAACCTAAGAAATCAATTGACCCTCTTGCACTAGCTGCCGTGCACCATGGAGGATCAAATTTGTCGATGAATTCTTACCCGGAGGAATACTACCAAGACTACCACTATGATGTGAGCCAAGACTACTACCAGCACAGTGACAACTCTAATGATCCGACGATCATCACTGTCACTGATGAGGAACTACATAACATGAATGAATCCCTTGCATTGATCACACACAAGATGCAGCGACTGACAGCTAATCGGGGATTCAACCGTTCAAGCTCTCATGGTGGGAACCGTTTTGGTCCGGGAAGAGGCGGACATCAGTCATTTGATCAAGGGAGAGGTCATTACCCACAAGGGGGTAGGTATCAGTTATCTGATCGCGGAAGAGGTGGTCGTGGAAGATTCGGGAACAACTTCAGGCATGACAACACGTTTTTGGATTACCAAGGAAGCTCGGGAAATGGACACAACTATCAAGGGAACTTTCAAGGATCTGGATACAATCAGCATGGTTCTTCTTACAACAATCAAGGCGGTGGATATGGGCAAAACTTCTCTGGGCAAAGTTATGAAGGAAAGACCGGTGCTGGATATGATGATGGTAGGTTCAATCATCATTCAGGAAGCTATGATCAAGGAAGGAATGGCGGAGGAGATCAGAACAATCATGGTGGAAACTTCAATGGAGGAAGTCACCCCAAGCAACCTCCGCATGGCAAAAGTGTTCAGATCAGCGAACAGCAGTTGGGAGCAAGCAGTACTCAAGTCCAGAATCCTCGACCCATGCCATCCTCTCAAGGAAAGACAAATGGCCACGGGCCCACCTGCTTCAAATGCGGGACGCCTGGCCATTATGCAAAAGACTGCAAAGCGGTATACAAGGATGCCGCTTACTTTGAGAAGAAGGCCGCTCTTATGAGAAAGAAAGAGAAGGGCGTGGCCTTGCTGGTGGATGAAGAGAACTGGGTTTGTGAGGAGGAGAGCTCAGATGAGGAGGATCATATGGTCGGTGGACCATGCTTGATGGCTGACTTCGAGGCGCCGGACAGTAACAACACCGAAGTTGTCGACTTTGATGCTGAAGCCGGCCTGCAGTACAACAACGACGCCTTCGAGGTATCCTCTATTCCCGATGTATCTGATTGCACTACCATGTTGGAATCTAAAATTTGTGCACTTGAGAAAGATCTCCAAACAGAAAGAACTCTCGCCACGAAATTTAGAACCGACAGTGCCGTTTATAAGAGCTCTTACGAGGACTTGTTAATAAGTTATAATCGTGAAACTCTTGAGTCCAACATTAGAGAGACCAATCTTGTGAACAAACTGTTGTCTCTTAACACTTCTCATGACGAACTGAAAAGTTGTCATGGAGAACTCGAGCTCAAATTTAAATTGCTTTCGGAAGAAAGTACTAAATTGTTTTCGAAAATCAAAGAGCTTGAAGACAACAATCTCAAGAGAGGTCAATCTGAACAGACTCTGCATATTCTCACTGCTCATGCCAATAATAATCCTTTCTATCATGCTAAACCTGGACTAGGACACTCAGAGAAGAACATCCTAGATAAAGCACCTTCCAATCTGTACACCTATGAGAACATGTCCGCATCCAAGCCTAAACCTGCTTTTGTAGGAGGACTCATCACTGAGGAATTTGTTAGACAGTCTGTGACCTTTAGTGAAGTAATTAACGGAGAAGTCATAACTAGGACCACCAGTCTGTCCGATAACACCTCCAGTAGTCCTCCCACCAGTCCTACTCCCATAGGTCCTATCTTTACTCCAGCCAAGGATCCTAGGAATACCGACTCAGATTGGGAAAGTATCAAAGCCAGAACTCCCAAGGTAGCAATGCCTCCCATAGACTACTCCAACCTTAACTCAAGCTATTGTTAGGAATTATGTGCAGAGTTGACAAACCAAGTGATTATACATCCAATGTTACAAGACACTTGAGGGTCACACCTGTGAGGACCTATAAGTCGAACAAGTTAGATGGAACCCAGAAATGGAGAGTTAGGATTTATAATAGTGTATTATAAATCAATTGGGTAATTACAGTCAGAATTACCAAAGTTAGAGGGTTATTAATTAATTAGCATATTATATATTTATTAGATAAATAAATATATAATGTCAAATTAATAAGTTTTTATATATAGATAAATATATATAATTTTAATTATCGTATGCAAATTCTTTTCCAGTTATTTAAAAAGGAAAAAGGATTAGAGATAATTATAAAAGGAAACTGAATCTCATACAAACTGTATTTTTCCTCCATATAAATAAGGCTTATGGGTTAAGGAAAAAGCTAAGCTTTTCAGCTAAGAAAATCAGTTTTAGTTTCCCTCCTCCTCTCTCTCTCCAAAACCGGCGCCGACCCCCCAGTCGGATTCCAGTTTTTGTTGTTCGGGTTTCATTACGGTTCAACTAGAAGAACGTTCGTTGGTCGATCACCGGTGGACTATTCTCGAGCAATCCAGGTAAATTGATCTAATCCAAACTATTAGGATTAAAACTAGAAACGATTAAAGATCATTAGGCTAATAAAGGGTTTTTAGCTTTTATCGCTTCCGCATGATTAGATCGGAAACAGCGTGTTTCTGATCGCGTAGGTTTTATCAGTTTGATTAACCTATGAGATTTATCAAACCATCAAGGTTCGTTAGATCTGAGTTAATCCTCGAGTCAGTTTGATCCGAGGATACCCACAAAAACCCTACAGCTATGACAATAGGAAGATGGAACTATCAGAGGATGTCTTAGTTATCCCCCCAAAGGATGTTTCCGCAACTAAGTGTCCCGACCTAGTCAAGCTGGAAAAGGAGATGTTTGAACTTAGATTGAAAGCCATGGACTTAGATGCTTGTCAACATCAAATTCTGAATCTAAGAGCGATTGTTTCGGAAAAAGACACATTGGTTCTCACACTTGAAAAGAACCTTCTTGAGGCTAACGCCGAGAGAATTAGGCTCTCTTCTGAATGTGAAACTGCAACCTCCACTTTTACTGATTTCAAAACCGAGGTTGCAGATCTTCAAACTCGATACATCCTCACGGACATTCACTTTGAAATAACAAAAGAAATCTTTCACGATGAGAGGATAATGTATCGCCAATCTTTAAACAACCAACTTGTGCCTTTTGAAAAGGAAAGTCATGAATTTTGAAAACTTTTACTCTTTGGATTCAGATGATGATACGACTTATCCAGTGCTTAACCATAGTATGGCCAATCCTAAGCCCAAACCAGTCTTAGATCCCAATGTTGAGTATGGTGTTAAGATCTTTTTAGATGAGGGGGATGATCCTTCCGGGTTCGTTCCCAAGAAAACGAAACTTGTTCCTACCAAACCCGATGAGTCTACTGTCACACTTGCATCCGGTTCTGAGATAAACAAACCTGAGGGTGAAAAATGTGTTGGTACTGACAGAGGGAAGTCAGTTAAGCCTCCAGCACCCAAGGGACTCCAGAACAAGAATTCCAAATCTGTTGATGCTTGTGTTCCAGCTAAACCCATAAAAAGTCTTGAGCTCAATTCAAGCACCTTTGAAGTGGGGGAGAACTCTCGGGCCAAACCTAATCAAAAACAACCTTTCAATTCCACAAAACCTAATTTTCAAAAACCGTCATCTGGAAAAGGTGGTAAATCCATTTCACACAAACCGTCCTCTAACTCACACATTGCTTCTAATGCAGTTGCGAGGAAAGAAGATGGTGGACAGAATGTGAAGCCACCAAGAAAGGATCAAGGAAGGAACAATCCCTTTTTTGCTTTCCCTAAGTGGCGTGGTCCTGGCCATGCGGGTCTAGGTCATGCCCCACCTAGTGTAGGATTTGACTCAAACATGTCTGTAACCCGTAATGGGAATTTGAACACAGTTTTTGCTACTTTCAGGAATGACATGTGTACTATGTTTGATAATCTCTTGCACTTTGGTGTGGCTAGTTCTTTAAATGCTCATAATTTGAATGCCAAGTCTCATAAGAGACGTAGGAGGCGAAGAGGAAACTCTAAAACCTCCTCCTCAGTACAGTCCCCTATGCCTAAGGAGAAATCCGAAAAGGAGACTGCACCGAGTGTTTTACCTGCTTCATCTAACCCTAAGGAACCCATTGGGCAATGGGTCCCTAAACAACCTTAATCCTTTTTGCAGGTCAGTCATGTGTGGTACATAGATTCAGGAGCCCATCGACACATGACTGGTCATCGGTCCTTCCTTTTTGACTTTGTCGAAAAGTTTGAGGGATATGTCAAGATGGCTGATTCAAGACCTAAAAGGATAGAAGGGTATGGAAGCATCACAGATGGGAAATATGTTATCAAGCAGGTGAGGTATGTGAGGGGTTTGGCATACAACATGTTCAGCTCCAGCCAGTTTTGTGATAATGGCTTCTGGTGTAAACAATTCATGTACGGAGCTACTGTGAACACTGAAGATGAAACTCCCGTTCTAATTGCACGAAGAACTGGGAATCTGTACACGACCGTCTTTAGGTGCATTCCCCAAACACACCTCAGTTTGAAGATCTATCACATCCAGATAACAAAATCTGTTTGCTCGCGAAAGCTACCAAGGCAGACAGTTGGTTATGGCATCAACGGCTGTGTCATCAGAACTTCAAAGACATGAACAAGCTGGTTTCCAGAGGCTTGGTCAGTGGACTTCCCGAGACACGCCTCTCCAAGGACACACTATGTTCTGCATGCGAGTTGGGGAAAATGAAGAGAAGTTCCCATCCTCAAAAGTTGGAAACTAACTGTCGAAGTCCACTCGACATGATTCACATGGATCTATGTGGGCCGATGAGGATTGAAAGTCTAGCTAGAAAGAAGTACATGCTAGTCCTTGTAGATGAATTCTCTCGGTTCACTTGGCTTGAATTTCTTCGGGCTAAATCTGATGCTGCTGACAGAATCATTGCCTTCATCAAACGGATTCAAGTTTCATTGAGTCTCAAGGTGAAGAAGTTGAGAAGTGACAACGGAACAGAATTTCGTAATACGAAGTTACATTCCTTCCTTGAAAATGTGGGAATCTCTCACAACTTCTCTGCAGTACGTACTCCTCAACAAAACGGGGTAGTAGAAAGGAAGAACCGGACGTTGGTCGAGGCAGCGAGATCTATGATGGCTCACTCAGGCGTGCCTAAATCATTCTGGGCCGAAGCAGTTGCAACGGCATGCTACACGCAAAACCGCACTCTCATCGTAAAGCGAACCGGAAAGACCGCTTATGAGATGATTGAGAAGCGTAAGCCTGATATCAAGCATCTACGGGTATTTGGTTGTAAGTGTTATATTCTGAATGACCGGGAAGATTTGGGAAAGTTCGACCCAAAGGCTGATGAGTCTATCTTCATCGGATACTCACCTCACTCAAAGGCCTATCGGGTTTACAACAAACGATCCCAAACCATCCTAGAAAGTACCAATGTAGATTTCTCTGAAACCGAAACTCTCTCTGATGCTAGCTCTAGTAATCCTGATGCTATTTTACCTGACTTGCCTAATGCACCACCGAGTACAGATTTTAGACCTAACACTTTTGATTCAGATTTTATAGATCCTTCAGACTATGATTTGCCGATCTTAACTGGTCCAATCATCGTACCTGCTGCACCTGGTACCTCCACGACGTCTGTGTCGTCCGATGCTTTCGTGACGGAAAACACCTCTAAGGCTACTACTTCCGCGCAGAATACGACAACAGAACCAGTGGTCTCACCACCTCAGATTTCATCAAATGAACAACCTTCATCGGAACCCGTTGTAGGACAGACTTCAACCCCTGTTCGTGCTCCGGTTACTGAAGCTGCCCCGTTACCATCTCCGAGTACCTCTCAAAGATCGTATGCTCAAGTGGTTCGGGAGCCCAGACTGGAAGTTGTTCTGAATATTGAGCCACTGGGAAGGGCTACAAGTGGTCCTTCCGGAGGAAACCAGTCAAGAAACTTCGTCGTGCAAGATGAGAACGACACGACAAACAACCAAGAGTCGTACGTCACTCTTCCCCATTCAAGAAAGTGGTCAAGAAGTCATCCTCCATCCCAGATATTCGGGAGTCCATCTCGGAATGTCCAGACTCGATCATCAAAGAAATCCGATAACTTGGGTCTTTTCGCCTGTTTCTTAAGCGAATTTGAGCCGTCGGAAATCAATCAAGCTCTGTCAGACCCGGACTGGGTACGGGCCATGCAAGATGAATTGGCAGAGTTTGAAAGGAACAAGGTTTGGCGCCTGGTAAAACGACCATGGGGAAAGTCCATTATCGGCTTAAAATGGATCTTCCGGAACAAAAAGGATGAAAACAACCTTGTTATTCGTAACAAGGCTCGTTTGGTCGCCAAGGGGTTTCGCCAACAAGAGGGTATCGATTACGACGAGAAGTTTGCGCCGGTTGCAAGAATAGAAGCCATACGGATATTTCTCGCGTACGCCGCTCACAAGAATATGATGGTATACCAGATGGACGTCAAGTGTGCGTTCCTGAATGGTGTACTTCACGAGGAGGTGTATGTTGAACAACCCGAGGGGTTTGTGGATCCGAGGTTTCCCGACCATGTCTATACGTTAGACAAGGCTCTTTACGGTCTCAAGCAAGCTCCACGAGCATGGTATGACACTCTTACTATCTATTTGCTCGAAGCTGGCTACAAGAAAGGTACAATCGACCCCACCTTATTCCTTCGCAAATCAGGTGATGATTTAATTATCGTACAGATATACGTGGACAACATCATCTTTGCATCTACAAAGCTTGAGTTGTGCAAAGAGTTTGAGCACACTATGAAATCACAATTTCAAATGAGTATGATGGGTGAACTGACATTCTTTTTGGAACTTCAAGTCCGTCAATACCCTGAAGGCATTTTCATAAACCAATCAAAATATGTTCACGATTTATTAAAACGTTTTGATGTGGTTGGCTCAAACTCCGCTGCTACTCCCATGTCCAGATCATTTCAAATGGACGCTGACTTGTCTGGTAAGCCGGTAGACCTAAAGAAATATCGGGCAATGATTGGTTCTTTGCTATACCTCACGGCCAATAGACCTGACATTGTATTCTCCACGGGTGTCTGTGCTCGTTATCAGTGCGACCCGCGTGATTCACACCTTAAGGCTGTGAAGAGAATCCTTAGGTACCTGAAGGGCACGCCAGACTTTGGCCTTTGGTACCTAAAGGGTTCTAGTTTTGAGCTAATTGGCTACACAAATTCTGATCATGCAGGTTGCAAGTTGGACAGGAAGAGCACATCCGGAGCCTATCAGTTCCTAGGAAACAAGTTGGTGAGTTGGTCGTCACGTAAACAGAACTGTGTGTCACTATCCACGGCCGAAGCTGAATACATTACAGCCGCGTGTTGTTGCTCACAAGTTCTATGGATGAAAACCCAACTAGCGGATTTCGGATACACCATGAACCGGATTCCCATCTACTGCGATTCTCAAAGTGCCATTCAGATCACCGCTAATCCAGTTCAGCACTCCAAAACAAAGCACATCGACATCCGATACCACTTCATCAAGGATCATGTCGAAAAAGGTAATATTGAACTGTATTTTGTGGAAAGTGATCTTCAACTAGCTGATTTGTTCACTAAGGCCTTTGATGAGAAACGCCATCTCTTCCTTCTAAGTAAGTTAGGAATGTTAGACCTCCCGCCTAATGTCTAGGGGGGAGTCGGGGATCAGTCAGGATGCATGTGTGTCGGGGGAGACTCGATGTGTAGCATCTTTCGAGGGGGAGTGTCTATATAATCACATGTTTGTCTGTGCTAATGTTCTCGGATCCACACTACAATGGATACCATCCTGGACTTTATTTTGTAGGCGTGGACAATCGTAACGACTTCTGATTATATCAGATCAGGACTCGCGCATAATCCGATTCCGGGGTTACACAGTTAATACCCGAAGAAAATATTCCAGGTTAGTCGTTTCGTTACGGTCTAGGGGCTGAACTTGAACATTTTTGTGAACTTGCAAGTTCAGGTGGTGGATGTGACAAGTTTCTGAACTTTCAAGTTTGGGGACTAAATCTGTCATCTCCTGATACTTAAGTTCAGGGGCTGTTTTGCAAATATCTAAAACTCAAGTTCAGGGACTCGTTTTGCCATTTGGGTGAAACTTGTAGTCCAGGGGGTGTTTGTGCCATTTCCGAAAGTTGAGAGTGAAAAGAGAGTACACTTATCCTTAAACTGATAAGTTGACTCTGAAAATATAAAAAGGAATTTTTGTCATTATTCAATTCTTACACAAAATCAGATTTCAAATTCCATACTCTCTCTCTCTCTCTCTCTCTCTCTCTCTCTCAAGAAACCGCCAACACCACCATCCCGTCTCCGGCCACTTTCCGGCAATTTCGACCGTCCATTTTTTGATCCGACTACTTCCAGACGATCACGGTAAGATTACGAACACTTTGGTATAATCTATAACACGTATCTGTTTCGTTTTCTTAGCCGAATCGAAGCCTAAAGCTTCTTGAACAAACCCGAAACCCAAACTCTTTGGAATGGGTTTTCGGGACGTTCAATCGGTCGTTTGTTGTTTGTAAACTAGTTTAGAACTGATTTATAGCTTAATGTACTAGTTTGCATGTTCAAAATCAGTGTTTTTGAACCGACAGTCGCGAAACCCGACTCGGGTATTCATAATACCCGAATCGGGTGTTTTGAATGTTCTTGAAATTTCCCGCATCGACTGTTCATAGTCCCGATTCGGGAAACCTAATAACCCGATTCGGGTATTCGGGTTTCCCGCATCGATCCATTGTGCACCCTTGTTCTCGTTTTTTCAAACCCCGATCCGGGAAACATGGATAACCCGAACCGGGTATCCGAGTTTCCCTCATCTGTCTTAAGGGTGGACTTTTTGAACTCGTTTCAAATTTGTTCTAAGTGTTTAATTTCTTTACCAATTCGGGTATACCCAAAACCCGAATCGGGTTTCTGAAGGAAATTCAAAATTATGTTAAGTGTTGTATTCTCTTTACTGATTCGGGTGATCTCAATACCCGAATCGGGTTTCTTTTGGAAATTCATTTTATTTGTGATCTCATTCCCGACTCGGGAAATTGAGTAATCCGATTCGGGTACTCGTGTTTCTCGACTCGCATCGAGTCGAGGTCATGCCAAAATTTTCACAAGTGTTGGAGAATTTGATGGACACGGGTAATGTTTTACCCGATTCGGGTTTGTAACAATCCCGAGTCGGGTTTTGCCAAAACCCGAATCGGGTTTGGTATTTCCCTTTTCCAACTTTTTCTCAACACTTGGTAGTTCTTTGAATGTTCTAACTTGTCAAAATTTGTCCTCATTGAACAGAGATGGCTCAACCGATCAATGCTGATGCTGACCGCGCGTTGATTTCCGCGGAAGATCTCAAGCCCATTACTCAAAACAACGAGTATGTGGACCTGGACAGCTTCCCCGCTCAGGAAGCCGTGATCTTGGAGATTTTGAAGGTGCATCCGATCGCCTACTCCTTACAGGCGACCACTACCGTGCCTATGATATACCTGCAGCAATTCTGGCACACCTCCACGATCATCAACCGTGACGGAGCCCGAATCCTCGTAGGACGTGTTGACCAGACAGATCTCACCGTCACAGTTAAAGACTTCAGACGCATCCTACACCTTCCGGCTGACTCCGTCGAGGCTCCGTTTGAGCCTATCCTTGACGTCCCGATCCTCTACAGCGAGATACTCGCTATCGGCGTCATGAGCAACCCTGGCCAACGACTCAACGAAATTTCTCAGGTCACCAACAACATGCTACCACCACTTTGGTCGACCCAGTTCAATATCATGAACCGGTGCCTGTCCGCCAAAGTCAAGGGCATTGACAAGGCCTCGACCCAATTATGGCAGGTGATTCACTCCATCATTTACGGACGCAGAATCGACCTCGCAGCACAGCTCTGGATTGACATCACACGGGATGTGGACCCGAACGACCAGCGAACCAAGCACTGCCTAGGATGTGCAAGCCGTCCAACATGCGGCTCGGGCCTTAGGTGCCTGGCCCCGGGGTTCCACTGGGGGTACCTACGGATCAAGGGTGTTGAGAGTGGACCTGAGGGGGGAGCCGGGTAGACTAGTTAGCACCTCCGCAGTCCCGCACGTGCCTCCAGTTCGTCCGAGTACTTTTTACCAACAGGCTCACCGAGCACGGGGTCGACGCACTCAACGATAACTGGTCGATGAGGAACAGCATTCTGCCGAGTACTACATCCACGCCAGAACCAAGCAGTACACTGGTACTCAGCGATACTCGCCACCGTCGCCCTTCCATGACGAAGAACGGGAGCCGTCACCAGCACTGTCACTCGAGAGGCAAGGTGAAGACGTGGAAGCTTCTCCACAAGAACAAGCACACGGCCTGTCACCTCCTCAGACTTACGCCGCTCCCGGGCCTCAAGGCGATCCTCACGGAGATCCTTCCGGAGATGATTCAGACGACGATTCCAGCCACGATGAAGGTAATGCCGCACACTCCTCTGAGCGTACTCCGTCCGACCGACAAGTTGATGACGTTGAGGCCACCGAGTCCGAACAAGTGGACTTCGGTGATGAATCCGAGGAGGTCGATAACCTCAAGAGCGGCAAAGCCCTACGGGACAAAGATGAGGTCACGTCATCTTTCAACGGAGACGACTCCGTAGACATCCTCAAACCGGATGAGGTAGATTCTGATGGCCGAACTGACGGTCTTGATGGTGATGAAGATGAAGTGGAATCGGCAGTGGAGAGACAAGGTGGTGAAGACCTTGAGGGTGCTAGTGAGGGTCTAAGAAAAGAGACTGGCGAAGAAGAAGTCCACTTAGATGAAGAGTGGCTTAGGATAGAAGAACAGGGAGGAGATGAAGAACCCCTTAGGTTAGACACTTTAGGTCTCCCTTCTACCCCGAGTCATTCCCCCACAGAGGCAACCCACATTCAGACCGGTCACTTGATGACGTCGGGTCAAGACGCTGGCAGCCAACCAGCGCAATTGCACGCCCAAGCCACCCACTCGGCCATCTCTCAACAGATGGTCGTTTCATCTTCTCACGGGGATTCAGCACAACTTCCATTGACCACTCACTTGGAGTCGGTCAATGTTGAGATAAGAGAGGAACTGCCCTACCTCTCGACTTCTTTCCGTGCACCAAGTGTCTTAGATCCACCTTCCGAGACGTATCACGTCATTCATTTGGGTAGGACACCGTTTGGAGCATCATCCGCCAGCCCGAGTGGCCTGGCCGGAACGGGGAGAGTTGGTGCGTCAGAAGACGCCCTTCGAGGATCCACCGGAAGTCCTGACATCGTCAACCTTACACCAGCAATGACTTCAGGCCGAGAAAGCACCTCCATAGGCCTCTTCTCGACAACTGGCGCTCAAGTAGCACCGGGAGTAGTATCACCGGGACCGGGTCCGACAGACTCGAGCGAAGTCTCTAAAGACGCTCACGCAACACCGAGGCTTTTAGGCCTGACGGATTTGGGCGACATCCTAAAAGTCGTCCAAACCAGATTCGCGGAGCTCGACCGCGCCGAGGCCTCCCGAAGTGCCAAACTTGAGGCGTTCGAGAGTGCTCTCAACGAGCAAAGGGGAGAGATCGAGACTTTGAAGTCTCGCGACGCCGAACGAGAGGAAGAACTATAGGAACTTCGTCGCCAAGCCAAAGGCAAATCAACCGAGCATCAAGTACATCAATCCGTGGCTCCTCCTCTTCGTACCGAGTCAGTCCTCCGCCTGCAACCTCCACCACCAACTGCTCAAGATACCATCCCGGGCTACGTACTCGAAGCCGAATTCAACATGGCAGTCTCCTCGCTCACCACTCAGAACGACAAGCTCACGGCAAAACTCAAGCGAGCGGAGGAGTTGATAGCCGTTAGGGATGCACAGTTGGCAGATCGGGAAGTGCAGTTGGAAGCTGCCAACCGCCGTATTCGCGAACTCGAGGCAGCGTGCCGGCCTCAGTCTCAGTCCTCAAAGAGGGGGCATGATGACACTGACCCGGGCGCAGGTCCTCATGAGGGGGAGATGCAAGGAGCCAAAAGACTTCGCATCGGCCTCGCTCAAACCTCGGGTTCCGCGCCTGCATCAGCTTCAGCGCCGCAAACTGCTCCGTCAGGGCACCAGCATTTCATGGAGTATCCCGACGAAGAGCCTCTCGACGTCGAGCAGTTCGCCTATCAGTCGATACCGTTGGATGAGGTAATCCAATTTCCTCAGTCTGAACCTACAGTCGAGGTCGATATGGTAGTCCCCGAGTCGGCGCCGACGGACCCAAGTGAGCTTCACATCTCAGAAGAAGCTAGAAGACTCCTCGCCCGACTTGCGCAAAGTCTCAAAATCTACAAGAAGCGGGACACCATCGTCAGCGCAACCGACTACGACACATTCCTCCCAACGGTACAGTTCCCGGAATCAGAAGCACCTCCCACCATCACGACAACCGTTCCAGATGCTCCAGATCCCGTCGTCATCCAGCTCAACTGGGATCACACCGTTATCTTCCGACCTTTCTTGGAGGAGTCCTTCTCAAGGATCTTCCAACAAGAGAAAGTCCATCTGTGGTCGAGAAAGGTGTTCTTCGGGGTCTCGCACTACAAGAAGAAGCGCCGCCAGACAGCCTACGCCCACCAACGCATCTGCAATTGGTACACACATGGGAAGACTAGACTCAGACGCCGGTTTGTGAAGGTAACCGATGTTCGACCTTACAGGCACGGCAGCAGCATGTTCTTAGAGTTCTCGGTCACCATGTACGGTAGTGGGAACGTCAGGTTGAACGGCGAGCTCCTAAAGTGGACCTTCACAGAAGCTGATTTGGACAGGATCCATCTTGAAGACATCCTCGCGCTGATCAAGTATCTTCAAGGTCCGATCCTCTGCCCCGACTACTACAACTCCGGCCTCGAAGTACTCAAAAGGTACGTCCGTCACGCAATAGCTCTATCACATGTGACCAACTACCAGATGGCCATTGAGAGTCGACAGCCGAAAGTGAACCTTCTGCACCCAAATCTGCAAGTCCCATCAATCGACTCATATCAGCTCTACGTGCCGACGAGCATCCCAGAACATGGTATTGTCTACTGCACGCTAAAGAAGAGGGAACGAAAGTTCATGCGATTCAGCGAACTCTCTCATTTCTGCGACGGTACCATTCTGTATGTCATCCAAGGTATAGAGAGCCGACTAAAGACGGACCAGATTCCGAAGACGAGGCACTTAGACAACAAATCAAGGTTCTTCGAGGCGTTGGATAAGCTTGAAGGAAAACTGAAGGAGAGACTCATGTACCGGAGAGTTGAAGCAGCTTTAAAGTTGCGAACGCGGATCATCGGAGAATGGGACGAGTACCGTCAACTGTCCAAGTGGGAGCCATCGCTGAGTATCTGCCACCCTTCTGACTTCTTCCCAAAGCGGGAGATTGTTAGACCCTACTTTGTGGGTTGTGAAGAAGTCAAGGGTCTATCTTGTATTTTCCTATTTCTAGTATTAACTTTAGTTTTGTTTGTGCCCTCTTTTGTAAAGAGTCATAGACTCTAAGGGCCTTTTATGTAACTCTCTAATACCTAGTGCTATATATAGTATGCTATAGCCTAGGGTTTTGTGTGGATTTTTGGTAGCCTACCTTTGTTTATGAGAAGCAATCCCTAGAACAAAACATTCTCTTGTCTTTTCATACTTATTCTACCATTGTCACCACTAGTTGTAATTATTGCTCCATCATTTGCACTAGTTTTTCTCTCCATCTTTCATTCTCTCAAGTTTGGGATTCACACATGTACCTGACTTATAAGGTGACTTATAAGCTAACTTATAAGTCACCTTATTTTTACCAAACAATGCCTTAAAAATTAAATAAGGTATATGAAATCAGTAGTGTCTTCTTCATATCCTCACTATAAAAGGGTCTTCAGGGTGACATATTCAACAATCATCTAAATCATCTATTCTAGAAACCCATATCCACAAACCATCTATCTCTACACTTTTAGCAAAATTTGAAGAAATGGAAATCGAAATCATTTCAAAGAAAGCATCAAACCATCTTCCCCTACGCCAAACCACTTGAAAACATTCAAGCTCTCAGTCTTAGATCAGCTTGTTATGGATCCTTATGTACCAATCGTCTTGTACTACCCTAATAACAATGGTAGCAGCATCCTCCAAGCCTTAGAGAGAGCACTAGCTCTAAAGAAATCTTTATCCAAAACCTTGACCCAGTTTTACCCTCTTGCTGGAACCATCAAGGATGATCTTTCCGTTGACTGCAATGACGTTGGCACTTACTATGCCATAGCTTTGGTTCGTTGTCGTCTCAACGAGCTTCTCAGCCATCCTGACCATGAGCAGCTCAATAGGTTGTTTCCATTTCAACCTAGTTTCGAGTGGTCAAGTGCAGGTGCTCGTGTAACAAGTGTTCAAGTGAACATTTTTGAATGTGGTGGGATCGCTATCAGCTTGTGTGTTTCACACCGGGTGGTTGATGGGGCTTCACTCTACACTTTCCTAAGAGGATGGACCGACATGGCTTGTGGAGCTAAACAAGTCGTGTATCCAGACTTCACTGCACCTTCTCTCTTCCCTACAAAAGACTCGTGGCTTAAAGAATCTTCAATGACTATGTGTGGGTCATGGTTAAAAGAGGGGAGGTGTAGCACGAAAAGATTTTTATTTGATTCTGATTCAATAGCGAGATTGAAAGCTGAAGTAACGGGAAATGGAGTTAAGATCCCTACAAGTGTTGAGGTGGTAACTGCTTTGATATGGAAGTGTGCACTGGCAGCATCCAAACAAACCACTGGTTTCCAAAAACCTTCTCGCTTAACGCACGTGGTGAACCTTCGTAGAAAACTCGCATCAACCTTACCAAAGGACTCCATCGGTAATGTGATTTGGCCTGCAACCGCAAAGTACCAAGCTAACGATGAGATTACCTTGCTTGGCTTGGTGAAAAAGGTTCGCGAAAGCATTTCCAAAATCGACATGGAGTTTGTGAACAAAGCACAAGGTGAAAAGGGGTACATTGCCATGCAAGAGTCTATCAAAGAAATGGGAGAAATTAGCTCCAAGGGATCCGTCGACAACTATACTTTTACAAGTTGGTGCAAAATGGGTTTTTACCAAATGGATTTTGGTTGGGGAGCACCGAGTTGGGTGACTGGTTTCATCAACCATGGCCTCCCAATGTTCATCAACCAGGTGACCCTAATGGACACAACATTAATTGGTGGAGGAATAGAAGCATGGGTGAACGTTGATGAACAAGAGATGGAGATTCTACAAGGCAACTCAGAGCTACTAGCATATGCTTCCGTAGATCCAAGCCCTCTACGAACGTTGACAAAATAAATATTTTTATCTGTTTGGTTGAATCCAAATTCTCCCGGTGGGTTTTCGTTTTTTTCCCGTTGAATGAGTATTTCCTATTTTGTTCATCACGTTTCTTTTTCTTTAGTTCCAAATAGTTTGTGGTAAACGTAGTGGCTTAGTCGTAGCCTTTGTTGCTTATAAATTCAGTTCATTTCTCTTGTATGTTTTGAGGAGATTTCAGTAGTAAATTCTTTTTCCTTCTTAATTTCTTCAAACTTTGTTGCTATAGTCTGAGTTAAATGACCTTCGATTTAACTCGGTTAACGAATTTACTTTAAAAGTGTTAGTTGGAGGGACTAAGTGTGTGTTTGTTAATAATTTAATGTGCTTAATGGAGCTCCCACCTTATTCATTCAACTATGGATGACTGTTTGGTAGTGGCTTATTTAGTAAGATCTAGAGGAGAGCTATATGCAGAAAGCCAAACCAGTCGTTCTCAATTAAAAAAACACTCTGTCTATGAAAAAAACTTGCCTAAACAAAAAGCTTCCTTGCCGTATAGACAAATTAATCTCTCTCCGGCCTTAGAGAAAATTGCTCTCTACATGGGAAATGATTCCGAGGTGAAGAAATGTGAAACAACATTATTAAAGATTCGTGCTCTGCAGGGGCGGGACACGATCGATATAGTCTCGGGGGTCGAGATATAATATTATAAAGTAACTAGTTTTTCTTTTGTTGCTATGATCTAACTTTAAATTTTAGAAAAAAGTTGGTTAACGTAAGATTAAAACTTAATACATATAAATTATTAACCGAAAAATGGTATTGCAAATGTTATGCTTTTGAACTACTATGAATTAATAAATGAAACCCTTAAATTAGTAAATATAACACTACATAACATAAAAAACTTGATTCATAAAACACTTAATTAAAAAACGAACCAAACAACCCCAAAGGCTATAAAAGAAAATTGAATACCATAGAAACAACCGGAACAAATGCATAGAAGATATACCATAGAATAATGGGAAAAGTCCAAAAAAACCCAACGAACTATTCCATTTTGGATGGTTAAGTCTTTAAACAATTTTTTTGAACAAAAAAGCCATTAAACTTTCTCACTTTGAATGATTAAGTCATTAAACTGTTCTTTTGAATGAAAAAACCATTAAACTTTTTCATTTTGAATGATTAAGTCCCTAAACATTTTTTCCAACAAAATAAATCATTGAATTTTTAAAAATTTGCTACTTATATTTATTTAACCTAAACTAACATAGTTATATTTTACCTTTAAAACCTTCATAGTGGGTTACATTTTTTTTATTTTATTAAAAGGGGGTAAGTAACCAATTTTTGAAAGTTTAATGGTTTATTTATCAAAAAGAAATTGTTCGATGACTTGATCATTCAAAAAGAAAAAGTTCATTGATTTTTTCATTCAAAATAATAGTTTACTAACTTAATCATTCAAAATGAGAAAGTTTAATGGTTTTTTTGTTCAAAAAAATTGTTTAAGGACTTAACCATTCAAAATGGAATAGTTTATTGGGTTTTTTTAGACTTTTCCCAATAGCATACTCAAGACTTTTGATGAGTGGATGTGCATTTTAGGTGGATCAAAGTTCAAGTGTCCGTAAAATCATCGAATGTGCTTTTAGGCCATCCACAGCCGTACAAGTCATACCACCTGTACAGGCTGCCACCTCAGCGCCACATCAGCTTTACCACTACTTTATCACTACCATACCATTTCATCCACAGCCGTACAGGTCATACCACCTGTATAGTTTTTTAAATACTTAAAATTAAAAATAAAATTAACAATTAAAATTAACAATTAAAATTAACAATTAAAATTAACAATTAAAATTAACAATTAACAATTAAAATTAAAAATAACAATTAAAATAAAAATTACATTAAAATAAAAATTAAAAAAATATTGCTCGAAAGGAGGCCAATCGTATATATCGCGCAACTCGCCTTCTCTCGCAACGTGGTCTCCAAAAGGAGACCCGAGAGATGGTTTGCGGCCAACCCGACGGAGGCAACCAACTTGCAAACCCCGTAGGGCTCGGCATTTGTGGGCGATAGACACCCGACGGTGGAGGCGTTTGGGATGCCGACATATTCGGGACCGCGATATTTGGGACTCTCGAGTTAGGACGTCGCGAACCGGAAGGGGTACCGTGTGAATCCATGTGTGTTGTGAAAGAGAAGAAAATAAATTAAGTGTTAAGAGGTGAGGAAGAGAAGAGATAAAAGTGTTAAGAGGATGTGAGGAGTAAAAGGTAGAGAAGAGATAAAGTGTTTAAAAGAGGATGTGAGGAGTAAAAGGTAAAGAATAGATATATATATATATATATATGTAAAAAGTAAATAAAAAAAATTAATTAAAAAAGTAGCCGTTGGAGGGCAAAAAAAAAAAAGACGTTGGAGACCTGCAAGCGCTCACCGGTTGCGCTTGCTACCGGTCACACACCGCTTGGCCTCGGCGGTGTTACCGGCAGCAAGGCAGCGGTGCAGCCGGCTTGCAGGTTGGGGTGCGGATGGCCTTAGACGAAGTCTAAGATTTCAAAAAATTGGTTGAATTTGAGAAATTTTAAGTTATTTTTCCTGATTTGGAGGACCTTTTTCTATTTTTCAGTTGATTTTTTAGATTCTTTTTTCTGTTTTTTGGTTGAGCTCCTCATATTCTTTTATCCGTGATAACACCTCAAAATTTAATTAACAAATGCATGTTTTTCACTTTTAAAAATTCTTACTTACAAAAATAAGTTGAGCACATATATATCAAAAGCTCACTCATATTATATATATAGATCCTCTTAATAAAAACTCTAATAAAGTTTACATAGCCTGAGAAATAATTAATCCATCCTTAATGGAACCCAATGAACCCAATCACTACATCAGTGCTACATCAACTTTCCACTATCTTACTCAAATCAACCCATTTCATCAACAATAGTTTACCCAATATTACCTACACATTAAATAATAAATAAAAAGAAGAAAAAAGAAAATAAGAGAGAGAGAGAGAGAGAGAGAGAGAGAGAGAGAGAGAGAGAGAGAGAGAGAGAGAGAGGATGGGGTGGGGGGGAGATGCCGAAGGGGATGGGGGGTAGTGGAACCCGATGACACCACAATGGTGATGCCGATGGCCCCATTCAGGCCGATGGCCAACCCGAAGCCATCGGCTTCTCCATTGTGGATGATCTTGTTAGCTTAGGGTTATAGTTGGGCTTGGCCCATTTATCTTGTTAAGCCTTTTAGGGTTTCGTTCTTTAAGGTTTTCTTCTTTTTGCTATTTATAGGTCTTTTACGCCTCTTTGTATTTCATGCTTTTTTATTGAAATAATACAATATACTTTTGGCTCTCAATCTTCAGATCTTACAACTAATGTGATTTTATTGATATGATATTATAATGTATTATTGTTCATCTTGAATCTTCAAGATAGAGTAATTACGTACTTGGTTGGTCCTACGCCGTGTCTAAGTTTCTGGAACGTTTTCCCACCTGGATTGGTGTATCTAAGTTCATACTCAACAAACAAAATTTATATATACACACGTTTATCATGTGGAATAAATTAAAGTTAAAAAAAATCAGTAATTTGTAAACAAAATAACCATCCGTAGAGAAGTAACTTTTTTTTTATAAGGTACGTTCACCTGGGTTTGTCCAGAGTACATCCTTGGTAATTTTTACCGAGAGCTAAAGCATCGTCCCCTGGGATTAATACTTAGTGTCCTTTGATTGTTCATCATCGGATTCAAACTTGGATGGGTTTTTCCCCAATATTAAACCTTAACCGGTAGGCTGCCCCATTGGAGTTCATAAAGAAGTAACTTTGATGTTATAAAAAAGAACTTGAACTTTTGACAGCATAATGGTTTATGAGAAGCTTGTATTGGAAAAAAAAATAATATTTTATAATCTCTAACTTTCACAACAACAATGCACAAGGTAAAAAAGAGAGTAAATCTCCATTAATCTTATTTTTTAATTACATTAATTCTTGTGCCAAAATGCAAATAAAATATTTTACCAATACATTTTTTCTACCGCGTTAAGTTGACTAATTTTAACGAGTAAACGAGTAAAATACGGAATAAAATACAAGCGAACATATGCACATGCATTATCTTCATAAAATAAACTATATGAAATCAGTACACATGTGTTCATATCCTCCCTATAAAAGGGCCTTGAGAGTGGCATACTATTTGCAACAATCATCTATTCTAGAAGTCATCCTCCACAAACCATCTATTCTACTATACACTTAGTAACAAATTTCAAAGTGATGGAAATCGAAATCATTTCCAAAGAAAGCATCAAACCATCTTCTCCAACGCCACACCACTTGAAAACATTCGAGCTCTCCATCTTAGATCAACTTGTTATGGATCCTTATGTCACTACAAGAAAAATGCCAATTAGTGACGAAACTAATTTGGTCACTAATGACTTAAAATTGGTCACTAAAGCATTTTAGTGACCAAAATTTGGGTCGTCACTTCTCGTCACTAAAGGTCCGTCACTAATTTGTATTAGTGACCAAATGCGAAAATGGTCACTAATTAGTGACAAAAATAAAGTGGTCACTATGTTTGTGACGACTAACTTGGTCACTAAATATCGTCACTAAACAGTAAAAGTCGTCACTAACTTGATTAAATTAGTGACCAAGTTAGTGACCACTATAAAATGGGTCACTAGTTGGGTTAAAGATAACGGCTCCGTTAAGGTCCGTTAATATCGATTAGTGACCAAATATGTGGTCACTAGCGTTAATACTTGTTATTGACCAAAAAAAGTCGTCACTAATTATAAAATGCAAAGGGTCACTAATTTCCACCATAATTATTATTGCATTAAAATTATTTATGATTTGTAAGATTAAAGAAAATCTAAACTACTAATTACAATGCCATAACATAAAATTATTTGATTCAAAATAAAAATAAAACCAACAAGTTTGTTCTAAATGCCTAAAAGGGTCTTTACTCTCTCCTTCCACCATAACTTTAGGCAGTAACATTACAACAAAAAGGATCTTTACTCTCTCCTTCCACTACAGCTTTATGCAGTAACATTGCAACAAAGAGCTGCTTACAACATTATTTGAATCTTTAGTCATCAACACCTTGTATGGAACTTAGATCTGTTGAAAGCCCATTTTAACAAAAGCTGAATGAAACAAACCATAAGAAAACAGAGCCTGCATTTATGTAAATTTGCTTATGGTATGTCGAATTACCTGGCAGAAATCCACGCACAACAAGAACCGAGTGACCGCCGACAATGAGTTCAAGTATTTTCTGATTCCAGTCAACAAATGTGGCAAGATTCCCAAAGTAACATGTTAACCCGACAGCTAACTCAAATTCGATGGATTAGTATCAAACCATATTTTCAAGCATATTTTCAGCTAACATTTCAAATTGTATATGTGTAAATAGAATAACAGATTCACCACCGGCAAACAATTATCGGAAAAATAATCCGCACTGTTATAACTAATCTTGAACAGTACATAACAACAGCCACCTATATCAGGGAAATTTGTCTATAGGCCATTGCCAAGAAAATTACAAAAGATAGCATTCACCGTCAGTGGTTTCCAACAGATATAAACCATTTAAGATCCTCTATCGTAATTTGTTCGTTATATAACCGTTTCTTTTCTTGTGATATTAGCGAGTAAATGAGATCAAGATGATACCTGGTCTAAAGGACGGTTAATTCAGAAAACGCACTCCTTAACTAACGACCACAAACAAATAGCTCAAATCTCTCGGTTAAACCTGTATGCCTGCACACCAAATGCAATTATATCCATCTTTATCATATAAATGTAAAAAATTACTATGGGGCATTTTGGTTGGCTTAGCCAAAGGAGATATCTCGACGGGATAGTCTAAGACAAATGACGGCTGCACTAACGTTGGTTCTACCACCATCTCGAAAACCTGAAGAAGTTAAAGTCGAATAGATCATATGTAAGTTGGGGATAGCGTAAATTATGAACATCCAAAGTTGGGGATTAACCTCATTAAGCACTTGGCCGACAGAGGAGCATGCTTCAATCAGATGTATGTCTTGATTATTAGGACCCATATTGAGAGCGCTAAGAGTTGCTGCCTTAACAGCATCGAGATCGTTTCCCAGCTCGAGAAAATCTCACCAGATTGTGCATCGTTTCCCTCCTCCACGGCCTTTCGAGACTAATTCTATGCCCTACACGTAAGCCAGAAATTTTCAAACACCATTTATAGTAATACATTCATTTTAAAGGTTAACAGCGAAAATTATTTTCTCGTTAAGGCCTAACAGAAGTCAAAAACAACGAAGATATCGCACCTGATAATCAACACTAAGCTTCCCATGAACTGCAGTCTGCAAAAGCACATCGAGTTACAATTTCTTCTGCCATGTTCATCATGCTTTCGTAGTCTGAATACGCTTCATATATCTGGATCATTTAAAAAAAAAGAAAACAACAAATGGGTGATTAGAAAAACATGAAAAGTACGAATATAGAATACAAACAATCCTGTGTAAAATGATATAGTGGCTAAAGATGCATATGTTACCTCTATAGTCGTGTCTTCAATCCATATCCTTGTTGCTATTAACTGAAATTGGAACCGATTGCTACCGAGGGGACTTGGTTAAAGTTTTATAAGAAGAAAATCTCCAAATGAATACAAATTTGATTCAAATAGAATCTGCTAATATGTTTGTTTATATTAAGAGGAAGGTTTCAATTTTATTAATGTTGTCTTTTTTGGTAACCAATGTTAATTGTTGTGGTCATGAAATCAACTAAAGTTAAGAGCTACTGGTCAAACTAACCTTGATGTTGCACCAGCTTATTATATAATGCATATAGAAACCTGCCCAATCTAGCAAACAAGATAAAAAAGACAGAAAAAGAGCTCTCATCAATTCACACAAGCTGATAACTAACCTTGAGCAAGTACATACACAATAATAAATCATCATACCCACAAGGTTTTGTTCCACATCATTACATATACAGGTTCCCCACCACCAAGAATAGAAAAATCAGTTGCCTTAATCTTTTAGTGGTTAATAGTGATAAAAAAACAGATACAAGTTCAAAAGGATATCTGAACTTCATACTAAATGATAGATTGAATAAAACAACATAAATGCTATTTGAACTAAATGAAGATTTGAGTTTTTATGGTGGCAATTTCTGCAAATTGCAGGTCCTAGTTATTCTAGCTAAAAGACGTTAACATGAATTAAGAAAAAAAGAATCCAGAGCCTATGAAGAACGAAATATATTCACATCAAGTAACCTCTTTTCCCCGTTACTAACAGCTATGGATAATACTCCTTTCTATGTCTCTTCGATGATATCACAGGAATTTTATGAACGTAAATGCATGTTGCAGAGATCTATCATGTTTCTCAAGAACTTCAGGCTACTGATTACAAAGTCAATAAAACCATCAATCGCTACAAGAAAAATTGTCTTTTGTTACAATTAAGATCATTGATTGCTTCACTATAACGTTTCACTTTTATACTATGTAAAACCCTCTCAAACAACTCAGCAATATCACCGGATTTTCCATCTACATAGCCATAACATAAGAAGTGAACAATAAATCCCACGTTTCAGCTGAAGAACACAAGAGACAAGACCAGACAAAATAGCATCCATAAGCTAATAAGAATCAACTCACGCAACTCAAAAGAACCATCTTTCAGCTCCCAAAACTTTAGGTGATGTAATATCTTGACAACTTCAGCCTATACATTATTCTGAGGTGAAAATAAAAGTTCAAGAGAAAAAGGGTGTTGCCTGATCAAATAGCTCATACCTTGTATTTCTATTTGGGGATTTCAGAATTACAAACTATTAACTATATACTGTGTTGAAAAGTTTGGTTGTGTGGGGTGCCATATGCCCCATTGCATCCAATGCCTTAATCATCAGGCAACTCAAATGAAAGGCAGATATTGAACCTCATTTACATTCAAAGGAAAGTGGTTCTTACAAACTTCAAAACCTGTTATCTAAGAAAGCTAAGCAACTTTAGTTGTAAACTCAATTTAAAAATGGCAGGCAATCTAAAACCTAATCTAGTATCCCATCATAAGCAGAACAGCCTAGTCTAATTCCAAGGCTTGAAATCCCAAACGAACAGAATCGATTCAAAATTTTGAACTACACCTTGAAATCACCAATTCCAAACTTCAAATTTTCCTTCCCCAAAATACCACATTAGTATACTTAACATACAAAAATACCAATTAACTTTCAAAAGAGCGTGTCAATAACTAGATTAACACGTATTATATCTCAATCAGAACACAGCAGAAGTGCAAGGATGATCTGATTAAAATATGAACTCCAATCGCAAACACTAAATCACAGAAAACCAAGAAGATGAAGCAGCAAAGTACCTAGGATAGAAACGAGTGGCTGGAGCAGAAGGAGTTGGCAGGCGAAGACGAAGTGAAGTACCTAGGCCTCTCCATGCTATCAAATCCATGGCTGAGACTAACTTCAAGATCTATCACGTAAAGGAAAATGAAGATTACAGATTCAACAAACTCGTCAGGAATATCAACATTACACGCTTACCTCTTCGAACAAGGCGGCGATATGAGGCGGCGACGATCGATAACGACGGAGAAGACGGCAGCGAAGATCGAGAACGACGGAGAAGACGGCGGCGATCGAGATGACGACGAGAGAGACGATCGAGAGAGACGATCGAGAGAGACGATCGAGAGAGACGATCAGCGGCGGTGAAAAGGCGTGAAAAACTAGGGCTCCGATAAATTAAATTCTAATCACCGTTTGTTATATTAACTGATTTATTTGTTAAAAGGCTTTTTACTTGGTTAGTGACCACTCTTTTTTGGTGACTAATATATTAAATTTAGTGACTATAATTTTTTGGTCACTAATCATTCTAATATAATTGTATAACAAATAAATACAACTTAGTGACAATTATCTAAAGGTCACTAATTAATATATACAATTTCATATATAACTACATTTTTTTAAGTCGGTAATATATTCAATTCGGTAGATGCTACCTCTACTTAGTGACCACTATTTTTTGGTCACTAACATATTAAATTAGTGACTACATTTTTTGGTCACTAATCTTTCTACAACAAATGAATATCATTTAGTGACCACTATTTGTTGGTCACTAATATATTAAGTTTAGTGACCATAATTTTTTGTCACTAATGTGATAACTATTACTTTTGTGACCAAATACAAAATGGTAATAAAAGAAGTTCTTTGAAATTAGTGACCATTTAGTGACCAAATTTATTTTTTGTCACTAAAATTCTTTTTAATGACCAAATGTTAATGACGACTTTTTTAATCGTCACTAACATCACAGTTAGTGACCAAAATATAAGTAGTCACTAAAATTTTGGTCACTAACATCACAGTTAGTGACCAAAATATAAGTAGTCACTAAAATTTTGGTCACTAACTAAGCTTTTTCTTGTAGTGTGTACCAATCGTCTTATACTGCCCTAATCACAATGGCACCAACATCCTCCAAGCCCTAGAAAGAGCACTAGCTCTAAAAAAGTCTTTATCCAAAACCTTGACTCAATATTATCCTCTTGCTGGAACCATCAAGAATGATCTTTCTATTGATTGCAATGACGTTGGTGCTTCCTATGCCATAGCTTTGGTTCGTTGTCGTCTCAACGAGCTTCTGAGCCATCCTGACCACAAGCAGCTCAATAGGTTGTTGCCATTTCAACCTAGTTTCGAGCGGTCTAGTGTAGGTGCTCGTGTAACAAGTGTTCAAGTGAACATTTTTTTTTAATATGGTGGATCTCTATCGGCTTGTGTGTTTTACACAGGGTTGTTGATGGGGCCGCACTCTACTCTTTCCTAAGAGGATGGACCGACATGGCTTGTGGAGCTAAAGAAGTCGTGCATCCAAACTTCACTGCACCTTCTCTCTTCCGTGCGAAAGACTTGTGGCTTAGAGAAGCTTCAATGGCCATGTGTGGGTCATGGTTAAAGAAAGGGAAGTGTATCACGAAAATATTTGTATTTGATTCTGATTCAATAGCCAGACTGAAAGATGAAGCAACTAGAAATGGTGTGAAGATCCCTACGAGTGTTGAGGTGGTAACTGCTTTGACATGGAAGTGTGCATTGGCAGCATCCAAACAAACCGCTGGTTTCCAAAAACCTTCTTGCTTAACGCACTTGGTGAACCTTCAGAGAAAAATCGCATCAACCTTGACAAAAGACTTGATAGGTAACGTGATTTGGCCTGCGACCGCAAAGTACCCAACTAACCATGAGATTACATTGCATGGCTTGGTCAAGAATGTGCGTGAAAGTATTTCCAAAATTGACATGGAGTTTGTGAACAAAGCGCAAGGTGAAAAGGGATACAATGCAAGAGTCTATCAAAGAAATGGGAGAAATCGGCTTCGAAGGAACCATAGATAACTATGGTTTTACAAGTTGGTGTTAGATGGGGTTTTACCAAATGTATTTTGGTTGGGGAGAACCAAGTTGGGTGACTGGTTTCATCAGTCATGGCAGCCAAGTGTGTTCATCAACCAGGTCACCTTAATGGACACAACGTTTTGTGGAGGAATAGAAGCATGGGTGAACTTTGATGAAAAAGAGATGAAGATTCTACAAGACAACTCAGAGCTGCTAGCATATGGTTCCGTGGATCCAAGCCCTCTACAAACGTAGAGAATAATAAAGTTTAGTTTTAATCCATTAGATATGTCATTAATTATTTTTCATCTAATGTTGTCTAGATGAAAAAATCTAATAAATTAAGTTGAAATTCTTATTAACAAGGCTCTTGTCGCATCGTATGAGCATTGATCTATTACAACAAATTCATATATTTTATTTCGTGAGAATAGTGAGATTGAGGGCTAGTTTACATGCACCAACTAATCTCCGAAGCACCACAAATCCATTCTTGAAGTGGTCAATGAGGTGCGGTTGGGGAAGGAAATTATGTGGGAAACCTGGAGTTGTAATCCATTCTTGCTGGGTTCCGTTTTCTTAATAAATTATGTTTCTTGTTGTTCCGACAGAAAAAAAGTTTCTCCTCTATGATCCCTTAGTTTGAAGTATTTAATAGATAAAAAGATTTTTTTTAAAAAATTTGAGGTTTTAGATATCTTGTATATATGATATTATAAAACCTGAAAGTTGAGAATAGTTTTTTGCATGTCCGGAGTTGCGCTCACAAATAACGGGCCAATTATTGCTAGTCTGTGCCATGTAGACGATGTGTTCTTCTTGGGAGGCTGGAATGAGCGTTATATATGATGCGTTCTTCTCGGATGACGTGGTGATTATTTACTGGAATTGGCGTAGACCTTTAAGAGATGGGCGAGAAACGGAACAACAACTATAAGTTCAAGACTTGTCCAACTGTTTTCGTCCCGTAGAGGGGAAGACAAGTGGATATGGGGGTTCGAATAACTCGGGTAAGTTCTCTCTTTCGTCTTTTCGCAAGGCTCTTGATGGCTTGAGTTTAAGGTGCTGTAGTCCGCATACAAACCGGAACAAGATTGTTCTGTGCAAATCCGGTTGCATAACTGGAGGCTGCGCCTGGATAGATTACCCATAGATTACCCACACCGGTGAATCTTTCAAATAGGGGTGTCTCCCTCACGTCCGCCATAACCGAAGATGAGTGGCTTAGATTGCTCCTCACCTTTTCTTAAAAATGATATGCTTCTCGCATGAACCTTCTTCTCTCTCTCTATGTATATATATATATATATATATATATAGAGAGAGAGAGAGAGAGAGAGAGAGAGAGAAAGAGAGAGAGAGGAAAGTTCAAATGTGAACCACTTTTTCATTGTAAACATGAGGACGAATCTCAGCCACTCATCTGGTCAATAAAGACGGCTTTGACTGGGTCACTCTCCTTCAATAATCTCCACCGCCAATGAATCGTGTTAATCCTCCGTAATCGCGTCCACTGTAACAGAAGATGTGTGGCTGAGATTCGTCCTTACGTTCACAACCGAAATTGAGTTCACATATGAACCTGACCCTATATATATATATATGTAGAGAGAGAGAGAGAGGAAAGTTCAAATGAAAACTCAGTTTTCATTGTGAACGTGAGGACCATTAAAATCGCGTCACGTGACAATATTCACTCTGAATATCATGCATTATTCAGGGTGAATAAAGGCGTCAAAGCTTTATTCACTTTGAATAATGCATGATATTCAGAGTGAATATTGCCATGTGACATGATTTTTATGGTCCTTACGCTCACAACCAAAAATTGAGTTCACATTTAAATATAACCCTATATATATATAATATGTGTTTCGTTCAAATGAGAAGTACTAAAATTTGGAGAAGTAAAGAAGCGATCTTAGCCGTTCATCCGGTAAAAAATTGCAGCTTTGGCAGCGAACCACTGGATAAATTCTTGCGCGGGATATGTGACATGGAAGTGCATTTTCATAAATTTTACAAATAGTTAACAAACATATTCATATATGAACGTAGATGAATTACAAAGATTCATATATGGACGTATATGAATTACACATATTCATATATGAAAGCATTTATGAATTACATAGATTCATATATAAACGTATATGAATTACACAGATTCTTAAAAATGATATGCTTCTCGCATGAACCTTTTTCTCTCTCTCTATGTATATATATATATATATATATATAGAGAGAGAGAGAGAGAGAGAGAGGAAAGTTCAAATGTGAACCACTTTTTCATTGTAAACATGAGGACGAATCTCAGCCACTCATCTGGTCAATAAAGACGGCTTTGACTGGGTCACTCTCCTTCAATAATCTCCACCGCCAATGAATCGTGTTAATCCTCCGTAATCGCGTCCACTGTAACAGAAGATGTGTGGCTGAGATTCGTCCTTACGTTCACAACCGAAATTGAGTTCACATATGAACCTGACCCTATATATATATATATATGTAGAGAGAGAGAGGAAAGTTCAAATGAAAACTCAGTTTTCATTGTGAACGTGAGGACCATTAAAATCGCGTCACGTGACAATATTCACTCTGAATATCATGCATTATTCAGGGTGAATAAAGGCGTCAAAGCTTTATTCACTTTGAATAATGCATGATATTCAGAGTGAATATTGCCATGTGACATGATTTTTATGGTCCTTACGCTGACAACCAAAAATTGAGTTCACATTTAAATATAACCCATATATATATAATATGTGTTTCGTTCAAATGAGAAGTACTAAAATTTGGAGAAGTAAAGAAGCGATCTTAGCCGTTCATCCGGTAAAAAATTGCAGCTTTGGCAGCGAACCACTGGATAAATTCTTGCGCGGGATATGTGAAATGGAAGTGCATTTTCATAAATTTTACAAATAGTTAACAAACATATTCATATATGAACGTAGATGAATTACAAAGATTCATATATGGACGTATATGAATTACACATATTCATATATGAAAGCATTTATGAATTACATAGATTCATATATAAACGTATATGAATTACACAGATTCTTAAAAATGATATGCTTCTCGCATGAACCTTCTTCTCTCTCTCTCTATGTATATATATATATATATATATATATAGAGAGAGAGAGAGAGAGAGAGAGAAAGAGAGAGAGAGAGGAAAGTTCAAATGTGAACCACTTTTTCATTGTAAACATGAGGACGAATCTCAGCCACTCATCTGGTCAATAAAGACGGCTTTGACTGGGTCACTCTCCTTCAATAATCTCCACCGCCAATGAATCGTGTTAATCCTCCGTAATCGCGTCCACTGTAACAGAAGATGTGTGGCTGAGATTCGTCCTTACGTTCACAACCGAAATTGAGTTCACATATGAACCTGACCCTATATATATATATATATGTAAGAGAGAGAGAGAGGAAAGTTCAAATGAAAACTCAGTTTTCATTGTGAACGTGAGGACCATTAAAATCGCGTCACGTGACAATATTCACTCTGAATATCATGCATTATTCAGGGTGAATAAAGGCGTCAAAGCTTTATTCACTTTGAATAATGCATGATATTCAGAGTGAATATTGCCATGTGACATGATTTTTATGGTCCTTACGCTCACAACCAAAAATTGAGTTCACATTTAAATATAACCCTATATATATAATATGTGTTTCGTTCAAATGAGAAGTATTAAAATTTGGAGAAGTAAAGAAGCGATCTTAGCCGTTCATCCGGTAAAAAATTGCAGCTTTGGCTGCGAACCACTGGATAAATTCTTGCGCGGGATATGTGACATGGAAGTGCATTTTCATAAATTTTACAAATAGTTAACAAACATATTCATATATGAACGTAGATGAATTACAAAGATTCATATATGGACGTATATGAATTACACATATTCATATATGAAAGCATTTATGAATTACATAGATTCATATATAAACGTATATGAATTACACAGATTCTTAAAAATGATATGCTTCTCGCATGAACCTTTTTCTCTCTCTCTATGTATATATATATATATATATAGAGAGAGAGAGAGAGAGAGAGAGAGAGGAAAGTTCAAATGTGAACCACTTTTTCATTGTAAACATGAGGACGAATCTCAGCCACTCATCTGGTCAATAAAGACGGCTTTGACTGGGTCACTCTCCTTCAATAATCTCCACCGCCAATGAATCGTGTTAATCCTCCGTAATCGCGTCCACTGTAACAGAAGATGTGTGGCTGAGATTCGTCCTTACGTTCACAACCGAAATTGAGTTCACATATGAACCTGACCCTATATATATATATATATATGTAGAGAGAGAGAGAGAGGAAAGTTCAAATGAAAACTCAGTTTTCATTGTGAACGTGAGGACCATTAAAATCGCGTCACGTGACAATATTCACTCTGAATATCATGCATTATTCAGGGTGAATAAAGGCGTCAAAGCTTTATTCACTTTGAATAATGCATGATATTCAGAGTGAATATTGCCATGTGACATGATTTTTATGGTCCTTACGCTCACAACCAAAAATTGAGTTCACATTTAAATATAACCCTATATATATAATATGTGTTTCGTTCAAATGAGAAGTACTAAAATTTGGAGAAGTAAAGAAGCGATCTTAGCCGTTCATCCGGTAAAAAATTGCAGCTTTGGCAGCGAACCACTGGATAAATCCTTGCGCGGGATATGTGACATGGAAGTGCATGCATTTTCATAAATTTTACAAATAGTTAACAAACATATTCATATATGAACGTAGATGAATTACAAAGATTCATATATGGACGTATATGAATTACACATATTCATATATGAAAGCATTTATGAATTACATAGATTCATATATAAACGTATATGAATTACACAGATTCATATATGAACCAATTTTCGGCCTTATTGTAACAATTATGAAAATATCTCTCGATCTCGGGCGTACATGCGAATTTTAAGTAGTCAAAGATTGCGGCGTTGACCGGTGAAAGACACAACCTTTAAGTTTTTAACCTTGATCTCAACTGTATCAACAACTAAGATCACTTCTCTATTTCAGATTTTTTTATCACTTCTTATTTTAACCTTTCTTTATAAAATATAATTTGTAAATAAATTTATCATGTGTTTCAATAAATAAAAATATTTTAACATATTTATGTTCAGTTACATGACATAATTAACAAAACAAAACAGTTGTTCAGCGATTGGTAAGTCATTACAGAGCAGAACTAGATATGACAAATTGATTAAATAAACAATTTACCCTAATGACTTTTTTAATGTTCTTTTATTAAATAATCAATTGAAATAAAATTTAACAAAAATACAAATTATTTGTATATCAACAAAACTACTATCAAGTATATGTTCTAAAATCGTAGCTTGCAAGATAAATACTAGGTATATACATCTTTAGTTGGATTTCTGATTGTTAAGTCTATATTTTATTATTCAAGATTAACAACTAAAGGGATAAATGTATAATTTTACTTTTGAGTTCTTCAATGCACTCGATCGGTACATCATCATTTATTATGCATCTTCATTAATTCATTTATTATGCATCTTCTTACTAGGTCAGAGGCTCTTACCTCTTAACCGGTAATAAGTGATGTGTGATGCTGTTTATCAACACACTTAGATCCACATATATGCTAACCGAAAGCTTACTGATACATCCAATACTTCGGTCAGCATTGCGCAGACTGTATTCTTACTCAATTAGTGCCTACCCAATTTTGTCGGTAAACGATAAACAATCTATGTCACTGCAATCTTATCTCGGTCCAATTACTTTGTGAGCTAATAAACATACAAACATACACACTGAAAAGATCATAAGAATTGCAATTATTAGATTGTGACCTCCTACATCATGTTGTGTAATGCAACTAATATATTTCCAGTAGCCTTTGTGAGAGCTTGCCTATTATGGAATTGGTGCTCATACATAAACTTGGGGGTGTTCGTCTTGTTTTCCATTAAGCTGTGTACGGATAAAGTTGTCTCTATTGATCAACATTGAAATGAGTACTTCCATGATATTCAATCAAATATTGAGTTCTTCTTTTATTGCAGAACTACACTGCATCAAGCAAGTTGGGAAATCCTGATGATGCCAAAAGAAACAGTCATACTCTTGTTAGAAGAGAAGATGGGAAAATGGTGATATATCATATATAAAGTGCATATCATCTACTACATTCATTTACATCAATATGCCTATTATTCTTATGATCTCTTTTCTTTTTTTCTTGGTTGTAGGATCTGCCTTCCATTAATGTAACACAGTCACCGGTATCAACCATTTATAAGAAAGCAGATAAGACAAAAACAGGAAGCATTATTAGCATTCCCAAGCACAATAAAAAGGTGAGATACTCACATCTGCATCTACTTATAGTAAATCTTGCATACCATTATAGAGACATCTAGAACCCAACCCACTACCATTTATACCTCTGCTTATCACTGAAAATGTGTGAATCATACTGCTCTTAGTTTAGTTGGTTTTTTGATACTTGGATTGTGTAGACTTCAAAGAGGGCCGTATACCATGCCTACATGTTACAACATTGCAATGAACCAAAGGAGCCCAATATAACCAGCTCGAGTGTGGGGCCCGGGGGAAGAAAAGAGAAGTGGTGGGGTGGGGGGTTAAAGAATTCGCTTAAACGTGCATTTCAGTTATTTATTGTTTACTAAACTTAGGCTATGTTTGGCAAACTACCTGATAAGTTAGCCTATGACTGATAAGGTAGCTGATGAATAAGTTGTGTTTGGCAAAACTAGCTGATAAGGTAGCTTATGACTATAAAATGACAAAAAAATGTTTAAAAATTGGTAGTGTAAAAAGTAGCAAGGGTATATTTGGAATAAATATAATAATAAGTCCCATAAATCACCAAAAAGCTAGTGAGAGTAGCTTTTCAAAAAATTAGCTTATAAGCCAGCTTATGGTCCATCCAAACACGAACCCGACTTATAAGCTAACTTACTTATACCAAACAATGTCTTAGCGTTAACCTTAAGGGTTCAATGAGTTGATTCTTTGTGGGATGTTATGATGGAAATGGCACGTAACACACCATAAATATGAAGTTGAAACATCCCATGGTAGAACAATCACAAAGCGCCAAAAGACAAAAAGTAGAATCATGTTTCAGGTATTTTACTCCCATCTGAAACCAAATGGTATCATAACTGTGCTTATTTATTGACATATTGTTTTTACCTTTTTTCTGGAAGGATCCAACAAAGAACAAGAGGGAAACACCAAAAACCAATACCCCTAGAGATGTTATCACGGTAACTATAACTCAAGAGTTACGCATTCTTTATGGTCTTTTTCTTTCATCGTCCATTTTCACTCTCTCGGTCTCATTATATAAAAACATATGAAGAGGTGACCAAAAATAGAGACATGAAACAGAAGAAATTGGGCCAAAACAACCAACTCAGCTTGTGTTTGAATTTCAATTATCAAATATCAATGTTTAGTTACGCTTGTATTGAATAATTGAACAACGTATTAAAGGAGGGAGTCAAGAAAATCCTTTGAATATAGGGGATCTATTCTCAGAAGGATCATTGATTCCGTGTGCAGATGACCCTTATGCATTTTACTAGAGAGGTAACATCTGAAACCAACCTTGTTCTTTTAATGTGTTTGTAAACTTTTTAACTTCTACAAATGTTTTACATGCTAATCTTTTAAAGCTACAACCATTCCAAAACGAAATTTCCAAAACGAAGAAAAATTGTCAAAGGGCGTATTACAATTTCTTGTGTTTTCTTACGCTTGTGAAATAAGTTCTTATCTAGTTCTGCACCGTATGCCTAGCAGCAACAAGTAGAACATGTGGATCTTGCATTCAATCGGTGGTCTTACCTTTTAATGACTAGTAAGTGCTTTCGTTGTATAGAATACTGACATATTGTAATGGAGACGGTATATAATACGATTCAACTTTAATATCTACCAAAATGCGACTAATCGATCCTGTATGCATCAGAATAATGTCTTTTCTGCCATTCTCCACGTATGCAACATCTGATATGCTTTATTACAAGTTTATAACCATTCCAGGTGTGATTTAAACATTTATGATCGACTAAAAAGATGCTAAAAAAAATCTTCCTTCTGAAATTCAAAGAATTGGAATTTCCCCATTTTGTCCCTAATACATGGTCAAACCTTGTAACTTAGAATTTAAATTCATTTCGTAAATTACATTTTCTTTGGAAAATATTATGTAAATTGAGCATCAGCTTTAAGTCCTGGAATTTCATTAGAATATTGAAAAGGTTATAAAATTTTGAATCTTTAAAATAAAAGCTCAACCTTTGGAAGTAAAAATCAAAAGCTTTTCGGAGAACGTAGCAAAGATCAGAACTACCTCACTTGTTATTCATTCGTTTCCAAACTATAAGTGCAAGAAACAATGAATCAAACAAACAAATTCTTCATTTCATGATCGAATCAATACAATATATTCTAGATCTACTTTCTCTCTCTAGTTTCACTCTCTAGAACTCACTTATGAATATTACAAAATAAGTTCCTTTCTAATTACCACTAACTCTCTCCTATTTATACCAAAGACTAATTAGTTAAACACTCTAATTACAAGACTTTGACTCCTCTAATTAAAACTTTGACTTTGACATTAAAGCTTCCTTCTTTGACTTTGACTTTTCAATTTAATGCTTTTACTTTGACTTTGATGCTTGACTTTCTTCTTTGACCTCCATACTTTGACTTTGTTTGAGTTGAATATTATTTCCTCATCTTGAGATCTCGGATACAATAATATTTGCTCTAACAATCTCCCCCTTTGTATTCGAGATCACTCTTCAAAATGAAGTTCAACTTTAACGATCTTCTGTCTTCAAGTCAAACAAACTTTGTCGGTTACATAAGCCAAACAACTAACAATCTCCCAATTTATAAAAGCATTGTCTTCAAAACAAAGTCTTCAATCTTGAAATCATCTATAGAAAAACATAATTCTTCTCTTGAATCAAGAACATTATAGATCTCTTGAATCAATCCACTATATTGTCAAGCTTCTCAACCAACTTTGATATCTTTGACCAATCCAACATTCTTCATTAATCTTCACATTTCAATATCAATCCTTAAATTTAAAAGGCTTTTCAACCTTAGATTTAAAAGATCAATGTTTAGATTTCTCTTTAGCTCCCCCATAACTTCTATTTTCTTCCCTTAACTGTTGCTTGACAAAACTTTTTTTTCATAAACCAAATCATCATTTACTTTCAACTAAGTACATCTTCAAATTTCATCACTATCACCATTTCTTCATCAACTCTTGACAATTTCATCTTTTCTTCAAGCAACATCAACGCTTGTATCACGATCAACATTAATACCTGATCTAACCAATCATCTTGAAATCTCCAATCAACCATTATCTCGAACTATTCAATCGAATCTTGAATTCTTCAACACATAACATCTTGAAGTCCTGCACATAGTTCCCATATCTTCATCATGACTTCGTATGTCTTTGATATAACTTCTCCCCCTCATGATGATTAGGATAATCCGGAGCATCATGAATAATCAAAGACATCTCATCAAATTATCTTATTTAGAAAAAATACTCCCTCTCAAAACTTGCTTTATCATTCAAAGAACCATGTCATTCTCAATATAGCACATGCAAATAGAATATCGCGCCCTCAAACATATATCTCATCCAGATCAGATGACTCCCCCTCAAATCCAGCTCAAGTTGCTCCCCCTCAAATAATGGGTAATCGGTTAACATAAAAGCACATTTAGCAACTATTAACACAACAACTCATAGAATTGTGTGACCTATTTTTAGTGTTGGCAACGGGGTAGCACTGATAGGACTTCCAGTCATCACTGAATCAAAGTTATAAAACTAAGTTCTCAGACTGTTCCGGCAATATCACAAAGTTATGCAATTTGAATCACAAATTAAGACTCGTGCGAGTGTCAAAGAAATATCATCATATCAATTAGGCTCAAATATTGACTCATGTCCTTGGACGCAGATTGAAAATCAATAGACTCTTGTGCATAGAATATGAAGTTCGGAGACCGGAGAGGATGTATTCCTTGTTTCAATATCCAAATCTTCTAGAATTAATTAAGTTTCAGGTATGAAATACAACTCCCAAAAATCATAACCGGGTGTGAAGGTTTTTGGATTTCGCCACGTCGAATTAGGATTTAATCGAGTTTGGGTTCGGTTTTTAGCAACATATGTTTTTTTCCTTTTCGTTTTCCTTTTCTCACCAAATTAGTAGAGCACTGAAATTGTATGCAACAAAAATATAAAGATGAACATATATATATATATATATATATAGAGGGACTTTCATTTGTGAACCAATATTTTTGTGTGAACTTGTGAACCATATCTTAACCATACAAATTTAAAATCAATGGTCAAGATTAATCATGGAAAATTCCTAAAATAATGGGTGGTTAATAAAGATAAATCATGGAATTAATTTTAACCATCAAAAAATGATTTTGATAGCTAGGATTAAGTTCATAAGTTCACACCAATATATTGGTTCACAAATGAAAATCCCTATATATATATATAGGGGCAGGTTCAAATGTGAACCACTTTTTGGTTGTGAACGTGAGGACAGCCGAGAGCGCGACACGTGGCTGATGACTAGGCTCCACGTCATGTCCACGGCGGATGACTAGGCGCGATTCATGGGAGAACATTGAATTAAAGGGGGGGACCACACTCAAAGCCGTCACGTGTCGCGCTCTCGGCTGTCCTCACGTTCACAACCAAAAAGTGGTTCACATTTGAACTTTCCTCTATATATATATATTTTAAATAACAAGATTTAAGTAAAGAAACTATCAAATGGTAAATCTACAACCACAAGGATTATGGGTAGTGGTTGAGGCCTTGGGGGATGTGGTGGATGTTAGGATTGTGTGCGAGACAGCAACAGGGTTACCGTGTCCAATGTTATAAGACACTAGTAGGTCACACCGCTGCACACCAAAATGAGAACGTTTGGATTACATGAGAAATAATTAATTGATTATTAATTATTTAAAGAGAGAAATAAATAAATAGTTAGTTAAATTATTTATTCATAATTAAATTAATCAGATGGATTAATTAATAATTAATTATGGAAATTATTTGTAGAGATAATTACCAAGGAATTTTATATGGAAACAAACACTGCTAGGTTTATCCATATAAATAAGGGTTAAGGGTTTATCAGATCGATTGATTTTTCCCCAGAACTCAGAAAAATTTCTCTCTCTCTCTCTCTCTCTCTCTCTCCACCCAAAACCGGCGCCTACAAGGAGTGTTCGTGTTCGTTTTTCGGGTAATCCTCGGTGGTGGTCTAGCAACCTTCTCGCGTGGTGTCAGTAGCGGTGTAACCCCTACCAGCTGTCCGGACTGTTCACGTTTTAAAGGTAACTCTCAAAAACACCCTTTGATTGTATCTGTGTGGTTTGGATTGGATCCGACTCTTGGGGATTAGTTTTTGTTATCTGCTGCGCGTCTGTACGCATCAATCCTCAACAGTGGTATCAGAGCCACTTTCTAAAAACCCGCAGATCAGGTTTATCTGCGTATAGTTTTTGGTTAAAAATTCTATTTTTACGTGTTTAGTTTTTGTTTTAAATTGAATTTTTGATCGAAAAGTGGATCGGCGGCAGTTAGCCGACCGAACCATCGCAACCACCAGAAACCACCACCGGCGGAACCACAGTTCGTGGTGGCCGGCGACTATCGACTCGAACAACCACCACACCGCGCCACAGTTGGTGGTCGCGGCTGTGGTAGTCAGATAACCACCGCACCACCGATTGTGGTGGCGGTGGCCATCGATCACGGTGACGACGCCAACCACCACACCACCGATTGTGGGTGTGGTGGTGTTCGATACAACCACCAAAGCCGGCGACGGCAATGGTGGTATTGATGAACAGTGGCGATCGGCCGATTGCTTGGACAACGGCGGTGGTGGCAACAGCCGCTGCCGTCGGTTGTCTTTGATCGAACCATCGATCGGCGGCGGTGGTTATCACCACTGTCGTCGATGACGATGGTGGTTTTGTTGCTAACGCCGGGAGGCGTCGGTAGTGGTGGTGATCCCTACTGCTGCCGGCGTACTCCAAGTCGAACCGCCACACCACCGATTGTGGTGGTGGTGGCGATGGCGATCGTGGTTGTTGTTGTTCGATGTCAACGGCGACGGTGGTGGCGTTTGCGCTGCTGCTGTCGTCGTTCGACAGTGGTGGTGGCGAGTGATGGCAATGGCAACACAGTCGTGCAACCATCGCCACAGATTGCGGCCCACGCAACACGCTCGCGCCGCGAGCAGATCGTTTCGCGCCGCGAAGGTTTGTTGTCAGGTGGGGCACCACGAGCCAAGGGCTCGCGCCGCGAGCGGACTGGCTCGCGCCGCGAACGAAGCCTGGTCATGCCCAGCTTGCGTCGTGAACAGTTTGGCTCGTACCCCGAAATAGCTGTCGTGTTTTTCGGATACCGACCAGAGCGAAACAACGGCAGTTAGGTGTTGTTTGCGGATGGTAATACGGATAAGGGTTATCCAAAACCAGATAGGTTTGGAACCCTAGGGATAATTTTGTTTTTAATTTTATTTTAACCAGTTTGATAAATTTAAGTTAAATTGTATTATCAGTTTGTGTCATAGTCAAACCCTTTTGACCCGTGGTTGTAATCTTTTTTCCTGTTTATTTATTTATTATTGGTTACGGGAGGCCTGCGTGCCATTTACAACGCATTTTTTTGTAATGTAATTTTCTTTATAAATAAAATAACCGAAGAAACCCGAAGACGGAGCCAAGGAGACAGCCATGGAGCTTGGAGCCAGTGGGAGCACCGAGAAGACTTGTCCCTTAGGAATAAAGACCGTTGTTTTGTGTTGGCTCACGAAACGACAATAGTTAAGGGTTTTTTACTATGACATGTTTTTTATGCGTGGTTGTTTATATTTATCAGTTATAATTGCGTGGTTGTTTTAGTTACGTAATTTTTAAATATAAACGTTTTAAAAATGTTTTAAAGATAAAATTGGATACAAATACAGTTTGTGTTTGGATCCAAAGTTTTTGAAAACTGGCATTTATGACCCTTGTCTAAATCATTGATTAGTAAGTGCAACCCACTTTTGGGGCACCTCCGGTGTAAGGTACATAGGGCGTTGTAAGTGCACACACTATGAACGCCCGTGTTCAAACCGAAACTGGAGAGTGATAAAACTCTGCGAATTATATCCGGGTGGTACCGGCCAGAGTTTGTCCAGGTCCCGGGTGGTGCAATCTATTTTGGTAATTATTTATTCACTGGGTGGTACCAGGCCAAAATGCACTAGAGGGACTAAATATGCACGGATTAAATATCCGATGTCCCGACGATCTAGAAATCTTATTTTCGAATTAAAATGCGATTGGTATAGTTTTACCTACCATAAATCGCATGAGTCGGTTTGACATGATCACATGCTTCCCGACACATGTGAAATATGGATTCTAGTCTAATAAATTTATTTTAAGGGTAATAATTTATTAGAATTTTGTAATTATAAACTAAAATTGGAATTTGTTCTTAATTTGTAGATGTCGAAATCTGTAATTCCGTTTTATACCCCTGAAGAATCCCTAAGACTCATCAACTGTAAATGGAAGCTTACAGGCCAAAATTTTCCAGTTTGGAAAATGCGCCTTGACAATGTCTTGCGTGCACAGGGTAAGCTATATGTTCTGGAAAAACCTGTTTCACGACCAGAGAGTAATTCTCCCGAGAGGGATTTTACTCAGTACTTTAAATATCTGGCAGATGAATCGGATGTAATGTCCATTCTGATTTTCTCAACATCACCCGAGTTCACGGGAGATTTAAGAGTTAAATCATGTCACCAGGTTGTGAAAGATATAGAGAACCAGTTAGGTCTCTATAAGCACACAGGTAAACTTCTGATCATGCAAGAGATCTTTTCACTGAAGCTGAAAAGGGGTCAGTCAGTTAAAGACCATCTTATTGAAATGAGAAGGCTCTTTAAATGTTTATCGTGTTTGGGGTACAAGATGACTCAAGAAGAGTTAGTGTACCTCATGTGGTTTTCCCTCACGAAAGAGATTCAAGACACAGCTAGTGCCTATATGAAGGAACCAAAGAAAGACGTGGATAAAGTTCATGAAGATATTCTGGCTAGTCTAGAGCCAGTACCGGAACCTGCAGATCTCATGGATACTGATGTGATTGATGAGCTGGGAGATCTAAGTTGCCCAGAATGCGGCAGCGAGGATATTTGCGAGCACTCGATGAATATCGACCAGATAGAGATCGGTTTACCCGATGCTCCAGGTATCTTTATGATAGATTGCTTAATCACTTCTTATGAATCATGGGTAATTGATACAGGCAGTGGTAACCACATTTGCAATCATTTACAGGGATTCACTAGAAGAAAGACTTTGAGGAAGGACCGTTCGAACCTACGAGTTGGCGAAGGTACTCCGCTGATTGCTGAAGCTGTAGGATCTTATAGTCTTAGTTTACCCTCGGGTCTAGTTTTGGAACTGGATAATTGTTATTATATTCCAAATATGATTAAGAATGTTTTGTCTTTTGATTTGTTAGTAGAACAAGGATTTTATTACAAATACGATTATAAAATGATTTCTGTCTTTAAAAATAATATCTTCTATTTTAAAAGCAACACCTGTAAATGGTCTATATACAGTAAATCTACAAGACAACAGTAGTGAAATCTATCATATAAGTAAACGATCCAAAGATATTGAGGATCAAACTTACCTCTGGCATTGTCGTTTAGGCCACATAAACAAGAAACGCGTTGAACTACTCCTAAAAGGAGGTTTTCTTGGAACTTTCGATTATAAACCTTTTGATAATTGCGAGTCTTGTTTATCTGGCAAAATGACAAAGCAACCTTTCAACAAAGAAAATGAAAGGGCCACTGACTTGTTAGAAATAATTCACACAGATGTGTGTGGACCATTTAGTCATGTGGCAAGAGGAGGATACCGGTACTTCATTACCTTTACTGACGACTTCAGTAGGTATGGTTATGTCTATCTTATGAGACATAAATCTGAAAGCTTTGAAAGATTCAGAGAATTTCAGAATGAAGTACAGAATCAACTTGGCAGAAAGATCAAGTTTTTACGGTCGGATCGCGGAGGCGAATATCTTAGTGACGAGTTTGACAATCATCTAATGGAGTGTGGGATTGTATCCCAACTCACACCTCCGTATACACCTCAGATGAATGGTGTGTCAGAAAGGAGAAATCATACTTTACTTGATATGGTACGAACGATGATGTGTCACTCTACGCTGCCAATGTCATTCTGGGGACATGCACTCGAAACAGCAGCACATATACTGAACAGAGCGCCAACAAAGTCGGTAGAAAAGACTCCATATGAATTATGGAAGGGTAAGAAACCCAATATATCTTTTCTAAGAATTTGGGGTTGTGAGGTTTACATCAAACGACCCACCTCAGAAAAACTCAAGCCCAAATCCGACAAGTGTTTCTTCGTAGGATATCCCAGAACCACCATGGGATATTATTTCTACAACCCTGAAGAGAACAAAGTCTTTGTTGCTCGAAATGGAAAATTTCTGGAAGAAAAGTTTCCCAGCTCTGGGAACACCAGAAAGGATGTAGATCTACAGGTAGTAGACGAAGAAAACACTACACCAACTGTTGAGCCAGAAGTTCAACATGAGAATGTTGAACCTCAATCAGAACCGATTGAGGAAGTGCAAACACAGGACCTTCGCAGATCCAGTAGGGTAAGACAAGAACCAGATAGGTATCTTGGGTTTCTAGTCTCTCAGGACAGCGGGGACTTGAATGAACCAACATCCTATGGAGAAGCTGTGTCAGGCAATGAGTCTGAACAATGGCAGGAAGCCATGAAGGCCGAGATGCAATCCATGTACGACAACCAAGTTTGGGAGTTGACTGATTTGCCACAACACTGTAAAGCTGCTGGACGCAAATGGGTTTTCAAGAAGAAAACCGACATGGATGGAAATGTACACACTTTCATGGCAAGACTGGTCGCAAAAGGATTCACGCAAACTCATGGTATCGACTATGATGAAACCTTTTCGCCAGTGGCCATGCTAAAGTCAATTAGGATTCTAATGGCCATTTCAGCGTACTTTAACTACGAGATCTGGCAAATGGATGTCAAGACAGCCTTTCTGAATGGAAAGTTAACAGAAGACGTCTATATGGAACAACCAGAGGGGTTTGAAGATCCTAAGAATCCTAATAAGGTGTGTAAACTGCTAAAATCCATTTTTACGGATTAAAGCAAGCATCTCGAAGCTGGAACTTACACTTTGATGAGCGAATCAAAGAATTTGGTTTCGCCAAGAGTGAGTTCGAGCCGTGTGTCTACACTAAGTTCAGTGGGAGCATAGTAACCTTCCTGGTCTTGTACGTAGATGATATTCTACTCATAGGAAACGATGTTCCAACTTTACAGAGTGTAAAGAGTTGGTTAAGCAGATGTTTCCAGATGAAAGACCTTGGAGAAGCCGCTTATATACTTGGCATAAAGATCTATAGAAACAGATCTAAGCGGCTTATCGGACTTAGCCAAAGTACATACATTGATAAAATCCTGAAGAGATTTAGGATGGATGAATCCAAGAAAGGATTTATCCCGATGCAGCATGGCATAGTGTTGAGTAAAACGCAATGTCCTGTTTCTAGTCAAGAACAGGACAGAATGAAATCGGTTCCATATGCTTCAGCAATTGGATCGATTATGTATGCCATGTTATGTACCAGACCCGATGTTGATTACTCAGTAAGTGTTACGAGCAGATATCAACAGAATCCAGGAGAACCTCACTGGGTGGCTGTCAAGAACATTCTCAAGTATCTAAGAAGAACGAAAGACATGTTCTTGGTCTTTGGAGGATCTGAGGATGAAATCAGCGTCACAGGATATTCTGATGCTAGTTTCCAGACCGACAGAGATGATTTCAGATCACAGTCGGGGTACGTTTTTACTCTAAACGGAGGCGCGATCTCGTGGAAGAGCTCGAAGCAGGACACAATTGCAGATTCAACTACAGAAGCAGAGTACATTGCAACATCTGATGCCGCAAAGGAAGCTGTCTGGCTAAGGAATTTTCTGTCGGATCTCAGAGTGGTTGCCAGTGTCTCTAGACCGATTGATATATTCTGTGATAACTCGGGAGCCGTAGCGCAATCAAAGGAGCCTAGAGAGCATCATAAGTCAAGACACGTACTCAGAAAATATCACCTTATCCGAGAGATCATTGGAAGAGGAGATGTGAGAATATGCAAGATTCCAACAGAAGAAAATGTCGCAGATCCGCTGACAAAGCCACTAGCAAGGGTGAAGCATGAGGCGCATGCAAATTCCATTGGGATGCAGTACCTAGAAGCCAGTAGCTAGTTTTTAGTTTATTAATTATTACTGTAGTTTAATTTTGAACAATACAATCATGTGAATTTTACAGTGTGATAAAATGAATGGAGGTTTTATTTCATGATTGTTCTAAATTAACTATTTTTCGCATATTTAACGTATCCATGATTTTACAAAGTCTTGTATAAAATCTAAAATTCCGTTGCCACATATTGAAATGGGAATTTCAATAGGGAGTTTAACGCTATTATAAATACTTGATGATTTATTCGAAGTAGAGAATAAAATCACAAGTGATGTGACCAAGTATTTATAGATACTCAACAGAGTGCTTGAGTATTGGAAGTGACCAGTAATCAAGTCTTCTTCATGGAGCCTCAGTCATAAGCACTGACTTGATAGGTTGTCCTTAGACCTGAGATACTTGGTTTGAGAACATGAGGACTGTTGTACTCTTAGCACGTCCTAACACTGCACCGTAACAGGGCGGCCATACGGGACGTGACTAGATGCAGCGGAAGCCGTGGATCCAAATGCAAGTAGTCAAGAAGGGATTTGCACCTCTTTCAAAAGAGAGATATTTCCGGGCCCCTTGACGATTAAGATTGGCAGAAAACGCGTGGCCACGCTCGGATAGAATAACAGGTGTTATTTAGTAATATCCGTTACTGCAGGCAATAGAAATCAGAGTCAAGAAATACTTGATTTTAAGAAGTGAATCCTCCACTCCATGTCTTAGAATCACTTTAGAAATATCGTGTGCAAAAGGAATGAAGCTGTGCACAAATTCAAGCGTGAATTGTATCTCTGGATATAAGAGATCTTATAACCTGGTTAACCTAAGTGTCTGGCTAGGGACCTTTTTAGGCTAATGGTAACAGTACAGTTACATGTCTAGCACAAGTGGGAGTCTGTTAGGATTGTGTGCGAGACAGTAACAGGGTTACCGTGTCCAATGTTATAAGACACTAGTAGGTCACACCGCTGCACACCAAAATGAGAACGTTTGGATTACATGAGAAATAATTAATTGATTATTAATTATTTAAAGAGAGAAATAAATAAATAGTTAGTTAAATTATTTATTCATAATTAAATTAATCAGATGGATTAATTAATAATTAATTATGGAAATTATTTGTAGAGATAATTACCAAGGAATTTTATATGGAAACAAACACTGCTAGGTTTATCCATATAAATAAGGGTTAAGGGTTTATCAGATCGATTGATTTTTCCCCAGAACTCAGAAAAATTTCTCTCTCTCTCTCTCCACCCAAAACCGGCGCCTACAAGGAGTGTTCGTGTTCGTTTTTTGGGTAATCCTCGGTGATGGTCTAGCAACCTTCTCGCGTGGTGTCAGTAGCGGTGTAACCCCTACCAGCTGTCCGGACTGTTCGCGTTTTAAAGGTAACTCTCAAAAACACCCTTTGATTGTATCTGTGTGGTTTGGATTGGATCCGGCTCTTGGGGATTAGTTTTTGTTATCCGCTGCGCGTCTGTACGCATCAATCCTCAACAGTGGAATATCTCATCTGCCCAAGGTTCAATTTCAAGCGTCCACAACAACTGTGGCCACTGAATTTATCAGGGCTGATGTCTTACAACTATATTTGTGGCATATTCACTCTATCATGCATTATTCAGAGTGAATAACACAACATTTAATGATATTCAATGTGTTATTTAGTGTATTATGCAATATTTTTTACTCTAAATAATGTTAGGATTATGTGCAAGACAGTAATAGGATTACCATATCCAATGTTATAAGACACTAGTGGGTCACACCGCTGCACACCCAATTAGAGACCAATTGGATTTACCAGTTCGATGGAATAATTAATTAGTATAAATTAATTATTGAGAGAAATAAATAATAAATAGTTTTTTATTATTTATATAGAATTAATAAAATATTAGTTGGTATATTTTATTAGATTAATTAATAGTTAATTAATTAATTAAAAGGTTTATATTTAATTAATAGGTTATTAATTAAATAAAAGAGTTTTAGTCTAATTAAAACATGCTTAATGGGCTTTTTAATTAGATGGCTTTTCTTTATTGGACTTACCATATTTAAGTATATAAATATGGTAAAACCCAAATCAGTTTTATTATTATTCCAATCATTCAATCAAAAGAAACCTAGAGAAAAACCCTAAACCCTCCCAACTCTCTCTCCATCGATTTTTGTGCAAACCCTCGGGTGGTCTAGCACCCAGTCTCCTGTCTCCTGGTGGTGTCAGTAGCGATGTATCCCTCACTTGCCTTCCGGAGAGTTTTTTTTTTCTTGAAAGGTAAACTAACTAAAACACCCTCGTTTTGTGTCTGTTATGGATTCGGTTGGATCTTGTTTGGGAATCAATTTTTGTATTCCACTGTGCGTTTATTGCCCGTAGATTCGCAACAAATAACATTGAAGGTTTTGTTATTCACTCTGAATAATACATAGTTATTCAGAATGAATATGTCACATGGCGTGCTCTTGATTGTCCTTATATTTGCAATGGAAAATAAGTTTTCATTTGAACTTGACCATATATATATGTGTGTGTGTGTGTATATATGGATAATTAAACAAGAATGATAAGTATTTAAGATAAAACAAACGATCAAATCACGTGTAAAATCACATGTGATTTTAAATTAAAGGACAGAAAAGGTGTATGAGCGACTTTGCTCACCTCTTCAAGTTATAAGGGCGGACCTAATTTCTTTTTCAATTATACCCTCTTGCGATGGGTTCTCTAACGAGGAGCGGACCTAACGTATTTTTTCCAATGACATCATTAATGATATAACTGTAAGAAACATATATAAAGTTCTTTTTTATAAAATCAATATTGGTTTGGTAGTGGATTCATTGCTTTTCAAATGTAAAGTCTCAGTTCGAGTTTTGTTACTGCAAATTTTGTATAAACACAATAAATCCAAAATGAAAAGCTAAAACCTTGGGAAAAATGACTTTAACAAAACTTGAATAAAAGACCTTACATTTGAAAATCAAGAAATTAACCAACTCTACCAAATAAATTTTTTGTTCCTATATTGTAGTTTCAAGCTTTTTCCACGGATACGTTAACAGCAAAAAGAGAAAAAGATGGATTCACGGGCTGTCGATCAATAGGGTTTGGTTAAATGACCCAACTTCTATTAAATCTCACGCTTTTGATTTTTTCCAGGAAAACTTTAAGGAGTCGAGAGGTGCGAGACTTAGATTCGTCAATAATAATCTCCGGAAGATCTCGGCGACCCAAAACCGCCTCTTGGAAGCGCCCTTCGAGAAAGATGAAATTAAAAAAGCGATTTGGAGTTGTGGCGGGGAAAAGGCCCCGGGACCGGAAGGTTTCACGTTTGCGTTCCTAAGGAAGTTCTGGGATATAGTCGGAGAGGATTCTTATAAGGCGATAAAAGATTTCGAGGAAGCACCATCTCGCATTGCAATGAGTAACAATTCCTTCATTGCTTTAATTCCCAAGGCTAAAGATCCTTTATGCCTAAATGACTATCGTCCTATACACCTCTTGGGGTGTGTCACTAAAGTCATCTCCAAGGTGTTGGCAAATCGTCTCAAATTGGTGATAAGTGAGGTGATCAGTCCAACACAAGCAGCTTTTGTTAAAGGGAGACAAATTTTGGACGAACCTCTTATAGTTAATGAGGTTCTTTCGTGGGCCAAACGACTTAAGAAGCGGCTGTTCATTTTTATAGTGGATTCTGAAAAAACTTTTGATAATGTCAATTGGGAGTACATTTGGGATATTATGAAGCAAATGAGATTCGGGCCAAAGTGGATCTCGTGGCTAAAAAGGGTAGTGTGCACTGCGAAGGTTTCAGTTTTGATCAATGGGACTCCGACAAAACAATTTGCTTTAGAGAAAGGGGTTAGGCAGGGTGACCCATTGTCCCAGTACCTATTCATAATAGCCACGGAAGGGCTGGTTGTAGCGCTAAAAGAAGCATCAGATATCGGTCTCTTACCAGGGATCAAGCTCCCAAATAACGGTCCGACCATTGCTAGTCTTTATTTCGCGGATGATGCCTTATTCCTCGGGAATTGGAACGATACGAATTAATCTTCTACGTCTCATGAAGATTCTTAAGTGCTTTTACATGGCTTCGGGCTTGAAAATAAACTAGCATAAAAGTACTTTAAGTAGAGTCGGGATTTCAGCGGTAGAAATTTTGAGACTCGCAACAATAGTAGGATGCAAGGTAGGTAGCATTCCGTTTCGGTACTTGGGACTCCCAATTGGTGCAGACATGCACAAAATTGCAAATTGGAAGCCGTTGATTGAGAGGTTTGAGCGTAAGCTTTCGGATTGGAAAGCAAGAACGCTCTCGTCGGGAGGAAGACTGTGTCTTTGTAAAGCAGTTCTAGGGGCGTTAGGGGTTTATTTTTTGTCTTTGTACAAAGCTCCAGCGGGTATTATAAAAGAGACGGAGAAAAAAAGACACCTTTTTTTGGGGTTTGAATAATAATAGATCGAAGATGGCTTGGGTGAGATGGGACACGGTGTTAAACTCTAAAGAAAAAGGGGGTCTTGGCTTAGGCAGTCTTCGAGCTACGGATATATCACTCCTTGCGAAATGGTGGTGGCAGTTCAAAACCCAGGAAAACGCTCTCTGGCAAAAAGTCATCACAGCCCTTTACGATAGGTCTGCTATGCTTGGTTTCGGTGATAATCAATTTAAAAAGAAGGGAACACGGGGCTCTATTGCGACAATCAACAAAGAGACCGGAAAAGTGAACATTCCGCTCAAGGCTTGTTTCAACGACAGATTGGGAACGACTCGAATATTATGTTTTGGACCGACAGGTGGTGCGGGAATGAAACTTTAGAGGAGACTTGGCCACGGTTGGCGGCCCTCGATAACAACCGTAATTGCACCTTGGTCGATAGATGCGAAGTTACGACCGATGGAGTGACATTTCGAGGAAATTGGAGAAGAGAGCCACGGGACGAACGCGAGATTACTAAAGTCAGCTCTCTAAGGGCATTCTGCAGCAGGCCACCGATCGGGGCAGGAAGTAGCAAATGGTTCTGGGCCTGTCTTCGTCAGGAATTTTCAGCGTAGCATCTGTTAGAAAAGCGTTGGACGATATGGCCTTACAACGAGGCAATCACATGATGTTATGGAACAATATTGTCCCGATAAAAGTCAGGATATTCACTTGGAAGGCGACACCTGACAGATTACCTACGAAGACAAACCTGCTCTTGAGAGGAATTGACATAGACAACGATCATTGCGCGCTTTGTAATGAGTCGGAGGAGACAACCGACCATCTTTTCTTTACTTGCAGGAAAGCGAAGGAGGTGAGGCAAGACTTAAACTCCCGACGATAGCTTGTGCTGGAAGCTTGCTCGAACATGAACGATTTCTTCACTTGGATGTGCAACAAAAAAATCATGATACGGATGGGCAGGTGGACAGAGAGGCAATGCTTATCTATGGCTGATGTGGAAAAGTCGAAATGACAAAATCTTCAACGACCTCGACTTTAACGCAATGCGAACGGCGAAACTCATTAAATCCACGGTGTTTCTTTGGGTGAATGCGAGAGGTGGTATTGGTAGAAATTAGTTAGCTTTGTCTGCTTTTTGGTGCTGACTTTCTTTCTTTTTCTTGTTTCTGTGGTGTTGTGGGGCTAGTTCCTTGCTAGTCTCCGTTTTAATAAAATTTGCCGTTCGGAAAAACAAAATATATATGATGGCTCATTACAATTTGATACGATGACATTTTTTATGACCCTGTATTTTATTACGACGAAGGAACGAAACCATGACATGTGCCACCATGTACACACATTAGGTCCGTCTATGTCTCTAACCCTCCAACAATCTTTCTTTCCGAAAATTGTTTTTGTCTAAATTTAAATGGATCACAGTGTATTTATGGATTCTACGAACAACATTACCAAGACTTAGGTTCAGGTGAGACCAAGCTATTTCCATGAGACCGGTAAGACCAACACTTTTCACATAAAACTTCATAGCAAAACACTGCGAAGATTAAAAAACTCGAACATTCATCGTAAAAACACTATAAATATTACGTTCACGGTGTTTTTTGAGGTAAATGTTTGATATTTTTTAATGCTGTGAAGATTCGTATTATTTATTTGTTACCTTCACAGTTTTTTGAGTTGTGAAGGTTTTGTTTTTTTTACCTTTTTTGGATTTATAGTGTTTTTAGTATATTTTTATGATGAATGTTCGAATATTTTTAACTTTCACAGTGTTTTGCTTTAAAGTTTCATGTAGAAAGTGTTGGTCTCACCGATCTCACAAAAACAGCTTGATCGCATCAAACCCAACTGACATTACCAATGAATCATATCTTATTTGGATGGTATGCATATGATTTTTAGCATACTTTTGTTTTTTCGTCAACCAACAATAATAAAATATTTTGCATATGATTCTAGTATCATAACCTGTTCAATGCTAAATATAGTATTTTCTATTTATGTCGTGATGAGGTATGAAAGGTAGGATCCATACAATCCATCATTCTAGAAATAATCCCAGAAGGAAAAACGTTCCATTATTTAAAAGATAATGTGACGCCAACTCATATCGAAGATTAATGATAACCCATTCCTTTTCGGGAGATATGTCGACAAGATTCGAACTTTTCTTTGAACGTGAGCAAACTATATTAATTATGAAAACAAACTTTTTATGTGAAGGAAAAAGATTCACTGTTAGTGATTTTAGTGCATCAAGTCATTTAGTGTAATCAAGATTAATGTAAGACAAACTGAGTTTAGTATTGGCTACAATTCGAGTTCGAAGGTGCGGATTACACACAAGGATAAGCTAATACGAACTCAGCAGGAATATGGGGTCAAGGGGTTGAACCATTGCATCGTTTATTTTCAAAGTAAGATAAATCGTTACATCTTTCCCAACATATGCGACTTTTCTTTATTTCATATCAATTAAAATATCATTCATATTTTAATATCTCTGCGCTTCCTTCCTTGCCGTTTGAAAAAAAAAATATCATTCATATTAGTTCAATATCTTATTTGAAAAGAATAATGTCACTTAACTTAGGGTCCGTTTACTTGCTGCTTACCCAGTAAGTGCTTACCAGGTCAATTTACCTTACGGGACGATTATGAAAAAGACTAGGATCTTACCCCGTAAGAGCGATAGCATAAACCGAAAGTCTTACCTGGTAAATGAGATCCATAATTCTTACCTGGTAAGAGCTAGCTTACCGGTTAAATTGTTGCGTACGATACCGTTTTGAGATACTAAAGTTTTATCCAATATGGTACGTGATAATGTTCAATTTCATCGGTAAACACTTAACGGGTAAATATTTAAGTAAACGGCCCCTTATTCAATTTTTTTTTAAATAGTCGCCACCAACACGCAATGCAAAACACTAGTATTAATTACCTCATTTTTCAAACAATTTAAATAATGCAACTAATATTCAGACGTGGATTGAAGAAAATGAGTCATGTAAATAGTTTAATCATTTTTCTAATAATATAAACTAAGTGTTGTAAATGACGATTATTTGTTACATTGTGCGTGGTTGCACATTATTTATATAGAAACATCAAAAGATACTTGACTGATATAAAAGAAAACTGAATCCATTCCAATCTATCTTTTATTTATTCTATCAACTTTGCTAGAGGGCTTGGATCCACCGAAGCATATGCTAGTAGCTCTGAGTTGTGTTGTAGAATCTTCATCTCTTCTTCATCCAAGTTGACACAGGCTTCTATTCCTTCACCAAATTGTGTGTCGAGTAGCGTGACCTGGTTGACGAACATTGGGCTGCCATGGTCTATGATACCAGTCACCCAGCTCGGTTCTCCCCAACCAAAATCAATTTGGTTGAAACCCATCTTGCACCAACTTGTGAAGGTGTAGTTATCCATGGTTCCTTTAGCATTAATTTCGCCCATTTCTTTGATATACTCCTGCATTGCAACGTACCCTTTTTCACCTTGCGCTTTGTTCACAAACTCGTTGTCGATTTTCGAAAAACTTTCCCGCACCTTATTCACCAAACCATGCAAGGTAGTTTCATAGTTAGCTTCGCAAACGGCGGGTGCAGGCCAAATTAAGTTACCGATGGAGTCTTTTGATAAGGTTGATGTGAGCTTTCTACGAAGGTTCACCAAATGCGTTAAGCGAGAAGGCCTCTGAAAACCACAAGTTTGTTTGGATGCTGCCAATGCACACTTCCATATCAAAGCAGTTAGCACCTCAACACGTGTAGGGTTCTTCACGCCATTTCTAGTTGCTTCAACTTTCAGTCTGGCTAGGGCATCAGAATCAAATACAAATCTTTTCGTCGCACACTTCCCTTCCTTTATCCATGATCCACACATGGCCATTGAAGATTCTCTAAGCCACGTGTCTTTTGCAGGGAAGAGAGAAGGTGCAGTTAAGTTTGGATACACGACTTCTTTAGCTCCATAAGCCATGCACGCCCATCCTTTTAGAAAAGTGTAGAGTGCAGCCCCATCGACGATCCTGTGTGAAATACACAAGCCGATGGCGATCCCACCACATTCGAAGATGTTCACCTGAACATTTGTTACCCGAGCACCTGCACTAGACACCTCGAAAATAGGTTGGAATGGCAACAACTTATTAAGCAGCTTGTGGTCAGGATGGCTCAGAAGCTCGTTAAGACGACAACGAGCCAAAGCTATGGTATAGTTAGCACCAACATCATTGCAGTCAATAGAAAGCTCATTCTTAATGGTTCCAGCAAGAGGGTAAAACAGATTCAAGGTTTTAGACAAAGATTTCTTTAGAGCTAACGCCCTCTCTAAGGCTAGAAGAATGTTGTTGCCATTGTGATTAGGGTAGTACAACACCATTGGTACATAAGAATTAAGAATAAGCTGATCTAAGATAGAGAGGTTGAATGTTTTCAAGTGGGGTGGTGTTGGGGAAGATGGTTTGATGCTCTCTTTCGAAATGATTTCGATTTCCATCACTTTGTATTTTGTATAAATTAAAGCTGAATAGATGGTTATTGCAAAAGATATGCCACTCTAAAGCCCCTTTTATAATAATGATGAGGATATGAAGAGAAATACACCAAAATCTGATATTTTATTTTATTTTTAAAAAAAATACAGCCATGAATATGCTTTTTGTATTATATTTCTACATATTGCTCAAGTATACATATTTCCCGGATCTCTTGGGATTATCTACTTAAATAGCTCATAAGTCAACTTAATGCAAAATTAAACACTTCGATTTCATTTATCTAATTAGTTTTATAATCTTTTATATATGTTTATCAATATTTTTGAAGTCAAGTTTTTTATTTGAAAAGTGTAAATTTGTCATGCCACAAAACAGATATCTAATTCATTAATAAACCCATTACCTATGTGAATCATTTATTTTACTTGGAGTGATGAGACTTTTTATATTATTTTATTTTTTAGAACTGCAATTTTATTACTAAACACCAAAACTAGCGAAAGGCTAGAAACAATCGGTCCTTAGTTTAACCCTGCTTAAGATAAGATTCTATTTCTGACTATTGGATAACCAAAGTTAGTTTTAGTCATATTCCATACACACACTATTAAAAAATTGTGTATTGTCGACGGTCGTTACCTACTGCTAAAAGCAATAAAAAAAAATTCTAACTGCTTCCGATGATTTACCGCTTGTTTTTTTTCTTTATAATTGGTCGTCGGAAATTTTCATCCATTAATTGATGCTTAAATCTTTTTCTCATGAAGAAAAAAACGCATAAATAAAGAGATAAACTGTTTCCTATCTATTTTATGCATTTTCACTTGCTCTAAAATACATGTAGACGTATATAAAATAAACCCACGTACCATTTGAGCTGAATAAATACAAAAAAATATACGTAATAGTTGTTGTAATTGAGGTAATATCGAAAGATAACCAATTCAATTAAGTTATATTACTACGTGAACCGGTGTTGACCTTTTAACATCTCAATTCATACTATAAAGGAAATGCACATATAATTTACATGTGGAACAATTTGAGAACATTACACATTTCAAATAACACGAAAATCAATAAAAGCACATATATATAATTTACATTAACTTTCAAAAAAAGCCTCACAAACGAATTTAACATGACTTGTAAGTTGTAAAGTTGCGTGGATAGAAGTAAGGAACACCTTCGCAGTAAATTAAGTGGTATTTTGTTTTTTATGCACAAGTACATACTACAAATTACTTCTATGTATAATTACATACAGTCCAAATAAAGGGTTACAAAGGTGTTTAGTTTCTTTAAAGTTTTAATTTCCTTGAATGAATTGTAGTGTCAATTGTCAGAATTTTCTAAATTGTTGAATGAGTTGATTTTTTGATTTATTTTACGTCTAAAATAAAGAGTTCCTCGATCAACTTCATCTTTAGTTACGTCTAAAACTCAATCTTCACTTTTATTTTTGTTTTTATTCACCTTCACCAACCTTACATGCCTATAATCACTTTCACACACATAAATTAATTTCTAATTGTTCCATGTCCTAATAATAAAGTTAAAATTAATATAGTTAAATGTGGATGAAGATTTTATTCTCACCTCTCATCGTTACTCCTATTTTCTGACAATCCCAGATCTTGGTATATATATATATGTGCATATACATACTCTCCGACAATCCCACATCTTGGTATATATGTGCATATACATACACACATTGAGAGCATCAAACAAGAATGATAACCATTTAAGTGAATACAAAAATATATAGGCTAAAAAAAGATATGCATGTGAGCGACTTTGGTCGCCTATTCAAGTTGTGGGTTAAAGTCGCTTGAATCACACATCTGATTCAACCGTTTTTATTCTCTTAAATATGTATATTGTTTTTATTTGAACCAAGCTTTCTCTTCTCTCTGTGTGTGTGTGTGCGCGCGCATGCGCGCGTGCACGCGCGTGCTTGGGTGCGTGGGTGCATGGGTGCGTGCGTGTGCATGTGTGTAATGAGAATGCTAATTATTTTAAAGAATACGAAAATGATAAATCACGTATAAAATGTAAAATCACATGTAAAAAAGCATGTGAATAACTTTAGCCACCTTTTAAAGTCATGGACAACTTAACTCTTTAATAATTAATCCCTAAAATCATGGTGTTATAGTTTTTAGTACCATCCCTAAAATCATGGCCCTATTTTCTACTATCATCACCGCCTTTTGACACTTATGGTTTTCTATTTTTAGTGGCACATGAAAAAGCATGCATCCTTTTGTTTACAATATCATCATCATGGAGATGACGTGCTCTTCTACACAAATTGTAATCATAATTTTTCTTCAATCGTATCCCAAAATTGTTTTTGTTCACTTTTTGTTTAGGTTTAAATGGTTAACACTATATGTCGTGGTTTTTTGAACGACATTATAATGTACCATATCTTGTTTGTATCTTGCGCATATTTATTTTAGCAATTGTTTCTTTATACCAACCAACGGTGACATTATTTTGCATAACATGATACATGTATTAAAGTCTGTTTTTCATGTATATAAAAAACAAAACTGTGTATTTGAGTATCACAATCTGCATCTTGTATAAATCAGGGGAATACACAGACAGTTTGTGTCTTTCTATTAGAAGTTTTTGGGTATTATAGTTGTGTATGTTGGAATAGATTTGATTGGAGTAAGGTTCAACGAAGATATATGAGAGGAGAAGGGGAGATGTAAAATCCCGTCTACCTCGACAACCATATTTTCCGTTTTGCCTTGGATTTAACCAACATGTAGCTCACGACTTTGTTTTTGGCGACCTGGTGAGGACTTCCCAGGACGTCACCCATCCTGGTACAACTCCCACCCTAGCACGCTTAACTGCTGCGTTTCAAGAACCTGCTGTGCATTAGGCCCTAAATACGCGTTGTTAGGAATCTCATGGTATTACTTATAACACCTAGCATCACTCCTGTCCACGGCCGACATGGGATATGCCTAAAGTGTTACAAACACCCCCCTTGGGACTCATCGTCCTCGATGAGGTTTGCCCCATATTCCGAACGGCACAGGAGTGGCTTTGATACCATCTGTAACATCTCATCTACCTCGACAACAATATTGCCCGATTTAACCCTGGATTTAACCAACGTGTAGCTCACGGCTTTGTTTTTGGCGACCTGGTGAGGACTTCCTAGAAGGTCACCCATCCTGGTACTACTCCCACCCTAGCACTCTTAATTGAAGCATTCCAAGAACCTGTCGTGCATTATGCCCCAAAATGCGTTGTTGTTAGGAAGGCCAAAGTATTAATTATAACACCCAGCATCACTGCTGGCCACGGCCGATATGAGATATGTCAAAGGTGTTACAGGAGAGGGAGATTTACAACAAGACTAGTTCATCTTAATATTAATGGATAATGTGTGGTTAAGATTGAATCTCATAATTATTATAAAGAGTTGAGTTCTCCTTTTATTAGGTATATATATAGTCATTTTTAATTGTAAACTAATATTTTTGTGTGAACTTGTAAAGTTAATCCTAGTCATTCAAATCTTATGAGCGGTCAAGATTAATCATGGTAGTTTCCTAAAATCATGGGTGGTTAATAAAATTAAACATGAAACTAATTTTGACCATACATCTAGGATTTCAATGGCCGAGATATGGTTCACAAGTTCATTAAAAAATATTGGTTCACAAATGAAAAAAATCCCTCTCTCTCTCTCTATATATATATATATAGAGAGAGAGAGAGAGAGAAGGGGGGGGGGGACAGGTTCATTGGAGAACGTTAACTTTTTACGAGAATCCAAGGAGCTTTTTTAATGTACAAAATCAAATATGATTTACGTACAAAATTATATATGATTCACGACACTTACCTGTAACTTAAGTTGCAAAAAATTCAGTTTTTTTCCGTTAGTGGTGATTCATATACGATTTTCTACATAAAAAAATCTCCTTGCATATTCTCGTAAAAAGTTATCATTCTCGTTTACCACTTTATATATATATATATAGAGAGAGAGAGAGAGAGAGAGAGAGAGGAAAGTTCATTTTTCATTGTGAATGTGAGAACTACTAAAATCGCGCTACGTGGCAATATTCCCTCTGAATAATGCATGATATTCAGAGCGAATATTGCTACAATGCGCCATTTTAGTGGTCCTCACGGTCACAACCAAAATTGAGTTCACATTTGAACATAACCATATAATATATATATATATATATAAGGTCAGATTCAAGGGAAAGACTCAAATAAATGAAAAATCGAGGAATACCCTCGTAATTGGAGATGTAAACACGATTCGGTGACAGGTTGTACGGTAGGAGATGCGTTTGCTAGGAATAGAGACTCTCAGGTCTCCTCCGATTCCGAATGCATGATTCGAAGATCGAACAAGCGCATCATGGAGACCCCCTCACAGTTAGGTCAAGGTAATTCTGAAGCTGTTTCTCTCTCAATTGATAGCCCCATCCACGATCTGCACAAATTGGTTTCGGTGGGTAATGCTATAGGGGTTGATTTAAACAATCAAGAAGAGTTGCTCATGAAAGTAGCTGGGATTGGAGACGTTAGTGGCTTATGTTGAAATTCTTATCTTGGAATATCAATGGAATGGGGAAAGAAACAAAATGTAAATGGGTCAAAGACTTGGTGTTGGAACACAAAATCAGTTTCTTGTGTCTTCAAGAAACCAAAACGCCGATTAAGGAAGATTGGCAGGTAGCAAGGGTCTGGGGGAAACCTAACATGAAATTCTCGTCTTTGGATTCGGTGGGCAACTCATCGGGAATTCTAACGGTGTGGGATGACAACCTTTTCAAGCTCCAAAAATCCTCGTCGCAAGAGGGTTATGTCGCTGTGGTTGGTCTTTGGCTTGGGAACAACACGAAATTGGGCTTAATTAACGTTTATGCTCCCCAAGATGTTAATTGTAAGAAAGTGTTATGGAACAAAATCATGGCTGAGCTTCATGCAGAACCGGATGCGGATTGGGTTGTCTGCGGAGATTTTAACGAAGTGCATTGTATTGAGGAGCGAAAAGGCTCATCTTTTGACCCTAGAGGGGCGAGGATTTTCTACAACTTCATTATCATGTCTAGTCTAATTGATGTGAAGCTTGGCGGTAGAAAATTCACTTGGATGAACTCTTCTTGCACGAAGTTAAGCAAATTGGACAGATTCCTCGTCAACCCGAGATTTGTGGATATCTGGACTTCCGCTTGCTCACTGGCGCTTCCCCGGTGTCTCTCGGACCATTCCCAATTCTCTTGGATTCCAAAACGGTTGATTTTGGCCCAACTCCCTTCAAACTTTTCAATTCCTGGCTGAGTAAACCAGATTTTGTCGAACTTGTGAAAGAGAAGTGGAATGAGAACAGGCCGGAGTTCGAAACTTTCTCAAAAATTGAGAAGTTGTCAAGGAAATTACGGTACTTAAAAACTCACATCAAGGAGTGGATCGCGAAGTCAAGAAAGGCTGCCGATGACGAATGTAACACCTTGAAGCACAAAATTGGTGCCATCGATCTCCTTGCTGAGCTAAACACAATGGATGACAATACCGCTAAGGAGAGGGTAAAATATACGGCAAGGCTGAATGATTTATTGGCTGACAAATTGAGAGATATCAAGCAAAAGGCTAAAGTCAGATGGCTGGTAGACGGCGACGATAATACTCGGTTTTTTCATGGCATCGTGAATAAGAAGATGAAATCGTTAAGGATTCATGGTCTGAATCTTAATGGCAGCTGGGAATCAGATCCGGACAGAATTAAAGCCGCAACGAGAGAGTTTTTTTTATAACAAATTCCATGAAGACACCCTGTAAGACCGGTTATCAACAGCTCTTTATTCAAAAAGATTTCAGATTCTCAACGAAGGTGGCTAGAGACACCGTTCTCGGAGCAAGTGGTCAAAGAAGTAGTTTGGAATTGTGGCTACAATAAGGCTCCGGGGTCCGACGGGTTCACTCTTGAATTCGTAAGAAAATTCTGGATTGTGGTCGGTAAAGATTTTTTCGAAGCGGTGAAATTCTTTGAAATCAACCGGCAAATCAATCCTGGTAGCAACTCCTCGTTCATTACCTTGATACCGAAAGTAAGTGATCCGTTAACTCTCGATGATTATAGACCCATAAACCTTATCGGCTGCATCAACAAAATAATTTCGAAAGTGCTTGCGGAAAGGCTTAAATGTGTCTTGAGTTCGGTCATTAGCAATACGCAAACGGCTTTCATCAAAGGAAGGAGTATACTCGATGGTCTGTTGATGGTTAATGAGTTGATTACCTAGGCTAAAAAGGCTAGGAGGAAGATGCTTCTTTTCAAAGTTGACTTCGCCAAGGCCTTTGACTCTTTAAACTGGAACTACTTAGATAACGTAATGTTGCAAATGGGGTTCGGCGTCATTTGGCGAGATTGGATGAAAGGGTGCCTTAGTACGGCAAAGGTTTCCGTGCTCATAAATGGTGCGCCAACTAAGGAGTTCAACCTAAACAAAGGTGTGCGGCAAGGGGACCCCCTTGCTCCTTTCCTTTTTATTTTGGCGGCGGAAGGCTTAGCAGTTATTATGAAGGAAGCACATCGAGCAAACATCTTTCACGGCGTTCAGTTAGTTAATGGGTTGGAGGATGTTTCCTTGTTCCAATTTGCCGACGACGCAATTATTGCTGGAGATTGGAATCATAATAACGCTAAGAATCTTATTCGGATCCTCAAGTGTTTTGAGATATGCTCGGGTCTCAAAATCAATTTAAACAAATGTCGTATTTTGGGGGTTTCGGTGTCAAAGGAGGAAGTGGCGCGATTGGCTAGATGTCTCAATTGTAAGGAGGAAACGTTTCCGTTTCGTTATCTAGGGTTACCTGTGGGAGGAAACATGAATCTCAGTAAGAATTGGCAACCGCTGGTGGACAGTTTCAGAAATAAGCTGTCGGACTGGAAAGCGAGGACGTTATCGATAGGTGGAAGGCTGTGTTTGTGTAAGTGTGTCTTGGGAACCTTGGGTACGTATATGTTTTCTTTGTATAAAGCTCCTAAAAAGGTGTTAAGCTTGTTAGAAGGCCTACGTCACAAGTTTTTTTGGGGAGGTGTTAATGAAGAAAGGAAGATATGTTGGGTGGCCTGGGACAAAGTTCTACGAAGTAAAATGAGCGGTGGTTTGGGCATCGGAAGTCTACGGGCGATTAATTATGCAATGCTTGTAAAGTGGCATTGGAGGGACAAAATGGAACCCGAGGCACTATGGAGAATGGTTGTCAGAGGCTGTGGTGGCAACCAAGATTCCAGCAAAGGAACTTGGAGGTCGATCCTCCGTGTCGAGAACGATCTCCAAGAGTTGGGGATCAATATCTCCTCGCATTTGAAGCCGAAGGACGACGATACCGGGTGGGTTTGGGAGCTAGATCATTCTAAAAGCTACACCGTGCGTTCGCTACGTACACTAATTGATGGTATCACCCTTCCTATTGCGGATAAAGAGACGGATTGGATTAGATGGATACCCAGAAAAGTAAACATACAGCTCTGGAGGTTGTTACTTAACAGACTCCGAACTCGCGACAACCTTCAAAATAAAGGTATGACCTTGAACTCAGATCTGTACCCCATGTGTTTATCCTCAGCAGAGAGCTTGGATCATCTAATGTGCTTCTGTTCATCGACCAAGACGGTTAGTGCCTTTCTTACTAGTTGGATCGATTGGTGGCCTTTGAACGAACAGACGGTGGTTAATGTTTGGGACAAGATTAGCTCAATAGGAGGGAATAAAATCCACAAGGAAGTGCGTAAAGTAATAGGGGCTGCGTTTTTCAATTCGATATGGTCTAGTCGTAATAGCAAGGTGTTTAATGGTGGTTTTATTTCGGAAAAGGAGATCTTTCGGGACATACAACTTGTTGCTTATAATTGGATGAGGAGTCGGACTAGGGGGGGGGGAATTTACTTTGTTGGGAAGGGTGGCTTTGCATCCGATTAATGCCGTTGTCTCTTGTATCAATCTAGCTTCTCGCTAGCTCGTTTTCTTAATAAAAGTTTTTGCTTGCTGTCCAAAAAAAAAACCTTTCATCCGGAACGTATGCAGCTGTGCATACAAGTAATTTTGTAATATATATAGGTGCATATGCACTTGTACATAAAAATCCAAAAATAACTCAAATTACCCGTATGCACAAGTGCATCCGATCCAGATGAAGAGATACGAGGGTTTTCCTCAATTTTCCATTTTTTTAGGTTTTTTCCTTGAACTTTTTTTTCTCTCTCTCTCATATATATATATAGAGGGAGGTTAATACAAGAACAACCCAATTTGCAAGAACAAAGGAACCAAGGAAATCACATGTGATTTTGTGTTGCGATGGAAAAAGCGTGTGTAGGCCACGCTCCGACAAGGCGAGTGGTGAGCCGCGAGTGGGCGTCCATGCACAAAATCAAGTGTGATTTTGTTGGTTCCTTCATTCTTGCAATTTGGTTTTGTTCTTGTTTGAACCTAATTCTATATATATATATATATATATATATATATATAAAGAGATTCAAACGAGAACGATAAATTTTTAAGAATTTTTTTTACGAAAAACTTTTTTATGTACAAAATCTTTTGTACTGCCAAGGACGCGGGCGACTTCCATGCGACTTAAAGTTGCAGACAATTAAGTCGTGTACAAGTTTTTTTATGTGGATTTTTCTATGTGAATCATATATGATTTTGTACATGTTTTTTTATGTAGATCTTCCTATGTGAATCATATATGATTTTGTCTATCAAAAAAGTTTTTCATAAAATGATAGCGTTCTCGTATGAACCCACACACACACACACACACACACACACACACATATACGCGCGCACACACACAGGTTCAAAGAAGAACAATATTAATTTAAACTAAAACAAGAACCAACAAAATCATATATGATTTTGTAGTAACTTTCGAAAATAGTTACGCAGGCGACTTTCGACGAGATTTCGAAAGTCACATGAATCATATATTATTTTGTACATAAATCATATATGATTTTGATATTACGTATTTTAAATAGATATTGTTCTCATTTGATCCTCTCTCTCTCTCTCTATATATATATATACATACGGGTTGTATTCATTACAAATGTGATAGTTTGTACAAACTATTCACCATCATAGACGTTCATCTAGTCTAACAAATATTTGATTTCGTTTTTGTTTCCTAATTTAAAATCATGACCGTAATTAATGAATATTATCACCTTTGATATATATCTTAGTTTAATTAATAAATCATGATAAGTATCCATAAATATCTCTATTATTTCATATTATAACGGTTTGTATAGTTTGTACAAACTACCCGGTTTGTATTTGATACTTTCCCTATATATACACACACATATATATAGACGAAAGTTCAGCCGCGACCTCAAATATCATTGTTAACCGAGAGCATGCCACGTGCCGTCTGTCACCTTGAATAATCATATACTATTCGGATTAAATAACACAACATTAATTTAGTATTATCCATAAATTTAAACTTGTTGAAGACATATAAATAATTACATAATTGATATTTTTAAAATAACCATCGATTATTGAAAATATATAGTTGAGATTAGATATTATTATCATAAATTATTTAGTCTTTCCTTAAGTGACCTTTTATATTTACAAATTTTGTGCCCAAGTGTATATATTTTATATTTATCTCCTCACGTATGAAGGTAGGATCCCACAATCCCTCATTTAAAAATAATCCATTCCCAGATGGGAAAAACTTTCCAATATTTAAAACATAATGTGACGCCAACGCCATCTCGAAGATGAAAGATAACCATTCCTGTTATCGAGACGTGTTGCCTCATGGTCCACAAGATTCTAACTTTTTCTTTTTAACCATTATTTGTGAAGATAATATCTTCTTAATTAGCGATCGACTGCATAAAAATCTTTTCTGAAGACAGAAAAGGATCCACCACATGTATGCATGTCTATTAAAATCATCTACAATCACTTGTGAAGACATGAAAATATTGATGAATCATCAGACAATAACTTGTTTCTGAAGATAAATAACTAATTTCGTCGTTACTCTGTTGCTAATTAGCGACGGATCAACGGCAAAACTAAATAAAAGAATAAAAAAATAATAATTATTTAATTTGGTTGCTCATCCGTCACTGATTAGCGACAGATAAGCGATGGACTTAATTTAACAAAAGAATAAATAAGTAATTAATTAAGTCGCTAATCCGTCATTGATTAGTGAAAGTTCGGCTGAAACTCAAGTTTTTTTTTGGAAGGGTGTCCGGGCCAAAACCCGACTAATTCCCTATGCATGAACACGGGATGTCTGAACTCGGTTAGGGCGCTATGAACCCCACGAGCGATAACCAATCCGCCACAAAACTCAAATTTTATTGTGAACGTAAGGACAACCGAAAATGCGCCATGTGCCATATTCAAACTGAATAATCATGTATTATTCAGTCTGAATGTTGGATCTCCTCCTGTGCATTATGATTCACTTCTTTCATTTAGCTAGTCTTCATCTTTTACCCTGTGACGTTGAACAATCGTTACAACATTTCTTGAATGGTTGTTGCGTTCATTACCCTTTCTCCCTCTTTTCAAAGAATGAAAATATTTCTAGGGAGTACAGGTCAAATTAGCGTGTTGTGCTAAGACCATCCACGGTGATCTTGAATCTTGCCAATGCTACCAATTGCCATATCAGCGCTACATCAGCTTTCCACTATCTTATCAACACCTTACCAATCCTTACAAATTGAACCACAGTGGTCTTGACTCCCAAACCAATTTAAATAATTAATAACAAAAAAAAGAAGAAGAGATAGAGAGAAAGGAGAGAGAGGGTGGGGTGGGGTGGGGTAGTCTAAGGAGTCAGCATGGCCTTGCCGATTTCATTCCTTGCCAATCAACCACGATGGTGTTGACGGCCTTGCCAATCGGCACCGAATCCTTGCTGCTCTCCCTTGTCGGCCCATTGTGATGGTCTAAGTAAATGTGTGTGTGTGTATATATATATATATATGTCATGGTCTTAACTTTAATTAACACTATTTCAAAGATTTTGAATTTAAAAAATACATTGAATAATTATTAAGAGACATCTAAAACATAATTTCTTTTTATGGATGTCTGGTTTACAAGAAATTACTAGATATTAAAACTTGATCACGACAACTTAATAGAATTCAAAAGTTCACGATACATAAAAAGTGAAACCAAGCGGTAACACCTCAAAATATGACCAAGTTGTGAAAAGTACACATTGGAACGTTGAACTGTTTGTTGTAATGAAATCACTCAAAATAATTGGTGCAAACACCCGTTGTTAGATTATGGAAAGATATGGTATTTTTGGTAAGTTCAAATACAAGAGGTTTTAGGTACCTAAAATTAGGGGGCGCTTGGTTGGGGGCATTGCAGGTTAAGGAATGAGAATGGTAATGAAAACAGTTGTTTGGTTTGATATTATATTATGAAATCATTCCTGCAGATCCATTAACTTTCATTCATGACTAAATTGAGGGGAATGAAAATTTTATTTCTACTTAGTTCTTTTTTTTTATATATATCTTTCATCTTTTGATGTTAAATGTAACATCTTTTATAATTTCAAAGTGGAGGAAAATATTTTTTTAAATGAAACAATTTTTCATTGATTATAAAGTAATCTGGGAGGATGGAAAAGCTAGCTGGGGAGGTATTCTAGCTGATATTTTGAAAGTGTGCTCAAGGGAGAATCTGAGAGATATGTATGAGATGGGCATGCAACTATATGGGAACATTTTGGAGGATGACAGTCATGAAGCCATCATTCTAAAGATCAAATGTGCTTTAGAATGTTTATGTTGGTTGTTTGAGCCCACTAAAGTTGCAAATCTGATGAACCAGCCCTGTGAGACAGTGAGTGAATGGAGGTTGTTCCAGAAGTGTGGTGTATATTCTTTAACAATCAATGGAATGGACAAAGAGTACTACTTTGTTGAAGGTGATCAAGTGCGTGATTTGCCAAGGTTGCAAGGTATGGACAGAGTGAAATTGTCTGATCATCAACATTCTGATATGGGAACAGCTTTGATCCTGAAGTTTCAGCAACAGTTGCAAAACTTAAATGTTCAGGGATGAACAGTTAAGTTAGGGGGAGTTTGTTGGGTTATTTTGATGATTAGTGTTGCAGCAGAAGTATCAGGCTTTTTGGAAAATGCTAAGTATGGTTATTGCTGCTCAATCAAGGTTACTGTTGCTGAAGGATAGTTAATGCTGCTGCAGTCTCATGTTAATGTTGTTGTTTGAAGTCCTAGAAGCAGTAATGGTTACTGCTGCTAAGAAGTTATTGCTGCTACTTGTTATTGCTGCTAGTTATTACTGCTAGTCAGTTTTGACAGTTTCAGTTAATGTTTCTCATTTTACTGTTGCTTCTATGGGTCCGATAAGGAAGCAATTCTGTTTGATACGATAAGGAAAAGATTCCGAATATCTTGGAATTAGATTAGAAGATTTGTTTTCCTTATGTTTATCTTGTAATCTATATATAGAGTTGTTAGATACTTTTGGAGAGGATTATGAGATATCTTTTTGTTAGTTGAGAGAAAAACAGAGCCTCAAGAGATTTCCTAGCAATAGAGAAGTATTGCTCGTCTGTGAGAGTGTTGTTCTTGCAGATTGGGGCTTTGATTGTAATCTTGCAGTTAACAGAGTTGAATACAATTGATACTTCAAGTTCATTGTGTATTTTCCAATTAAAGTGTTTTTCCGCAACTTCTTTAATTTGTTTCTGAGTTATTATTTTAATTCTTATTACGAATTTGATCCTGACAAGTGGTATCAGAGCCATAAACTCATAATCTGAAATCAAACAATGGATTCCCAAGAAGGTGTGTTTGCAAACAAAGTTCCAATGCTCAAACCAAACGAGTTTGACATGTGGAAAACTCGCATCAGGCAACACATGTTGCTTATTGATTACTCAATGTGGGATGTCATTGAGAATGGCCCTGCAAAGAGAAAAGCTGGTGAAGATGGTAACAGATGCAGAGAGAAAAGCCAGACAGACTGAGATGAAGGCTCTTAGTACCTTGCTTTTTGCAATTTCTAATGAATATCAACATCAATTCATGAATTGTGAGAATGCTAAAGTACTCTGGCAGGCTTTAGAGAAAAGATTTGCAGGATCCAAGAGCACCAAAAGAAATCAAAAAGCAATTCTCAGGCAACAATATGAGAATTTTATGTCTTCAAAGAATGAGACCATGACTCAAACCTTTGATAGATATAACAAACTCATAGGAGAACTAGCCACTGTTGGAGTATAGATAGATAATGATGACATCAACAGGAAGTTTCTAAGATCCCTTGGAGAAGAATGGACCATGTACACCGTGTCTTTAAGACAAAGTGAAAACTTGGAAAATAAGGAGCTTGATGATCTTTACAATGATCTCAGGGTATTTGAAGCCGAAGTTGAATCAAAGAGGAAGCCAATTGGGTATTCACACACTACTGCTTTGCTGTCCAGTGAATCTTCTCAATTTAATGACTCAAGCACTCATACTGCTGCTGGTGATTCTTTTACTACTGGAAAACCTTGTTCTGTAGTGGACCAAACTCTAGAAGCCTTTCTTTCCAGCCATGTTAAATCTTCATAAATCAATGAAGATCTTGAACAGATCAGTGCAGATGACTTGGAGGAGATGGACATCAAGTGGCAAATGGCTATGCTAACGATGAGAATCAAAAGGTTCATCAAGAGAACTGGAAGAAACAACTTTGGAATGAAGAGAGAAGATGGTGCAGGTTTTGATAAATCCAAGGTGAGGTGCTATAAGTGTAATGATCTTCGTCACTTTGCAAGAGAACACAAAGGGAATGTTCCACAACATAACAATCAAACCAAGTTCAACAAGAACTTCAATGGAAACTCTTCACAAGCACTGGTCTCACAAGAAGGATTTGGATTTGATTTGAGTGATCAAGCAGAAGAAGCAGTTCAGAATAAACCCTCATGGCAGAGATTACAGAATCATCATCATCAGAGATCCCATCTGAGGTAGTTTCTAAACTCTATTCTAAATCTTGTATTGATACTGTTAAGAAGTACAGGAATCATAATCAGAGTATGTGTAACAATATCAAGAAGTAAGAGCAGTTTAGGAGAGAGTCCAATGAGGTTATAGGCAGTTTGGAGGATCAAATTAAGGCTTACCAAGCCAATGAACTCCAATTTGAGTATGACCAAAATTATTGGAAGTGGGAGAGAAAAGAATATGAGATTAAGTTGTCCAAGTGTAGATCTGAGTTAGAAAAGGTCAGAATTGAGTTGGAGCAGTCTAAAGCTGATCTTGAGAAGTTCTCCAAAGCCTCAAAGGCAATGGATGAAATTCTGAAAGCTCAGATTAATGATGACCTTAAAAGAGGAATAGGTTACCATAACACCCCACCACCTTACAACAACAACTACATACCTCTAAAGTCTAATCTTGCTGATAGACTAAGGTGCTGTTTGTTTTTTAAGTGGTGCTGAAGACTGAATCTGTTTCCACTTATGCTTGTTAAGTGGTGGTGCTGAAGACTGAATGTGAATCTGTCAAGACTGTTTGTTTTTGTAAATTGTCAAATATCTGAATCTGAATCTGATTATTCATAAGAACTAAAATCAACTAAAATATGTCAACTCAATCAAGTACAATAGTAAACTTTAACAATCCAGCAACTTAATGAGCTTTATAGAACAATACAAACAAGCTTAATGAGCTTGATGAATAATCCAAACAAGCATAATGAACTTAATGAACAATCCAAACAAGCTTAATAAGCTTAATGAACAATCCAAACAAACTTAATGAGATTAATGAACAACCCAAACAAGTACAAGCTTAATGAACAATCCAAACAAGTCCAAGATTAATGAAAAAGTGAAAAAGTGAACAAAAAGTGGTTTTACCATCACTTTTTCAGTAAGTGGTCAAAAAGTGATAAGTGGCACTTAATAAAAATAAAAAACAAACAGTCTGAATGGGAAAACCACTGACCGAATAAGTGATTCTCCTCCAAAAAGTGCTGAAAAAGTGATAAGTGGAAAAAACAAACACCCCCTAAGTCTAATCTTGCTGATAGACTTGATTCTGAAGACCTAAAACCTGGAGTGACAGAAGTAGATCCAGTGGAAGGTGTAGTTGAGGATTTAGGAGAAGAAGAAGAGACTAGAAAGAAAGGAAAAGGTAAGGCTGTCCCAAATGAAAACCACATTCTCACAAATGAGAAAGGTGGTAGACCTTTTGTCAAAAGCAATAGGATAGAGAAGGAAAAAGGTAAGAGCAAGATAGATACACAGACCTCTGATAGTGATCCCAGTTCCTCTAAACAGTCTCAAAACAAAAGAGGAAATCAAAGAAATTGGAACAACCAATGGGCTAAAAGCCATGGTATTGATCTCAGCAAAATCAATAGACCCAAACCATGCTTCATTTGTTGTAAGCTTAATCACTTAGCTAGAAACTGTTACTTTAATCCAATCAATCAAAGGAATCTTTTTCAAAACTCAAATTCACCTTGGATTGAAAGGAAAAGGCAACAGCAACAAGCAAAGAGATTTGAGCCCAACAACAAAAGAGTTGTTCCAAACCAAAACACACAATCTCAACCAAAAGGAAAGGGTCAAATGAAAAAGGTTGAGACTAAATCTGTGAAAGTGGTTGCTAAATGGGTACCAAAAGCTGCAGTACACCATACTGCTGCTACTGAGAGCAGCAGTAATAACTGTGAAAGTGATAAGAAAAATACTGTTGCTAGCAATAGTAACAATACTCCTCAAGTTACTACTGCTGCAAGCCCTGAAAAGAGAAAGCCCTACATTGTAACAAAGTATTCAAGTCATGAAATACCAAGCAAGGACTATCTGTTGAAACTCAACAGATTAGCTGAGTTCAAGTATGTTAATGATAAAGGTGAACCCAAGACCATTTTGGCTTGGGTTCCCTCAAGACACTAACTGTTTCATCCTCATGTGCAGGGCAACCAAGGAAGGGGAAAGAATGTGTGGCATGTAGATAGTGGTTGCTCAAGTCACATGACAGGCATCATGTCTCTACTTGAAAACTTTAAAAGGTTTGAAGGTGGACATGTTGCTTTTGGTGACAATCCAAAGGGAGGAAAGGTAAGTGGGAAAGGTAAGATCTCAAAAGGTATGATGACCTTTGAGGATGTGTACTATGTTGAACAATTGAAATACAACCTGTTAAGTGTATCACAGGTCTGTGATAAGAAACATAGTATATTGTTCAATGATGAAGAGTGTTTGATACTTTCACCTGAGTTCAAAATAGTTGATGAAAATATGATACTATTGAGAGCTCCAAGAAAGGATAATGTTTACTGTTTGGACTTGGAGGATGTTTCTTCTAAATCATCCTTAAACTGTTTGTTGTCAAAAGCTTCTTTGAGTGAATCATCCCTCTGGCATAGAAGGATGTGTCACATGAATATCAAAAACATGAATAAATTGGTTAAAGGTAATTTGGTTAGAGGTTTACCTGCTAAAGAATTTTCATGTGAAGATCACTGTGTTTCTTGTCTTAAAGGCAAGCAACACAAATCCACTCACAAGTCCAAAGAAATAAACACAATTTCTGCTCCTTTACAGCTTTTGCATATGGATTTATTTGGACTAACAAATGTGACGAGTATTGGCAAGAAATCATATTGTCTGGTCATTGTTGATGATTACTCAAGATTCACTTGGGTATTCTTTCTGAGAACAAAGGATGAGACAAGTGGACTGGTCAAACCCTTTGTGATCAGAGTAGAAAACAAGACCAATCTGAAAGTAAAAGTCATCAGGTCAGACAATGGAACAGAATTTAAAAATGCTGATTTGAACTCCTTTTGTGAAGAAAAGGGAATTGAGAGACAATACAGTACTCCTAGGACTCCTCAACAAAATGGTGTTACTGAGAGGAGGAACAGGACTCTTATTGAGGCTGCAAGAACCATGTTAGTTGATTCATAGCTTCCTATTACTTTTTGGGCAGAAGCAGTTAATACTGCATGTTACGTTCCAAACAGGGTTCTTATAGTCAAATCAAAGGGCAAGACACCATATGAACTTTTTGAGAAAAAGAAACCTTTTATAGGATTCTTAAAACCTTTTGGGTGTCCTTGGACTATTCTCAACACCAAATCTCACTTAGGAAACTTTGATAGCAAATCAGAAGATGGATTTCTTGTTGGTTACTCATCTCAGAGTAAGGCTCTCAGAGTTTTTAATAGCTCATCCAGGATTATTGAGGAAAGTGACAATGTCAAATGCAAAGAGTGTTGGGAACCGGAGGCACAAACAAACGCAACGGATAATAAAATCCGATTCCCAATCGAGAATCCAATCCTAAACCTTACAGATACAATAAAGGGTGTTTGGTGTGTTTACCTTATCGCGAAAAACTCTGAATCGCTAATAGGGGATACACCGCTACTGGCACCGTTCGAGATTAGTTGCTAGACCACCGTGGATTACCCCGAAAAACGACTTCGTACACCCGGTGTGTTTGGCCGTCGATTTGGGAAGAGAGAGAGAGAGAGAGAGAAAAAGCTTTCTTGGGATTTAGGAATCGAATGAATAATCAAATAAACCATAAACCCCTAGCCCTTTATTTATATGGATAAACCTGGCAGTGTTTGATTCCATATATAATTCTAGATAATTATCTCTGATATAATTTCCATAATTATCATTTAATTAATCTAACTGATTAATTAATTATGAATAAATAATTTAACTAATTATTTATTTATTTTTTTTTCTCTCTTAATAATTAATAACCAATTAATTATTTCTCATAATCCAAACATTCTCATTTTGGTGGGCAGCGGTGTGACCTACCAGTGTCTTATAACATTGGACACGGTAACCCTGTTACTGTCTCGCACATAATCCTAACAGACTCCCACTTGTGCTAGACACGTAACTGAACTGTCACCATTAGCCTAAGGAGGTCCCTAGCCAGACAGTTAGGTTAACCAGGTTATAAGATCTCTTATATCCAGAGATACAATTCACGCTTGAATTTGTACACAGGTTCATTCCTTTTGCACGCGATATTTCTAAAGTGAATTGAGACATGGAGTGGAGGATTCATTTCTCAAATTCAAGTATTTCTTGACTCTGATTCAGATTGCCTGCAGTAACGGATATTACTAAATAACAACTGTTATTCTATCCGAGCGTGGCCACGCGTTTCTGCAAATCTTAATCGTCAAGGGGCCCGGAAATATCTCTCTTTTGAAAGAGGTGCAAATCCCTTCTTGACTATTTGCATTTGGATCCACGGCTTCCGCTGTATCTAGTCACATCCCGTATGGCCGCCCTGTTACGGTGCAGCGTTAGAACGCGCTAAGAGTACAGTAGTCCTCGTGTTCCCAAACTAAATATCTCAGGTCTAAGGACAACCTATCATCAAGTCGATGCTTATGACTGGGGCTCCATGAAGCAGACTTGAAACTGGTCACTTCCGATACTCAAACACTCTGATAAGTATCTATAAATACTTGGTCACATCGCTTGTGCTTTTATTCTCTACTTTGAATAAATCATCAAGTATTTATAATAGCGTTAAACTCCCTATTGAAATTCCCATTTCAATAAGTGGCTACGGAAATTTAGATTTCATACAAAACTTTGTAAAATCATGGATATGATAAATATGCAAAAACAGTTTAACTTTTGAAACAACCATGAATTAAAACCTCCATTATTTCCATCACGCTGTGAAATAAGACTTTACATGATCTAGCGTCTCAAAATTAAACTACTGTAATAAAGATAAACTAAAACTAGCTACTGGTGTCCAGGTACTGCATCCCAATGGAATTTGCATGAGCCTCATGCTTCACCCTTGCTAGCGGCTTTGTCAGCGGATCTACGACATTGTCTTCCGTCGGAATCTTGCATATCCTTACATCTCCTCTTCCAATGATCTCTCGGATGAGGTGATACTTTCTGAGCACATGTCTGGACTTGTGATGCTCTCTGGGTTCCTATGCTTGCGCCACGGCTCCCGAGTTATCACAAAATATATCGATCGGTCTAGAGATACTGGTAACGACTCTTAGATCCGATAGAAAATTCCTCAGCCAGACAGCTTCCTTTGCCGCATCAGATGCTGCAATGTACTATGCTTCTGTAGTTGAATCTGCAATCGTATCCTGCTTCGAGCTCTTCCATGAGACTGCGCCTCCGTTTAGGGTAAAGACGTACCCTGACTGTGATCTGAAATCATCTCTGTCGGTCTGGAAGCTAGCGTCAGAATAGCCGTTGACACTAATTTCATCCTCAGAACCTCCAAAGACCAAGAACATGTCTTTTGTTCTTCTCAGGTACTTGAGAATGTTCTTGACAGCCACCCAATGAGGTTCTCCTGGATTCTGTTGATATCTGCTCATAACACTTACTGAGTAAGCAACATCGGGCCTGGTACATAACGTGGCATACATAATCGATCCAATTGCTGATGCATATGGAACTGATTTCATCTTGTCCTGATCTTGACTAGAAACATTAACACTATGCCATGTTGCATCGGGATAAATCCTTTCTTGGATTCATCCATCCTGAATTTCTTCAGGATTTTATCAATGTATGTACTTTGGCTAAGTCCGATAAGCCGCTTAGATCTATTTCTGTAGATCTTTATGCCAAGTATATAAGCGGCTTCTCCAAGGTCTTTCATCTGGAAACACTTGCTTAACCAACTCTTTACACTCTGTAAAGTTGGTACATCGTTTCCTATGAGTAGAATGTCATCTACGTACAAGACCAAGAAGGTTACTATGCTCCCACTGAACTTAGTGTAAACACACGGCTCGAACTCACTTTTCGCGAAACCAAATTCTTTGATTCGCTCATCAAAATGTAAGTTCCAGCTTTGAGATGCTTGCTTTAATCCGTAAATGCATTTTAGCAGTTTACACACTTTATTAGGATTCTTAGGATCTACAAACCCCTCTGGTTGTTCCATATAGACGTCTTCTGTTAACTTTCCGTTCAGAAAGGCTGTCTTGACGTCCATTTGCCAGATCTCGTAATTAAAGTACGCTGAAATGGCCATCAGAATCCTAATTGACTTTAACATGGCCACTGGCGAAAAGGTTTCATCATAGTCGATACCATGAGTTTGAGTGAATCCTTTTGCGACCAGTCTGGCCTTGAAAGTGTGTACATTCCCGTCCATGTCGGTTTTCTTCTTGAAAACCCACTTACGTCCAACAGCTCTACAGTGCTGGGGTAAATCAGTCAACTCCCATACTTGGTTGTCGTACATGGACTGCATCTCGGCCTTCATGGCTTCCTACCATTGTTCAGACTTACTGCCTGACACAGCTTCTCCATAGGATGTTGGTTCATTCAAGTCTCCACCGTCCTGAGAGACTAGAAACCCAAGATACCTATCTGGTTCTTGTCTTATCCTACTGGATCTGCGAAGGTCCTGTGTTTGCACTTTCTCAATCGGTTCTGATTGAGGTTCAACATTTTCATGTTGAATTTCTGGCTCAACAATTGGTGTAGTGTTTTCTTCGTCTACTACCTGTAGATCTACATCCTCTCTGGTGTTCCCGGAACTGAGAAACTTCTCTTCCAGAAATTTTCCATTTCGAGCAACAAAAACTTTGTTCTCTTCAGGGTTATGAAGTAATATCCCACGGTGGTCTTGGGATATCCCACGAAGAAACACTTGTCGGATTTGGGCTTTAGTTTTTCTGAGCTAGGTCGTTTGACGTAAACCTCACAACCACAAAATTTCAGGAAAGACATTTTGGGTTTCTTACCCTTCCATAACTCGTATGGTGTCTTTTCCACCGACTTTGTTGGCGCTCTGTTCAGTATATGTGCTGCTGTTTCGAGCGCATGTCCCCAGAATGACACTGGTAGCGTAGAGTGACACATCATCGACCGTACCATGTCCAACAATGTACGATTTCTCCTTTCTGACACACCATTCATCTGAGGTGTATACGGAGGTGTGAGTTGTGATACAATCCCACATTCTATCAGATGATTGCCAAACTCTTGACTAAGATATTCACCTCCTCGATCTGACCGTAAAAAACTTGATCTTCCTGTCAAGTTGATTCTGTACTTCATTCTGATACTCTCTGAATTTCTCAAAGCTTTCAGATTTATGTCTCATCAAGTAGACATAACCGGTATCCTCCTCTTGCCTCGTGACTAAATGGTCCACACACATCTGTGTGAACTATTTCTAACAAGTCAGAAGCCCTTTCATTATCTTTGTTGAAAGGTTCTTTTGTCATTTTGCCAGATAAACATGATTCGCAGTTGTCAAAAGGTTTGAAATCAAAAGTGCCAAGAAAACATCCTTTTAGGAGTAGTTCAACGCGTTTCTTGTTTATGTGGCCTAAACGACAATGCCAGAGGTAAGTCTGATCCTCAAAATCTTTGGATCGTTTACTTATATGATAGATTTCATTATTATTGTCTTGCAGATTTACTGTATATAGACCATTCACAGGTGTAGCTTTAAAATAGAAAATATTATTTTTAAAGATAGAAAGCATTTTATAATCATATTTGTAATAAAATCCTTGATCTACCAATAAATCAAAAGACAAAACATTCTTAATCATCTTTGGAACATAATAACAATTTTCTAGTTCCAAAACTAGACCCGAGGGTAAACTAAGACTATAAGATCCTACAGCTTCAGCTATCAGCGGAGTGCCTTCGCCAACTCGTAGGTTCGAACGGTCCTTCCTCAAAGTCTCTCTTCTAGTGAATCCCTGTAAATGATTACAAATGTGGTTACCACTGCCTGTATCAATTACCCATGTTTCATAAGAAGTGATTAAGCAATCTATCATAAAGATACCTGGAGCATCGGGTAAACCGATCTCAACCTGGTCGATATTCATCGAGTGCTCGCAAATATCCTGGCTACCACATTCTGGGCAACTCAGATCTCCCAGCTCATCAATCCAATCTGTGTCCATGAGTTCAGCAGCTGCTGCAGGTTTCGGCTCCAAACTGGCCAAAATATCCTCATGAAGCTTTGCCACGTCTCTCTTTGGTTCTCCAATGTATGCACTAACTGTGGTACGTATCTCATCCGTGAGGGAGAACCACATGAGATGTACTAGCTCTTCCTGAACCATCTTATATCCCATGCATGACAAACTTTTAAAGGGTTTCCTCATTTCCAGAAGATGCTCTTTAACAGATTGACCCTTTACCAGTTTCAGAGAATAGATCTCTTTCATGATTAGATACTTCCCACATTTCTTATAGAAACCTACCTGGTTTTCTATATTCTTCACGACCTCATGGCAGTACTTAACTCTTAAATCAGCCGTGAACTTGGGTGAGGTAGAGAAAGATAGAATCGACATTACATTAGATTCGTCAGCCATGTATTTAAAGTATTCAGCAAAATCCTTTTCAGGAGAATTGCATTCGGGTCGTGAAATGGGCTTCTCTATCACGTACCTCTTACCTTGTGCATCCAAGACATTGTTAAGGTGCATTTTCCAGACTGGAAAATTTTGTCCTGTAAGCTTCCATTTACTGTTGATGAGGCGGAGGGATTCCTCAGGTGTATAAAACGGGATTACAGATTTAGACATCTACATAAGAATAAATTCCGATTTAGTTTAAAATTATAAAACTTCTAATAAATTATAACCCTTAAATTAATTTATTAGACTAGAATCCATATCTCACATGTGTCGGCAAGCATGTCAGGCCGACTCATGTGATTTACGGTAGGTAAAAAACTTATACCAATCGCATTTTAATACGAAAACACGACTTCTAGATCGTCGGGACATCGGATATTCAATCTGTGCATATTTAGTCCCTCTAGTGCACTTTAACCCAGTACCACCCGGTGAATAAATAATTACCAAAACAGATCGCACCACCCGGGGCCTGGACATACTCTGGCCAGTACCACCCGGAGATAATTCGCAGAGTTTTTATCCCCTCCAATTTCGGTTTGAACGCGGGCGATTGAAGTGTGATCACTAGCAATACCATACGTACCTTACACCGGAGGTGTCCCTAAAGTGGTTTGCACTTACTGATCTATGATTTTAACAAGGGTTTTAAAATCTGCCAGTTTTCAAAACTTGGATCCAAACACAAACTGTATTTGTATCCATCTTTTTCTTTAAAACATTCGGTTTATATTTAATTTTAAAAACGTTATCGGATATATACGCAATTAAATTTAAACAACCACGCAATATAAAATCAACCACGCAGTTTAAAAGACATGTCATAGTCAAAAACCCTTAAAACTATTGTCGTTTTGTGAGCCAACACAAAAACGACGGTCTCAACCCTAAGTGACAGCAACACACAAGGCATGAACTTCTCGGTGCTCCCACTGGCTCCAAGATCCATCTTTGACTCCGTGCTCCATCTTCGGTTTCTTCGGTTATTTTATTTATTAAAAGTTACAAAATAAAAGCGGGTTGTAAATGGCACGCAGGCCTCCCGTAACCATCAATAAATAAATAAATACATGCACAATTATTAAAAAACACAACCACGGGTCAAAGGGTTTAACTATGACGTAAACGGATAATATAATTTAATTTCTATTTATCAAACAGATTAAAATTAAAATTAAAATTATCCCTACGGTTTCAAACCTATCTGGTTTTAGATAACCCTTATCCGATACCACCTACCGCAAACAGCAACAGCTACCTGCTGCCGCTCTCGCACTGGTCGGTGTTCGGAAAAACAACAGCCACCAATGTCAGCCGCTGCTCGCGGCGCGAGGCCTCTACTCGCGGCGCGAGACATCTGTTCGCGGTGCGAGGCCTTTGCTCGCGGCGCGAGCTGGTTCACAAGGGCTCGACGACGACAGCAGCCCAAAGCCACCGTCGCCGCCCTCTCTTTCGATCGGAGACCTAAAAACTGCAGTGGCCGACACCCCATTGCGGCGGTTGTCGACCACCGCCACCACCACAATCATCACCGCCACCATCAGCGATGACAACAGCAGCTAATGCCGCCATCGCCACCGCCTACCGGCGCAACAACAACAATCACGCCATCGCCGCCACCACCACAAACGGTGGTGTGGCGGTCGATTAGGAGTACGACGGTAGCAGCAGCATTCACTAACACCGTCGCCGCCTCCGGCGGTCTTAATCAACAAAACGCCATCGCCGCCACCACCACAATCGGTGGCGTGGCGGTCGATTTGGAGAACGACGGCAGCAGCAGCAGTTGCCACCACCACCGCCGCCTCCAGGGGCTATCGATGAACACGACCACCACCGTCACCGTTTTCGGCTTCGGTGGTCAAAACAAATACCACTACCACCACAAACGATGGTGTGGTGGTTGGACCGCAACCCCGTTGCCACCACACGGCTGTGTGGTGGTCGATTTGTTCAACAGCCGCCGCCACCACCAATCGGTGGTGCGGTGGGCTTCGGTGCTACGGCCGGCGGCCACCACCAACTGTGGTGCGACCGTCGGTGTTCTTCGGTGGTCCAAGGCCGGTGATCGGCCCGTTGGTCCGGCCGGCTAACTACCGCCGTTCCACCGCCGATCGTTCCGAATTCGTTAGGTTTTCCAAAAATTTAATTTTTAAAACAGTTAACCAAATAAAAATCAAATTTTTAACAAACCTAATTATCAAACAAACCTGATCTGTAGGTTTTTAGGAAGTGGCTCTGATACCACTGTTGGGAACCGGAGGCACAAACAAACGCAGCGGATAATAATATCCGATTCCCAATCGAGGATCCAATCCTAAACCTTACAGATAAAATAAAGGGTGTTTGGTGTGTTTACCTTATCGCGAAAAACTCTGAATCGCTAATAGGGGATACACCGCTACTGGAACCGTTCGAGATTAGTTGCTAGACCACCGTGGATTACCCCAAAAAACGACTTTGTACACCCGGTGTGTTTGGCCGTCGATTTGGGAAGAGAGAGAGAGAGAGAAAGCTTTCTTGGGATTTAGGAATCGAATGAATAATCAAATAAACCATAAACCCCTAGCCCTTTATTTATATGGATAAACCTGGCAGTGTTTGATTCCATATATAATTCTTGATAATTATCTCTGATATAATTTCCATAATTATCATTTAATTAATCTAACTGATTAATTAATTATGAATAAATAATTTAACTAATTATTTATTTATTTCTTTTTCTCTCTTAATAATTAATAACCAATTAATTATTTCTTATAATCCAAACATTCTCATTTTGGTGGGCAGCGGTGTGACCTACCAGTGTCTTATAACATTGGACACGGTAACCCTGTTACTGTCTCGCACATAATCCTAACAATGAGCACACAACAAATGTACCTAGTACTGGTCCCAATTGGCTATTTGACAGTGATTCACTAACTAACTCTTTGAATATGAGCTATGCAATTGAAAGAGGTCCCAGTGCAGACAAATCAAAGGAAACAGAGACACCTTTTGTCATGTTTCCAATACCTACAGTGGACCCAATTGAATTTTGTCATGCAGAAAAGGAGCCTGAACCTGAGAAGGAAGGTGAAGATAATCAAAGTTAGAAGGAGACTAGAGAAGATCAGATTCAGAGGGAAAGTGAGACAGAGAGGGATCCAATCCAGAATCATCCAGACACACCACAAGAAGATGATGTGAATGATTCACATTCTTCAGACATGAGTATTACAGACCCTCCAGTCACACAGCAAGAGGACTATCTGGATGACTCTCATTCTTCAGATATGAGTATCACCAATCTAGATGACTCACATACCAATGTGATTGATTCCACAGTTCTAAATGAAGAAGGTGATGCTTTTGAGTCCAATTTAGGGGTGAATCTTCCTGAAGAACCCCTACATCTTACCAGGACTCAGAAGAATCATCCATCAAGTTTGGTGATTGGAGATATTCAATCCCCAATGATCACAAGGAAACAAAGCAAAGCTGTGGGTTTTCAAAATCCCAACTCAGCAATATTTTCATGTTTCCTATCTCAGATTGAGCCAAAGAAGGTTTTTGATGCTATGAAAGATCCCAGCTAGATAGAAGCAATGTAGGAAGAACTACTTCAGTTTGTGCTGCAACATGTATGGGATTTGGTTGATTTACCAAGAGGACATAGGGCAATTGGCACCAAATGGATATTCAGGAACAAGAAGGGTGAGAGAGGCATTGTCATCAAGAACAAAGCAAGGCTGGTTGCTCAGGGATATACTCAGGAGGAGGGAATTGATTATGATGATGTTTTTGCACCTGTTGCAAGAATTGAAGCCATAAGACTATTCCTAGCATTTGCCTCATACAAACAGTTCAAGGTGTATCAAATGGATGTAAAAAGTGCATTCTTGTATGGGAAGATAGAAGAGGAGGTATATGTGTGTCAGCCTCCAGGATTTGAAGATCCAAAGTTTTCAGACAAAGTGTACAAGCTAAGGAAAGCATTGAATGGTTTACATCAAGCACCAAGGGCTTGGTATGACACACTGTCTACCTATCTCTTGGAAAACCTGTTTGAGAGATGAGTGATAGATAATACCTTGTTCATAAAGAAAAATGGCTTAGATTTGCTATTGGTTCAGATCTATGTGGATGATATTATCTTTGGTTCCACAAAGGAAGAGATGTGCAAAGAGTTTGAGGATTTGATGCACAAGAGGTTCAAGATGAGCTCTATGGGAGAATTGACATTTTTCCTTGGATTGCAAGTCAAGCAGAAGGAAGATGGGATACTCATCAATCAATCCAAGTATGTCAAGGATATGCCCACAAAGTTTGGTTTTCTGGATGCAAAATCAGCCTCAACACCAATGGAGACACACAGGCAATTGACAGCTGATGTTGAGGGGGAGGAAGTAGATGTACATCAATACAGATCTATGATTGGATCACTTATGTATCTCACAGCTTCCAGACTTGATATTATGTTTGCAGTCTGTGTGTGTGCAAGATTTCAAGTTAGGCCAAAGGATTCTCATCTTCAAGCTGTTAAGAGAATATTCAGATATCTAAAGGGACAACCCAGATTGGGTCTTTGGTATCCCTATGAGTCTCCTTTTGAGATTTTGGCCTACACTGACAGTGATTATGGAGGTGCAAGCTTGGATAGAAAATCCACTTCAGGTGGATGTCAATTTTTGGGTGCAAGACTGGTGTCATAGCAGTGTAAGAAGCAAACCACAATATCAACATCAACAACAAAAGCATAATATGTAGCAGCTGCACAATGCTGTTCACAGGTTCTATGGATTCAAAATCAGATGTTAGATTATGGTATTATTACCTTTCTTAACACTCATGTTTACATTGACAATAACAGTGCAATAAGCATTGTTAATAATCCTATCAAGCATTCCAAAACCAAGCACATAGAGATCAAGTATCATTTCATTAGGGATTCAAATGAAAAGAAACTCATTCAGGTGTTGAAAGTGCACACTGACTATCAATATGCTGATATTTTCACAAAAGCTTTTGATGTGGGGAGATTCAAGTTTTTGATCACAATTGTAAGCATGATCAATTCTGAATAAAGTTTCTTTATCTTTCTTATGTAGAAATCTTGTATTCTATGTATTTGTATACCTCAAAGTGTGTTTGATGTGTTTGCTTAGTGATTTCAGTGACCATAATCGCAAAAAGGGTCATTACTGTTGTTGCAAGAAGATATTGCTGCTGAACAGGGTTAATGAAACAGTTACTGTTGCTAAGTGATCTTTCTATCGCTAAGTACAGTTACTGTTGCCAGGTCCTGATATTGCTGCTAAATGAGGTTAATGTTGCCAATCGGGACTTATTGCTGCTGAGGGATGTTAAGGTTGCTAATCGGGTGATATTGCTGCTATTAGGAATATATGGGGTTATTACTGCTGCTTTGGTTATTGTTGCTTGCATTATTACTGCTTGTATCATTACGGTTGCTTATGTGCAGTTACTACTTCCAATATTCTTATTGTTGCAAAGGTTGTTATTGCTGCTGGTATCTTTAATGGTGCTAGTTCTTTATTGGTGCTTGTTAAATCAATGTTTAAAGAATAGTTGAGGGACCATTTTGTAAAGTCTTTTATGTTAGGATTCGAGGATAAATACCCCAATGCCTTGTATTGTATGAGAAGACTTTCCAGATTATGAATGACAAGTAACTCTTTGCTCTCAACATTCTCTCTCTACTTTCTCTCTATACATGATATCATCATTTTCTCATTAGATCCTTCATGATTGTGATTAGATCATGATGGTTTAGTTCATCATTTTGTACTAACTCGTGGTATCAGAGCTGGATTTGCTGATTTGAAGAAGATTAATCAAGCTAAAGTTTTGAAGATTTGAAGAAAGATGAAGAAAACTTGAAGAGTTTCATTTTTGAGCTAAATTGAAGATTATATTGCTTGATTATTCATGAAATTGTATGTAGTTTCATGAATCTATCAAGTTTTATGCGTTAGTAGTGATATTGGATCATTAGAAAGTGAGCAGATTTGATTTTTGAGGGAAAAACAAGCTGGAAAATGAAGAAATTCATAGATTTTCGAGTTTGTTCTTATGTCTCGAGTAGCATATGTTCTTATGTTTTGAGTGTTAGTTAGATCTTGAGTCTACAAGTGCAAATTCGAGCAGAAGTATCAAGTCTCGAGCATACTTGCCATGTCTCGAGCATAGTATTGTAGATCTCGAGCCATTTTGTTAGTTAAACTTGAATTCTTTGTTCATTCAAGTCATGTCTCGAGTCGTTTTGTATATCTCGAGCCATTTTTAAAAGCTCGACTCGAATTCTTTGTCTATTAAGTCATGGTTCGAGCCATCTGGTGTCTCGAGCAATAGCTATAGTCCAACTCAAATTCTGTCTTTCAGATCATGTCTCGAGCCTTTATCCTGAGTTCTTTGTTGTGTCATGTCTCGAGCCATTTCATGTTTCGAGTCATTCAGTTAGTCTAACTCAAGTTTCTTTCAGTATCTCGAGACATAGTTAGTAGTTGTTCAAATCAACTTCAATTCTTTGTGTCAATCCAGTTTGACATAGTCAGGTGTTCTGTTTTTGATTTGTCTTCCAAAAATTAGTATTAACGATCCTGTAACAAGATGATGAACGTTATGAACAAAAGAGATGATATGTCGATGGGATCAGAGACAAAAGCCCCAGTTTTGTTTAAAGATGAATATGAACTTTGGGTTTCGAGGTTTAAATTGTATATTCAGCGAAAGGAACACGGGTATGAGATGTTGCAATCCATTATGAATGGTCCGAAGGCATTACCAAAACATACGTTAACAAATGGAAAGGAAGTTACCAAGAAGGTTAATGAGTTGAATCCTGAAGAAAAGGCTTTATATAAGATTGACATGGATGCATTTAACTATCTAGTACAAGCTATTCCCAATGACATTTATCGTAAACTGGATAGTTATGATGAGTCTGCTAAGTCAATCTGGGATCAACTTCAGAAAATAATGATGGGTTCTAAAGTTGGGAATCAGATGAGAATCACCAGTCTAATGGATAAATACGAGAATTTTAAGATGAAAGAGGATGAAAATCTAGAAGATACATATGACAGGTTTGTAGAGTTGTTGAATCACATGAAGAAGAATGATATAGTCAGATCAGAGATGGATTGTATCGTAAAGTTTCTCAATAATCTATCATCAGATTGGAAACCATTCTCAAGATTTGTGAAACAACACAAAGCTCTGCATAAGCTCAAGATGCATGAGGTGTTTGAGAATCTAATGTTGTTTGAAGAGGAAGTGAATGAAGGAATAGCTGAACGAAAGAAGAAAGAAAAGAGTGAAGCTAATTCAATGGCTTTACTTGCTGAGAAGGAGAAAAATATGAAGAAAATACGAAAAGGTAAGGCTAAGACATTTGAGGTCTATGAAGATGAAGAGGAAGATGAGGAAGAAGAATATGATGAGAATGAAAGAGATCAGATGTTTCAAAGTTTGTTGAGTTTAACAGAGGCATACAAGAGAAAGTACTATAACAAACCCAGTTCTAACAACAGGAGATTCTCTACAAGAGGTGGTCGTGGATTTAATCGCAACTACAGTCAAAGTCAACAAGGATATCCTCCTCGCATTGAAAATCAGTATGTTGATCATTATGCAACAAAGAAGGAAGAGAGTGTTAAAGATAGTTCAGAGAAGAGTGGAGAAAAGAAAGTGCCTGAAGGAATTGTTTGTTACAAATGTGGTAAGATAGGTCATATAGTGAAGGGATGTCCTACCAAGATGACTAAAGTGGAAGTGTTACGGAAAAAGTTGGAACTGGCGGAGAAACAAGAGCAAGGCCTTGTGTTAATTGCTGATGATGCAGAATGGTTAGATTTTTCAGACAATGATGATCAAACTCAGATGTGTTTCATGGGACTTCTTGATGATACAGACTTTGAAGATGATTAAGACAGTGATGGAGAAACACCAACGGTACATACTCATCCTTTATCTTGTGATAAACGTAAAATGCTTGAAGTGACAACTTTAATACATAACAAAAACAAAGAACTTGAAGCTGTCATTTCAAAACAAGAACATGAGATTGCTGAATTGTTGCAACGATGTGAAAACTTGCAACATTCAGTTAATGAGTGTGAACAGATTCGAACTGAACATCAGTCTCAAAAGGTTGAAATTGAATTTTTGATAGTGAGTCTGAATGAGGAAAAAGAAAACGTTTCTAATCTAAATAAGATAATTTCTGTCGTTGATCTGAAACTTCATAAAATAGGTCAAACAGAACATACAATTTTCTTAAATCAACGACATGAGTTTCGTGATTACTATTCCACAGAAGGTCTTGGATTTAAAAATCCAAATTATTTGAAAAAAATACTTAATGATAGACGTGCATTGTATAGTTTTGATGACATGCTAATGAGCATAATATTTCCTATGTTAAAAGGTGATCAAATGAAGGAAGAATTTATAGAATTACAAGAAATGAAGAAACATGATCCCATGTATCTTGATCCAACATATCACAGGGTTAATTTTCTGTATAATGATGATGCACTAAAGATTAAATCTAGCTCATCTACAGATTATTCTGTAACTTTTGTCTATTCTGAATTCTCAAATGGTGAAGTCAAACCATATGTGCCTACATTGAGAAACAAATTACGGACTTTGAAAATCAGATTGAATGTTTTGTGAAACAAATTGAGGATTTAAAATTACAAAATACAAAACTTCAATCCGAATCAAATATGTTTGATTTTCAACAAAAGTTACATGAGGGTGTAGATGATGAACAAGAGGAAGTTACGCGTGTAGTAAATTCTGATGGGTATTTTGAATTCAAAGAACATTCAGCAATGACGCCTGATGATATTGAAGTTCCTTACAGTGTTGACAATCTTGATCTGAGTCAATCAGTAATAAGTGAAAATATCCTTTTTAAGTCAATATCGGACAAAATATCTCAGGTACATGCTCAGAATGATTCTTCTATTCATTGTTCTCAAAATAACCTTGAGTTAACTGAAAATTCACAGGGATCGGTATCTTCATTTCCAAAGATGTCTTCTGCTTCATCATCTGAGTTAAAACGTGCAGTCTGTCGTTTTCATGATGAAATATCTTATTTAGAAAAGAAACATTTTCAAGAAAAGCAATCATTTCAAAACACTATTCATCAATTAAAGACCGAGTTGTCATCTCAAAAATGTGATGCAAAATTCTGGTACAGCAAGTGTAACACCTTAACAAAGAATTATGATAGATTAGTTGAAAGACTGTCTATATATGAAGAAGGTCTTCACTATGCTGGTAAAAACCAAAAGATTGTACCGACTCTAGTAACTCATGATTACATAAAGAATGTTCAGTTTTCTCAGGGAGTAATAGCTATGTTAAAGAAATTTCAGCATCAAATAAACTTAAAAAAGCAAAATATTAACGTAGCTATTCCTGAGAAACATGTTGAGCAATCTGTTTCATCAACTGTGTCACTGAAACCATTTGTTATTTGTGCTAACACCTCTACAGGGTCTTATACATGTGTAAAGAATGAGAAGCCAAGACAGAAGAAGTTCAAGAAGAAGATATTAAGAATTTAGATGTTCATGTGATGCATTCATCTAGAAAATTTTCAGATTCTACTGTGAGAAACAAAAAGAAGTCTATCAATAATGTACTTTCTAAAAATAAATCAATGAATAAAAAGACCGCTTCTTCTGTTTCTCAAACCATCAAAGCAAAATCTGATGAAACTCATACAGCATCTAAATTTGAGAATATTTTTTCTTCTTCTACTCCTGCTTTTGTACCATATCATGTTCTTCATAGGCTTAGCAGAGTTAGACAGATTTGGGATCCCATATATGGTGTTATAAACATGTTAATCTTCCAGAACCCATTCTCAAATGGGTTCCTAAATCTTATTGATGTCATTATTGCAGGCCAGTCATAAGTGGTACCTGGACTCTGGGTGTTCCAAACATATGACTGGAAGGAAAGAGCTCCTCTTTAATTACAAAGAAGAGTATGGAGGTTCCGTCAAATTTGGCAATAATGATCTTGCACCGGTCGTAGGTCAAGGAGATACTGTTTGCAATAACATTACTATTTAAAATGTGGCACATGTCATTGGTTTAAATCATAACGTCTTCAGTATTGGCAAATTTTGTGATAAGGACCTGGAAGTAAATTTTAAAAAGCATCGATGTGCTGTCAGAACTGAAGAGGGAAGAGAACTATTGGTTGGCTCTCGTCGAACTAATCTCTATTCTATAAAACTTCGACATATGCTTGCAAAGAATTCTAAGTGCTTAATCTCAAAAACTTCGTTACACCAATCTTTACTCTGGCATCGAAGACTTTCTCATTTGAATTACAGATACATTGATAAATTGGTCAAGCAACAACTTGTATCTGGAATTACAATGATTAAGTTTGATAATGAACAAATGTGCTCTGGATGTGTTCAAGGTAAAATGAAAAGAGTATCTCGTGCACCCAAACCTGAACAAGGATCTAAATCTCCCTTGAGTCTTATTCATATGGATTTATGTGGTCCCATGAAAACTGTCAGTCTGGCTGGTTGAAAGTATGTTTTAGTCATTGTAGATATTTTTCAAGATATACTTGGACAAATTTTTTGAAATCAAAGGATGAAACATCCGAGTTGATAATCAATTTTATCTGCACGAACTCCGAAACAAAATGGGGTAGTTGAACGTCGCAATCGCACCTTAGTTGAGGCTGCACGCTCAATGAAACTTTAAAGTGTTTGGGTGTCCTTGTTTTGTTCTTAATGAAACTGAGAATCGTTGGAAATTTGGAACAAAATCTGATGAGATGATCTTTGTTGGTTACTCAGATTGTTCTGTCGCATACAGAGTACTGAATAAGAAGTTAAGAGTGGTGTATGAAAGTGTAAATGTTAAATTTGATCCTCTTGTTGAAATTTCTTTATCTACATCTCCTGTTACAGATCCTTTATCTAATAATGTTGTGCTTACGGATGCTTCATCCTCAGCCTCATCATCACCTAAATCCACAGCATCTCCCACTGAGTTAAATTTACTGTTTGAATACTTTTATGATGATCTATATGGTACTAATCAAGCTTCCACGTCTAATACAGGTGTATCTTCTACTCCTTCAAGTTCAAACTTGAATTCATCTGACGTAACTCCTGTTTCTTCATCTGATGCTTCCGATGTGCATATATCTGCATCTTTTGGCTTCTCCTCTCCTGTTTCTGAGTCTATTGTGGCTCCGGTTCTTCCTGAATCTGATATGTTAGATACTCCTTCTTCACATGAATTATCAGATCATCCAGAGTCTCTATCTAATCAACCAGTGTTAGATAATGTGGTTCCTAATCCCCTATCAGTAAATGATCAGACACCATTACCTCATACTGCAAGGTGGACTAAAGATCATCCGATTGAACTTATTATTGGTAATCCTACATCAAGTGTTCAAACTCGAGCAGCAACAGCAAATGAGTGCAATTTCTCTGTGTTTTTAAGTTCTATAGAGCCTACACGTGTATCAGATGCTTTACAAGATTCTGATTGGGTTACTGCTATGCAAGAAGAACTTAACCAATTTTCATCTCTTAAAGTATGGCGGTTGGTTAAATTACCTGATCATAAATCAGTCATCGACAAAAAATGGTTATTCAAGAATAAGAGAGATGCAAATAACATCATTGTTAGAAACAAAGCACGACTTGTGGCTAAAGGATATCGTCAACAGGAGGGTATTGATTATGATGAAACCTTTGCTCCTGTTGCACGACTTGAGGCTATTCGCATGTTTCTTGCGTATGCTGCCTACAAAGACTTTACAGTTTTTCAAATGGATGTTAAGACTGCTTTTTTGTATGGACACTTGAAAGAAGAGGTGTATGTGTCTCAACCGGAAGGGTTTGTTGATCAAGAACATCCAGAATATGTCTATGTTCTAGACAAAGCATTATATGGATTCAAACAGGCACCACGGGCCTGGTATGAAGAACTATCTAAACATCTTTTGTCCAAAGGCTTCAAGAAGGGTTCTGTTGATTCCACGTTGTTCCTAATGAAAGAAGGAGAACATATTGTAGTAATTCAGATTTATGTTGACGACATTATTTTTGGGTCTACAAGTCGGGAGTTATGCAAAAAGTTTGAAACTGTTATGACTGAAGAGTTCAAAATGAGTATGATGGGTGAGATTAATTTCTTTCTTGGATTACAAGTGCGTCAATTTTCAGATGGCATATTCATAAATCAATCGAAGTACATATCTGATCTACTCAAGAAATATGATATGTCTGGGTGTAACTCGATTGGTACACCAATGGCTACTGGAAACTCACTTGATCTGTGCGTGTGCTAGATATCAAGCTAAGCCTAAAGAATCTCGCTTAGCTGCAGTCAAACGAATATTTCGATACTTAAAGGGTACACCTTACTATGGCATTTGGTATCCAAAAGGTCTTGGTTTTGAATTACAAGCTTATACTGATGCTGATTATGGTGGGTGCAACATGGATCGGAAGAGTACATCTGGTCATCTACAATTTTTGGGGAATAAGTTAGTTTCGTGGGCATCCAAGAAGCAACAATGTGTATCTACCTCCACTGCTGAATCTGAATATGTAGCTGCTGCGAGTTGCTGTTCACAAGTTCTTTGGATGCAGTCACAACTTCGTGATTATGGTCTTGAATATAAGAAGATCCCCATTTATTGTGATTACAAAAGTGCAATAGCTATATCCGCTAATCCAGTGCAGCACTCAAAAACCAAGCACATAGACATCAAGTATCATTTTTTAAAGGATAATGTGGAAAAAGAAAATATTGAGCTGTACTTTGTAAATACTGAATTTCAACTTGCAGATCTGTTCACTAAGGCTTTAGATGAGAAAAGATTCAAATTTCTCATCTCTAGACTTGGAATGATTGACAGAAAGATTTAAATCTCATGTCCTATGTATTTCCATATATATATATATAGAAATTTGATAAATACTGATTTCAGTATGGTCATCAGTTTTCTATTTATATCTTGAAATACATTTCCTTAGTTTCTTTTCTATCTTTCTATCTCAAGTTGTTAAATTCTGTCATTTCTTTTGTTTTCTTTTTCTTTGGTTACTAATATTTCCGTTCAGCATATATTCTTTTGTCAAGGGGGAGCGTGCTTGATACAGGTTAGTCCAGCTGTTATGCTTATGCTGTTACAGGTATATTCAGGTATGCTCAATTTGAGGGGGAGAATTTAAGATGCAGGTTTGTAGGGGGAGTTTACAGGCCCTTAGTTTTGCATCACATGTTTTAACTCGAGTCGTGTATCTCAAGCTTACTCGAGTCTATCATGCACATTTGTACATCATGAAGTATACACTCGAGACATATCTCTTGAGTTATCTATCTCGAGTGCATTTTCATGTCTCGAGCGGTTGGTTGACACTCGAGACATCTGTCTCGAGTCATATAACTCGAGTTCATATGCATTGTTGTTTAACTACTCGAGACATGTTCTCGAGTCATACATTTCGAGTCATAGCTCAAGAGTTGTAGTTTTTCAGTGCTCGAGACATATACTTCGAGCCATATCTCGAGTCATATAACTCAAGCTAATGTCCATGCATGGTGTGTCTTATCACTCGAAACATGTACTCGAGACATGTACTCGAGACATGTACTCGAGAAATGTACTCGAGACATGTATCTCGAGCCCATTGGTATGTCTCGAGTGAGATTTTTCGTCCCATGTCTGTTCCTTTCTTCGCTCGAGACATGTGTGGTCCAATTGTGGACTGCCACGTGTTATAGTCATCATTGTCATGAATCTGAACTTTTCTCATTCTATATATACTTCTCTTCTCATTTCATTTCCAATCTTTCTGGAGATTTTCTCGGTTCGTGCGGACTCTGTTCAAGTTGCAATCGTCTTCAAGATTTTAGTTTACTTAGTATTGTTTCTTATACTAGTTGTAGTTCCTTGTGTGTGAGTTTTGTATACGTTTCCGGGTCTCTACGACGCCTATAGGTATTCACTCGATCATATATCGATTAGGCTAGTAGATTAAATATTTTGTATAAACTCATCATAAAACACGGGTTAACGCTTTTGGGACTGTTTCATTGTGTTTTTGATAAAGATTTGTGTGAATGACCCGTTGTTCCGGATCATATGGACTTGAGACTTTGTATCTTATTCTCTATGATTGACCTTAAGGATGACCTTCCATATTCGTAATATATTGAAACTTAAAGGACTAAATACATATAAGACTTGAATATTGCTATCAATTAACATTCAGTTCAACTTGGAATAATTTTCATTGTAACTCGAGACATCCACTAATCATGGATATTGCTTAAATCATCTACTCGAGATATCTACTCGAGACATATGTCTTGATGATGATGTCTCGAGTTTATAAGGTTATGTCTCGGATCTACAACTTGAGTTTTTATAATGATTTATCTTACAGTATATTCAAGTCTTATATGTTTAGTGAATTTGGTTTCAGTCTATATCATGGTCATTTCTTACGGATTTTTTTTTCTCTCAAGTCCCACACTGTGTGAAGTTCTTTTCTACATATAACTGTTTTTCATAAATCATAATGAAAAATATATACATCTAAAGTTTTTTATGTATTAACAGCTATGGAGGATTATACATTCCCAGACATGGACACTATGGTAGATCCGAATGTGCTTTCGGTTCAATCTACTCAACATGATCCTAATGATGATGCGGATAGACAACTACTTCGCCGTTCATCATTCTTGCCGTCGTTCTCCAACAATGTCCCGTCTAATCCGCATGCCAAGATGGGTGCTCCGGTAATCACAGCGATTCTACGGAATCATCCCTTGTATACTGTTCTCACAAAGACAGTCTCTGTTCCAATGATCTATGTTCAACAAGTCTGGCATACCCTTCAGTTTCACGACGATCCTGATAATCATCATTTTACTGCAAAGTTGGATCACTTTCTCATAAGTTTTGGGGTGAACAAGTTTCGTCATGTTTTGGGCTTTCCTGCTGCCAACAGTCGACAAGGAGCTGATCAATTTGAACCGTTTGCTTCATTGGATGTTGCAATGGAGGGTGTCAGATCAGTTGGGCATATCACTGCGATTAATGCCCCTTCACAGTTCAACAAATCCAAACTTCCTAAGACGTACAACACACTGTTCACTATCTTCAGCCGATGTATGACTGGCAAACGAACTGCTCAGGACACTACAAGTCAGTCGTTCTTGATTTTCTTCTATGGTGTTTTATTCAACAAAGACTATGATTTTTCATCGTTGATATTTTACGATCTCAAGGAGCTGTTGGCCAAGCGGCAAACTCATTTGCCTTTTCCGCGTTTCCTGAGTATTCTTATTGCAAGTGCAATGGAGCATAATCCGAGTATTCCGCGACGACCAAATGCAGAGATGGTCAAGATTCATGATATGCAGTCCATTCGATATCCGAAGCAGGAGTTTCCTCCGGAGGTTCCATTGTTTTCAGAGCTTCTAGCGTATGCTGATCAGAATGTGGACTGTGTGCAAGAGTATAGGAATAGGTTTGCACCTATGGTCCAACCAGAACCGGTGGGACCTACCCAGGGTGTTCTCCCTAGTAGTGAGGGTTTAGTTGTTAGGGACCAACGATTACGGGATCTTGGGATCACCATCATTTGATGTAGACCTGGATGCCCCCACTGAAGAAATTCCGGGGTCAGATAGTGATGATGATCCTATGGATGATGATCAAGGCTCTAGTTTTTTGGTTCAACATGGTGATATAAGGCTGGATGAGGGAGTTCTAGTTGAAAATGTAAATGTGAGTATGAGTGAAAGGGAAGGAGAAACATGGTGAGAGTGAGACAGGGGCCAGAAAAATAGTACAAACCCCTTCCCACACCGAGTCTAGCCGGGTCACCACATCATCTGGAAGTGAGCATCTGTTGCCACTTACCATTGAACAAGACATGGTTCACCCAGCCATGCAATGCACAACCCCACTCAGCCACTCTATCATTTATCAACAAATGGTAGTTTCAGTTTCACACGGGGATCAAACACAACTTGTACCTATCTCTCATTTGGAGGGTGGTGGTACCGACATAGTGAGGCAGTCTCCCAAGCCCATGACTTCAATTGCAAGCACATTGAGTCTAGAGCATTTTGTATCAACATCTTCTTTGTCTAGGACACTTGAGGTTCTTTCTCATGCAGTTAGCTTTAGTAGCTCTGCCGGAACCACCGTAGTGAGTTCTGCATTTGTTGCGGGCTTGCAAGGATCGTAGGGAAACCCCATCAGTGTTAACACTATGTCAGCGCTGAACACGGGTCTCTTGGGTTCTACTCAAGCGATAACGAGAAGTCTGAGTGACCTTGGTGTTAGCTTACCTCTTCATCATTTATCACGGCCGTTCGTCAATAGTCCACTATCTTGGGTTCTTCCTCAACACCCATGGGTAGTTTGTTCTCTGAATCCACTGTGATCCATTCAACTTCTACTGTCTCGTCTGCCACGGTTTCGGCATCCACATCTGTTTCGGTGCCTCCTCCGATTCCTACTGCTTCATCTGCTGAGTTTGATCTTTCTCAGCTTCGGTTAGAGGTAACTGCAGATAAGCTGATTACGCGCTCCATGTATAGGAAAAATAACCAGGAGATGGTGGATGTGATAAAAGCACATAATGAAAAGATTGGGGGACAGAATGAAAAGATTGGAGCTTTAGAGAGACAGGTAGCTGCGTTGGTGAAAGGTAAATCCGTTGCATCAGTTGATCCCCCATCTCAGCCTTCTCAATCAGCGGCTGAGTATCCGACGATTCCAGATTTGAAAGGATTGCTGTTTTCTAGACTCTTGGAATCAGGTGCTACGGAGGATCGAGATTTGGTTGGTGTGTTACAACAGCAAACTGTTCTTCAGCGTCAAGCGATTCAGGAACAACGTTCTCAGTCTCATTTGGTGACTCACGATGAGTTTCAGAAATTCCAGACATCGCTCGATGCTTCTCTCACACGGACGTTCAATGACTTCCACAAGATGTTCACAGAGGGTTTGTCTAAGCTTTCTGAGCGGATTAGTGGACTTGAAGAAACATGTCAAGCTGCTGCTCAACGGTCATTCCGAAGGCATGATGATTATGATGATCATGATCGTCATGAGGGGGAGAGAAAACGGAGGCGGTTAGAAAGTGAATCTGCAAGCCAGTCTTCACCCTGAAGGGTCCAGATAGTTGATAGATTTGAGGAACGTTAACCAAGGGAGAAACAACCGTATAGACACCGAGATGCAATTGTATTGGTTGGAGGTGAATCTAGTAGAGGAATTGGTGAAACTGTGCTTCAATCAACTTTTGATTTTCTGAATTCAGTTCAGGAAGAAGTCCCGTATTGGAGATATAGTTCTGAAGGAATAACTGTACAGAAAGAGGTGGGTACTTCTGGTAGTTCTAGTTCAATGTCAGAATTGGACAGGGTTCTAAAGCTACTAGAAAATGTTGCCAATGAAATCCACAACTACGAGGTACCTGATGATGAACTGCAGACTGGAAGAGCTCAAGAGGATAAGAATATGGAAGACATGTGTGATATGACATTTGATTTTGAGCAAACAGAAGCTGAAGATGATGTTGAGGGTCCAAGGCTAGAAGATGTTCTTCCTAGAAATGACTTGATGCCAATTGATCAAAAGAAGGCCGAATTGTGGGAAAAGATGAAAGCGAGTTCAGGCTATTTTTTGAAGAAGACGGATTGGGATAGATATACACGAGTTCATGAGTCTTACTTAGAGGAAAGGTATAGTTCTAGATTCTCTCATCGAAAGAGAGTTGTTGATGTGGAGAGAGCATACGGAATAGGAAACTTGAAGGCAGATTTGAAAACTGAGTACTTGCATATGCGACGGGTGAATGGGAAGAAAATAGAAGAGTTGGGAATTGACAAAAAGTTTGTAAAGGTTGAACGTTTCAGAGTCAACACCTTGAGAAAGTATGAGTTTCCAGAGATAACAATAAGCCGAGAAGATGGAAAAGAGTATGTGTTTACTAAAGCTGATTTTCAGAAGATCGAGTTCAATGTATTTCTCAGTATTATGTCAGATTTGAAGATGAAGTTGATCAGGTCTTATGAAGAGATGGTTGCGTTGGTTGCAGTCCTGAGACATCTTAGAGCATCAGTTACATTGGCTCATTTGTACGACTTTCAACTTGGATTAGAGAACTGGACTTCAAAGTTATACTGTCATAAGCCGGCAAATGTACTTCGTGACGATTTGAGAACTTTACCTTTATACACAGTCTTTCATGATGATAAAGATATGATAGTTTGTGTATATCCTGATTCAAAAGAAGAGCCAAAAGGGATGCTGATGCATGAACTGATGAAGTTTAGTGATGGAACTTTGAAGATGGTCGCAAATCAACTCAGGAAAAGACTTCAGTTTGATAATGCAAGAATTCATCTGATTGATAAGCCTGAAAAGCACTTGATAAAGCATTTTGTTCAAGAAATTGAGAAGAGGATTGAAGTGAGGAATGATATACGGATTGCAGAAGTCAGGTTCAAGTTAAGAAAGAAGTTTCTTGAGATATAGTTGTTTCTTTGATTGTGTTCTTTGTTCCTCCTATTCTCTAAAAGGGGGAGATTGTTAAATCAATGTTTAGAGAATAGTTGAGGGACCATTTTTGTAAAGTCGTTTATGTTAGGATTGGGGTATAAATACCCCAATGCCTTGTATTGTATGAGAAGACTTTCCAGATTGTGAATGACAAGTAACTTTTTGCTCTCAACATTCTCTCTCTACTTTCTCTCTCTACATGATATCATCATTTTCTCATTAGATCCTTCATGATTGTGATTAGATCATGATGGTTTAGTTCATCATTTTGTACTAACACTGCTAGTCTCATTATTGCTGCTTTATCCATTACTGTTGCTCGATTATTGCTGCTTTAATCTAGGGTTTGTGATTACTACTTCTCTACAGTTATTGCTGTTAATTTCATTATTGCTGCTTTTAACTAACTTGGGAATGTATAAATAGCCCCTGTATCACCGCCTTTTTCACAACGGCTATTTTCAAAACCCTAACTCGAAAACCCTTGCGATTCTAAGGCGATTTTGTGCGATCTTGATTGTTTCTCTTAATTCTCTGATTCTTTGCATCACATCTGTGTGTGTTTCTTCGTTTTCTAATCATGGATGATCTGTGTTTTCATGAGGAGCACAACAAAGTTGGATTTCTATCCAAAGAAAGGAAATCTGAGGGTCTCAATGAGATTGTGGATTTTCTTCGATCATCAACCCTTACTCATGCTATTCTTCTCGCTCCAAAGATCTACATTGAACATCAGAAGGATTTTTGGAGGAATGCTCGTGTGGAACTCTCAACAATAACAAGGTGATTTGAACCACTGTGTGTGACAGACCTGTGTCAATCTCTGAAGCCACAATCCGAAGGTGCCTTCGACTAGATGATGAAGGAGGTGAGACTTCTATTCCTACTTCTGATATTTTCAATGCTTTGTCCCAAATGGGATATGAAGGCTCCTTGACATCTTTGAAAATCAAGAAAAATAAGTTTGGCTATCAATGGAAGTTTCTTGTTCATATCCTTTTACATTGTTTTTCAAGAAAAACCTCAGGATGGAGTTAGTTTGGCAGTACTATTGCATCTGCCTTGGTCTGCCTAGCCACATCCAGAAAAGTTCAATTTTTCCAACATGATTTTTGAAAATCTTGTGTCAAATCTGGATCCAAAATCTACTTCAACTGCTTTTTATATGTATCCAAGATTTGTCCAAGAAGTTATTAACTCTGAATTGACGGATGTACCTACCTCTAGTCAAACCTATAACAGGAATGACCCCTCTTTCAAGATGTATTCTAACATGAAAAGAGGAGGTATCACCACAATCACACCATTGTTCCCTACAATGATGGGTGTGATTCCCCCCCACAGGTGAGGCATCAGGCTTGTAGCCCACACATTCAAGCACACCCTCTGATGACCTACCCACACCTACCACTAAAGATTCAGCTCTGCATTCCATTCACAATACCCCCACCCCTGCACTAAAAGTATATCAAAGAAGGACCAAAGGAGCTCCTTCCTCCTCTGGATCCAAGACACCCAAGCCTTCAAGCCCTCTTGTGGAGCCCTCTCCACTTGAGTTTGACCAAAGGGAAACCCAAGGAGTGTCCCCTAACTCCACTGTTTTGAAGGTGCCCTCTAAAGAGATGGATGGGCATGTGGATGGTGTGGCTCACACTACTGGTGTTGCACAAGGTGTGCATCAGGACAGTGTGAACATCAATAAGACCCCCTCCACGGCAACTCTTAATGAGAAATCATCTAGAGGACCCAGGTGCCAAGAAACCATGGGAGTAGACAGTGTTTCAGCTAGGCTGAAAACTTCTACTAAAATTCCCAAAGATCCAGCACAGAAGGGTTCAACTTCTAAACCTGGTGAGGGTAGATTGACACATAAGGATTTGATGGATTCCTTGGCTGTAATAGCCAAAGACTTGAAGACTCGTGATGATCAATTTCAACTCCATGACTTGAAGCATGCTCAAACAGCTGCCAGAATGGAGATCTTGGAGAAAATGGTCAAGACACAACATCAACTGATTTCTGATGTGTACATGAAGTGCCAGTACCAAGGTGCTAAGATTGCTGCTCAGCATATGCAGATCTCAGCCCTTCAGAAAAGATATGCTACTCTGGCTGCATTCACAAAGGGGGAGAAACCTAAGGTTAAGGGGGAGTCTAAAGTGAATAAAGAGTTTGTGAAAGCAATAGTATCAGAAATGAAGTCTGGATTTGAGAAGACAAAGGAAACAACCTCTGAGGCTGCTACAGAAGTGAATGTTAATGAAAGGGTGGCTGCTGAGACATTGGTGGTGTTACCACAAGCTACTCCTAAGGTCACTCCACAGACCAAAGGAATAGTAATCAAGGAGAAAGTCATTGAGAAGGCTGAAGTTAAGAAGGTGGTTCCTAAAGATGACGGAAAGGGAATTGTTGTTGAAGAACCAAAGAAAAAGAAAGCTAAGATGATTCCCAAGGAGGTTGAAGAGGCCATGTCATTGAAGACAATCTACTCCTTGATGACTCCTGAAGAGCTAGAAAGAGCCAAGAAGATAGCTGCTGAACAAGAGGCATCAATGGAGGTAGCCAGGAAACTTCAAGAAGAGGAAGAGCAAGTTGTTGTAAAGAAAACTGCAGTGAAGCCTAAGCCAAAGAAACCTCAGCCAAAGAAAGCTCAACCAAAGAAGGTGGCCATGAGAACAAGGCAGATGTCCAAGACTGAGGAAAGAAAGGGAAGAATCAGGTTTCTTGTTAATGCAGTTGGTGGAACAGAGAATATGTATGCTTCTTGGAGTGATAAGAGGATTGAAGAAAGATATAACAAGGAAAGAGATGATTTGCAAAAGAAGGAAGAGGAAAAGGAAGAAGAAGTAGAGAAGATGCCCTTGATACAGAGGAGGAGCAAAAGAAAATATGATGTGCCTATGTTTGAAGAAAAAGAGAAATAAGCTGAGAAAGAAAAAGAGAAGGAAGCTGAGAAAGAAAAGGTATCTGAGGAAGAGAAAGAGAAAGAAAAGGAGAAAGAGAAAGAAAAGGAGAAAGAGAAAGAGGAAAGGGCTGAGGATGAAGGCAAACAAGCTGAAAAGATCCCAGAGGATGCTACTATGGAAGAGGGTGATTCTCAACCTTCTGAGCAGCAGAAATCTGGTGATGTTAAAAGAAAGAAGTCCATTGCTCACAAGAAGTCTCTGCTAAGAAGCTAAAGCTGATGCATGATTCTGAAATCATTGATTGGGATTCTACTGAACAGAATCAACAGATTGTGTGGATGGTTGAAATTAAAGGAGGAAAGCTGGATACTTACAGATCAGTGTACAACATGTTCTCCAGGATGAGCATAGTGGATTTGAAAAAGATGTATGAAATTGGCTGTGTGAAGGGTCCTAAAGGGAAAGTAGAGGTTTTGCAGCTTATGGAAGACTTCAAAATCATGTTTGCCTTTGAGAAAACCAGAGATGATTATAGGAGAAAAGTAACTCAGGTTACATGTGAAGCATTTGGATGAGTTGGAGCTACAACATGGTGTACTTTCAGAAGAAACATGGTGGTGTCTATCTATTTCAAGGGTAGACAGTGTTACTTTTTGGTGGACAAGATATATGATTTTGATCAGTGTCTGTGTACAAGCATTCTGAGGCTCATGAAGAAGAAATATATACTTTCTGAACTGGATAAAGAGTTCATAGAAAGAATTAATCAGAGAATGATGCAGTTTGATGCTGACTTTGATCCAGATGAAGTAGGTGTAGATGATGGTGTTGAGAAGAAGATGAAGGAATGGTTTGTGAGAGATCTGAATGGAAGGCTTTATTATAAAGTAATATGGGAAGATGGAAAAGCTAGCTGGGGAGATATTCTAGCTGATATTTTGAAAGTGTGCTCAAGGGAGAATCTGAGAGATATGTATGAGATGGGCATGCAACTATATGGGAACATTTTGGAGGATGACAATCAAGAAGCCATCATTCTAAAGATCAAAAGTGCTTTAGAATGTTTGTATTGGTTGTTTGAGCCCACTAAAGTTGCAAATCTGATGAACTAGCCCTGTGAGACAGTTAATGAATGCAGGTTGTTCCAGAAGTGTGGTATATATTCTTTAACAATCAATGGAATGGACAAAGAGTACTACTTTGTTGAAGGTGATCAAGTGCATGATTTGCCAAGGTTGCAAGGTATGGACAGAGTGAAATTGTCTGATCATCAACATTCTGATATGGGAACAGCTTTGATCCTGAAGTTTCAGCAACAGTTTCAAAACTTAAATGTTCAGGGATGAACAGTTAAGTTAGGGGGAGTTTGTTGGGTTATTTTGATGATTAGTGTTGCAGCAGAAGTATCGGGCTTTTTGGAAAATGCTAAGTATTATTGCTGCTCAATCAAGGTTACTGTTGTTGAAGGATAGTTAATGCTGCTGCAGTAGTAATGGAGGTGATGGAAGAATCAAGTGTGGCTACTGCTGCTGTCTCATGTTAATGTTGCTGTTTGAAGTCCTAGAAGCAGTAATGGTTACTACTGCTAAGAAGTTATTGCTGGTACTTGTTATTGCTGCTAGTTATTACTGCTAGTCAGTTTTGACAGTTTCAGTTAATGTTTCTCATTTTACTATTGCTTCTATGGGTCCGATAAGGAAGCAATTCTGTTTGATACGATAAGGAAAATATTCCGAATATCTTGGAATTAGATTAGAAGATTTGTTTTCCTTATGTTTATCTTGTAATCTATATATAGAGTTATTAGATACTTTTGGAGAGGATTATGAGATATCCTTTTGTTACTTGAGAGAAAAACAGAGCCTCAAGAGATTTCCTAGCAATAGAGAAGTATTGCTCGTCTGTGAGAGTGTTGTTCTTGCAGATTGGGGCTTTGATTGTAACTTGCAATTAACAGAGTTGAATACAATTGATCCTTCAAGTTCATTGTGTATTTTCCAATTAAATTTTTTTTCCGCAACTTCTTTAATTTGTTTCTAAGTTATTATTTTAATTCTTGTTATGAATTCGATCCTGACAGAAATGTTATCTAGATTTTTGAATAATTCAACGTTCGAACTGAACAACACCAAATCTTTCATAGGAATTTTATAGTCCTTAGGAAACAAACCGCAAAGCAATAAAGTTAAACTAGTATCTTTATTAGGAATATTTTTGTATCTCATTGCAGAATTCTGATGCACAACTTCATTAACGTCCCCGATCTCTATGCTAGAAAGTGCATCTTTCCACACATGTATGCTTTTACCATTAAGACGGATAGCGATTGTTTTGATGGCAATGGGTAAACCATGGCACCTAACTGCGATACTGTTTCCTGTCATACGGTAATCGCCATCAACTTTATTCTTTATAAACTGAAAAAAGTATGGTTGTGCTTCCACGTCTTCTATTACTTTAACATTCAGAATTGAATCAAATTCAACTCCTATCCCAATGCAAACATCTCGGTCTCGTGATGTCAATAAGACCTTGAAATTTAGACCTTCTTTTGGCAAAGAACTCAAACCAATCTTCTTTAGATCAAGGAAATGCCATATGTTATCTAGTATTACTAGGAACTTCTTCTTACCTCCATCAGAAAGGGCCTTGAAACCATTACGAAGCTTAATAGCTCTAGTTCCTTCAGTAATTTCTGTTAGAACTATAGCAAGGTGTTCTGCTACAGCTTGTTGAATACAATTCACCTTCAACTTTTCTCTTATATGAACCTTAACAACAAAATTAAACATTTTGTGGTCATTTACAAGCTTCTCTAGATTTTCCATCACTTGGGTCTTACCCACTCTTGCCATCCCGCATAAGGCTATCATGTGAGATGGGTGGTCTGGTCCGAGGACCTTTAGTGCTTTCATGAAAACCTTCTCTCTTGTTTTGAAGTCATTGTAATCAGCTGCTAATTTAGAGGTGGATGCCTTTGTCATATCAACTTTTCCAAGAGGAATGGGATGATTATGTTGGATATTTTAATGTAATTGGATTAACTTGTTTGACCAATTTCATCATAATAAGACATCATTTAGGCTTGGAGGTGCGGAGTGCATACCTACTTGAATTTATTATGATTTTAGGGGAGAAGCCCCTAAGGAACGGGGGTCCGGGGGCAGCGCCCCTGGTAGCGGGGTCCAAGGGGCAGCGCCCCTGGCAGTTACCCCGTTTCATCATTATATATATGATTTTGGTCGTTATTTGTGGCTCTCTGGTTCAAAAACATCTCAGACAGAAAATTCTCGATCTTTGGATTCTATAATATAATCACACAAAATGTCACTTTTAAATTCTTGTTGTATAAACAATATGAATTTACAGATTGTTGCGGAAATAGAAAAGACTACAAGTTTAGACTAAACAATCTAAGTTCTTTCACTATGCACTAGAGTGAGAAGATTAAGAAAAGAAAGAAGATAGAAGGAATAAAGAAAGAAAAGGATTAGGGTAGATTTAGGATGAAGAAGAAGTATGGAGAACATCTCTTCAAGTCCTATTTATACCCAATGCATTAAATGCATGTAGACTCACTTTTGTGTACGTGTCACAATGTAAGTGGTCCTTTGTACTATTTACTATAAACAAATACTCTTTGCATGGTGTGCAAAAGAGGAAGTGTGTAAACAGTTGCCTTGAGGTCTGATAAGTACGGAGGGAACAGTAAAGAGACTGTCCTTATGTACTTTTGTGTCAGTAAAGGCGGATAATCCTTTTGTGCATTAGTCTAAGACATTACACTAATCCTTTCAGGATCAGGATACTAATCAGTGACTAGAGTCCTGAAACTGATGTTGTTCAGGGTCACTTGTATCCTGATGAGTCTTCAGGATGTCATACGATATTGAGCAGCTTGCTATCACTGAGTTCCGTCTTTAGATCACGAGCATGCTGTTCCTGTCATCAGCTAATTCTTCGACGTCGCTGATGGTTCTTTGAGTATGATCTTAATGTCTTCAGGAGGTCTTCACTTCAGTGGATAGGATCAGTAGACTGCAGAACAGACTCGTTCGTCTCCTGATCCTGATCCCGATTACTATAAAAATAAGTTACAGCATAAGTAACATGGAATAACACTGAACAGACTCAGTGATAATTCCTCAAGCTATAACAGAAGCAAAAACCTATTCACTAAGTAAAGATTCAGGATCATTATCATTTCATCAGGTCTTAGGAGAGCTGGATCAACAATCTCCCCCTAAATGATAATGATAAAACAATAGAGAAATTGTCTAAATCTAGAAAGAAAAAAAATTCTAAGTCTAGATAAAACAGTAGGAAATAGAACTCATAAAGGTACATGTCCCATTTACTGTTTTGAGGGATCTTTTTCAATACTATGATGGAATAAAGTACAATGCACTGAATTGCATTTTCATTAATCTCAATCAGGTTACAAGAGTAAAGAAAATACAAGAGTACATAAGTGAAGTACTGAAAGCAAAATTACAAAAATATTCTAACTATCAGAGTCTTCGCTAAGTTCTTCAGTCTTGACTACGATTGGAACAGGAGTATTACTGAAGGCGATTCTATGATCGAGTATAGCTCTGACAGTGCGAATAATCTCTTTATTATCTTGGTTTTTCTTGTGTTTTTGAGCAGTGAAGAGAACAGAAACCAAGTGTTCATATGGTGCTTTGTGTAGCTCGCTGAAACGCTGAAAGCGTAGAATCTTGGAGTTGTCGCTTACACAAATACCATGAACAGGTTCTCTGATGACTTGTCCTTCAGAGAGAGAGACTCCTGGAGGGAGTGAAAGATCAAGCATCGAGAGGTCCAGTGGTTTAACTACCATTCTGGGCATGCAAGGAGTTGGTCTCCTTGTTGAAGCACCGGCTGATCTTCGAACAGGTGGCTGAGGCAGTGCTGAAGAAGGCTGGAGAAGGTCATCAGGAAATTCGGTTGTTCTTCTAATGCGTGCAATAAGTCCATTAATGACTTCTTCTACTTCAGCCCGATAGTTTCTGTTGGCTTTGGGAAGTAGGCTTCTGATTTCATTCCACTCTGACAAGTTGTATCTTTCCAACTTGTCAAGAGTGTGTTGCACATCCTTGACTCCTGAGCGTTTGACGGTGATCCATGTTTTTGCTCTTTTGCCGCGTGTTCGGCTGAGATGGATTCCAGAGATAGCAACACCATGTTTCCTGAGGTGTAGGCGGTCTCGGCACCGGTCAAGCTCTGTGTTCACTTCTAAAGACTGAACTTCAGCATTTCTGTTGAAGACCTTCAGCGCGGCCTTCTGTGCTAGAACAGGATCAGCACTTATTTCTGCATCTTCTTCAACAAAATCCGATGCAAGCCTTCGAGCGGCTTGAGCAGAGAGGAAGGCTTCCTTCTGCTTCTTATTATGCTCCTCCTGAGCCTGTACAGCATTGTTGTACTCCTCTTGCGATAGATAGGCGAACTCGGAGTCCCAAGAGGTGCGAAGAGGAATTTTTACTCTTGTACTCTCGAGTCGCTCTATCACGGCGTCTAAACGCCCATCCCTGTTGACAGTAGCAGAGTTGTCAGGGTAATTCTCACCTTCAGATCTAGGAGAGTTAGAGGGAGGAGATCTGGGAGAAGAAGCAGGGGTAGAGAAGTCATCAGAGATGAATTCATCATCTGATGAGAGGCATATGGTTTCAGGAGGGGCTCGGGTTTCAGGGGTTCTAGAGGAGGATGCTTCAGGGTTAAAGCGGGTTGGTCTAGAAGGAATGGATTCTGTGTTTAGAGGAGTTACTCTGAATGTCATTCTGCTTAGTTCAGCTCTTGTCTGTTCTGATGGACTGTTCTCCATTAGGCGAACAATCTCACCAGTGACAGAACCAAAGTTCACATCATAACACCCAGAGTCGTCTTGGGTTTCAGGTTCAGAGGTAGGTTGTTTGGGTGGTAGGTAGATGTAACACCCCGCTAAAGCGGAACCGCAAGGTGATACAGCTAAGATTCCATCGCGATAGGAGATAGATCACACCAATCATTCATATCAAAGGTTTAAAAGAGTTTATACAGTACTACAAGTATTACAATCCATCCTTCATTCAGGTTTACAAATTTAAGCAAAATATGAAATGACATGACTGGTGTTATACAAAAGTTCCCTTAACGATCTTATCAAACCTTCGGAATTCCTGAAAAGCATGTTAAACAAGTGTCAACTACAAGAGTTGGTGAGTTCACAGGTTTTATAGATGCAAAACAGTTATGTACAATATTCATCCCAATAAGACGTTTATTTGCAATATGTTTTGTAAACAGTTTGGTGAATCAGTTCATTCACCCTAAAATTAACAGTTTAGAAAACAACAGTGAGTAGATTTTCCAAACGATGTGTTAATTACATGATATATATCAGTGAGTTACTACAATCCTTCATTTCGTGACATTGCTACGCCCCTATTCAGCCTTGCCGGGGGAAACTAATTCCAGCCGGGGTGAATATTTTTCAATACAGTGCACCTATTACTCGTCAGTTCTAGGTGGGTATGTCAATCCAAATAGCGCTATCCACGTGTATCATAGGCCCAATTTGTAAGGGTTAATAGTAGTGCAGGGGACATTTTCATTTATTGCTCACTATATCATGTTTCAACAAATCGAAAATTTATCTCATAAAACATTTTATTTCATTTCATTTCGATGCTCGAGTTTATTTCATTTCAATTCATTTGATACTCGAAGCATGGGTTCGTTTCAATTCATTTCAAAAAGAAAACTTAAAACATTTCATTTCAATAATTCGTTTTAATATCATACTCACATTTCAATTTACTTCATTTTATAAAACATTTCATAACATTTCAGATATACAATTCATTTCATTTTGTCACAATAAGTCGTTTCATTTTGATAATTCAATTCATTTCGCAACAAGTTCACAATCAAACACATTTATTCATATACATGCTTTTCACCCCAAAAATTTCGTAAAAACGGTAAAATGGGGCTGTGAATACTCACCTCGAGTGCTTAGTGCGGATTTGTAAAGGGTTGATGCGTAACCTAAATTCCGGCTCCAAACTAGGGTCGTCCTATCAAAACGAAATTTTAACGTAAGTCCTAGATTCAACGGTCCTTAACTAAAATCGTACCGAAATCCATAGTATGCCATTATATTAATTTTTATGGTTTAATCCAATAAAACTCATTTTGTTACTAAAAAAAAAAGTCTCCTAAACATTTTAGAAGTTCAAAATTTATAAAAATGAGTTTTTAAGAAATTCCAGAATCTGTCAAAAATTTTAAGTTGTAAAAATTGCTATTTTGAACTTAGGTCCTCTAATTATTGAGTCTTTAAATTTTTACCCCCTGAATTATGGGATGTTAGGAACAACTCCACCAAATTTCATAATTTTTAGAGAATTTTTACTATTTTTAAACATTTTTACAAAATTAGTGGTAAGGGCTGAAATTCCAGAATACCTTTAGATAAAGTTTAGTTCATAAATAATTCAATACTCCACTTTATCACGAATTTCCAAAGAGATTTTCTAGCTAAAACATATACCAAACTTTTGAGACAAGTTTCATGTCATAAGGATGGTTTTTGAGAGAGATATGACCTCTTCAAGTGGTGCATGTGTAATCTGCCATAAGAGGACAGCCTACACCACCAACTTAAATTCATTGGTTGAGGTCTCAAAACTCCTCTAAATGACATGATCTTGGACTTTTTAGAAAGCTAACTCAAAGTACTTGAGTTTAGGATCAAGAAAATTGTGCTTTAGATGAATAATCAAGGAGTTATGCTAGTTTGAAGTTGACCAAAGTTTCTGACCAAACACTGTTGCACACAAAAATGTTTTTGGATGGTTTGAACTCAAATCTTGGTGTTTTTATGCAAAATCAGTGGGGTATGAACCCTAACACCTTAAATTTCATCCCATAAAAATTTCATAAAGAAATGACTACAATAAGACCCTTTTTGAGTCGTACAAAGTGCATGCAAGATTTTTGACAGAATCTGTCTCCAAACTAACATCCAACATGATACCAAAATACATAAAATCATACCATTTCGGGGCTTTTCTTGCAATTTCACCCCTAACTCAGAATATTCAAATGTAATACAACTAATATATGCTTTCATACCATCCATACTCATGCATGAACTATTGATGAAGTTTAGCCCAAGTTTGGTGGTTAAGAACATCATTTAACAAGAATTTTGCTTCCAAATGGTGTTCTTATGGGGAGATCATAGACTCTCACCTTCTTAGATTGTTTTTCCAACATTTCTAAGGTGGAATCTCTTTCCCAAACACCATATGGATTTAGAATCCATAAAAGGAGGTTTAACCTCAAGAAAAACATGAAAATAGAGCTAAAAAGGGGTGAAAATCGAATCAAAACTCAACCTAACCTTCTTACCTTTGAGATTGTGATTAAAATAACTTGAATGTGTTTTTAATCTTCAAAGAAATCTGATCTTGAAGAGGTTCTTAGGGCTGGATTTTGAGAGAAGATTGAGAGAATTTAGAGAGAGAAAGAGTTTAGAGAGAGAGAGGATTTTTGAAAAATGAGTGAATTGATGATGATGATTTGATTTTGTAGAGAAAAGAGGAGAGGAGAGAGAGATAGGGGGGGGGGGGTGGCCGGCCCCCTAGTGGGTCCCACCTCCTTCTCTCTTTTTCTTTTATTTTTTTTTTTTGAACAAATTCTTACACTGTTAGTTCGATTCGGTACCGGGTTTTTCGGCGTTTTTGGCAAAAACCGACTTTTCGAAGGTGGTTTTAGATTATTTAGGTCAGTTTACTCATATTTTAAACAAAATAACTTAAATTTTCAAGATTCATTTTAAATTTGGCATTTTAGGATTATCGGGTGATTTCGGGCCGGTTCGGGCTTTTTCGGGCAGTTTTCAGGACTTTTAGTTTTTAGCCTAACTTTTTCATGCAAACTAACCTAGATTATCCAGGCAACTTAAATTCTACCTTTTAGCCTACAGGAACGCTACTGAGTGAATTTAACGAGTAGCTAACCTGAGTGTCCAAATTTGACGGATGTCACAGTTACCCCCGGTTGAAAGAAATTTCGTCCCGAAATTTAATTCTTGCTGTTACAGCCGGGGTTTTCTGTGAAGAGATGCGGGTACTTGCTTTTCATAAAGGCCTCCCGCTCCCAAGTAAACTCTTGCCCGTGCCTAGAGTTCCATTTCACTTTGACTATCGGTATCCTGCTGCGTCGGAGTTGCTTGATTTCTCGATCAAGAACTTCGATTGGTTCCTCGGAAACACGCAGTTGCTCATCAATTTGAATCTCATCCAAAGGCAGAACTACTGTCTCCTCCGACAGACATTTCTTTAGGTTGGACACGTGAAACGTGTCATGAATTGAGCTCAGCTCTATAGGTAAGTCCAACCTATAGGCAACAGGTCCGATTCTTTCTATGACCCTGAATGGTCCAACAAAACGAGGGTTCAGTTTCCCTTTCTTTCCGAACCTTATTAGCCCTTTCCATGGTGATACTTTTAGCAGTACCCTATCACCTACTTGGAATTCCAATGGCTTTCGCCGATTATCTGCATAGCTTTTCTGGCGATCCCTGGCCACTTTCAGCTTTTCTTGAACCATCTTGATTTTGTCGGTGGTCTCCTGCACGACATCAGGCCTAAACAATCGATTCTCTCCCACTTCCAACCAATTAAGTGGGGACCTACACTTGCGTCCATACAGTGCCTCGTATGGCGCACACTGAATGCTGGCGTGATAGCTATTGTTGTAGGAGAACTCGACTAAGGGTAGATGATCGTCCCAACTTCCTCCAAATTCCAACACACAGGCACGTAACATATCCTCTAATGTTTGGATGGTTCGCTCAGTCTGTCCATCGGTCTGAGGATGGTAAGCCGTGCTCAAATCCACACGAGTGCCCAATGCTGCTTGAAGCGATTGCCAAAATCGCGAGGTAAATCTGCTATCTCTATCAGAGATGATCGATATCGGGACTCCATGTCGCATGACAATCTCACCGACATACAGCTGCGCAAGCTTATCGATGCTATAAGTCTCCTTTATTGGCAAGAAATGCGCTGATTTCGTGAGTCTGTCAACGATCACCCAAATCGTATCATGACCCTTTTTAGTCTTGGGTAGCTTAGTCACGAAGTCCATCGATATCTGCTCCCATTTCCACTCCGGGATTTCCGGTTGCTGAAGAAGTCCGGACGGTTTCTGGTGCTCTGCTTTAACTTTTGCGCAAGTTAAGCATTTACTTACGTAGATGGCGATATCTCTTTTCATACCGGGCCACCAGTAATGCTCCTTCAGTCCTTTGTACATTTTATCAGACCCTGGATGAATCGAATACTTCGACTGATGAGCTTCATCCATGATCATCTTTTTCAATTGCTCCACCCTCGGAATCCAAATTCTTCCCTTGAAGTAACACACTCCATCCTCTTTCTCCCCAAATTCCTTTTCTACGCCGTGAAGAGTTTCCTTGTTTAAGTTGTCAGCCTTCAAAGCTTCCTTTTGTGCTTCAACTACTTGAGTTTTTAGGCTGGTCTGCACCACCAGTCCCATCGCTCGTGACCTTATGGGCTTTACCCGCTCCTTTCGACTTAACGCATCAGCAACAACATTCGCTTTCCCTGGATGATACTTAATTTCGCAGTCGTAGTCGCTGAGCAATTCAACCCATCTCCTTTGTCTCATATTCAGCATTTTCTGATCAAGAATATGCTGGAGACTCTTATGGTCCGTATAGATAGTGCATTTGGTGCCGTAGAGATAATGTCTCCATATCTTAAGGGCAAACACCACTGCTCCAAGCTCCAAGTCGTGAGTGGTGTAGTTCTTCTCGTGAACTTTCAGCTGTCTGGATGCGTAAGCGATGACTTTCTCATTTTGCATCAGAACACATCCTAAACCCTGATGTGAAGCATCGCAATATACCACGAAGTTATCTGTCCCTTCGGGTAATGCTAAAATGGGTGCGTTGCACAATTTATGCTTCAGTACCTGGAACGCTTCCTCTTGCTTCTCTCCCCAAATAAACTTCTTATCCTTCTGTGTTAAGGTCGTCAGCGGCTGCGCGATTTTGGAAAAGTTTGCGATGAACCTTCGGTAGTAACCTGCTAGACCAAGAAATTGTCGAATTTCCGTCGGGGTTTTCGGGGCTTCCCATTTCTTTATAGCCTCGACCTTAGCTGGGTCAACATGTATTCCATCTCTATTCACTACATGTCCCAGAAAGTGAACTTCCCGAATCCAAAACTCGCACTTTGAAAATTTGGCGTACAGCTGCTCGGCCTTTAACAGTTCCAAAATCAGCCTCAAATGATGCTCATGGTCCTCCTTGCTCCTAGAGTAGATTAAAATGTCATCAATGAAGACAATCACGAACTTATCCAAGTATGGCCGACATACTCGGTTCATCAAATCCATGAATACTGCCGGAGCGTTTGTCAGACCAAAAGGCATGACTAAGAACTCATAGTGACCATAGCGGGTTCTAAACGCTGTCTTTGCGATGTCTTCCTCACGAACTCGCATTTGATGGTAACCGGATCGAAGATCTATTTTGGAGAAGTACGTTGCTCCTTGCAGTTGATCGAACAGGTCGTCGATGCGCGGAGAGGGTAGCGATTCTTAATGGTGATCTTGTTCAGCTCTCTGTAATCGATGCACATACGAAAAGATCCGTCCTTCTTTTTGACGAACAGCACAGGGGCTCCCCACGGTGATGAACTGGGTCGGATGAATCCTTTGTCCAATAGTTCCTGAAGTTGATGTGACAGCTCTTGCATCTCGGATGGTGCTAGTCGATAAGGCGACTTTGCTATGGGACCTGCTCCAGGAACTAGGTCAATGTGAAACTCCACTTGTCGTTGTGGAGGCAATCCAGGTAATTCTTCCGGAAATACCTCTGGAAACTCTCGCACAACTGGAATATCCTGAATTCGCTTTTCCTTCGCCTCTGTATCTATGACGTGCGCCATGAATGCTATGCATTCCTTCCGTAGGTGACCTCGCATCTTCATAAACGACACAATCTTGATGTCTCTCTTTGGCCTATCTCCATACACTTCGAGTAATCCTCCATCAGGTAATGGTAATGCGATTATCTTTTCAGCACAACATATTGTTGCTCGATGCTTGGACATCCAGTCCATACCGACAATTATGTCAAAGCTCCCTATCTTGATTGGGATCAAGTCTATGCTAAAATCCTTTCCAGCTAAACCTAGAGTGCATTTTCTGATTACTTTGTTAGCCTTAACTAATTCTCCGTTGGAGTATTCGATTACATGATCCTCTTTCAGGTTCTGTGACTTTTTATTTATCTTAGGTCTGAATTCTAACGACACAAAGCTCATATCTGCTCCGGAATCAAAAAGCACAGTGGCAGGATAGTTGTTGAGAAGAAACGTACCTGTAACCACGTCTGGGTTTTGCCTCGCTTCCTCCGTCCCAATAACAAACGCTCTCCCACGAGCTAGTCCTCCGCGGTTTCCTTGGTTTCCTTGGTTTCCTGGATTCGCCGGCTGCGCCTGATTTGCGTAAGGCCTTGGATTCAACTTGGGACAAGCATTCCGGTAGTGATTGTAGCTCCCACATTCAAACAGGCTCTCTTTCTACAATCCTTGTCAGTATGGCCTCCCCTGCCACACCTGGAACAGATAACACATCTCCCAGCATGATGATTCCCACATTTGCCACACCTCTGAGGCATCCCCTTTTCTTTCTCTGCTACTTGCATCTGCATTCCGTAGCTCCTAGTCACTCTTCTATCCTTTCCCGTCTTTCCTCTGAATTGCGGTTTGGGTGCCTCCTCCATCTTCCTCTTTCCCTTTGCCTTGTCATTCGAGAAAGTTCCCGATCGGATAGCGTTGTTGGTAAGGCGGTTTGCTAAGTTAACTGCCTCTTGTAGGCTCTTTGGATCAGCTGCCGTCACGTTTCCTCTGATTTCGGGGGATAAACCCCAAACATACCTATCGACTCGGTTTTGTTCGGGTGTCACTAAATGGGGTACTAACTTGGCCAACTCGTGAAATCGGGTAGTGTATGAGGTGATGTCGTTTCCCTTCATCTCGTGGCGCCATAATTCAGCTTCCAACTTTTGAAGTTCGCTCCTTGGACAGAATTCCTCCTTCAGCATCTTCTTGAAATCCTCCCAGGTGATCTGACCGGTTGCGTCACGGCCACGGACTTGTACCTGGGTGTTCAACCAAGTCAAAGCTTGCCCTTGGAGTAGACAAGCGGCATACTCGACCTTATTCCTTTCCAGGCACTTGCTTATGTGAAGGACTGATTCCATACTTTCAATCCATGTTAATAATCCAACAGCTCCCTCTGTTCCATGGAACTCTTTAGGGTTGCAGCTTCGGAAGGATTTGTAAGTACAATCTCGTTCCCTTGACCCTTGATTGTTGTTTTGATTGGTGTTCAGCCCAGCAGCCACCTGGCTAACTATGCCGGGTAACGAAGCCATCACTTGCTCCGATACGAGCCTTGACAAGTCCGGGTTCTCTCTTCTTGGAGGCATGTTTCTAAAGCAACAGCATGCCCACAAGTTTTAATGACACCTTCCATTTTCTAAGTGTAATCACAATTCTAATTTTTCGCAATTTAAACGCCATACTAATTTATGCTATCATTTCAACCTAGCGTTTTTAGACATTTTAAGCAACCACAATAAGCATGTCAACCATGTAGTTATTTTCTAACGCATAAGCAAAGCATAAATCAAACCGTAGAACTACCATTCAATAGAATAAGATCTAAGTCATAAAATTACCAGATAAGTTCAAAATACGATTACATCCATACAGTCATCCATAATAATTCATAAATTGTTCAAATCTAGGCATACTGCCCCAAAAATAAGAGTTTTATCAAAAGATCAGTCACCAAATCCACCTCCTAAGTCCTCACCCTCCAAACAGCCCACAGAAGCAGGAGTACCACCACGGTCACCACCAAATACACCACCGTATACAGGTGGTGGAGTGATGCCATGGTGTGGCTGAGGAGAGCCACTATCCTGGTCAACTGCTGGCTGTCCGCTCCAGCTACACCAAGGAGGGAGTCTATCATATGGTCATGGTGGTCCAGAAGGTGCTCATGGATGTCCTGGCCTCGGGCTAGCCTGGCGACCTCCTGTCGCTCGGTCGGGGTCATGCCTCTCAGGCAAAGGACTGGGGCACGAGCCATGTGCGGGGGTCGGGCGACCGGCTGCGGTCGGGCGGCAGGCTGCGGTGGAGGTACTCGAATGATCGGCGACGACGGTCGATAAGGCGGCGGGGATCCTGATGATGAGGACGACGAGGACGACGATGACCCACCCTGGCCCCTGACCCGTGATGGTCCCGCCCCATCCCCGGTGGGAATGCGGAAGGTCATTCGGGTAGGCAGTGGCACGCTCTTCCGAGCGGTGGTGCGAATCCGGAGTCCAGTCCGGACAGCAGGGACAGGTCGAGAGTCAGCGTCATCGTCGCTATAGGGATCCCGCTCTGGCACGGTGGTCCGAGATCGGGAGTTACCGTTCTCACTACCGGGGTGCTCAGGGGACCCGTGAGATCGGTACTCGGATGGGTCTGACTCGTGAGACATGATACTGCGATAAAAGAATTTAGTTAATTTACGGGAAAATAAATTTTTTTTTTTTTTTTTTTTTTTTTTTTTTTTTTGAAATAAGTAATTTTGTACATATCATATGCAAACTCACACACAAATTCACATTTTTCAGGAATTTTCGGAAAGTTTAAATTTTTAAACCCTAATAGTATGATCATTCTATAAGTCTTATCCTATTTATATCGTGGCTAGGCGTAGTTGATCAGGCTCCGCATATCCATGATATATTAGAATAACACCTATACTAATCATACTAGTATCTAATTCTCCTATTCTTTGAAATCTTAAAAGTTTTAACTTATTTTGGAAAAAAAAAAGCGGGTTATAGTACTTGGTTTTTTATGAAAACCGATGTTCTCTATAACCTATGGCTCTGATACCAAATCTGTAACACCCCGCTAAAGCGGAACCGCAAGGTGATACAGCTAAGATTCCATCGCGATAGGAGATAGATCACACCAATCATTCATATCAAAGGTTTAAAAGAGTTTATACAGTACTACAAGTATTACAATCCATCCTTCATTCAGGTTTACAAATTTAAGCAAAATATGAAATGACATGACTGGTGTTATACAAAAGTTCCCTTAACGATCTTATCAAACCTTCGGAATTCCTGAAAAGCATGTTAAACAAGTGTCAACTACAAGAGTTGGTGAGTTCACAGGTTTTATAGATGCAAAACAGTTATGTACAATATTCATCCCAATAAGACGTTTATTTGCAATATGTTTTGTAAACAGTTTGGTGAATCAGTTCATTCACCCTAAAATTAACAGTTTAGAAAACAACAGTGAGTAGATTTTCCAAACGATGTGTTAATTACATGATATATATCAGTGAGTTACTACAATCCTTCATTTCGTGACATTGCTACGCCCTATTCAGCCTTGCCGGGGAAACTAATTCCAGCCGGGGTGAATATTTTTCAATACAGTGCACCTATTACTCGTCAGTTCTAGGTGGGTATGTCAATCCAAATAGCGCTATCCACGTGTATCATAGGCCCAATTTGTAAGGGTTAATAGTAGTGCAGGGGACATTTTCATTTATTGCTCACTATATCATGTTTCAACAAATCGAAAATTTATCTCATAAAACATTTTATTTCATTTCATTTCGATGCTCGAGTTTATTTCATTTCAATTCATTTGATACTCGAAGCATGGGTTCGTTTCAATTCATTTCAAAAAGAAAACTTAAAACATTTCATTTCAATAATTCGTTTTAATATCATACTCACATTTCAATTTACTTCATTTTATAAAACATTTCATAACATTTCAGATATACAATTCATTTCATTTTGTCACAATAAGTCGTTTCATTTTGATAATTCAATTCATTTCGCAACAAGTTCACAATCAAACACATTTATTCATATACATGCTTTTCACCCCAAAAATTTCGTAAAAACGGTAAAATGGGGCTGTGAATACTCACCTCGAGTGCTTAGTGCGGATTTGTAAAGGGTTGATGCGTAACCTAAATTCCGGCTCCAAACTAGGGTCGTCCTATCAAAACGAAATTTTAACGTAAGTCCTAGATTCAACGGTCCTTAACTAAAATCGTACCGAAATCCATAGTATGCCATTATATTAATTTTTATGGTTTAATCCAATAAAACTCATTTTGTTACTAAAAAAAAAAGTCTCCTAAACATTTTAGAAGTTCAAAATTTATAAAAATGAGTTTTTAAGAAATTCCAGAATCTGTCAAAAATTTTAAGTTGTAAAAATTGCTATTTTGAACTTAGGTCCTCTAATTATTGAGTCTTTAAATTTTTACCCCCTGAATTATGGGATGTTAGGAACAACTCCACCAAATTTCATAATTTTTAGAGAATTTTTACTATTTTTAAACATTTTTACAAAATTAGTGGTAAGGGCTGAAATTCCAGAATACCTTTAGATAAAGTTTAGTTCATAAATAATTCAATACTCCACTTTATCACGAATTTCCAAAGAGATTTTCTAGCTAAAACATATACCAAACTTTTGAGACAAGTTTCATGTCATAAGGATGGTTTTTGAGAGAGATATGACCTCTTCAAGTGGTGCATGTGTAATCTGCCATAAGAGGACAGCCTACACCACCAACTTAAATTCATTGGTTGAGGTCTCAAAACTCCTCTAAATGACATGATCTTGGACTTTTTAGAAAGCTAACTCAAAGTACTTGAGTTTAGGATCAAGAAAATTGTGCTTTAGATGAATAATCAAGGAGTTATGCTAGTTTGAAGTTGACCAAAGTTTCTGACCAAACACTGTTGCACACAAAAATGTTTTTGGATGGTTTGAACTCAAATCTTGGTGTTTTTATGCAAAATCAGTGGGGTATGAACCCTAACACCTTAAATTTCATCCCATAAAAATTTCATAAAGAAATGACTACAATAAGACCCTTTTTGAGTCGTACAAAGTGCATGCAAGATTTTTGACATAATCTGTCTCCAAACTAACATCCAACATGATACCAAAATACATAAAATCATACCATTTCGGGGCTTTTCTTGCAATTTCACCCATAACTCAGAATATTCAAATGTAATACAACTAATATATGCTTTCATACCATCCATACTCATGCATGAACTATTGATGAAGTTTAGCCCAAGTTTGGTGGTTAAGAACATCATTTAACAAGAATTTTGCTTCCAAATGGTGTTCTTATGAGGAGATCATAGACTCTCACCTTCTTAGATTGTTTTTCCAACATTTCTAAGGTGGAATCTCTTTCCCAAACACCATATGGATTTAGAATCCATAAAAGGAGGTTTAACCTCAAGAAAAACATGAAAATAGAGCTAAAAAGGGGTGAAAATCGAATCAAAACTCAACCTAACCTTCTTACCTTTGAGATTGTGATTAAAATAACTTGAATGTGTTTTTAATCTTCAAAGAAATCTGATCTTGAAGAGGTTCTTAGGGCTGGATTTTGAGAGAAGATTGAGAGAATTTAGAGAGAGAAAGAGTTTAGAGAGAGAGAGGATTTTTGAAAAATGAGTGAATTGATGATGATGATTTGATTTTGTAGAGAAAAGAGGAGAGGAGAGAGAGATAGGGGGGGGGGGGGTGGCCGGCCCCCTAGTGGGTCCCACCTCCTTCTCTCTTTTTCTTATATTTTTTTTTTGAACAAATTCTTACACTGTTAGTTCGATTCGGTACCGGGTTTTTCGGCGTTTTTGGCAAAAACCGACTTTTCGAAGGTGGTTTTAGATTATTTAGGTCAGTTTACTCATATTTTAAACAAAATAACTTAAATTTTCAAGATTCATTTTAAATTTGGCATTTTAGGATTATCGGGTGATTTCGGGCCGGTTCGGGCTTTTTCGGGCAGTTTTCAGGACTTTTAGTTTTTAGCCTAACTTTTTCATGCAAACTAACCTAGATTATCCAGGCAACTTAAATTCTACCTTTTAGCCTACAGGAACGCTACTGAGTGAATTTAACGAGTAGCTAACCTGAGTGTCCAAATTTGACGGATGTCACAGTAGACAACCATTTGTAGGTTGTTTATAGCTGAGTCTTCAGATGAGGTGTAAAGGGCGATGGTTTCAGGTATAGGTTTGGGTTTAAGGAGAGTAGAGATGAGTTGATTATCAGAAGATGAGGGAGAGGATGGTAGTAGTAACGTACCAGGTGCACCGGGGTTCTCCCCTGAGAGTGTGCAGGCCCTGGAGTGGGCGTTGAAGCTGGTACCTTCTCGACGAAGAAGGTGTCGTCGTCCTCTTCATCATCATCATCATCATCTTCATCATCATCATCCTCGTTTGTTCCCCCTGTTCGTTAGTTCTCCAGTTGGTGGAGGGGGAATAAACAGAATGGTATCTTGGCTGTCTCTCCCCTCAACAGGTGCCTGTTGCAAGGCGGCTGTTGAAACACTCCGTTGGAGGAGAGAGGCCATGTTGGCGTTTAGCTTCCTGTTGATGAAGGAAGACGAGAGCAGGGACTGGAGAAGTTCCCTATCGGCCGTGGTGAATGATGGCGGCGGAAGAGGAGCAGTGGTCAGAGTGTTCACTGCAGTGGCAAGCTCAGCCACTTTCTCCTGGAGGGCTCTAATGCCGGTCTCCTGTGCATCCAACCTCTGCACCACAAGTTGTTGAAAGTTGGTGGTGGAGGTGGAGTTGTTGTTGACCGCTGTGGAGAGAGCGGGTAACGCCGTGGCCTTCAGGTCGTCTACAGACGCCTGAAGGGAGGAAGAGGAGGTAGCCACCTGAGAGACCTTCTCATGGATGGCATCCAGACAAGGTATGGTGATGGTGACACCAGTAGGAGCAGGGGCGGCGGCGGGTGGCGGCAGCAGTAGCAGAGGCTGCGGCGGCTTCGGCGGCAGAGGCAGCGGCCTTGGCTGCTGTAAGCTCAAGCTCCATGGCCTGAAGCTGGGCCTTGTGAGCTTCTTCCTGTTGCTGGAGTGCCGTGCGGACCTCCTGCAGCTGTCGTTCAGCGGATTGCCGACGAAGCTCAGCGGCGTTCAGTTGTCGGTCGGCATCCGTGAAGATGAAATCGTTGAAGGGATCATCCTGATGGAGTTGAGGGTGCCCTTCAACAGCTGCTCCTAAAGAACCTGTAAACAGAGTAGCTAAGTGAGTACTAGAAGACTCATTAGCTTTCATAGAAGAAGAAACGGCAATAGTATGCTTAATAGTATTACCTGAGGCTAGGAGGGTATCAGAGCGATTACCCTCCACGTTCTCTGAGTGTTCGAGATGAACAACCTCAGGTTCTTGTTGAACGGGAGCAGAGATAGGAGTATGTGCAGGTGAAGAAGTTTTAGATAAAGGAGAAGGTTTATTAAAAAGTTGAGGCAGGGTAATGTAGTATTTCTTACCAGCTGGTGCCTTCTTTTTCTTGTGCGCCTTGGATTTGGCGCGTTTGGGCTGAGGTGGAGGAGAGGAGCCAGAGGGAGGAGGGCGCTTCAGAGGCGCCGAAGAAGTTGTTGCAGCTGGGGAAGTCAGTATTGGGTTAGCTACTGACATAGCATGCAGAGAAGAAGAAGAAGATGGTTTGGAAGAGAAGAGAGAAGACATACCTTGAGCAGGAGCAGAGATGGGTTGTTCCTCTGCATCTGGTTGTGCTTCAGGGACAACCAGGACTGCAGACAGAGGGACATCGTCAGCTTTGTAAGACAGCTGTTCCAGAAACTTCACGCCTAAGGCGTAGTTGTTGAAGTTCCCCTCTGTTGGGTAATTGGTACCCATGTGCAGTGCCAGAACTGCAGTGAAGAACCGGGTGTAGGGGACGTTGACCACCCTGGTTCTGTTTTTGATCTTCTTGATCATGTCGTCCCAGATACAGCGGACATAGTCAAACTTGCGATTTTTCATCACAGAGTAGACCATGTTCTGTATGACGGTGGGGAATTGCTTTGTGCTCCCCGTCTTCCCTGTCAGACAGAGACCAAACGTGTTCCATATGTAATAGAACGTAGCGTTTAGCCCTGTCTTGTGGACAGTAGCAGCAGTCTTCACCAGAGGATGGCCTTCCTTCACAGGCCAGTTGTAGCCAATGGCATCAAGGAACTCGATGACGTCGTCAGAGGAAGGAGCAGGAGGAAACTTCTGCTTCTTGGGAAAGTTGAGGACGTTCCTCAAGGTCCCTATGCCGAACGAGATGATGTCGTCCTTGATTTGGAACTTGATCACCTCGTGCATCTTGCCCTTCGAGTTCCGTTCCTGGGCCGTGGTAGCAGTGGACCATAATTGCAGTAGGAGAGGTTTGTTGGGCGCCGGGTTCAGAGTGAACGCCGTCTTTAGGGGACAAGACAGAAGGAAGTCCCTGGCAGGCTTTAGAAACGCCTTGTTTGCAGGGAGATCAAATTGCCCAATCAGATTGTTGGGTTTGAACTGCAAGTCGTGCTGGGGAATGACTATTGGAAGGTTTCCAGTAGCAGTCATCAGTGTTGTGGCCTCAGAGGAGAGCTGGGCGTCCAAGGATGTAGATGTAGTAGCAGCCATTCTGTTAAACATAAAAACAACATATGTGGATGATTAAGGATCCAAAATTACGCATTTTTTTTCACTTTTCAATGAACACAGAATATGTTCATAAAAGTGGTGAAATCCTTTATACTTGGAATGCATTAGATACCAAAATACACAAAAAGAATGTGTTTTGGTATTAAAAAGAAACTTTTATTTTGATGAATAGATATCAAAATAAGAGTTTATGATTGTTCTTAAAAGAAATAAGAAAAACCATATAAACTGTTTTAACAAAAAATCTTAGAAGATTTTGGGAAAACTAAGATCAAACGAAGTGATCTTAGGGTTTTTGGAAAAACGTTGAACAAAATAAGTTGTTTAGATGAAGAATGCCAACTTAAAATGTAGAAAGAACAAGAGTAAAGAAACACTTACGATGATCTTGTTAAAGAAAAGTGATGAGTGTTCTTGGTGTTCTTGAGAGAAAACAGTTCTTGCTTTTTCTTGCTTGAGTTCTTAGAGAGAATTATGTGAGCGTAAAGAGTGTAATGGATTACGAGTGAGGTTTTTATACCTCGTGGTAGGAGAGAGAAAATGGATGAAAGAGAAACGGGCGGCTAAATTCAAACGTAATGATGAAAAAAGGAAGTTCTACGCGCGTTCACGCGCCTGACACACGTCGTGGGGAACAGGAAACGTCCCATTACGTGTCAGTGCAGATGAAAAGTTTGTTTTATTTGAAAAGATAAAAACCACCTTTTCAGGGGATAATTCCATTTTGATGAAAGATTTGTTTTCTTGGAATTGGAGTACTTATCAGATAAGTACTGTTTTGGGAAAAAAATCCTCTTATCACATTTAATGCGATAAGGTTTCAGGAGCAGAGGTACTTACCTGAGAATCATCAGTATTCGGATTTTGAACAAAGATTTTGTAAGTACTGAATAGAGTCATCCTCTGATGAGAGTTCGTTCAGGAGTTGTTAAGTAAAGAGTCCTGAGAATAGTTATTCTCTAGGATTTAACAACTGTTTGTCCTGATAAACTTCAATCATCAGGATTTAACATCCCAAGTTCACTGATGAGCATATTAAAACGCGTCACATCCAGTGGTTTGGTAAAGAGGTCAGCAAGCTGATATTCAGTAGGGACAAAATGGAGTTCAATATCACCATTCATCACATGATCCCTGATGAAGTGATATCTCACTTCAATGTGCTTTGTCTTGGAGTGTAAGACAGGATTGTTGGCGATGGCTATCGCTGAAGTATTGTCACAGTAGATAGGAATTTTAGAAAGTTGTATGTCATAGTCCTGAAGTTGATTTCTCAGCCACAGGACTTGAGCACAACATATTCCTGCTGCAACATATTCAGCCTCAGCAGTTGATGTGGACACAGAGTTCTGTTTCTTGCTAGTCCAACTCACCAACTTGCCACCAAGTAGGTGACACCCACCAGTGGTGCTTTTCCTGTCGATCTTACATCCTGCAAAGTCACTATCAGAATAAGCTGTTAGATCGAACCCTGAGTCCTTGGAGTACCAAAGATCCAGATTAGGAGTTCCCTTCAGATATCTGAAGATCCGCTTTACAACGGTCAGATGGGATTCTTTGGGTTCAGCCTGATAACGGGCACATAAACATGTAGAATACATGATATCAGGGCGACTAGCTATGAGATACAGCAGAGAGCCGATCATCCCTCTGTAGAGAGTCACATCAACCGGTTTCCCTTTGGAATCCTTGTCAAGTGACAGAGGAGGAGCCATTGGAGTCTTCATTGGTGTACAGGATGTGAGATCAAATTTCTTCAGCATCTCATGTACATATTTACCTTGATTGATAAAGATTCCCTTTTCAGATTGCTTGATCTGAAGTCCTAAAAAGAATGTTAGTTCACCCATCATAGACATTTTATATTCAGATTTCATGAGCAATCCAAACTTTTCGCAGAGTTTGGGATTTGTGGATCCAAAGATAATGTCATCGACATACATCTGGACAAGAAGGATATGCTTAGGATATTTCTTTAGAAATAAAGTGCTATCGATCTTTCCACGAACAAAATCTTTAGAGAGAAGAAAGGTTGAGAGGGTATCATACCAGGCACGAGGAGCCTGTTTTAACCCGTAGAGAGCCTTGTTTAACTTGTAGACGTGATCAGGGAACTTAGGATCTACAAAACCAGGAGGCTGAGCCACATAGACTTCTTCATTAAGTTTACCATTCAGAAAGGCATTTTTAATGTCCATCTGATAAACCTTGAAGTTCATATGTGCTGCAAAGGCTAGGAAAAGTCGAATTGCTTCGAGCCTAGCCACAGGAGCAAAGGTTTCATCGTAATCAATGCCCTCTTCCTGCCTGTATCCCTGAGCCACAAGGCGAGCCTTGTTTCGAATAATAGTACCAATCTCATCAAGTTTATTTCGAAAAATCCACTTGGAACCAATGATAGTACGTTTTCGAGGCCTTGGGACGAGAAGCTAGACATTGTTTCTGATGAACTCTGCTAGCTCTTCCTGCATGGCTGAGACCCAGGCAGGATCACGCAAAGCATCATCTATTTCTTTAGGTTCATTTTCAGAGATGAAATTAACATAAAGACAGACGTTACCAGATTGACGTCGAGTTTTAATGCCAGAGGAGGGATTACCAAGAACTTTATCAATGGGATGATCCTTGGTCCATCGTAGAGCAGGTGGCTGATACACCTGTCCTGAAGTGGAAGCTTCATTTACTGATGGATCAGGGAGAATATTAGTGGGAGTAGGCTCACTAACAGTGGTTTGAGAAAAGTCTTCACTGTTAGTGGGTTGATCAGGTTCAGATGGTGTGATTTGGGTAATTGGAGTGGCATTTATCAGAGGTGGAGTAGTTTATTCAGTGGGTGGTATTGGAGGATCTTCTTCAAAACCATCAGGAAGGTCTTGAGGAGATGGATCAGCAATGGGAGGTTCAGGGACTTGAAAGAAAGAGTCAGCCCACTGATTTATTTCAGAGTTTTCATGAGGGTGAGGAAAAGTAGGACCTGATTCATCAAACTTGACATGAATCGTTTCCTCTATGGCTTGTCTTCGTTTGTTGAACACTCGGTAGGTTTTAGAGATAGAGGAGTATCCAAGGAAAATTCCATCATCAGACTTGGAATCGAACTTTCCAAGGTTATCTTTGTTGTTCAGGATGTAGCAGACACAACCAAAGATATGGAGATGTTCGATAGAGGGTTTCCTGTTACGAAAGAGTTCGTAAGGAGTTCTTCTGAAGCGCTTTACTATCAGGGATCGGTTCTGAGTATAGCAAGCTGTGTTAACAGCTTCTGCCCAGAATTGAGTGGCAAGGTTGGCTTCACTCAACATTGATCGTGCAGCTTTAATCAAGGTTCTGTTTCGTCTTTCAGCAACACCATTTTGCCGAGGAGTTCTTACAGAAGAGAAGTTCTGAGAGATACCTTTCCGATCGAAGAAGGTTTCCAGGGTACTGTTTTTGAATTCAGTTCCGTGGTCACTCCTGATTGATCGAACAGTAAGGTTGTTGAGTCTCTCCATCTTTCTGACGAACAGAATGATTTCTTCAGGAGCATCACTCTTGGATCAAAGAAAGAATACCCAAGTATATCTGGAAAATTCATCAACGATTACCAGAGTGTATTTCTTTCCAGCAATGGATTGGACGTTGACAGGTCCAAAGAGATCCATGTGGAGAAGTTGTAGAGGAGAACTGATGGAGGAAATCTGCTTGGACTTGAAACTAGCCCTGGTCTGTTTTCCTTTCTCACATGCTGAACAAAGAGATACCTTTGTATAGCGAAAGTCAGGAAGACCAATAACTAGGTTGTTGATGCAGAGTTGGTTCAGCGTCTTGAAGTTGAGATGAGAAAGACGCTTGTGCCATAGCCAATTAGTATCAGAGGAAGCACGAGATACAAAGCAGAAGTTGTCAGTGGAAGTATTCATGTTGATGATGTAGATATCAGCATGTCTCACACCGGTGAGAATAACTTCCTTTCTTCTGTTCTTGACTTTGCACTTCTTCTTTGAGAAGGAGACTTTGTGATTCTTATCACACAGTTGACTGATGCTCAGAAGATTATGCATCAGGCCTTCAACATAAGCAACTCTTTTGAAAGTAGTTACTCCGTTGGTCAGTGTGCCATACCCTCGGGTTTGGCCTTTACCGTTTCCACCAAAGGTCACAGCAGGACCTCTTTCTTCACGGTAGTTAGAGAGGACAGATTTAGAACCAGTCATGTGTCGAGAGCATCCACTGTCCAGGTACCAGATGCCCTTATCCTGACTGGGAGAATCAGTCGCAGAGGTGGAAGCTTCAGAAGTAGAAGAAGAAGCTTCAGGAGCCTGAGTAGGAATTTCTTCAGGGACCTCTTCTATCTTAGCCATGAGAGCTAAGGTAGGTTCCTCAATAATGGCCATCAGTGCCACTTGAGTATCTTCCTCATCAGATGAGTCATCAGAGGAGACATCATCCCAATCGCAGTCTTCTGCGATAAGACCTTTACCCTTGCGCTGAGTTTTCATCTTTTTGTACTTTTCTTTCAGGCGCTGGTATTTGGGGTTCTTAGAAGAAGATTTGGCAGAGGAGGGAGCAAACTGACTTTTCCTGTACCTGCAATCATTAGCAAAGTGTCCTTTGCCCTGACAGTTGTAGCAGATAGCAGTAGCCTTATCAACAGGGTCTGATTTAGGCTTGTCAGTAATAGTAAGATGTTTCTTTTTGTGGAAGTTTCCCTTTTTGGCAAACTTCTTGAAAGATCTAGTTAATAAAGCAAGAGATTCATTGAATTCAGGATCTTCTGACATGTCAGAGTCAGAAGATTCTAATTCAGTAATAGTTACTGAAGAAGGAGTGGCTACAGTAGGAACTGAGTCAGAGACCAATGCAACAGAGTTACTTTTGGTATCTTTAGAATCTCTTATGAGATTCTTTTTCAGTTTCTTCTGTTGTTCACGGTTAAGAAGAATACCGTACAACTCACTTAGTGTGAGTGTCTTTATGTCCTTTGACATAGTTAAGCAGGAGGTGTATATTTCCCAATGTTCAGGAAGAGCTTCCATGAACTTGGTAACCACCTCAGAGTTAGAGTAGGTAGTACCGATAGTCTTCAGATCAATCAGAAGACAGTTGAATCTCTGATGTAGCTGGGAGAGAGTTTCATCCTTCTGATGAATAAAGCTTTCATACTGACGAACCAAGAAAATCTTTCTTGATTCCATGAGAACAACAGTACCTTCATATTGAACACAGAGAGTGTCCCATATTTCTTTCGCAGATCGAAGGTGGCAGACAGAATGGAATACATCGTCAGGGAGTGACATGGCGATGAGAGACCTAGCCTTAGTGTCAATGTTGACCAGGCATCTGTCTTCATCATTCCAGTCAGTCACGGGCTTTACCAGTTTCCTTTCAGGTACAGCTGGTTGGCCCCCTGCAGCAGGAATGGGGTGGACGGTTTTGTGGGCACATGTGGTCCATTTTCCAGAAAGTATGGAATCTGGGGATCAGAACCAGAGAGAAAGAGTTCCATCCTGGTTTTCCAAAGAGAGAAGTTATCTTTGTTAAACCTAGGAGGCTTTCCAGTAGAGCCGGTATCAAAGTAGTTATCCTTAGCTTGAAGAGCCATGGATTAGGAGAGAGGATCACAAGATTTTTCTAAGAGAAGAAAATGAGAGCTTGTATCCGCTCTGATACCACTTGTTGGTCCCAAGGAGGTGACCTTCAAGCAAGGATAGTGTTTGGGATTATAGAAGGGGGGGGGGGTTGAATATAATCACACAAAATGCCACTTTTAAGTTCTTGTTGTATAAACAATATGAATTTACAGATTGTTGCGGAAATAGAAAAGACTACAAGTCTAGACTAAACAATCTAAGTTCTTTCAGTATGCACTAGAGTGAGAAGATTAAGAAAAGAAAGAAGATAGAAGGAATAAAGAAAGAAAAGGATTAGGGTAGATTTAGGATGAAGAAGAAGTATGGAGAACATCTCTTCAAGTCCTATTTATACCCAATGCATTAAATGCATGTAGACTCACTTTTGTGTACGTGTCACAATGTAAGTGGTCCTTTGTACTATTTACTATAAACAACTACTCTTTGCATGGTGTGCAAAAGAGGAAGTGTGTAAACAGTTGCCTTGAGGTCTGATAAGTACGGAGGGAACAGTAAAGAGGCTGTCCTTATGTACTTTTGTGTCAGTAAAGGCGGATAATCCTCTTGTGCATTAGTCTAAGACATTACACTAATCCTTTCAGGATCAGGATACTAATCAGTGACTAGAGTCCTGAAACTGATGTTGTTCAGGGTCATTTGTATCCTGATGAGTCTTCAGGATGTCATACGATATTGAGCAGCTTGCTATCACTGAGTTCCGTCTTCAGATCACGAGCATGCTGTTCCTGTCATCAGCTAATTCTTCGACGTCGCTGATGGTTCTTTGAGTATGATCTTAATGTCTTCAGGAGGTCTTCACTTCAGTGGATAGGATCAGTAGACTGCAGAACAGACTCGTTCGTCTCCTGATCCTGATCCTGATTACTATAAAAATAAGTTACAGCATAAGTAACATGGAATAACACTGAACAGACTCAGTGATAATTCCTCAAGCTATAACAGAAGCAAAAACCTATTCACTAAGTAAAGATTCAGGATCATTATCATTTCATCAGGTCTTAGGAGAGCTGGATCAACAAGGGAGAACCACCGAATTGATTCGATCTGAAAGTGTTCACATGCCTTTAAGAGATTTAAGCATATCTATACTGTTTATCCCCTGCAGATTAGCCCAATGGATCCGGGAATATTCTATTTTGAGATGGTCGATATCGTCGATGATTTTGTAGGCTTTCCTTCCAAGCTTATTTCGAATCTTGAGATTGAATCTGCCAGCTTTGTTAGGAAAGTTTTCCACTTTTGCATCAAGATCACTTACTACTTGTAACCAACCCGTAGCTGCAACTGGAACCCCAAGACTGTTTATTTCACAAATCTTAACGCTTTCTTCAGCACCTGTTTTTGTATCATCCAAAGCCTTCATTTTGGTAACCATATCCCTCACGTATCGTTTGTAGAACACTAGGCAGCCTATGTGTTCGCTAACGGAACAAGGAGATACCTAACAACAGAACCAACAATGGCACTAGGAATCTCCATTGCTTGATATTCCAAACTTGTGGTAGTCTCTAGAAAATCAAAATTATGGACAAAAGGTTATTTAGGGAATACATTTTTTTAAATTTAGTATTAGATGCGTGGTTATATAGGGAATTAGGGATAAGATACTTCTTTTAGCTAATTTTGTGGTTTCCTAGGTATTAGATGGGTAGCTATTCATAGATTTTGTGGTTTTATATGCCATATGTATAGATTTTTTTTTCTTGTATGTTCATAGGTATTGCATACCATTTTGGTGATTTCGTATATGTTTATTATATTCATAGTGTTGTCCCAATAAACAATAATCACAAGAGAAATGGATTGAAATCAAGATCAAGATGATGATATTAAAGCTTCAAAATAACAACAATGGAGGTTTTGCCCAAAGTAGTAAATATGATCCCAAACCACAAAAACGCTAATCATCTCTTACCTTTTATAGGTAAGAGGAAGAAATACAATTGTTCACAAATGGCCCTTGAGGTTCCAAACCTCAAACAAGGGCATACAGAAACAGAATTGTTCACAACTAACTGAAATTAACTATGAAAGCTGATAAAGATAGTCATTTCTGACTCTTCACAACAAAGAGGTCCAACAATCTCCCCCTTTGTGAGGAAGTCAGAAAGGTGGTGGAAGCTCCAGTGCCGGCTCCCACTTTGACATCTGCAGGAACTCCTCCCAATCTCCGATGATCCTCGCTCTCATCTGCATCGCCGCCTCAACTCGTCTGTACATCAACCTTTCCTTGAGTTTCCTCTCTATCAGGTTCATGCCCTCCAGAATCTTTCCCTTCCCGTCTATGATCTTCCGACCCGGTATCTGATCAGCCAAGAGTCTACTCTGCATCCCGTTGTAGACGTAGAGAAGGGTCCCATCGCAAAACTTGGCAAGTTCGCCAAATCTCATAAACTTTCGCTCCCTCTTCTTCCTCGTCACATAGAGAACCCCGTGCTCCGGTATCCTGGTTGGCATGTACGGAAGATAAGCATCAATACCAGGTACGAGCAGGTTCGGTCTGAGCAGGTTGACCTTCGGCTGGCGGCTCTCGATCGCAAGCTGGTAGTCCGTCACCCGCGCAAGTGTGATCACGTGGCGAACGTACTTCTTCAGTATCTCGGTGCCGTCTCTGTAGTGTTCGGGTCGGAGAATTGGACCCTGGAGGTACTTGATGAGCGTGAGGAGATCTTCCAAATGCACCCGATCCAGATCTGCTTCTGTGAAGGTCCAGTCTTGCAACACACCTCGTGGAACGCCGGTCCCGTACATACGGACGTCGTACTCAAGGAAAATCTGATGGCCATGTCTGTAAGGACGCATAGCAGTAACCTTGATGAAACGACGTCGAATTCTTTGACGTCCGTGGGTGGCCCAGTTGCACATCCTCTGGTGCACGTAAGCTGTCCTTCTTCTCTTCGTCTTGATGTGCGAGATCCCGAAGTAGACCTTTCGAGACCATACGTGCAGCTTTTCCTGCTGGAAGATACGGGTGAAGGATTCCTCAAGGAATGGTCGGAAGATGATGGAATGATTCCAGTTGAGCTGGATGACAGTTGGAGCGGCGGACTCTGGATCTGTCGAGTGGATGGTCCGAGGAGCTTCTGGAGTGGGAAACTCAAATGCCGATAGAAAGCTGTTGTAGTCTGAATCCCGGACGATGTCGTCCCCCCTCTGGAAAATCCTGAGGCTCTGAGCAAGCGACCGAAGAATCTTCCGGGCTTCCTCCGGAATCTGTACATCTGAGAGATCTTTCGGTGCTGCTTCCGGGGGAACGACGTCAATCTGCGCCGTATCGGTCATCTGAGGAAACTGAACTGTCTCCCCTGCCGGGATCGGCTCGTAGTGCCAACTCCCCATGTTAGGAATCTCCTCCGTGTCTGAATCGACATAGGGAGCGTCGGCGGCAGCAGCTTCTGATGGAGCACTCGAGGGGGCGGCCGTAGAAGCTGGAGCGGATGTAGAACCGGAACCGGAGGCAGAGTGGAGGTCGGTGCGAGGCCTTTTGGATGAAGCCTGCACCTCCCCCTCATGAGGACCTAGTGCCGAGTCATCAGGTTCGTCATGCCTCCGTTTGGAAGGCTGAGTCTGAGACCGACACATGGCCTCCAGTTCCCTGATGCGCTGCTGGAGAAGCTCTATCTGGGCTGCTTGATCTCGGACCTGGGCAGAGAGGCGGTCGTTCTGAGTGGTGTAGGATGTGATCATCATCGAGTGTTCCACCTCAGTAACGTACCCTGGAATGAACGGTAGATCGCCCGAAGTCGGAGGGGCAAGTCTGAGAACGTCCTCGGTCTGACGGGGGATCGGAGTTTCGGTTGACGGGGCAGCCTCGGAGTGTTTGCCCTTGATTCGCCGTTTGAGCTCGTAAAGCTCCTCATCCCGTTCTTCTTGAAGCTTCCGGGATGCCTCAAGATCAGCCAGCCGCTTCTTCTCTGTCTCGGTCAAGGCACGCTCCAACGCCTCGACCCTAGCATCTCTAGCCCTGTTGGCTTCCTCCATCGCAAGTAATATGGTTTGGACGACTTTTAGGATGTCGTCCGAATCCGTCGGACCTTGAAGTCCCGTTGGTACAGGGGTGGTTTTAGGGATTCCACCCGAATCCGTCAGGCCTAGAAGCCCCGGTGTTGCGTGAGCATCTTTAGAGACTTTGCTCGAGTCTGTCGGACCCGGTCCCGGTAGTACAAAACCCGGTGCCACTTGGGCTCCAGTTGTCGAGAAGAGTCCTATTGAGGTGCTCTCTCGGCCTGATGTCACCACTGGTATGATGTTGACGGTGTCAGGGCTTCTAGCGGATCCTCGAAGGGCGTCACCCGACGCACCAACTCTCCCCGTTCCGGCGGAGTCCCGTGGGATCTCCGCGAGTGGTACCATAGATCGTGGCCTAATGATAGAAGGGATCGTAAACGTCCCGGGAAGTGGCTCTACGACTCTATGTGCGTCAAATGAAGTCGAGAGGTGGGGCAGATCCTCTCTTATCTCAACACCGGCAGACTCCGATTGAGTGGCCGGTGGAAGTTGTGCTTGATCCCCGTGACTGACTGAAATGACCATCTGTTGAGAGATGGTCGAGTGGCTGGTTGGGGCGTGCAAGTGAGCTAGTTGGCTGCTAGCGTCTTGACCAGACACCGTAGGGTGCCCGGTCTCAATGAGGGTTGCCTCTCTGTTGGATGGACTCAGGGTTTGGGGAACTTCCAGTTCTAACCTATGCGGTTCTTCTTCTTCGTCCGCCTCCTGAATCTGAGCCCATGGCTCGCCTAACTGGACCTCTACATCATCGGTCTCTTTTTCTCTCCTCTCTCTCTCTTCTTCCTCGCTGTCTTCTCTTCCCCAGCCGGTAGCAACCTCGGCCTCACCTTCTTCCTCACAACTCACAATTCGGTCATCTGAAGCAAGATCCTCAGCAAGCACGGGATCTCTGGAGATTCTGTCGTCGTTGAAGGAAGAGGTGGCTTCATCCACATCTATCACCTGGGCCTTTCCGCCCTTCACCGGTTCTGATAATTGGAACTCCGAGTCTGATACGTAGTCCACCATCTCTGCATCTGTGGCCTCGTCATCGGGCTCACGACGGTCCGAAGGAGTATGTTCCGGGGATTCATGACCGTCGGAGTCATCGCAGGAGGGATCGCCGGAGGGTTCGCCTCCCTGAGTAGAAACGGCCGCCGCTTGTGGTGGTGAAGGAGAGTGTGCTTGTTCTTGTGGGGAAGCTTCCACTTCCTCACCAGTTGGTTCGGGTTGATGCGGCGGTGATGGCGATCGGCGCTCTTCCGATGACGAGTGTACAGGGGATTGCTGGAGAATCCCGGTGTACTGCTTCACTCTGTATCCTCTCATGATGTCTAGCTCGGCTGACTCATCAACATATGTAGGCGTTCGTGCTTTACGGGTTCGGTTTCTGATCATCATCTGGTAGGCTTCTGCTCGAGACATGTGCGGCGTGGCGGACGTACCAACGACTCTACCCACTTCACCCCTAACGGCCACACTCATCACTCCCGAGCCTTGAGCTCCCCCACTGGAGCTCTAGCCTACCGTGCCAGAGGCACGGCCCCTAGGAAAGACGGGTCGCGCGTCCGGGGTAGGGCTCCTCGGTTCTGAGGAGTCCGTGGATGCGTCTTCTACACCTATAGACGCTCGGTACATCCTAACACTCTCTGACCTACGGTCCACCAAACCTAGCACATTATCAGGGATAGGCATTTCTACCTGACCTGATCGCAGAGTTCTTCGGTTAGTCCTGCCGATCTGAATGCTTTCGAAGCGCTGGTGGCCGGATCTGCGTCTGACGGCCGGATGGTGATCCATGTGATCACGGATGATTAGGCTGAAGAACCGCATCCAAGGGATGGATGTGCGACGAGTTCTTGCGGGCCCTTGTCTGACGTCGGTGACCATGTCCGCCCAAAGCTGTTGGGCGAAGTCAATACGCCTCCCGTAGGCGACCGCATGAATGACATGCCAGAACTGGGTGGAAGCACGGTCCACACCGTGTGTCTTGGATGACAGCGTTCGGTTGAGAATGTTGAAGAAGGAAAACCAGATCGGAGGCAGCATCCCCTGAGTGACTTGTGAGATCCCGTTCGGTTTGTTGTTCGCTGTGAAGTGGACCCCAAGAGCGAGTACCTCGCTGAAGAGTTCGGGGCCGGAGACCAGTGGCTCGAACGGGGCCTCGGGAGTGGCAGCAGGCAGATGGAGGATTCGCCTCAGGTCCTCCACAGTGATAGTGAGCTCAGTGTGGTCAACACGACCAACGATGGTCTGCACGCCATCTCGGTTCTCCACGGTAGATGACCTATAGAACTGCTGAAGGTAAATCATGGGAATGTCGGCAGTGGCCTACATCGCATACGCCAGTTGATGCGCCCGAAGTATCTCCAGAACCACCTCGTCCTGAACAGTGAAGTTGGCCAGGTCAACGTACTCGTTGTTCTGGTGGATGGGACGGATGTCAGTTGGGTCTATGAGGGCTCGGTCAGCAGCATTGTTGACCGGGGAAGGAGGAGCAGGAGTGTTCGATTGACGAGCCATTTCTGTCAAGTCACAAAAAAAGACAAGTTAAGTGTTTTGAATGAGGTTGCGTGAAAAAGGCTATACCCTCGACTAGGCGCGAGTCAGAAAACCTCGAAAACCCAAAAATGAGTATTTCGTATTTTCCGAGTCGAAAAACGAGCAAACACACGAGGGGTTGTTTTCCGATTCGGAAAAGGTGCTTTTCCGAATCGGAGAACTCCAACACTTAGACAAATTTGAGCCATTTGAAAAACAAGTTTTCCGATTCGGAAAGGTAATTTTCCGAACCGGAGAACTCCCATACTTAGAAAAATAATGCATGAAGAACAAGATGGTTTTCCGATTCAGAAAACGTAGTTTTCCGATTCGGAAAAGTGTGTAACTTAGAACAATTTGACAAAACTTGGTCTCATACGTGATTCGGAAAACCTCGGAAACCCGTAAGGGTAATTCCATGTTTTCCGAATCGGAAAAAATAGGCTTGAAAAACGAGACACAAGTTGGATTCGGAAAACCTGATAATCCGAATCGGATTTATCTGGTTTTCCGAATCGGAAAACACTTATGAGTATTCATCGTGTGCGGATGCGGAAAACTTGAACATTCAAGTTTTCCGATTCGGAAAACTTGAATGTTCAAGTTTCCGATTCGGAAAACCGAGGCTGTTCGAGTTCCACATCAAAAACCGCTCATCAAACGTCGATTTAAGGCCATAAATTATTAACATGCATCCTAAATCAGTTAATAACAAGTTTCTAATCAACAAAGGATCGTTTTAACGCCCCGAAATCCCATTCCAAGAAGTTTGGGTTTCGGGTAAGTTTTGAAAAGTTTAGGCTTCGATCCAGACCTTAAAACGATAGATTTAGACGTTATAACTATATAAGGATTGATCGTGAACTTACCAGGAATCCGAAAACGTACTTGGATCGATGATTGGAGCAACAACGAGCGATATCGAATCGAGCGCGAGAGCGGTTATCGGGTGAGAGTTCAGAGAGAAAAGTGAAAATTTGAAAGTTTGTGAAAAGTAAATCTTGAAAACCGGTATTTATATTTTTACCGAATTACACTGTGTTTGGGTCAAAAACACTGTGTTTGGCTCTCCTTTTGGCTCTCTTAACCCGACTTTCACCTATTGGCAAAAACCACCCCTGGACTTGAAGTTTCAAGAAACTTACAAACAAGTCCCTGAACTTGTAGTTTTAAAAAGTTTCAAAACAGACCCTGGACTACAACTTTCACAAAGGTGCAAAACGAGTCCCCGAACTTTAAGAATCAGAAAGTGGCAAAGTTAGTCCCCGAACTTGTAAGTTCAAGACATGTACTCTACCGCCCCCTGAACTTTCAAGTTCACAAAAATTTACAAGTTCAGCACCCGATCCTCAAAGAAAGGAGACTTACCTGGACGTCTCAACGAGGTTTTGTGCGAGTTCTGATCTGAAGTAACCAGAAGTCGTTGTGAGGATCCACACCTACAAAAGAAAGTATAAAATGGTATCCAAGGTGTTGTGGATCCGAGAACGTCAGCAAACATAACAAATATTTAAAACAAGACTTAGTACTCCACCTCAATTCATGCACTCTCTCAAGAACTCCTACAGACTCCCCCTACACACATGCATATATATCATGGACTCCCGACTCCCCCTAGACCTCAGGCAGGGAGGTCTAGCATTCCTAACTTACTTAGGAGAAAGAAGTGACGTTTCTCGTCAAACGGCTTTGTGAACAGATCAGCAAGCTGATAGTCACTTTCAACAAAGTAAAGTTCAACATTACCTTTCTCGACGTGGTCTTTGATGAAATGATATCGGATATCGATATGCTTCGTCCGAGAATGTTGAACTGGATTTGCCGTGATCTGAATCGCACTCTTGGAGTCGCAATAGATGGGAATCCGTTGCATGGTGAATCCGAAGTCGGCAAGTTGGGTCTTCATCCACAGGACTTGCGAGCAGCAGCAGGCGGCGGCAACATACTCTGCCTCCGCGGTAGATAAGGATACGCAATTCTGCTTCCGGGATGACCAACTCACCAGCTTGTCTCCTAGAAACTGGCAAGCACCAGATGTGCTTTTCCTGTTGAGCTTACAACCTGCATGGTCTGAGTCTGTATATGCAATTAGTTCAAAACCAGAATCCTTTGGGTACCAAAGGCCAAAATCCGGTGTGCCCTTCAGATACCTAAGGATTCTTTTGACGGCAGACAGGTGTGAATCACGTGGATCACACTGAAAACGAGCGCAGACACCCGTGGAAAAGACAATGTCTGGTCTACTAGCCGTGAGATACTAGAGAGAACCAATGATTGCCCGATAAGTCTTCTGGTCAACCGGTTTACCAGAGGTATCTGCATTTAGTTGAAAATTTCTGGGCCTTTGTGTTGCCACAGAGTTTGAACCACCGAAATCAAATCGTTTTAAAAGATCTTGAACATATTTGGCTTGATTTATAAAAATGCCATCAGGGCGTTGTCGAACTTGAAGTCCTAAAAAGAACGTCAACTCGCCCATCATGCTCATTTTAAATTGGGATTTCATGGTGTTCTCAAACTCTTGGCACATCTCAGGCTTCGTAGATGCAAAGATAATATCATCCACGTATATCTGAACTATAATTAAATCTTTACCTGACCTCTTAAGAAACAAAGTGGGATCGATTGTACCTTTCTTGTAGCCAACTCCAAGCAAGTAATCAGTGAGTGTTTCGTACCATGCCCTAGGAGCTTGTTTGAGACCGTAAAGCGCCTTATCCAACATGTACACGTGGTCTGGAAATCTGGGATCGACGAATCCTTCCGGTTGTTCAACGTACACCTCTTCTTGAAGAACTCCGTTCAAGAAGGCACACTTGACGTCCATTTGATACACCGTCATGTTCTTGTGTGCGGCATACGCAAGGAAGATCGAATTGCCTCGATCCGAGCAACAGGCGCAAACGTCTCATCGTAGTCGATACCCTCTTGCTGGCGATAACCCTTGGCGACCAATCGAGCCTTGTTCCGGATGATGAGATCGTTCTCGTCCTTCTTGTTCCGAAAGATCCACTTCAGGCCGATTATGGACTTTCCCCATGGTCTGGTTACCAATCGCCAAACTTTGTTTCTCTCGAATTCCGCAAGCTCTTCTTGCATCGCTAAAACCCAATCAGGATCGATGAGAGCTTGGGAAACATTCGAAGGTTCGAAATCACTAAGGAACCCTCTGAATAGAATCAGGTTTTCGACACTCTTTGCAGATCGCGTCTGTACAGGTTGTGATGGACTCCCGATGATCTGGGAGGGGGGATGATCTCTTGTCCACTTTCGAGTGTGTGGAAGAGTGACATAAGCTTGTTGGTTGTTGGTGGCGTCGTTCTCATCTTGCACGGCAAAGACCTCTCGCTGGTTTCTACTTGATGACCCGGCTTCCGGATTATTCTGCGGTGATGCCTCCAACCGGGGCTCGCGCACTACCTGAGCATAAGTTCTCTGAGCTGAACTGGGTGAAGGTAGTGGAGCTTCTTCCGGGATGGGTGCAAGAACAGGATGTGGAGTCTGTTCTCGGACGGGTTCCGGTGAGGCAGAGGATGAGGTTTCTAAGGGGGAGACTTGGCTCGTAGGAATTCAAGCCATGTGAACCTTGAGAACTCATCAACGAGAACTAACATGTATTTCTTTCGGACTAGGCTCTCGGTTCTGGTAGGTCCACAAAGATCCATATGAATCATGTCAAGGGGACTTTTGCTATTCGTGTCCATCCTCGGTGGATGAGAGCTTCTCGTCATCTTTCCTTGTTCGCAAGCGGGACACGGGGTATCCTTGGAAAGGCGAGTCTCCGGTAGTCCCTTGACGAGATTTTTCGAAACCAGCTTGTTCATGTCTTTGAAATTCTGATGGCAGAGTCTTCGATGCCATAACCAACTGTCCTCATTTGAAGCCTTTGCGAGCAGACAGATTGCATTCCTCGGATCAGAAATTGCTTCAAATTGTGGGTGTGTCTGAGGGATTGAACGGAAGACGGTGGAGTAAAGATTGCCATTCCTCCGTGCACTAAGGATGACATTGTTGTCTTCATCATTCACGTCGCTTCCGTATTGAAATTGCTTCACCCAGTATCCGTTGTCGCAGAACTGATTGGAGATGAACATGTTGTAACCTAACCCCTCGACATACCTTACATCTTTAATGATGTATCTCCCATCCGTAATTTTCCCATAACCCACCATTGGCTTAGGCGTCTTGTCGGTTGTTTTAACATATCCCTCAAACCTTTCAACGTAGTCGAAAAGGAAGGATCTCTGACCAGTCATGTGTCTATATGCGCCGGAATCGAAGTACCACACATGACTGACCTGCAAGACAGACTAATCTTGTTTAGGGACCCATTGCCAAATGGGTTCCTTTGGGTTAGAGACAGATAAATCCGTCGGTGTAGTCCCCTTTTCGGATTTCTCCTTAGGCGGAGGGGACTCCACTGACGAAGAGGGCTTAGCTTTTCTTCTTTTTCTTCCCCTTCTCTTTCGGGATTTGACATTAGATTGAGGAGCATAGAAAAAGTTAGACACACCATAACGCAGGAAATTATCAAACATAAAACACATGTCATTGCGAAAAGTATTAAAAGCATCGTTTAAGTTGCGATTACAATTAACGGACATGTTTGAATTCATTCCTACACTAGGTGGAGCAAAGCCTAAACCCGCACGGCTAGGACTATGCTTCTTAGGGAAAGCAGAAAAAGAGTTGTTCCTTCCATGATGATCCTTTCTTGGTGGCTTCACATTCTGTCCACCATCTTTCCTCCTCGCATCTGCATGAAAAGCACGGTGTGAGTTAGAGGACGGCTTTGTGGGAATGGAGTTGCCACCATTTCCAGATGATGTTTTAGAAAATTTAGGTTTTGTGGAATTGAAAGGTTGATTGGGTTGTAACTTAGAGGTCTCACCCACTTCAAAGGAACTTGAATGAAAGTCAAGACTTTTAATAGGCTTGACTGAGTTACGAGCATCGTTAGACTTTGAATGCTTTTTCTGAAGTCCTTTGGGTGCGTGAGGATTAACTGACTTACCCTTGTCAGTACCAACACATTTTTCACCCATAGGGTTACTTTTCTCAGAAATAGGAGCTCGTGACTCAGTGGGCGTCTCAGATTTGACAACAACAGATTTTGGCTTCTTTGGAATAAAGCCTGAAGGATCATCATCCTCATCTAAAAACACCTTCATATCATATTCAATATTTGGATCTTGGACAGTCTTGGGTTCGGCTATCCTGTGGTGTGAATTAGGGGGTTCATCATCATCCGAGACTATGGAGTAATGGTCCTCAGTATCTATGACAGGTTTGGGTTGGGGATTGGCTACAGGATGGTTGAGAATTTGAGCAGTCTTATCATCAACTGAGTCTGAACAATAAAGGTTTTCAAGATTCATAACTTTCCTTTTTAAAATGGAGTTAGACACAAGTTGGTTGTTTAAAGATCGGCGATACATTATCCTTTCATCGTGATCAAGTTCTTTTAAAAGTTCAAAATGGATATCTAGGAGAACGTATCGAGTTTGAAGATCCGCAACCTTGATTTGGAAACCAGTAAAAGCAGAGGTTGCGGTCTCACACTTTGAAGAAAGCCTAATCCTCTCGGCATTGGCCTTGAGTAAGTCTTTTTCCAGAGTGCGAACCAAAGTGTCCTTCTCCGAAACAATTACTTTCAGATTCAGGATCTGATGTTGACATGCATCCAAATCCATGGCTTTTAACCTAAGAGCAAACACTTCCTTTTCTAGCTTGACTAGGTCGGGACTCTTAGTTGCGGAAGTATCCTCGGGTGGGATAACTAAGGTCTCCTCAGAAAACTCCATTTCCCTAGTATCATAGCTTGAGTTCAGGTCTGTATAGTTGATGGGAGGCATTGCTACTCTCGGGGTTCTGGCCTTAATGCCTTCCCATGTGGGTTCAGAGTTGGTCGGATCACTAGCCGGAACAAAGATTGGTCTATTAGGAGGAGCGCTAGTGGGTGGACTGCTAGAGGTACTGTTCGTTGGACTGGTTGTTCTAGTTATGGTCTCACCGTTTATTACTTCGGTGTACGTGACAGTCTGCCTAACGAATTCCTCGGTCACATGTCCTCCTACAATGGCTGGTTTGGGTTTGGAGGTTGCCATGTCCTCAAAATTGTATAGATGGGAAGGTGCTTTATCTAAAACATGGTTTTCAGATAGACCTAGGCCGGGTTTGGCTTTATAAAAAGGATTCTTTTTGGCATGCTGAGTGAGGATACTTAAAGTCTGTTCAGATTGTCCTCTCTTGAAATTGTTGTCCTCAAGCTCTTGAATTTTTGAAAACAACCGAGTCCTTTCTTCCGAAAGCAACTGGAACTTAATGTTGAGCTCCCCATGATTACTGTTAAGTTCCTCATGGGCTTTTTGAAGACAACATAGTTTGTTTGCAAATTGGACTCTCTAATGCCAGACTCAAGTGTTTCACGATTATAGACTATAGTCAAATCCTCGAGAGAGTCTTTGTAAATTGCACTGTCGATTCTAAATTTCGTGACGAGAGTCCTCTCCGATTGGAGACATCTCTCTAATTCACAAATTTTAGATTCTAACATTGCCACTGTATCAGTTATATCTGGAATAGAGGATACCTCAGACGGATCAATGTCTTGATAAGTGCTTGGTCCCACGGCTTCTGATCCCTCGAAGTCAGCCATCAAGCATAGACCCTTCACCAAATGATCATCCTCATCTGAGCTCTCCTCTTCACAAACCCAGTTCTATTCATCAACCAGTAAAGCAACCCCTTTTTCCTTCTTCCTCATCAGTGAGGCCTTCCTCTCAAAGTACGCGGCATCCTTGTACTTGACGGAGCAATCTCTGGCATAGTGTCCCAACTTACCACACTTGTAACAAGTGGTAGTGGGACTTGCGGTTTGTTGAGGAGCGGGGTTCTGGGTTATGGGAACCTGGGGATGATTTGACCGTTGAATTCCTTGTTCAGCTTGAATCTGTGGATCTTCCTTCTGAACTTGCCTGGAGCTGTTTCCCCGGGAATCACCTCCGTTGTAGTTACTTTTCCGGTGATCCATTCTCTCATTTTGCCTTCGATCGCCTCTATTCTGCTCATACCCATAGCCTGGTCCTTGATCTAGCCTTCCACTCTCATGTCTTCCTCCATACCCGATCTCATATCCCTGACGATCGATATACCCAGATTCAGGAGTATATTGCCTCATGCTGTTTCGGTAGTTGATGTCTGAGACTTGACCTCTCCAATCTCCTTGACTACCTTGGCCTCCTTGATAGTCAAGGTACGTGTTGTCTCTTCTGGGCTGATCTCTGTATCTGCCTTGATCTTCCCTGTATCTCCCTTGGTTGTTGCGATAGCCTCCTTGGTCGTATGCCTGGATTCCCCCTTGCTGATAGCTTCCTCTCCCTTGATTTCCGTACTAACCTCTATCTTGCTGATAATGACCTCCCCTTCCTTGCCCCATTCTTCCTCCACTGGGAAATCCGGATCCTCATGATCGGTTGTATCCACGGTTTGCGTTCAGTCGTTGTACACTGTGTGAAATGAGGGCAAGGGACTCATTCACATGGAAGAGTTCTTCATCTGAGATGGAAATAATCACTAGTTCATCGGGATGTTGTACGCTTGTTCCATAGTTCGGGTTGAACTCTTGATTGTATTCCTCTTGATAGTACTGGGGAGAAACATTGTTGTATGGCATTGGTTGGACAGGTGCAGGGCTTGGTCCTCCGAAGGGCACGGCCGACAGTGCCAGAGGATCGACTGCTTTCTTGGTGCGTCCACCGGTGATGAATTCTTCGTGTTGAACCATCATGCTGAATAAGTCGTGCAGACCCATGGCTCCCAGATTCCGGCTTAGCTGAATGTTGATTGCCATATTTTGCCATTCCTGAGTGAGATTCTTCAAGAACTTAACGTTCACTTCGTACTTTGATTTCTCAACCCCGAGCCGTCTCAGATCGTTGACGAAGGCATTCAGTCTTTGATAAGACTCGGTGAGGGATTCGTTTTCCCTAGCCTTGAAGCCTTCGTAGGCATTGAGTGCGCTTTCTTTCTGACTCTCCAATGCAGTGTCACCTCCCTGCATTTGTTGCTCAATTTCCAACCAAACGTCTCGTGCGTTGGTCAGACTGTCAACTCTCGCGTACATGTCGTTTGGGAGAGCCATGATCAAGAGAGTAAGGGCACGCTTGTCGATGAGATGTCGGGCTCTTTGTTCTGGGTTGAACATCTCGACAGGCTTCTCAACCACATAAGCCGGTAGTTCTGGACATGTAACGGTTCTGGGGACTGCGGCGACTGTGACGGTCGGTCTGATAGGCCCTTCGCGGATGGACTTCATAAGATTCTCATCCAGCATATCGAGGAAGTGGATCATTCTGCGTTTCCACTGTTGGTACTCGCCCATCACCAGGACGGGAGGGCGAGATTCGGATCCAATACTGATGATTTCCTTCGACATTTCTCTCTTACTGACAAGACCTCCTTATGTGACTCACTTGGCTTTAAAAGAAAAAGGTTTTCAAAACAGATATTTTGAGCGCCTCGGGACACAAATAGCTTTGAGATTTAAAAGGTTTTGAAAAGCAGCTATGTGTCGAATTCGGGGAACAATTTTGCAAGAGTTCCGGCTCGAATAGGCGAAATCCGATCTGGAAACTGACGTTTTCCGAATCGGATTTGGCTCAAAATAGAAGGATGCCGAAAAGGCACTTTTCCGATTCGGAAAATGATATTTTCCGATTCGGAAAGTGTTGAGTTCGGAAAAGGCACACTTGATTCGGAAAATGATATTTTCAGGAGCAAAACCCCAAATCAGAAGCCTGTTCTCCGATTCGGAAAACTATGTTTTCCGATTCGGAAAAGAGGTATTTTCCGATTCGGAGTATAGTACAATTTCCGATTCGGAAAATTTGAACTGAAATTTCAGCTCTCGTTTTCCGATTCGGAAAACCTACACAGAAACTCCGAAAAATCACTAAAAATCACTCAAAACACTTAAAAGATAAGTGATAAGACCCCCAATTTGTAGGAAAATGATTAGAAAACAGTGGGGATTCACTTATCACTTATAAAAGCTCTTTTAAAAACCACTTTTTGGATTAAAAACCCAAAAAGTTTTGAAAACCCAAAGTTTTAAAAACTTGTAAAATCTTTTAAAAACAAACAACAAAGCCAAGGAATCAACAAGGTATGGCTATGATACCAATTGTTGTCCCAATAAACAATAATAACAAGAGAAATGGATTGAAATCAAGATCAAGATGATGATATTAATTATTAGGGAGAATTACACTTATATCCTTACAAACTTAAATAATTACACATATCTCCTTGCAAACTTCTAAACTACATCTATATCCTTACAAAACTTAGATAATTACACATATATCCTTATACCCATATTATTTATTTTTAAATTATTTTAAATCCATTAAAAGAATGTCTTTAATAATTTTGGATGTTAAATCCTTAATCTACCCTTGTTTCTAAATCAAAACCAAAACCCCTTCAATCGTCGTCCTCCTCTTGATCGACGCTTCATCTATCTATATATATACATATATATGTATGTATTAATCGGTCTGTGTGTATGTTTCGATTTAACACTTAGTCGATCTATATATATATGTGTGTGTGTATATATATGTATGTATTAATAGGTCTGTGTATATGTTTCCATTTTCTCCTTTCTTTCCTCCTCCTAATGTATGTATATGTATGTATATATATATATATATCAATACTTGATTTGACACTTCATCAATCTATATATATGTAAGAATTAATAGGTCTCTGTGTATGTTTCCATTTTCTTCTTTCTTGCATACATCATCACCTCAGAGGGATTGTCCACAACTATAGCCTACCAAAGTTGACCAAAGATACAACAATAAAATTCATGAAACAACACTTAAACCTTTGAAGATTAGTGCATTAGATGATATTTCCAGGTTGTAAAACCTAAATAGTTGACGTCAATTTTGAAGTTCAGAATCAAAAGTGGAATAAATTATTTAATGAGTATTACACTTGAGGACATTGTATCATTTTACATATAATCCAATTATCATTCAAATATGGAATTTTTTGTTAAGTGGATTTTGCTGCAAAAAGATGAAGCACTGGTTAGGAGAGGAAGATGAGGATTAATGGGGGATTTTGATTTAGAAATAAGGGTAGATTAGGGATTTAATATCTAAATTATATTAAAGATATATACTTTTAGTGATTTTAATATAGTTTAAAAATAAATAAAATGGGTATAAGGATATAGGTGTAATTATTTAAGTTTTGTAAGGATATAGATGTGGTTTAAAAGTTTGCAAGGATATATGTGTAATTATTTAAGTTTGTAAGGATATAGGTGTAATTCTCCCTAATTATTAAAGCTTCAAAATAACAACAATGGAGGTTTTGCCCAAAGTAGTAAATATGATCCCAAACCACAAAAACCCTAATCATCTCTTACCTTTTATAGGTAAGAGGAAGAAATACAATTGTTCACAAATGGCCCTCGAGGTTCCAAACCTCAAACAAGGGCATACAGAAATAGAATTGTTCACAACTAACTGAAATTAACTATGAAAGCTGATAAAGATAGTGATTTCTGAGTCTTCACAACAAAGAGGTCCAACACATAGGTTTTTATGAATTTAATTAACAAATATATATGAAATCATGATCATAGAAAAATTAAACAATAAAAAACTAGAATTTATCTTAAGGGAGATTATGATTATTAGGGGTTATATATGTTGTTAAATGGTTTAGTATTGAATAATTAAGTGGTTAGAATGATTAAGAAACTTTTATAATATAGTATAAAATGAAACATATATTGTTTTGTAACTGTTGAGAATGAAATCAGGACGGTTAATAATTAAGGGATGTCCAGGATCCAAAACCATTCAGAAGATTTTAGAACCATTAAGAGGCCGTTTTCTTGTTTGCCAAACAAGATTTACCTTTTAAAGATCTAGATATTACCTCTTAATAGAATTTTTAAGAGGTAAAGAAACAACTTTTAGATTAACGAAAAAATTAATTTTGTAACACCCAAATCCCATTTAACAAATTTAAAAGAAAATTTACTAAAAACCTTCATCATTGATTAAAATAAACGACCGTTCAAAGAACCCCAAGTTAAGTTAACATCCATAACTAATAACCCAAATAATAAATGTTATAAAAACTACGATCGGATCGGAACGCCATGTCGAGCCGGAACCTTCAAGCCGGAGCCTTTCCCTTGTCAACCCCGGAACTCGTACCTAAAAAGATAATCAACACGAGGGGTAAGCTCAACCGCTTAGTGAGTAAGTTAACAATCAATATATTACAATAATATGCACAACAGCCACAATAATACAGCTTAACGGTTTCCCGTTCACCGGACCATCACGCAATCCGGCCTCCGCGGTTTCCCGCCCGATGGGTCATCACGCAACCCGTGTATCACAACATACATCAATCACCGCATACAACCACATAAAATTATAATACATATCATGTAAAACCCACTCACCTGATTCGTACAGATCACAAACAAACAATGATTCGAACCGCTTCCGTAAGTCTGAAATACAGATATATATATATACATCCTATTAATACCTTGTCCAATCGAAGAATTAAATCCCTATCGACACCCACTAGACATTGATACGACAACCGACCGGAATAACTACCCTCGCGACGCGAACCTTGTTTTTGCGGCGCGGGCCGTTCCATGCAAACCCTAATTATCCAAGACACCGGTGACGACCGCACGGGACCGCCACCTTCGCCGGTGATTACAAGGCAGCGGCAGCGGTGGTTAACCACCACCACCACCACCGGTGACTACTCGCCGCACCAACACCCGACAGCCGCCAAGGGGGGGGTGCCATCGTCGACCCACAACAAAACACACGGCGACGACGGCGGCCATGGATTGCCCACAACCACCGCCGGCCGGCCAACCGCTTGCGGTCCGCGGCGAGTCGAACCACCACGACCACCGGCCGATCAACGGCGGCAGCAACCGTGGTGTCCAACCACCACCGCGCCGAACAAAACCACAAGGGGCAGCAGCGGCTGCCTCGGATATCCGCCACCACCACGACGGTGGTTCAACGCCACTATACCGCAGCAACGGCGGCGGCCGTGGTTCGCCACTACCACCGCCGGCCGGGACCAGGACAACGACGCAGCGGCCTTGCCGCCGCTGATCCAATAAACGGACAACGGTGGCGACGGTGTTGCCACCACCACCACCTTCGGCCGTCGACAACAACCACGCAGCAGCGGCTCGCGGCCACCGCTGCTGGAGCGAAACCGCCACCACAACCGGCCATCGCCGGCGTGGAGAATTGACCAACATTCGGCAGGTCACCGCCGGCCAAGACCGGCGGCCGCCGTGACCGCTGCAACCCAGGCACATACACACGACAACTATAACGCGAGAACGAATCTAGCTTACCTTACGAGGAGAACAACGCGAGAACTATCCCGGCTACCCTTTCGGTGATCTCGGCCTCCTTCCTCTCTCTCGCCGGCCTCTCTCTCTCTCTCTCTCTTTCTCGGACTATTCGATGGAGGCTAGGGTATACGCTAGGGTTTTTAAAACACAAGGTAACGGGCTTTTCCCTCCCCCTCTTCCTTACTCCGCAAGGAACCCATATCTTAACCCTAATACAATAATAACCCTAACAATTATATTGGTAATAATAATAATAATAATAATAATAATAATAATAATAAAATAAAATAAATTAATACGGAAAAGAAAAGGGATGTGACAACTCTCCCCCACTTACAAGGATTTCGTCCCCGAAATCAATCTGAGAACAATTCTGGGTAGTGCTCTCGCATCTCTGCCTCTGGTTCCCAGGTCCACTCGGAACCCTTCCGATGCTGCCACTGCACCTTCACGATTCCGATCTCCCTGCGTCGCAACCTCTTCACCTTCCGGTCTATCACCGCTACCGGCCTCTCGACGTAATTCAGGCTCTCGTCCACCTGAATATCGTCTAAAGGAATATGAGCCGTCTCGTCGGCGAGGCACTTACGCAACTGCGAAACGTGAAAAGTGCTGTGGATCTGGCCTAGTACCGCAGGCAGCTCCAAACGATAAGCTACCTTCCCAACACGTGCAAGAACCGTGAACGGTCCGATGTAACGAGGCCCCAGCTTGCCCCTCTTTCGGAACCGAATCACTCCCTTCCAGGGAGAAACCTTGAGTAGAACTCGGTCTCCCACCTGGAACTCCAAATCCGACCTACGGCGATCAGCATAACTCTTCTGCCGACTCTGGGCCGTCCGCAATCTCTCCCGGATCCTCTGAATATCCTCCGTAGTCCTCTGAACCACCTCGGTGCTACCAAGAACACGCTGTCCTACCTCGCCCCAACAGATAGGAGTACGGCATCTCCTCCCGTAAAGCATTTCAAACGGCGGCATCCCAATGCTCGAATGGTAGCTGTTGTTATACGAGAACTCTGCCAGAGGCAGGTACGTATCCCAACTGCCACCGAAATCCAAAACGCAAGCTCGCAGCATGTCCTCCAAGGTCTGAATCGTCCGCTCGCTCTGACCGTCTGTCTGAGGATGGTACGCGGTGCTAAAATGCAACCTGGTACCCAACTCCGAATGAAACCTCTCCCAAAACCGAGAAGTAAAACGTACGTCCCGGTCTGAGATAATCGACACTGGCACCCCGTGCCTCGACACCACCTCATCCACGTAGATCTTCGCCAGCTGCTCTGCAGTCGAACTCTCCCGGATAGGAAGGAAGATAGCGCTCTTGGTCAAACGGTCAACTATGACCCAAATCGCGTCAAACTTCCGAGGGGTTTTCGGAAGCTTGGTGATCAGATCCATAGTGAGGTTTTCCCACTTCCACTCAGGAATCTCAAGTGGTTGCATCTTGCCGTGAGGCTTCTGATGCTCAGCTTTGACCTTCAGACAGGTCAAACACGACTCCACGTACCGAGCCACGTCTCTCTTCATCCCCGGCCACCAGTAGCCCGTCCGCAGATCCCGATACATCTTAGTAGCTCCTGGGTGAATCGAGAACCTCGATTTGTGAGCTTCCTCAAGCAAGGTCTGACGTGCCGTGCCCGCCCGAGGAACCCACACTCTACCGTATCTAGTCACCAACCCTCGACTATCCCTGACTAACGCGGCCATCTGCCCCCGAATCCGCTCTCCATTCTGGTTCTCCTCCCGACTCGCCTCCTTTGTGCCCGCAGCACTAGGTCCACAAAGGAGGTAGTCACCGCCATCTTTAGGTGTGAGATACGAAGCGGCGCGTGCTCCGTCTTCCTACTCAAAGCGTCAGCAACCACGTTGGCTTTGCCCGGATGATAGAGAATCTCGCAATCGTAGTCCTTGACTACGTCAAGCCACCTCCGCTGTCGCATATTCAGATTCGGCTGCTCCAAGAAATACCTCAAGCTCCGGTGGTCTGAGAAAATGGTGCACTTCACCCCATACAGGTAGTGCCTCCATAACTTGAGAGCAAAAACAACCGCCGCAAGCTCGAGATCATGCGTGGGGTAATTAGCCTCGTGAGGCTTCAGCTGCCTCGAAGCGTAGGCTATCACCCGCCCCCTCTGCATCAGAACACAACCCAATCCTAGCCGAGACGCGTCGCAATAAACTGTCATGTCTTCCACCCCCTCTGGTAAAGTCAGAACCGGAGCCTCGCATAGTTTCTGCCTCAGCGTGTCGAAAGCTAACTGCTGCTCAGAACCCCAAACGTACGGCTCGCTTTTCTTCGTCAAACGCGTCAAAGGTACCGCAATCTTAGAGAAATCCTGGATGAACCGTCGGTAATAGCCGGCTAAACCCAGGAAACTCCGGATCTCGGTAGGTGCCTTCGGAATTTCCCAATTCATAACTGCTTCGATTTTTGCTGGATCCACCTTGATGCCTTCCCGGTTAATGATATGGCCCAAGAACTGAACCTCCTCCAACCAGAAAGCGCATTTCGAGAATTTGGCGTAGAGACGCTCCCTCCTCAACACCTCAAGTACCTCCCGCAGATGCATCACATGCTCCTCCTTCGTCTTCGAGTAGATTAGAATATCGTCGATGAAAACGATCACGGACCGATCAAGCATCGGGCGGCACACCCGGTTCATGAGGTCCATGAAAGCTGCTGGAGCATTGGTAAGCCCGAACGGCATTACCAGAAACTCGAAGTGGCCGTAACGGGTTCGGAAAGCGGTCTTGTGGACATCCGCTTCCTTCACCTTCAGCTGGTGATACCCGGACCGAAGATCGATCTTGGAAAACCACGACGCCCCCTGAAGCTGGTCGAATAGATCATCAATTCTAGGTAGAGGATACCTATTCTTGATGGTCATCTTGTTGAGTCCACGGTAATCGATGCACATACGATGACTCCCGTCTTTCTTTTTCACAAACAGAATCGGCGCACCCCACGGTGAGCTGCTCGGGCGGATGAACCCCTTCCCCGAGAGCTCCTGCAACTGCTCCGATAACTCCTGAAGCTCCGGCGGAGCCAGACGGTAAGGAGCTCGCGCAATCGGAGCTGCTCCTGGTACCAAGTCGATGCCGAACTCGATCTGCCTATCAGGTGGAAGGCCAGGCAGATCCTCTGGAAACACGTCTGGAAATTCGCTGACCACTGGCACCTCCGCTACCGACAGCTTCTTCTCCTTCGCCTGATCCGCCATAGCATAAACTAAGAACCCCGTACACCCCCGCTGGATGTATCTCCGAGCTTTCGCGATAGAACAGAAGGATGTAGATACCCTTCTTCCCTTGCCGTACACCATCAGGTCTCCCCCACTTGGGTTATGGATGCGTACAAACTGCCCCGCAACATCCGTGGTCGCCCGATTTGGGAACATCCAGTCGATTCCGACAACTACGTCCACTCCGTTCATGGGAATGGGGATGAGATTGATGCTGAAACGAACTCCAAAGATATCAATGCTGCACCCCCGGTATACATGCTCGACCACCTGCACTTCCTCCGCCGCTACGTCGATTGCCTGAGGACTATCCAGATTACCGAGCTCGATCTGGAAGTCCTTACAGAACCTACGCGACACATAGGACCACGTGGCCCCCGTGTCGAAAAGTACTAAAGCCGGTTTCAAGTTGACAGAAAATATGCCTGTAATCACATCAGGCGCCGTCTGCGCTTCCTCAGCAGTCATCTGAAAGGCTCGTCCACGAGTAGTAGCTCCGCCCTTCCCTTTAGTAGTACCGTCGGTGATCATGAGCGTCGCTGGTGCAGGTGCCAGAGCTGGCGTCTTTTTCAACTAAGGGCAATCGGGCTTGATATGCCCCGGCTGATAACAGTTGAAGCAGATCCTCGCAGTTTCCTTGCAATCCTTGCTCAGGTGGCCCGTCTTGCCACACTTGTAACACGATAACTCCCGCGGCCTGCACTCTCCCCGATGATAACGCCCACACTTTGGGCAGCTCGGGGTCCCGCTCCTGGTATCAGTCCTAGCTCCCTTGAACTTCTTTGCTGGTCCCGACTGGTCTTCTGCCTTTCTCTTCCCTTGCTGCAGTTCCTCCAAGACTAGCTCCTGAGACCTCGCTACCTCCTGCATGTCGCTGAGGGTCTTACACCTCCCCGTGGCCACCGCCTTCTTGAGTTCCGGCTTCAGCATTCCCAAATAACGAGCCATCTTCAGCGATTCGTCGTTCGCGTACCCCGGTACAAACAGCAGCTTCTCCAGAAACTGCGCAGTGATCTCGTTCACCGACTCCGTCGTCTGGGTCAGCTTCAAGAACTCAGATGCTATCCGCTCCTTTTCAATGCGAGGTGCAAACTCCTCGTCGGACAAGGCCCGGAAGTCCCCCCAGGTCAGCGCAGTGATATGTGCCTCCGTGTATTTCTTGAGCGTCAGGTCCCACCAATCCTTTGCAGCTCCACGAAGAAGGTTCACAGCGAAGAGAACCTTCGAACCGTCGGGGCACCCACAAGTGCGAAAAGCTCCCTCGACCGCCGAGTACCAGCGGTAGCAAGCCACGGGATCCTTCTTCCCGTCAAATAATGGTGGTTGGCACGCCATGAAATCCTTGAAGGTGATCCCACGAGGCTGGGACTGACTCGAGCTCCCAGTACCTAAGCTACGGGCCGTGAGGGCCACATCAATGCGCTGGTCCATGGTTTGGATCAGCTCGTCCCTCATCTGGTTAAACAGCCCCGGCAGCATCTGCTGCAGGGTCTCAGTGATTTGGGCAGCAATGTGATCGGACTGCCCGGGCTCATCATCAGTCTGGCTTCGGGTTAGCACCATTCTGAAGATGTACAATATTTAGTCACAGCTTAACGAATATCACTATACACCACTCAGGTACTCACACGCAGCCCTAAAATAGTGGTCATGCCAATCCTAGGGCTAATTTCTACCGCTCATGCTAACACAACAGTTCCATGCATATACACACGTAATTATGAAACAGTTAATCATATAGCATGCTAAACCCCTAGTCGTTGTCAGTCAGTTAAAATCCCCAGAACTTAATCAAATCCAACCCTACACAGGTGTTTATAGTAACACTATTATTGGCGCCGTATTACTATAACCAGCCATGCATGGTAGCCGGATCAAGACCACCGAGCAACGATCAAACAAGAATATGCTCGACGACCCATCCCCGACGTACCAAGGTGTTTACGTTTGGTTTTGATACCATCCTATTTAGACTTCAACTTACTAACTAGACGGTCACATAGAATCATGTATACAGCTCATTATCACATGCATTCTATCCCATAAAGTTCCACATATAATTATGCATGCGTTACGAAATAATAAATTAAAGGTACTAAAGTTTACCTCCGTCTTGACGGTTCCGCTGGCCGTTCCGATCTTATCCGATTACTCTCGACCGCCTGGTTTAAGTCCAACCACACACGCACCCACGAGTGCATGTGCTGATTCTCTTAAACCTAGGCTCTGATACCAAGTTGTAACACCCAAATCCCATTTAACAAATTTAAAAGAAAATTTACTAAAAACCTTCATCATTGATTAAAATAAACGACCGTTCAAAGAACCCCAAGTTAAGTTAACATCCATAACTAATAACCCAAATAATAAATGTTATAAAAACTACGATCGGATCGGAACGCCATGTCGAGCCGGAACCTTCAAGCCGGAGCCTTTCCCTTGTCAACCCGGAACTCGTACCTAAAAAGATAATCAACACGAGGGGTAAGCTCAACCGCTTAGTGAGTAAGTTAACAATCAATATATTACAATAATATGCACAACAGCCACAATAATACAGCTTAACGGTTTCCCGTTCACCGGACCATCACGCAATCCGGCCTCCGCGGTTTCCCGCCCGATGGGTCATCACGCAACCCGTGTACCACAACATACATCAATCACCGCATACAACCACATAAAATTATAATACATATCATGTAAAACCCACTCACCTGATTCGTACAGATCACAAACAAACAATGATTCGAACCGCTTCCGTAAGTCTGAAATACAGATATATATATATATACATCCTATTAATACCTTGTCCAATCGAAGAATTAAATCCCTATCGACACCCACTAGACATTGATACGACAACCGACCGGAATAACTACCCTCGCGACGCGAACCTTGTTTTTGCGGCGCGGGCCGTTCCATGCAAACCCTAATTATCCAAGACACCGGTGACGACCGCACGGGACCGCCACCTTCGCCGGTGATTACAAGGCAGCGGCAGCGGTGGTTAACCACCACCACCACCACCGGTGACTACTCGCCGCACCAACACCCGACAGCCGCCAAGGGGGGGGGTGCCATCGTCGACCCACAACAAAACACACGGCGACGACGGCGGCCATGGATTGCCCACAACCACCGCCGGCCGGCCAACCGCTTGCGGTCCGCGGCGAGTCGAACCACCACGACCACCGGCCGATCAACGGCGGCAGCAACCGTGGTGTCCAACCACCACCGCGCCGAACAAAACCACAAGGGGCAGCAGCGGCTGCCTCGGATTTCCGCCACCACCACGACGGTGGTTCAACGCCACTATACCGCAGCAACGGCGGCGGCCGTGGTTCGCCACTACCACCGCCGGCCGGGACCAGGACAACGACGCAGCGGCCTTGCCGCCGCTGATCCAATAAACGGACAACGGTGGCGACGGTGTTGCCACCACCACCACCTTCGGCCGTCGACAACAACCACGCAGCAGCGGCTCGCGGCCACCGCTGCTGGAGCGAAACCGCCACCACAACCGGCCATCGCCGGCGTGGAGAATTGACCAACATTCGGCAGGTCACCGCCGGCCAAGACCGGCGGCCGCCGTGACCGCTGCAACCCAGGCACATACACACGACAACTATAACGCGAGAACGAATCTAGCTTACCTTACGAGGAGAACAACGCGAGAACTATCCCGGCTACCCTTTCGGTGATCTCGGCCTCCTTCCTCTCTCTCGCCGGCCTCTCTCTCTCTCTCTCTCTTTCTCGGACTATTCGATGGAGGCTAGGGTATACGCTAGGGTTTTTAAAACACAAGGTAACGGGCTTTTCCCTCCCCCTCTTCCTTACTCCGCAAGGAACCCATATCCTAACCCTAATACAATAATAACCCTAACAATTATATTGGTAATAATAATAATAATAATAATAAAATAAAATAAATTAATACGGAAAAGAAAAGGGATGTGACAACTTTGCTAATCATTACCTAAAATAAATAAATAAACAACTAAGTATCTTAAAATAACCACCAACCATAATTATAAGAATTAAAAAAATAAAAAATAAATGATATCAATCGTATGTTCGTATGTGGTTGCTTTCCAAACATGAAACATTTCAGATATACGACCTAGATTGGGTTGTAGAGGTTTCACATTAACCTTTGTATTAGAATGAGCCTCTATATATATATATATATGTATGTGGAGGAGGCATCAAATACACACTCTCTTATTGTTGCACACCTAGAGGACCAATCACAACCTTTCAATTTTTGATCATACGGTGGAAGTTAATATGGGGCCATTATGCAATTAATGATAGCAGCAAGCAACTAGTGTATTAAATTGAAGAGAAATTATAATCATCCTACTCACTTAATCATTTGACATGTGGAATGCACTAATTCTCTTTCTTTATGGTATTCCTAAATTTTAACACTTGTCAAATAATCAAGTGGGTAGAAGGATGGGTAGGTTGAAATGGTAGGAATAAATATAATTTCTCTAAATTGAAGCCTATGTAGGGGTAAAAAGGTCAGTTCCATAAAACTGATTAGAAAAGGAAAAGTCAAGTATTTCCTTATTCTTCGCCAAATCAACTTATTACCATTTTGAACGTCAATTCAGATGGAAACTAGCGAAATTCATGCAGAGGATCATTGACTGATTTTGAAATTATTTGAAATCGAAAATAAATCTTGTGCAAAAAGATGGCGTCGATTAAATCCATGTTGGATACCACGTTCTAGTTCATAGAGACATTTGTTTTTCACTAAATCTGCAGTATGAAGGCTGAGCGAGAGGATAAAGCCGATGGGTTTTTATGGATGAAGATGGAAATATGATTGAGGAGCCAAAATCGACTGTTGGTGTTGGATATTTTCTTGTATTTGAAAATGGGTTTTAATTTTTTTCTTGGTGTTCTATAGTATGTGTTCGTCATCAATGAGTTTTTATGAGATAAATGATAATCTGTTAATGTGGGGGACAATTAATGTTAGACTTTTCAATCTACATCTGCATATTTAGTTTTATGCACATGTGCAGTATTTTAGGATCTGCATAATGATATGTTGTTGCAAGTGTCTATATATGCAGAACTGGTATTTTATACAAACATATGTATTTGAGAAGTAAATAGGCTTTCATATATGCATATACCCCAACAAAATGTTGTGTTTTTGTGAAGGATCTGGTTACATAGTCTCACGAATGAATAGAGCTACATATGTTTGGGGGTGCATATGTGTAGGATTAAGAATGTGCATAATCATGTATACCAACCTGTGCGTATGCAGAACTGGTATTGTATGCAAACATATGCAAAACTAGCTAATTTGTGTCTTTTTGTGAAGGATCTGCACAGCCATAGGTAGGGTGCTGCACGTATGTAGAACTGGTATTGTATGCAAACATATGCAGTTGACAAGTTAATAGGTTTTCATATGCATAAAACTTAGATTTAGGGCAAAAATGTTGGTTGGAAATTAATGATGTACATGGGATTGAGAGTTGAAGGGACCGTTTACTTGAACACTTACCCGGTAAGTGTTTACCGGTAAAATTCAACACTATCACTACTATATAAGACAATATTTTAGTCTCTCAAAACGGTATCATACGCAACAATTTACCCGGTAAGCTCTTACAGAGTAAGAGTTGTCGATCTCACTTACACAGGCAAGACTCTTGGGTCATGCCATCGCTTTTACCGGTTCATGTCATAGCTCTTACTGGGTAAGATTCTAGTCATTTTCATGTTCGTCCATAAGGTAAATTGACCCGGTAAGTACTTACCGGGTAAGCATCAAGTAAACGGCCCTTCAAACATTTGTTAATTTGTGAAGGATATGGTTACAAAGTATGTCATGTAGTTGTGTATGCCGAATGCAAGGCAATGCTATTTATGTGTAGCTGAATATGCAGATGGTGCTATTAATGAAACACACGATTGGATTGAAATGCTAATGAAGAAGTTATGTGAAAATAAATTGCAAACATAATGTTTATGTTATGGTAATTAGTATATGTACATGTGTTGAACTAGGTCTATGTAAATGTGAAATTAGTTTATGCATATATGAAATTAATTAGTTGGCTATATGAATGACCGTTTATGTAAGCATATTTGTTGAGTTATGAGAATTGATATGTGGGTAGTAGCTAGTTATGATCTGCAAAACCGCTGGTGATAACAATTGATGAACACATATAAAAGATGAAAGCCATATTATTTGAAACAACATAAAAAAAAGAAAAATAAATTATGTTAATCATTATCCTAATTAGATAGCAAGAAACAAGGAAATGAAATCCAATCAATAAAATCAGTTACATAATAAAATTCGTAATTGAAAAAAAGAAAATTAAATATAAAGTGTAAATTTACTCAAATGACCTTTGATTTGAATTATTATGGATAATCATGAAGATTAAATGAATGGTTATGATTGGTCCTCAAGGTGTGCAACAATAAGAGGGTGTTTGATTTTCCCTCTATGTATGTGTGTCTATACATATAAGGAGAGAAATAAATGAGTAGGGTTAAAAAATGAAAAATAGAGAATGATCCTAACCCTTCATCAATTTAACATTTATGGTTTTGACCGCAAAGCATCAAATATTTCCTAGTATGTGTATGTAAAAATATAGAGGGTTGTTCTGTAACTTTTACAATTACACAGCAAACAAGTTCACATATGAATACGTAATTTCATATACAAACTATATGTTATTATGTGAACATGTTATTTAGTTCACTTATGAACTATTTAACTGATTCACATATGAAACCCATAAGTTTATGTATGACTCAGTAAATTAATTAATGCATATATAAATCAACTAATTAGTTCATATGTAAATTATAAGGGTTCATATATGGAATATATATATATATATATAGTATTAGAGAAATGATCTCCACTACTCATTCGGTCAATAAAGGTTGCTTTGACCGGGTCCCCTCCTTTAATAATCTCTACCCGATCCCATGAATCGCATCAATTCCCCGTGATCGCGTCCACCGTAACCGGTCAAAGCCACCTTTATTGACCAGATGAGTACTCGGAAAGACAATTTTAACAAACTTTACAAACTCAAAATCTGCCATCTATTCTTTTGATCTATGGTCATGGAAAGACTAATGGCATAATGTAAATAAATTGAACATTTTAATCCTATTTTATAGAGGTGAGATGCACATAGAGGTAGAATGGGTATAGTAAATATAGACAAACCTAATTTCTTACTCACCAAATCACGTCTTCCTCCTTTCACTCCTTCACATTTTCCGGCCACCTTTATTGCCGGCGTTCATCCATAGCCGTCGATCGTTATATCTTGTTACCCAAACGTCGCCGGTCATCCATAGCCGGTCGTTATGCACTTGTGGATTCAAGTTACTTGTAGCATGGACACGTGTATATGTATACGTATACGTATACGTTTATGTATATGTTCAAAGTTCATAATGCACACGTGCATAAAACGTCCCTACATATAGGCTATTAGGGTGTTCTTCAATTCAATGTTCGTACATGTTCAAGTTCAATGAAAGGCTACTAGGATGTTCTTCACTTTTTTTTTCCATTTCTTTGAGGTTTTTCCTTGATCGTCTCTATATATAGAGTCAAATTCAATGAAAACCTCAAAAACCGGAAAATTGAAGAGCACCATAGTAACCCTTCATCTGGACCGTATGCACTTGTGAATAGAAGTTGAAGTTAACTTGAAAAGCGTGAGAAGTGGCTATCAACCTTTGAATAAGAAGTCAATACAAATTAGGATGAGATGCTACTGGATCGATTTTCTTGTAAAACATAATTCATGGGAAGACATGAGATTGAAAGAGATCACATGTTCAAATCCACTTCTCACGCCTCTCACCGTAAACTCAACATTTCACACGATCCTTCACCTATATACATATATACGTACCAAAAAGTCGCACGACCTCGTCTGTGAAATCTATAATGGTACAAAGCGGATGGTTTTGATGTTGCTTGGATACTCCGTAGAGAAATTCCAAGAATAAGTATAGGAAGTTTGGAACAGCGAATAGGGAAAGGAAGGACATTGTTTTATAAGGAGTACATTATTCGTTTTTGTCCCTATGGTTTATTAAAAATTGCAAATTTTTCTTCCATGAACTTTTAAAATTACGATTTTTGTTCCTATAAACCGCAAACCACGTAAAGATAATATATATATTTATAAAGTTTATTTTATACACATGTATTTAAATAAAATATTCAAAAGCGATATATAATTTTTTGTTAATAGATATAGATTTCGATTGTTATCTTACATAAATAAAAGAAACTTTAACCTAAGTTGAAAATATATATATATTTTTTTGGATTACTAGAGAAGGATATATATATATATATATAAGGGTGGGTTCAAATGTGAACCACTTTTTGGTTGTGAACGTGAGGACAGCCGAGAGCGCGACATGTGGCGGATGACTAGGCGCCACGTCAGGTTCACGGCTGGTGACTAGGCGCGTTTCATGGAAGGCATTGAATTAAAGGGGGGACCACACTCAAAGTCGCCACGTGTCGCGCTCTCGGTTGTCCTCACGTTCACAACCAAAAAGTGGTTCACATTTGAACTTTCCTCTCTCTCTCTCTCTATATATATATATATATATAGAGAGAGAGAGAGAGCGAGAGAGAGATTTCTTGGGAGGTTCATACAAGAACCACCCCCATTTGTAAGAATAAAGGAACTATATAAACTTGAGCCACATATGACTTGGGCCCATGTGGGATCATCCATTAAATAAATCATATATGATCCACCTAAATCATATATGATTTATTTAATGGATAGGTCCCATATCCCAGTTTTATTATTCTTTATTTTATTTTATTTTATTGTGGTTAGATAATGACTAGGAAAGAGTGTGGGTTTCCTTTTTCTTGTGGGTTAAGTAAAGAAGGGAGAAGCCCATTTATCTATTTAAATAAAACCTAGGGTTGGCTTTCTCTTTTATTCAACTTGGTTTCCTTGGAGAGAAAGAAAGAGAGAGAGAAAGAGAAATCGAGAGAGAGAGAGAGAGAGATCAGCTGAGAAAAAAGAGAGAGAGCGGAGTTGGGAAGAGGCGGCGTAGAGTTCGTGTCCATTCGTGTAAGGTAAGGGTTCAAAACCCGGTTTTGTTGATTTCTCGTAGGCTAGGGTTTCGTTTAAATCATTGTTTTAGGGTTGTTTATCGTTCTTTATTCGATGTAAACGTAATTAGGGATGATTAGTTGTTAGGGTTATGTTTAAAAATCAAGTTTAGCATCGAATGTAGCGAAAATCTTGAGTAAACATCAATGCAGTCGAACCTGTGCCCGGAGCGGGTTCGGTGCGACTTGCAGGTCGCGAGTTCTGGATTTTAGGCACCGGCGAGTACAGCGGCAACTTCCCAAGTCGCCGGGAAGTCGCCCGGGTCCAGATGTGCACGTTGGCGGGTACGCGGCGCAAGTAAGGCTCGCGGCAGAAGCCGCTTGAGGCCTTTTGAGGGCTGTTGAGATTTTTGGTGCGGGTCAGGTCGCGCCAGACCTTTCCGTCGCCCGAAATCTCGCTTTCCGAGTTTGTTTTAACTTATTATATCGAGGTAGCTATAAGGATTTCTTAGGAACTCGTTTGGTTATCGTTTGGGACTAGTTGAGGGTTTAACTTTTAGCGGTAATTACACGAATCTAGGTTTCGATTCGTGGGGTTTGGGTAGAGATCTAATGGTTGGTAATTTAAATTGTATTTTCAGATTTATCGTGTGGTTGAATTGTGTACGGAACACTCTATTACGCGTACTTATTGTGATTCCAGGTGAGTGGGTTTTACGTGCCTTATATTGTAACATATGTGTACGTGATTTGATGGCCGAGTCGTGGGACGATCCGAAGAGTGGGTAACCACTAGGGTCGGGTCGTGGGACGATCCGAAGAGTGGGTAACCACTAAGGCCGGACTACGAGATGGTCCGAAGAGCGGGAAACCATTAAGATGTGATGCTTTATGTAGATGATATATATATATATGTTCGATATATTGTATGTGTTACTTGCTCACTAAGCGGTTGTGCTTACCGCACGTTTAATTCATCTTTTTAGGTGCGAGTTCAAGTGTTGATAAAGGCGAGGCTCCAGCTTGACGATCCCGGCAGAGAGCATTCCGATTAGACCGATGATTAGCTTATTTAACTATTTACTTATTAATTGGGGGATTTTGAATGTATTCTTTTGATAAATATGGCTTAATTATTTCTTTTTAGTAAAATTTTGTTGGAAAATTTTCATTTGGATACGGGTGTTACAAATTGGTATCAGAGCTGAAGTTTAAAAGAATCAGCACGTGCACCTACGGATGTGTGTGTGGTTGGACTTAAACTAGGCGATTTTGGGAAAAATGGTTATGATCGGAATGGCTAGCGGAACCGTCAAGACGGAGGTGAGCAATAGTTGTACTTCTAATTATTTAATTTGTTAATATGCGCGTATGATGTAGAATGTGGACATATGCTTAATTGCCTAAATATATGTGGGACTTATGTTGATATAATATTTTGTTTGGGATGATGTATGATACGTATACTTGCTTAGTTAATAGGTTAAGGTCTAGTTAGGACGGTATCAAACCCAAACATAAACACCTTGGTACTTCGAGGATAGGTTATCGGGCATGTTCTTGTTTGATTAGTGCCCGGTAATCTTGATTTGACTATCATGAAGGGATGGTTATAGTAATACGGCGCCAATAATAGTGTTACCATAAACACCTGTGTGGGGTTGGGATTGATTAAGTTCTGGAGACTTTAACACATTGATGATAGTTAGGGAAGAGCATCTATGTGGTTAGCTAATATGTGTAGTGCTTATGTATATGAAAGGTGTGAACTAGTCTATGAATTAGCATGCGCAACAAGACTAGAGGTAGGTACTTGCATGAGCACTACTAGAGTAGGGATATAGTTAGGCACCCCGTAGAAATTTGAACTGCTCTATCGTAGTAGTGATCTAAGATAGTCATAAATCTTCAAAATGGTGCAAACTAGAAGGCAGGATGATAGTGGGTCGAGCAGACAGACCAGATGGCTGCCCAGATTGCTGAGACTTTGCAGCAGATGTTGCCTAGGTTATTCAACCAGATGAGGGATGAGCTGGTTCAGACACTGGACCAGCGTATCGATGCGGCTCTTACGGCTCGGAGTTCGGGGACTGCGAGCACAGCTCAATCATAGAGTAGGGTAGTTACTTTTAAGGACTTCATGGCGTGTCAACCGCCGTTCTTTGAGGGGTTGAAGGACCCCGTTGCTTGCTACCGTTGGTACTCGGCGGTTGAAGGGGCTTTACGCACTTGCGGGTGCCCCGCGGGATCGAAGGTCCTCTTCGCTGTGAACCTTCTTCGGGGTGCGGGGAAGGATTGGCGGGAGCTAGTTCTTAAGAGGCCCTCGGAGGCACAGATCATTGCGTTAACCTGGGAGGAGTTCCGGGTCATGTTTGATGAGGAGTTTGCTCCTCGTATCGAGAATGAGCGGATAGCGGCGGAGTTCTTGAAGATGACACAGACGACTGAGACAGTGAACGAAATCACCGCGCAGATTTTGGAGAAGCTGTTTTTCGTTCCGGGATATGCTAACGATGAGTCCCTGAAGATGGCTCGTTACGCGGGGATTCTAAAGATGGATATCAAGGGAGCGATGGCTACGGGAAGGTGCAATACCTTCGGTGAGATGGTAGAGGTAGCGAGAGCCCAAGAGTTGTACCTGGAGGAGCGACAGCAGGGGAAGCGTAAAGCGGAGGATCAGTCAGGGCCAGCAAAGAAGTTTAAGGGAGCGATGGGCGTTTCTAGGAGCGTAAAGCGAGAGCCCAGGATCTACGGCTTACAACAAGTGTGGGCGGAACCACAGGGGTGAGTGTAGGGCACAGGAGACGTCATGCTTTAAGTGTGGCAAACCGGGCCATTTCAGCCGCGACTACAAGGAGGCAGTGAAGACCTGCTTTCACTGTTACCAGCCCGGGCATATCAAGGCTGATTGCCCCCAGCTGAAAGGAGCAGCAGTTCAAGCCCTGACCCCTGCAACGCTTAGGATCACTGATGGTACCACTAAGGGGAAGAGCGGACCTACTACTCGTGGACGGGCTTTCCAGCTGACTTCCGAGGAGGCGCAGACGGCACCTGACGTGATTACAGGTACTACCTCGCTAAGTCTAGTTGTTATGTTTTGCTTATGCCTATAGTTAGTAACTTGTTGTATGCCTGTTATAAATGTGTGAATTAGGTATCTTCCCTGTTAACTCAAAACCTGCGCTAGTACTTTTTGACACGGGGGCCACGTGGTCCTATGTGTCGCATAGGTTTAGTAAGGACTTCCAGATAGAGCTAGGAAATCTGGATAGCCTTTGGCGATTGATGTAGCCGCGGAGGAAGTACGAGTAGTAGAGCATGTGTATCGGCGGTGTAGCATCGACATCTTCGGAGTCCAATTCAGATTTATCGTGTGGTTGAATTGTGTACAGAACACTCTATTACGCGTACTTATTGTGATTCGAGGTGAGTGGGTTTTACGTGCCTTATATTGTAACATATGTGTACGTGATTTGATGACCGGGTCATGGGACGATCCGAAGAGTGGGTAACCACTAGGGCCGGGTCGTGGGACGATCCGAAGAGTGGGTAATCACTAAGGCCAGACTACGGGATGGTCCGAAGAACGGGAAACCGTTAAGATGTGATGCTTTATGTGGATGATATATATATGTTCGATATATTGTATGTGTTACTTGCTCACTAAGCGGTTGTGCTTACCCGACGTTTAATTCATCTTTTTAGGTGCGAGTTCAAGTGTTGATAAAGGCAATGCTCCGGCTTGACGATGCCGGCAGATAGCATTCCGATTAGACCGATGATTAGCTTATTTAACTATTTACTTATTAATTGGGGGATTTTGAATTTATTCTTTTGATAAATATGGCATAATTATTTCTTTTTAGTAAAATTTTGTTGGAAAATTTTTATTTGGATATGGGTGTTACACATGGACCTATAGTGATTATGGTTAGTTCATTTGTTCTTGCAAATTGAGTGACTTCTTATTTGAACCTACTTATATATATAGGGTTAAGTTCAAAGGAAAATTTCAAAGAAACGGAAAACCTAGAACCACCCTTATAGTCCTACATCTGGACCGTATGCACTTGTGCATTATTATGTCGGTTCTCCTTTGAACACCTCTCTCTCTCTCTCTTCCTATATATATATATACATACATAGGGGTGGGTTCAAATGTGAACCACTTTTTGGTTGTGAATGTGAGGACAACCGAGAGCGTGACACGTGGCGGATGACTAGGCGCCACGTCAAGTCCACGGCGGATGACTAGGCGCGATTCATGGGAGGACATTGAATTAAAGAGGGGGACCACATTCAAAGCCGCCACGTGTTGCGCTCTCGGTTGTCCTCACGTTCACAACCAAAAAATGGTTCACATTTGAACTTTCCTCTACATATATATATATATATATATTTTGTATTTGAACTTTCCTCTATATATATATATACTAGTGGCAAAACCGCGCGCTGCGCGGTAACAAAGAATAATTTAAAAAAAATACTTGTCCAAATACAGCTAAAATGTAACTATTCGGTTAATAATTTATAATATCTAAAATTAAAATGAAAAATATTTTTCATAAGTGGTACAAACACACACACACACACACACACACACACACACACATATAGTTAGTCATTTCTTGTTACAAAATGTTTGATACGCATCGTCCATAATTTTTTTGCTGTGTTTTTTAAAACCAAAGTAATGTCATATTATATATATATATATATTGATTATATTCTAATTCAATTTACATATTTATTTGATATAATCAAAAGTAATAATTGAGTATGTATTAATTTATATGTATTTGTGATTGTAATAAATAGTTTTTTTTCATCTAATATATTGATTTTTCAAATTTAAGTGAGATATTGCTTTCATATTTTCTTTTACACATATTATTTTATTGACTTTACTTTTTATTATATAGTATTGTAGTCATTTTATATTTTGTGTACTAAT